>CM071952.1:7847500-9047500 GCA_036784905.1 Acrossocheilus fasciatus
ATTAGCTTTCATTTTCCGCTGTTAATATTCAAACTGGTGTTGTTTATCTTGCCACCGGTACATTCATTAGATATAGCATAATCCATTATCATGTAGCATGGATCATGGATAGATTGCGAACTGTGTGTGTGTGTGTGTGTTTGTGCAACCTGCTTATCCTGACCCTCATGTCTAAGCAGATTTCCTCAGGTGCTAACAGTCAGACCCATTGCTGAGTCATTTTGATCGGACTGATCTTTTAGCAGCAAGCTAAACCTATTCTAGACATGAGGGCTGCTTTGGGCAATGTGCAAACTGTGTCAGAGCCCACAGACCCTTCAGTGGCTGAGCTTTATGGGTATTTGTGAGTGCTACAAGCAATGGACCGCACTGGAAATTTCAAGTGCTGTAATTTTTTATAGAGTTAGTTTAGCCAAAACATGCCCTTACGACATACCAAACCTGTATTACTTACTTTTTAGCGTAGAACACAAAAAGAGATATTTTGAAGAATGTGCTTGTCGCCCTTTTCCGCACAATTACAATGAATGGGCCTAGAGCTTTTAAGATTTAAAAAAGGTCAAAAAACACCAGTAAGCGGTCTCACTTTTGTCTATCTGTGAACAATTAATGTTCAGGGTGTGTGATTCGGTTCGGCATGGGCGACAGGGAAAGCTGAGTTTGCATTGATTAGCAGGATATTTTCAGCTACAGCCACATCACATGGTAACATAATACGCGCTATTCAAAGTTCGGGTCATTAGTGTAAATCGAACACAAATAAATGGACGCTCACCAGCTCGAAATGGCTGTGATAGTCATATCTAAATTTGTTTACAATCTAGGGCTCATCTTAATGACATACTTAATCGATTTCTTCACTGCCGTGTTTTTGTAGGTGATGGGGTGGCATAGTTGTTAAATAAATGTGATAGAAATCTGGAAGTTAAGGGTTCAACTACCGGAAAGGATGGTTCGATTTAAAGCAGAAATTTCTGGAACTTGATACCTTGTTTTAATATACCATATTCTGTTTTGGGTAAGAAAAAAGACTCCTAAGAGACCACAACAATTAGGACAGGATGGTATAGATAAAGTTATTATTATAATAAATGAGTTATTATTATTGTTGTTAATAGTAGTAGTATTCACCTTTCATAATTATAATGAAATTATTTTTCATACAAAATTATTTAAGTGAATAATATTCATTTCAGTTTGCTTATATTATCAAGTTTTAGGCAGTAATTTTTTATGTTGGATTTTCACATCTTACAAAAGTCTGAGGCTGGAACAAAGGTAAAACGATAAAGTGTATATAGAAATGGCATTTGTTCGTTTTAATGAAAATCAGCTTCTTTGACGAAGTCCATGTATTTGATAACACCCTTATCATTAAAAATAATAGATATTTTTGAGGAAATGGTGATACTTTTTTAAAGAATTCTTTGATATTTGTGATATTTATTTGAAACAGAAATAGTTTGCAGCATTTTAAATATTTTACTGTCACTTTTAATAAACTGAATGCATTCTTCTTGAATAAAAATATTCATTTCTGGAAAAAAACAAAAAAACAAACAAAAAAACTTACCGACCCCAAGCTTTCATAAAATGTCACCAGCTCAGTTTCTTCCTGCATTGTCATTAAAGACCAATACATCTGGTCTTTTGAGACCCCTCACCATTATGTAAAAAAAATTCATGATAATGAAGGTTTAAAAAAAAAAATGTTCTCTGAGTTGAAAAATGAATGACGGCAGTCATTTTTTTTTTTTTTAAATGCATGATTAAGCTGGTGCCATCCGTCAGAATTTTTCCCTTGGAGCTAGATAACTGATAATGTTCCCATGTGATCGCGAGTTAATGCCTGTTATGGGGGCTCGGCACGCATATTGAGCAATTGGGAAATAGAAGCTGAACCCTGGGAGCGGTGGATTAGCATTTCCACCTTTTGTTTCTTGCATTACGTGACTTTTTGCGGTTGTTTGTATAGGCTAAATTGACAGTTTCCTGCATAAGGCGTGTAGAGACCGTCTCTGTTGTGCTTTGAAAACGGCGGTGTGAACTTGAAGGGCGGGAAGGATCAGAAGATCCGAAAAGAAGTTTGATGTACACACATGGCACAATCTACAATTGCTCTCCCTTATTTTTGTTTGAAGCGAGGAAGCTATAATTGGTTAATTTGACTGAAACTGCCTCTGCGTTGGTTCTTTGTAGAGCCTGTATAAGATGTCACTTCTGAGGTTTACTACTCGCTGGAAACTTTGAACTGCTTTTGAACTGCTGAAAGATTGAGGTTAAGAGGGGCTCATGGGGAGTGATCAGTGTTGCTGTAATTGGGGATGTTGACAATGAGACAAATGTGCTACTATAGAGCCTCACTGTAACTTTAAGCTCAGCAGACAAGCAGTTAGACAAAGTTACTTCTGTATCCTCATAGCATATGAGTTTTGGACTTTAGTTTTGGGCGTTTTATGATAAAATCTGTCTCATTTAGAAAAAAAAATATGCTCAGCCTCAATCTGGCTAATAGTGTGTATGCTGCTCCATTGGGCATCTGTCACAGACTCGATAATTACGGTTTGCACAGTGCGGCTGGTTGGCAGAAAGGGGGGTATATTGTTTATCTTGGGTGAATTTTTTATGTTTTGTTCTAAATTAGACTTGGATGTCATGGTGATATTGAGCTAGGAAGAATATGACTGCGCCACCAAGAAAGTGATATTGTGTAACCATAGAGTTTAGGCAAAAACAAAAATCAATATATATATATAAATACTACGGTATTCTTTAATTTATTTTGAAGTAATATTTTGGAGTACTGAGTAAATTATCTTTTTTGTGAAAATACTGTTGTATTACCAAGGAATTTACAGAACAATGGTATTTCAAAGTAGACTATTTACCTCATGAAAAAAAGACCAGGAAGAGAACTGGATTGTCAAGTAGTAGTCATCCTAAAATCCCCAGCAAAACAGACAAGGTGATCTCCTTAGGCTGGTTTAAGCTGTGTTTTTTACCAGGTCTGGTTTATATGAGACAGTCCGATATTAATGAAATTAATACCATACATAACTCATGTTTTGCAAAACTTCCAAAGTGAAATTCAAAGTCCATTGAGTGGCGCTAGATGCATTTTCAGTTTTATTCAAAATATATGAATGTTAATCTGGCAACATTGTTGTAAGTATCATTAAATTAAATGTCTGGTGAGTGACGCTAAAAGGTTAATGTTTGATTGTTTTTGAAAATAACTTACTGTAGTTAAGCGTAATCAGTTGTGTTAACAAGTGCAACCGTGCGATTAAAACACATTTGCTGAAGAAACAATTCCAACAATGCCAACAACACTTTTATCGAGTGTTGTGACTCATATTTCAAGGTGCAATGCTTTATCAGGTGAGCTAACAAGCAACTTTACTATGTAAAAAAAGCAATATATATGGTGCTGGGTATGTGATGCAAACATGAAAAGTTTACAAATGTTAGTTTACAAATGTATGAGTTTACAAATCATACATAATGGTACAAATCATACATTCTAGTGTTGTATAAGGAACAGAAAAATAAGTTTTTATTAAACAATAATCTGCATCGAAATTGTATGTATAGGTATGTTTTTGAAGTTTTGTAAAAATGTAGAAGCATTTTTTTTTTTCTTCAGTGAGCTTATGTTAGAAGTTTTAGACATGTTAGCGTGCTAACAGTTAGCTTACAGTTGATTTATCCCATCAATGTGACAAACATGTTCACAACCAAAATAAATGCACAGGCTAATTATGAGTAAATTACTCACCCACTTGGATTCAAATGGCTTTCACTTGCATCCGAATTGAACTTGAAATAATGATCTGCGATTCAGTTTTTTGTGACCACTCAGTTCGGTTAAATTAAAAGGTGCATCACCGTTCCTGCGACCCCAAGGGAAGCACAAGCAGGCTTCATATTTTATATCTCCCTCACCTCGCTTGTCTTTTGAACTGTTTCCCCTGAGCACTGCCGTCATATTATCAACCCACAAAGTGAAGTTAAATCAGACTGCTATTAGATGAGATATTTCCTCCCTTGCAGGAGGTGTTCAGAAAGGCATATGGTGTGAGATAGCAGCCACAGAGAGATGAGGTTACAGAATCTGACCTTGAGCAGTGAGCAGACAAAAAACAGGCTTTAAGTGCTAAGAAAAACCTATTACAAGATCTTGAATTATTGTATTATCCTTATTTAAAATATAATGCAACTGTCAGTGTTGTTATCATTAACTAAAACTGTTTTGTTAATTTAAATCAAACTAATAAAAATTACAAAAGCACAAAACAAAATTACTTGATCTGAAATTAAAATAAAAATTGAATATATAAAAAGAAAAGCTAAATACAAAATATGAATAAATAATGCTAAAATAACACTGGCCATGTTAACCTTGCTGAGGTTGAACATGAAATTGTTTTGTGCAATACTGAGATCACCGCTTATGCTGTTTAAATAGTCTAATTTATTATTATTTTTTCCACTAAAGCAATTAGCATGCTAACACTTTTATGTAGTGTAGTGCGAAAAACAGACAACGGAAGTGAGAATATTTATTAGAACCCAAACAAAATAAGGTGTTTGCAAAATATGGCCGTGACTTCATGAGCGTTATGTCAGGTGTGAATGTGACTCGTAACAAATTGCATGTTATTTTTTGCACTTAAGAACTGATTTGCTGTTGCAGCTGAAATATTAATGTGTATTTCATATTACTGTTGGTATGGCAAAGAGTTTGCACTCTCACTTGATATCATGCTGACTTTAGTCCTGATCTTTTCTTTTAATAACAGCTAAGAATCTTCTGTGGAAATGCAAACATATTTTTTTTTCTTTCTCTTTAGATATGTATTACATAGTAGTTAATACCATTGCTCACTGGTCAGTCTTTTTTTTTTATTTGAAGGCCCGTAGCATTCCAACACAATATTCAAAGGCCTTTTTTCATCAATTAAAAATATATTATTAACAGAAACTGGGAGTGCCAGTATAGCTAAATTAAATACACACATTTGTGATTCCATAACTTTCAAGAACTGCATGTTCTAAAAACAAAACATATGCATTGAAGTACCATGGTATTACTAAACGATGTACAAAACAACATATTTTCAAAGTTTAATTCATCATGAAAGGCCAGAGAAAAAAAAATACAACCTGTTGTGATATGCTGCTTTTAGTTTGTTTAGTTGGTTGGTTTGTCAAATAGTATCCCAGCATAGCCAACAGATAAGTTTCCAAAACTCCCTCAAAAATAGTAAAACACACAAGCTAACCTCTTTAGGCTGGTTTAAGCTGTGTTTTTAATAGATCTGGTTTAGATAAGACAATCTCCCAAGCCAAAACTCCATGGTAGTTGCTAAAAACTTAAAAATCATGCTAAAAACTTTAGCATAGAAATATATACACATTTATATATTTATTTACTTATTTTTTTGCCCGTTTATGCTGGTTTATGCCATCTTAGTTTGTCATCCATCTTGGTCAAGCTGCTATTCAGTTGGTTCCCTGATAGCACATGTACATCTCGGAGATGTCTATTTGATGTCTGCATTTACATCTGCAAGATGTATTTTTTTAAGAGTGTTTGCTCATCTACAATACGTCTATAGGACGTTTCCTTTTAAATGTCAAATAGACGTCTATTAGATGTCTTTAAAGCCCGGTACACACCAAGCCGATGCCGACAAACTAGTGGCGACGAAAGCAGACTGCGGGGTCGACACCCGACGGCCAAGTAGCACGTCCGTTCTGCGCCTTTCTCGCGCACTGGTTCGCCAGCTGAACAGCCAGTCAGAATGATCAAATGGCCCGACTGACCGACGAGCTCCGACGAGCTCCGACGCAGATTCAACATGTCGAATCGGCCGAAAAAAAAGCCGACGAGGACCAACTTCAGCCGACGGCGCAGAACACACTGAAAAAACTTAGTCGGCCGACAAACAAAAACTGCCCTGGCATAAGATGTTTATGATTTAAAATGTATGTAAAACTGACATCTGAAAGACATCTGTCAGACGTTTGTAGACGGCAGATGCTTTCCAGATCAAGAGATCTTTAACAGACATCTTGTAGACGTACGTGTGCTATCTGGGTTAAGCTTGTGAGCCACCTGCTCTCTTAGCCTGACCAGCGGAAAAGTTCTCGAAACCATTCTAAAACCAGCAAACAGACCACATTGGGAGACCAGCAAACATTTTTTTTTTCAACAGGGACTTACAACTCCTTCATAATCATTAGTAGGAGGCTATTTTTACACAACAAGCACCACTCCACCAATTTCTTCAGGAAAATATAACAATCTAGTTTATTTTTAGACATTAGGACTGCAGCTGCATTTTGCTTTGAACAATATGTTATCAACATCTTTCGTTTGAGGTGCATGTTTTGTTGCTTTGAATTAAACGGCTTCGCAGCTATCACATCAAAGCACACTCTTATAAACACATCTCTTTGTAGTAATCATTGTTATAATTAATAACAACGATTTCAAAACATTTCCTCTTTCATGTAGACTTTGACATCTTTTTAAAAAAAAAAGAAAAGAAAGTTGTTTGTATGCATAAAAAGTGATGCATGCTGCTAGAATTCTGCGTTTTTGTTTTCTGCTGATTCCCGAGTTGGCTGTTGACAAGTGCTAAAAAGTGGTCATGCTTGCGTGAGAGTGCAAACATTACTTCAAAGCAGACACCAGTGCCGGCGACTTTCGACTCGATTAATCACACTCGTGGTTCTTTTTTAATGTTTCTATTTATTTGTTTACTCCTTTTGGCTGCGGCTTTTCCTCAGATGGTGGATTAGCAGAGTTAGTGCTGCCTCATTTGACAGCTCATTCTGAGACTCTAAAGACCCTGGTGGACAATGCAGGCCTGTTATCTGCTGTGCTCCATAAGCGTTAGGTTTTGACGGCACAGACGTCTCTCACTAACATTCGATCAGAGCCCCGAGAGCTTCCTGGACACGCTGCTGCCGCTGCCGCTAATCACAAACCACAGCAGTTTGCTGAATCATAAAGCCAAAATGCCACATTCTCTTACATTAGTCTAATGCTTTTTTTTCTTTTTCTTTTTGTTGGTAAATAATCCATTGGGATGTGTGCATTTGTCTTTATATACAGCAGATTTTCTCAGAATTGGGTCCGTGTGGACAGATCCAAATATCTTGGATTGATATTAGATGGCGTGCCGTTGAAGAACTGCGTGAATATGAAGCAATTTTCCATCTTTTTTTTTTCCCCACCTTCAGCTGAAAATCTGTGTAATGGGTTTCTGCATATCACAATGACAGACATTTCTTATTTATTATGCGTGCTCAAATGACTGTAATTAACGCTTATCTGAATGACATCAAAATGTGTGTCATCGACCCTCGTACATGAAGCGTTACGCAAAAATATGATATGAAGTATGAGTCAGACCCAAGAGTGAAATAATAGATATGGAACAATGCATAAAAGCCACAAGTAATAACGTGTAATGGGGTTTATTTTATCATACTACATCACATTTTGGTTTCCCAGCTTAGCTAGAGTTATTAAACAGGCTTTGCCTTAAGCATCACTGTGGCTTTAACTAGACAATAGTATTTCATTACTGCACACAATTGAAAACAAGCCAGAAATTGCATTACATGACACTCTAATTTCAATCAAATGAATTACATTTCTTCTATGATATTAGGCTTGGCATTTCGTTTTGGCTTGTTTGGCTGAAAGAGCACATTATACATATACATTATGCAGTTCAATCCAGTTAAATTTATTCTGTACCGCTTATTGTACATGCACACCATCCCAAAACCCCAGTGAGCAAGTTAAATAAGACAGTGGCGAAGCAAAAGTCCTTAAGATGGCAAGCAGAGAAGGAGGATTAAACCTTGGGAGGAACTAAAAGGAAATCCATCCTCCTTCTAAAGCAATTTTTTGGAAATATTTCTGGGTTATTTCTAGCAATATGATTATTAACAAAATCTATAAGAAGGATATAAAATCTATAGTAGGCTAACCGTCATCTTTTAAATATTTAATTATTTATATTTATTCTGGAAAAAAAAGACATTTGAAAAATGCTAAAAAAAATTATAAAGAAATCCCAAACTTTTTCTTCCGAGACTGAGTTTAAATTTAATCTTCATATAACAAAAAAAAAAAAAAAAAAATATATATATATATATATATATATATATATATTACCATAAATGTCAAAACAGGCTCAAATGTCCAGACTTAAAACTTAAGAAGTACTAATTCTTCAAACTATCTTCTGCCATTAAGTCTAGATTCTAGAAGGAAAATGTAGCAATTATCCACTCCAGGAATAAATAACTATGTTTGAAAAAAAGTAAAGAAAGGAAAAGGAGCATAAGCTTTATTAGATTTGCTTCCCTGTCTCCCAGAATGAATGTTAATGATGAAGTGCCTTTCAGCAACAGTAATAATGAAAACAAATGTATTACTTTCTGCCTTTGTGCTGTTAGAGAGAAATGATTGTCAGAGCTAATATGATTAGCATGCAACCTCATGCATAATCAGAAGATAGCATTGTCAGCAATGACTGGCCAATATCTTTTGCTAAATTGCAATGTTTTAGTAGTCATTTTATAGACAGTGACATGACAGTTGATGGACGTATGTTCTATTGATCTTGCAGCAAATGACTGTGCATGCAATATTCAACAGTTACACCCAGAATGAGATAGAATAAGGAAACAAGCCACTCATAGGGAAAGTAATGTTTGAGATGTAGAAAATAACTTTCAGTTACAAGAACCATGTTACCTTGTTGACAGTTGATCATTTTGTTCTAGAATGCACAGAAAACTGGACCAACTATTTTAAGCTTACAAACCAACTGTAATTTATACAATTATGTATTCATATAAATTTAGTTAAAATTTCTTTAAAGCATTAATTGGCCAAAAACAAAAAAAGAAATGTCCAAAAAACAAGGACATTTTACCTACTCACAGAAGTTTCATAAAGCCAACCAGATTCCATGAGGCTGTAACCCTGCCAAAGAGTTTTGGGAATTTCTGCCTTTCAGTACTGAAGTCGACAGAAGCTGCACTTGGATTACTGAAAAATAGCTGCCGGGGACATTACCTAGATAGCCATTGAATGGACTGAGTTGCTGTAAAAAGAACACTTGATGAACTATTTGAAGCTGAGCTGGTGCTCTTGAAGGTAGAAGACTGTCATAGACTGCTCTCTGTATCATCTTACCAGTTGCTGCATTAATGCTCATAATGAGGCTGAAAAGGAGTCATTTAGCTCAACCTTCTGGCAAGTATGTGTCTCTAAAAGTAGTCTCTGTAACAGAACAACCTTGGGTCCGATGCCCATTAAAAAAGAAGCTCCGAGCTTGCCTTTTTAAGGACACTGAGGTACTGAAATGCCACTGTCTACCTAGTGTCAGTCAGGAGGGTTTTGGCGTGAGTTCGGTTTTATTTTAGTCTTTTATTTCCCTCAGAGCTGCTCACAAAGCCCTGCTGTCACCATCTCACCGGCAGCCTTATCGCAGCTGTATAGATGGCTTGCTTTTTTACAGGTTACACAAGCACTGCTTTCCTCAGTTTGACCCCAAACACACCGCATTCACAGAGGGCAGGAGCGAAAGAGCAGGTTGACCTATAGCAAAAGAAGCATGTGTTTTCATTTTTTTTATTGTTTATCATAGCTTTTGGGAATTGAAACTAGAAGTGAAACTAGAAATATCAGAACTGCGAGTTACAGAGTTTTGTTCACCAGTGGGATACACTAAATTCTTTACACTAACAACTCTTTCTAATTAAAACTTGTGCGATAAATTGTACGATATCATATGACTTGAAACTTTCGCAAATTTACATTTTATAGTTGTTTATCCTACTACAGTAGCGATTAAGATAAAGCGTTGGATTTGAGTTACACAGGCAGTACATTTAGGTTGCATATTTGTACGACCCAACTTATGTTTTCTTATAGATTTGTCCCAATGATTTTTCTGGATTTTTGGAATACATTGTGTTGTTGATTACTTTTAGCAAGGGCACGTCCACATGAAGGACAAGTAAACAACTCTTTCAAGCTATGCTATAGATTTATGTTAGGCTTTTAACATTTTGTATGACTCAACTTTCAATACGATTTCTTATGAATTATGAATGCACCGTCTCTTATAAATTATTGCGCATTCTGTATGAAGTTGTTGATACTTGAGATTTGCAAGGACATGTTCACCTGAAGGTCTGTGAAATCAACTCTTTCGATCTTTACGGGATTTAGATTTAGGTTTTATGTTGTGCGATTTCTTGCGAGTTCGCAATTTCATGTGAATTATTGCGTATTCTGGATGAGATATTCATGCCTAATAACGACGGCCCAAGTTGGGGGGCTTCCCATGTGCGCATGCAGTCAGAATTTGTGCTGACTGGAAAACAAGGCCTCGGCCGAACCTCATCAGTGCAAAAGTTTGCCGGTCGAAGTATCTGTAATGAGCTGTTGCTCTACTTCTCATTACTAGGTCCAAGAGAGGACCCAACAGGAACAACACATAAATCAAATACAGGCCCTTCTGTTTTAGAAAAGGGACAACAAATGAGAAAGTGGGCTGTGCTTCTTCAATAAATTAGTCTGTAGAGGCTGTGTCATTATTGTAATGATATATGATATGATATGTGTTTTTTTCTTTTTCTTTTTTCATCATATGACTTATTGGCTCAAGTATCCATTTCCAAGCAGGTGAGGTTGGGGCTTACTGCTAAATTAAGGCTTTGCATCAGAGATGTGTCACTCAGAATTTAATGGAGATACTGTTTGTTATATTATCTCTCTTTTGTGCATTTGATATTTAAACCATTAGCAACCCACGTACTGTGTAAACTAACGCAGCAGGAGGGTCTTTCTCATCCCCTCACATTTCATGCCTTTATTTCACACAGATTTGTTTTGTGACTGATTTGTGTTATGTTTGAGACAGAAATAGTCACAGAAATGGCTCATTACCCCATTCCATTAATGGAAAAACAATTCGTATCAATCATTTATATACAATAGTTTTCTTTGGGATAACTCTGGTAATGTGCCGTTGCGTATGAATTCTATTATGTGCGTTCTTCGCTTTCATGAAAGCAGTTCGAGTACATTTTCGCATTTTTCTTGGATGGTGGTCTCAGCAAATGTGTGGAGAATGGATCAATACTTCATCCCTAGCTAATCGTAAACCATGGCAACAGCTCGAGCTGGCAGAGATTGGTCTTGTACTGAGCTTTAGAGAGAAATGCAGTCTTAAAAAGTCAGGATATTGCAAAATTACCATTTAGCCATTGCGCCGTAAGACCTGATGCTTAGGGGGGAAAAAGTCTGTGGGTTTGCGCAGGGAGATTTTGAAGTGTACTGTACACATCTGTATAGATGATGGTAAGTGATCCTACACACCACTGAGTTGTTGGTCTTAAGTTTGTTATTACTGAAACCACGAAGAAACGATGCTAATAATAATAAAATATAACTACCTATATATGCACAGTAAAACATTTCCAAGGAAGAAGATAATGGAAGGAGAAAACATGTTTTGTTGTCAATGCTAACCGCTACAGTATTTTGGCTCAAAGTCATCTGTGACTTGGTACAAGCTAGCCAAATTAGCTAGATGCCAACATGGACAGGTTGCCTGACATCCTCGAAAATCGTGAACAAAAGTTCACTGACTATGTTAAATGTGTGTCCACTTGCAGTGAGGATAAACATGGTTTGTGCCAACCGCAATTTGTTGTGTGCTGCAAATTATTGGCCAAGAGCATCAAAATTCAGGAGACATTTGCAGCCCGTGCTTGTCAATTTTCCAGTTCAGCCTATGTAATTGCAATCATTTTGTCTGTTGTTGGGTCTATGCAGTTCATGCTAATATTGATACATTTCAGGATGTTTCTGTTCAGTTGTTTAATTGAACAATTAGGAATGGAGTTGGGTGTCCAAAACCAGCCTTGAATCACTGTGCTGTGCACACTCTATGATTTTGGCCATGATTTTGCTGTCTGAGACAAATTTCTGGCATATTTTATTTTTATTTTTATTTTTTTCATCATATGGCAAAATTCTTTGAATGCCTTTGAATTCATGAGGTGAACTTTTGCCTGTACGGTGTTCACTGTTTTGGTCGCAAGTGCAGAATGATATCTGTGACTGGTCTTATGTCGCTTCTCGTCCGTTGTCTGCCGGCTTTGTCTATGCTGAAGTCTTGGCTACCATTTATTGTACAGTCTGGCATGAAACACTGTACATGTCGAACAGCCTGCCTGGTCTGTCTCTTTGAGATCACATCTTACAATCTGTCATTACATTAGCTGAACGGTTAAAAAAAAACCATACAGCGTATAGCGCACTTCAGTTAGCTTGAGAATAAATCTGTAGCTATCAGGAAAGTTCAGCTGTCCATCTTTCATCATACCTCCCTGCTGAGAGAAAAGTTTTACATTTCCGCCCGCCTTTTATATAGAAGAGCTGCATTAGAGCCACACGATCAACTGTGTGCATCTTTCTGCAGGGTGTATTTTAGCATTTTATTAGGCCAGGCCCTCAATGCACAGAGGCGCCATGGGTACGGGTATGGTGCCATTCTCGCGCATCGACGCCGCAGGCTAGCCACATGCAGCACTAATGAGCTGCTTATATTTGCAGGCTTGGCTTGCTCTCTCCACCACCAAAAGTAAACTTTTGAGTCTTTAAGAGGATTGTGAAGGATTTCTTTATTATTTTTGTCCATCAGAACAGGCCGAATGCAACCCGCGACTGACAACCTCAAAAAGGACACGAGCTAATTATGTGTTATTAGCATTGTTGTGGCTAGAGTTAGCCATGTTCGCTCTGGTGGCTACTGACAGAGTAACTGCTAGAGGAACATGTGTTTTAAACTGATTAACACGAACTGGCCTCTTTGATGTGGGAGTGCGCCTAGAGAGCTCCGCTGAGGAGGCGTGAAGGCGATTAGTAGACGGTTTTTAGGCCATTTGCTCTGTGAGATGGGACCTCAGAGGAGATGCTCGCTCGGTTCAGGGACGAAAGAGCTCCCACGTGCTGGCGAGGGACGGGAGGATGGTGGCGGCGAGCTCGGAGGATATCGTTAACGCAAAGCGATGAAGAGATGTGAACCTGCCCTTCGTATTCCAGAACAAAGAGAGCCCCAGGGATGTTTGAATGGGCTATCTTGAAGGGGATTTGGCAGTGTCAGCCCTTGTCATGTCATGCGAGCTGAGTGTAAACATCAATAGCAGACAAGAAAAGATCAGACGGATCCAGATTTCAGTCTTAAATCCTGACAGAAAAGACTCTGAAGGCTTTATCAGTGCAGGAACATTGCTGCTTGGAGCTCAGAATATCTGTCTGAGTGCAAGTTGTTGGCTGGAGAATATTGTAAGATATTTGCATGCAAATTCATGAATTTAAGTTTTATTGTTAGGATTAGCAAAGAATATTGTTGTCAAATACAACCCAAAATGTTGCATAACCATTTAGTTATGCTAATTTTATGCTAGCATTTGATATTATCACAAAAATACTTTGTAAATATGATTGGATGAGCTACAAAGCTGTAAAATAGTCAATGTATATGCACACTTGTGACCACACATCAGTTGAATTTTATATCAATGCATATACATTGCAATCAGTGTTATTTTAGTGTCTTTCAGATGCTATTACAATTTTATTAATATTTTGTTTCTGTATTTGTATTTTCCTTTCTCATGTAAATGTTGTAATTTATGCGTTTTTTCGTCATTTTTTTAATTATAAGACTTTTTTATGTCATTTAATCTTTTTTTTTTTTCAGCTTTAATTTTAGCTATTGGTAAATAAACCAGCTGAAATAAAATAAGTGTTTTATGTTATTTAATTTAATTTAACCTTTTATTTAAACCATGTTTATGGTTTTACTTTTAGTTTCAGGTAATAACTCTAATCTATTTTTATTACAACAACAGCAGATGCAGCAATAATATTAACAATATTAACTATAAGTAAATGGAGAAAATCTAATGATTTCAAATGAAGAACAAATAAATGACAATCAAGTTTGCATAAATGCAATAATTTGTTTTCAACTACAGTTTTAAAAGTTTTAGGTATATTTTACTTTTCTTATGTCACACAACAAATTTTTAAACACGTTTTGCATTTAATATGTATTTTGGCATTTTATAGTTTATTTCCACAAAGCTCAAATATAATAGCTGCATTATAATGGTTGTAAATGCTCATATAATTTAATATATTTATAATTCACTCAAAGCAAATAGCTTTACCAGTGAACAGCACCATTTCTCGTGCTATAATTAGGGGTCTTTCATGGAGTTCTTGGAATATCGATATTGGCTATTTACAGTTGCTCATCCAATCAGATCAGATTTTAGTAGAGATGGCATACTGAGTCTTCGGGCCATGTTACGGGACATACACCTGGACAAATTCTTAACATTGTGTCAAGTAGAAATCTTGTGAATTCAGCAAAAGCCTCATCGGCTGATGTGCCTCCATAGCGGCAGCTGTGTGGAACCTAAACAACAGTTGTCAGATTTGCGGCCTGGATGAAAAAAAAAAAAAAAAACCCACAAATCCCCATTCAGTGTTCTTTTGATTCCAATCTCCAGGCTTCAATCTGCTCCCTCGTGTCGTGTGCCGCCACTGAGCAGGAGAACAGATGGCGCCTTTCAGCAAGGCGGAGAATTGCGGAGAGGAGTTCCTTTCGCTCCGAAAAAGAAAAGAGACAGGGAAATAAGAGAAGGTGAATGAAGTAGGTGAGGAAAGACAGGCAGTGGAGGGTGACTGAGAAGAGAGACAGTAAAAGCCCTGTCTCTACTGTAGATAAAGTTATTCATGTCTTAAACTCACTGGATTAGAGTCTAAGACTTGTACATCTCGTCAATTACATATCTATCTTTATTTAACATCCTCAATATTATATAAATAATTACATAAGACTAACAAATCAGCTGAAAGCATCAACTTGTTCATTACCACAGCAAAACAGGTGATAACGAGCAAAAAAGAGCTCATTATAAAAACCTGACAAGAAAAAAAAAACAAAAAAACACACATTTACATGATGTTTTGTCTGGCTTTTCTCCAGTTTTGATGTTAAAATTGGATATTATGCATAAAATTGTATAATAAAAGCAAAATAAACCACAAGAGGGCTGGAAAGGTGTTGCATGTTAGTTCGTTTATTTTCAAGAATTAATGCAACTGGGAAGTTCAAAAGAGGAAGAAAGCACAAATTGTCAACTTTCATATTGATTAGTATTTGGACTAATAGTTTGGTTGTGCCTAATTACTGGTTTTTATTGCATCCTCTCGGAAAGCAGGAAATGCTGCAGTGATGGTTTAAATGTGTTGTTTGGGTCAGTCTTAAATGGTGCTTTTGTCTCTGTGGTCGTTAAATGCTGTTTTATTAGGCAGAAATATAATTTCCATTAACGCATGGTCAATAAAAGAAAACATTTGTGTGTATTTACAATTTGGTCTCAACTCCTATGCATTATGCTGCTCCTCAAATGCAAACATATTGATTGTTTGCTGCTGGATAGCGGAGTCTAGGAAAATTATGACTTTTCCGATCGCAATCTGCCTTCCACTCTTATCTGTGTGGTATCTTGACTTGATGATACTTTTACAAGTGAGAATGGTGGTGCTCCTTTGCTGACATATTTCCTTTTGAAGTTTGGAGATGATTTACTTTTGTAGTCAAGTAGTCAACTGGTATAAGGGGTGGGGCTTTTCACTCTAGAGAGCATTTGATTGGACAAATCTTTGTAGTGCAGGATGAGTCATCAATATTTTTGGTCTGTTTTCATAGAAAAGACTAACTTTTAAATGTGTGTATCTGCTAATATTGTCAGCTTTTAGAAGTATGCTTGCATACTCGGTGACCTCAAAGCTAACACACATGGTCTAAAAGCAAAAAAAAAACCCTTCATTTTGATTTCATGGGTTCTTTTACGCATTCCAAAAAGTCACTTGGCAGAATGCTTTTGAACTTCAAGCCAAAAACTCCAATCGACTAGAGAGTTCACCATCAAACGAATCATCAATGCATGAATGCTGAATGTCAAGGGACGGTTTTTAACTTTCTCACTATGTAATGTATTTCCGCTCCATATTTATGGAAAAAGGGATTAAAGGGATATTGTTGCTGTAGTTCAACACAACGTGTACTCTTATCAAAACCAGATGTGAGAGCTCTGGTGATTTTTAGCACTTACGTGGCTTGACCTTTTGATGAGAAATCCACACCTGAGGTGTTGATGGGAGTTTTGGCCACTGATAATCTCTTATTATCTCTGTGACTGCCGGGAATGTTGAAGTGCTTTGTCACCTGCAATTTCAAAATAATAACAACAAAAGATGTTTATCCAGGAACATGTCCTACTTGACAAAATTGTGGACATTGAGGTCAATTACTTTTGAAACTGCAGGTTTTCATTGTATCATAGCATTGCGGATATGAAAACGTTTTAGTGTCAGATATCTATTTCCTCCCATTACACAGAATGACGCAAAGGTTTCTCACTTCAGTGAGTAATACCGTGATGTGCTCGACACTGCTATGAGAAGTTTAGATCACTGGGCTTGTTTATATGCTCTCTCAGATCTCTCAGTTCCAGTAATAGAAACAGAACATGGTATTACTAACACACAAATACCAAAATGTGTGTGTGTGTGTGTGTGTGTGTGTGTGTGTGTGTGTGTGTGTGTGTGTGTGTGTGTGTGTGTGTGTGTTCATTTATTTACTTATTTGGATGTGTACCGTGGCAATACCATGATTTTATTTCAAGTACCTTGGGACAACATACAAATAATATGGTATATGAATATTGTTATCATATACCATATCTACAGTGGCCGAGAGAGCTCAACGCGCTGCAACTTCAGAAAACACATGCAAATAGCAAAAGCATCAGCAAATTAAGAAAACAACTTCATCAATTTGACAACACAAGCGCTGCAAATGCTCACAACATAACCAAATAAAGAATTTTATTTGCAGTGTGTTTCTTTATTTGTTTGTGTTGTGAGCACTTGCAGCACTTGCCGTGTTGTCAAATTGATGAAGCTGTTTTCTTAATTTGCAGGTGTTTTTTCTATTTGCAGCGCGTTCGGCCACCATACATATCAGAATTATGTAGTAGTATAATGAATATGAAAGCATGCTTTAAAATTACCTTCCAATACCATACAGGGTTCCTACAGTCACAAATATGGCAATATCAGGCCATTTTTACATTTATAAAATCATTTTGCTGAATGATATTGATTTGATATCAATAAATCAGCTAAATATCACTTTTGTCTCTAAAAAAGACTCAATTATGTGTGGTTTGGGAGTTTGAACTGACTCTTTTTAATAGATTTGTCGAATGGATTCACAATTGGTCTGAATGTTTCATTAGCAAGTCTTTGTGAATTTGAATTCTTTTTATTTTTTACTGAATGACTACAGATGATCTGAAAGATTGTGAAAAGCCATGGAAATTAATCAAAAAGTGACAGAACCCTGACCGTGGCAACATCACAGTATTTTCTTTTGAAAGCTTTATACTAAGTACACACTTTTTTATCACCTTGTATCATTCAGTTTACACTTTTAAGCCTTCTTTTTATTATTGTTACCTAAAGCAAATTGAAAGATTTTATGATGTGTAAGTCACAGGATGGTTCTCTTAATTTAAGTTCTTGTGTGTTAGACATTCAGAGATCTTGTTAGAGAAGTTGGGATAACTTATTGCTCTTTAATT
The DNA here is from genome assembly GCA_036784905.1 of Acrossocheilus fasciatus. NCBI lineage: Eukaryota > Metazoa > Chordata > Actinopteri > Cypriniformes > Cyprinidae > Acrossocheilus > Acrossocheilus fasciatus. The sequence goes on from CM071952.1 coordinate 7,865,276, forward strand.
CTCCTGTCAGCTGCAAAGTCTTTTCAGCCCTCGGCTTCCTCTTGAGGTAACCATAATGGTTATAGTGAACATGAAGACATGCCTCAGCTGAAGACAAAAGAACACCTCTGCATTTCTAGATATAGAACCACAAAGAGATTGGATTGTCTTAGGGTGTTATTTTATGCAGACAATGGTGAATACAAACTTCAGTAAAAAGTATCTAAAAGGTACCAAACAGTGGTATCATGGTAGCCCCAGGGAGTTTAAACATATTCCACAGTAGTACATGTAGTGCCATATAAATACCATGAACCATGAATGAAAATGGCAATCGTAGAAGCATGCTTTTTGTAAGGATTTGGTACTTTGTTTTTCACACTGTGAGATATGACAAATTATCACATTATTTGCATGTCGCATAAATAGTAATACTTCTCAGTTTGTTAGTGTGAGAGCAAATTCACAAAGGACCCTTGCAAAAAGGTAATGTGACAGTACCATGCTACAGTGGTGCTATTATCTCTTCAGAAGTGTTAAAGATAAGAGTACATGAAAGAACAAAAATGTTTCATTCAGGAACACATCATGGTTGACAAAATCACAGTGGAGTCCAAAGATAATACCATGCTACGTCTCCAAAACGATTTATACTTAAATGTTTTCTTATTATTAAATTTTACACACCTTTGGAGCACAGAAAGCACGTTGCGAGTTTCTCTGCAGAAAGCCATGCTTAATATTTGATGCTTCAACGTGCTCTTTAGGTCTTTTTGCCCACTAAGCACAGCACTGTCATAAAACCATACTACCCTATGGTCTCGTATACTTCAACCATTTTATGGATGTGAGAACTGTGGTAGTAACTAATTTCCTGCCATTTCAGCCTTCTTTTCACCATCAGCAGCTGTGCTGTTGTGCAATCGATGCCCCTTCATCCGCACTGCGATTATTTTTGTTCACCATCAAACTGCGCTTACAAGTGAAATCCAGTATCTCCAGCAGACTCTATGCTAGTCTAATCTTCCCGTTTGATTCACGCCGTGTTGTTATTGTTGCTAAAATAATGCATACGTTGGATAATGCATGCGACATCCGACTTCATCTATTTGATTTGGTGGAAGAGGCTGCGTAATGGTACGAACTGACTACCCATAATGCAGTCTTATTGATTTTAATGACATAATTTACAAAGCTCTTAGCTAGAGCGAATTAAGTGGTGCGACGTCCTATTTGAAAGCCTCACTGACTAAAGCATCTTTACTCGGCGGGCTTTTGATGTCCGTTTCGAAGTGCAAAGTACGTCTGAAGATGGCCCAGAGGCCAGGACACTGTAATTCAAGCATTGAGGCCGAGCAGAACAGAAAGCTGCCCCTGCTGTTTGTACCAATTGCCCTCGCAATTGGCTCTGTGTTCAGCCGGGTCTCCTGGGAGATGGGAAGATACAATGGGTTGCTGTGGCGACAGAAAAATCTCAGCCTACCTGCGAATCGGGGCCCGCCGGTAGTTCGCCTGCTCGTTTAATTAGGTGACTCCTGAGTAGATTAGGGCCTGTGTTAGCGTGGGTGGCCCGCTGCGCTCATGCCCCAGGAGCGCTGCAGTCATCGGCCGGGTTTGAAGGGCAGGCCACAAGGGAAAGTCTGTCAGGAACTGAAATAAGAGCAAACGGGCTGAAAGAGAACTCTGACTCAACTCACGTCTTTTGTCAGAAGGAAAATACGAGGATATAAGGCTACAGAAATCTGTATGAGAGAACTGCTGTGGTACTATTACGTATAAAGCGACTAAAGAATTAAACACCTTTTCGGTCTTTCTTCTATCCAAGTTATGCAGAGGTAACTTCAAGTCAGTCATTCACTGGTTATCTTTTCTTAGAAATTAATGTTATTTATAATTATTCATTGGCTTGAAAAAAAAATATATCTATCTGTCTGTTTTTCGAATAGACTGTATTGCCTTCAAAACATTCAGACTTTAATCTTTCAAACTTTTAAACTGAAAACTATTTCGAACTGAAAACCATCAAATTTTATCTAGTTGTAGTCTGAAATACTGCTACTGATAATGCTTATTATTTTGTCTGGGGTTGCATATAATTCTAATTGTTGTTAATAATAAATAGTTATTGTTTTTGGTTGATTTGCAACATCATAAATTAATATTGATTTGCAATAATTGTATGTTTTATTACTATTATTGTTTATTATTAGTGGTAGTAATAGTAGTAGTAGTGGTAGTAGTATTACTAAAGTAGATGGTTACAAGCTATTTATTTATTACAGTCTGAAATACAGTTTTTCTCAGGTTGCATTTGGTGCATTTCTCAAATCATCCTTAATATTTGCAAAGAAGTATGTGGATTTCTCAAAACAATTTATACAAATAGCACAACACAATAAACTACCTGCAAAAGCCTGTAACTTACAAATCTTTAGTTCGTCTCTCAAAAGTAAGTATTTGTCAATGAACCTATCAGTGCCATCAGAATAGTCCTTGTGTCATTGTTCACAAACAAAATGCTTAATCATGTTGTCAATATAACAGTGCACTCTGTTAGTATTACCTGATGTAAACTATGGCAACAGTTTGGATGACAGTAAGTGTATTGAAATTCTGAAGGCTGCTCTTCTTATGTATGCCATATATCCATTTCAAAAGTACAAATTTACACACTACTGTGTGTGGGGTATTGATTGAAAGAGACTGGACCGTACAACATATAATGTCATTGTTATATAGAAAAGAAAAATACATTTTGGGCACAAAGGTGAAAATACAAAATTAGAAAGGCAAACACAGGAAACCCACCTCTGCCATTGTAAGCCATGATTGACAACATGGTCCACAATAGTGGCCCTTATTTCATCTGATATGCTCCTCTGTCCTTGGCGTCTTCTGCCTCTTCCTCTGTTTTGCCTCTGTACCCTTCCAAGCATCCTTACTCCTCTTCTTCCTCTCGGCTGTTGACCCTGATCGTTTCCTGGATGTTCATCCATTGTCAGACGTCTTGTGTTGTAATTCTTGTGTTGTCCTCTGTCTACATATGCTTTCCAATTGAAGATTCATGAGATGCACCTTTGAGCTATTTCAGAGAACTGGTTTATACGGGTTGATCTACATTCTCTTCATTAGTGAAAGTCAAGATTCACCTCCACAATTCATGGCAAATTTACTAAAAGTCTAATAGAAATGTGTAGAAAATATGCTTGACAACCATTTTGCATTTAATGACTTATTCGATGAACTAATTATTAGATGTTTTGAGGGGTAAGACTATTGCACAGAGAACTATATAATACATTTTGAGCAACATGACAATAGCAACTGATAATGTAGGAAACCGCAGAGAAATGTACATAATCAGTTGCAGTAATGTTACCAAAGCAATCATAACTTGTTCAAAAGAATGCGCACAAGTGACTAGATGATGTGGAGGTTGAACAAGTAGTTTTGAGAATTTAATTTATGATCTGAGAAATGCACCAAAACTACTGAGAAAAAAATTTAATGCTAGTATTTATTTATTATTTTATCGGATAATAATTGTTTTATAAGTATTATTAAATTAATATTGATTTACAGTAATTGTACTACTATTAAATAATAATGTAATGATAATAAAAATAAAATGATTGAAAATCAGCATTAATTTGTTTAAAATGTATATTATTTTGTTTAAATAATTAAATTGTTTTAAAAATATTATTAAATTAACATTGATTTTATTACTTTACCACTACTAATTATAATAATATTAATGTAAATACAATTAAAATAAAAACAAATATTAATAAATATTTATTAGGTGGTAATAATAAGAATAGGAATAAGAATAAGAATAAGAATATCAGAGAAATATGTTGGTGGGCTCTTTGACTTCGACCAGTAAACAAACACCCAAAATATCTTAGCAACCAGCATGCAGTAGCCTAGTAACCTCCAGAACAATTGTGGTGGCAAACAAAATAATTGTTTTTTTGTTTTTTGTTTTTTTTACCTTGTTGCCACTAGTGGCCCAAAAAATGATTGCTTCACCTTCAGAATTCCCATTCCTCTCTTTCATAGCGCTTCTGGAAGTCAAAGAAATGAAAATAAATTACGCAAGGTAGAATTAATTAAAAACAGGCCGCCATAGCCTGTAAGACAAATGCACCCCTCCGTGTGCGCAGGAATGCAAAACTTGCTCATGCTCCTCTGTGACTTTCAACACTTTTAAAGGACTTTAATAAGTAGTCTTCTGTCAGAGAAGAAATGATTAATGAGAAATTAAACTCACTGTAGGTTAAAAAGTAAAACGTCTCTAAAAAGATTTTCCATTTATGGATGTTTTGAGATTTAACTTCATATTTTTAGTAACTCAAACTTTTTATGCAAGCCGTTCAGGGAAAATGATTTGACCCATGATTAGGAAAGTTATTTTTCTGGCTTTTGTATCAGATTAATTGTCCCAGATTACAAATAAAGCTGTGTATTTAATTCAGACTTAATTAAAAGGAATTCAGGCTCATTAGAATAATGAACGAAACAAGCCTGGAAGAGTGCAGCCAGCACAGAGAATCAAAGAGAAAGCACACCAAAACTGATATTTTAGGTTATGGACACTAATAGTTATACAAACTTGGCCTTTAGGCAAGTTTAAAAAAAAAAAAAAATCCTTATTCCTCCTCAGTCGTACCGAACCAGTTCTACAACTCTCTTAATAGCCTCCATTGTTATGCGGTGTGTTCCCGGCAGGAGATCAGAGATTGAACGCTGGGTGATTCACAGATTTCCACTTCAGAGACTTTCATGCTTCACCGTGAAATCAATGAAGTATTCTTTTAGAACGGAATATGCAGTATCTAAACATTTAATATAGTTAAAGACCCTCTTACTGTCATTTCATACCCTGAAGTTGATCAAACAATCATTTGACCTCGTTCATGAAACACAAGCACACAGAATTTCTGTTTAAAGGGGTTATATGACGTTGCTAAAAAAGAACATTATATTGTGTATTTGGTGTAATGCAATGTGTTTATGCGGTTTAAGGTTAAAAAAAACATTATTTTCCACATACTGTACATTATTGCTGCTCCGCTAAGCCCCGCCTTTCTGAAACGCATCGATTTTTACAAAGCTCATCATTCTAAGAAGCGAGGCATGCTCTGATTGGCCAGCTGTCCAGTGCGTTGTTATTGGCCGAATACCTCAAGCATGAGACGGAAATGTTACGCCCTTTACCGTATTGTGATGCCGTGTCCCGGCGCGATGACACAAAAACAATAAAACCCATTACAAACGAGGCATTTGTTGCATCCAGTGGGGACATAATTACTGATTATAATGACTTATACTGTCTTTTTACGTGCCGCGTTGCATCACGCCATGTAAACATTACCATGTCTGCATTTGCGATCAGAGAAACGACAAACAACAAGCACTACTCTACGCAGCTCAAAACTCGCGTTTGAATATTCAGTGGCAAATTCTTTAAATATAAAAACATACTTACAGGCTGTGAGTCGGAAGCACCAGACTGTCCTTGCAAAGTTGGAATTGCCCCACTTTATAGAAACAGTCTTTGAGCAGCTGGCAGGCTACTCCCAGGTTCAGGAAATAGTCCTCCGTAAAATGTGCTACACACACTCGAATATTTGGGTTGAACTGTTCTGGAACAGTGTTGTAAATACAACTTAACCACTGATTTCTAGTTATGCCCTCTTTTGGAAGCCCAAACAAAGTAGTTTTGCTTTCACAATGAGAAACAGCGTCTCCAGGACATGGAAAAGTCCTGACCTCTTTCTTTGCATATACGTGTGGGCGGTGTTTTGCAAATCTCCCCACACTGTGACGTTGATATGTGAGGGCATGTTTGAATGAGCCGTTTTAGGGGGGCGTGGTCGAGTCTTAACTTAAACTTAATGAATATCCCTTTGGTTTTGAGACTTTAGTCTTTGCAACTTCAGGGATCTTATCTATGCACAGACAGCTTGCAACACTCCAAACTTGAAATCGCACCATATGACCCCTTTAAATTGTTTGTAAAGACTTTCTTCATAGAAATGAAAAGTACTACTTAGGAATAACTAACACTGTATGTTTTTGTGTTGAACACACCCTTATTTGTGTTGCAGTTGAACAATGTTGCAGCCAGTTACTAGGCCTGTTTTTCAAAGTAGTAAATAAAAATGTTTAATTTGACTTAACTTTGAAAGTAAAATGTCATTTGCTTTAGTTTAGCATGTTATTTTAAGTTTTACTGCTCATTTTAGATGGACTATTATATAATGTCTTTTAAGACTTGTCAAATTGATGTGATGAATGATGAGTTTGTAACACAAGGCTTCCATCCTTAAGATTTAACATTCAGGAGGCTTGATTGGCATTTTAATGAATCGTATGGTAATTTAACTAATTGTTTCTTAATTCTCTTTCACTCAGTCAGCTGTACCTCATCCTTGCAGTAATTACATGTGTTTGTACCAGAAATATAAGGCAACATTTTTCTTTAACTTTGAATGATACTCCCTGTCAGCTTGTCAGCTCCTTATATATGACAATATAAGAAAAGACTAAGACACATTGTTCTCAGTATAAACCCCATTTAAGTCCTACAACTGGGCAAACTTTGTGAACTTGTGTGAGTACTTTTGTACTTGAAATGTTCGCTCGTGGATATTTATATCTTGCCACAGAATTGTATGTAAAAATGCTGCTATTGTTCTCGTTCTGATGCAGTCTCATATCTCACAAGGGTTTGCTCTAAAAGAAAAGATTAGCACAATTTTAGTGGGAACAAAGTGGTGTGTGAGTGTATATATAGCTATATATTTTTCCCAGCAGGCCGTTTCATTCTCATGTGCTGTGAAAGTTGTACTTGTTCAAAGTACTTTAATATCATTGCTTGTGTAACTTGTGTAAATTTGATTTTATGTAATTTGGGTCAATCTCACAAAACCTTTCAACAACTAGGTCATGCTTATTTTACCCCCAAAATTTCATTCTATTGTAATGCAAATTTGTAATATTTTTAAAAATATTATTTATTTAAAATTATAAAATATTAAATAGATTTGTTTGTGCTTTTTTCAGATTTTAATTGTTAAAATGCAACACAACATTTTACGTGTTACAAATAATGAACAGACAAGAAAACAACAACAGTTTTAGAGTTTGTAGCGAAAATAAATTTTAAACACCTAATATAATTTGTTATAATTTTTTCTCGCCATGAAAATAGCCACAGAAGCTGGCATGGTGTTAAACACAAGCAAACAAGAAAACAACAACAACAACAAAATAACTTAATTATTCCTCCTTAATGTTTTTTCTGGGTAAATTTGCAAAAAAAAAAAAAAAATAATACTTTTTTTTATCTTAAAGTGAACTGACAACTGTCCCAAAATAGGCTTTAATTTATTAATGCAAAATGTAATTTCTTATTTTTTTCCTTATGATTTTGGCTGAAGTTGGATGTTTTTGTGAGATTCACTCATTGATTTATTCACTGTTGATTTAATAGTTTCAATCACTGTTTGTCATCAGTGATCCTTTCTGAATGTTCCATTTGTTGTTTTGTAAAAGTTAGTCTGTCGATCTGTCTTTGGAAAATGTAAAAAGACCAAAAAAAAAAAATCCTTTTTGGAGTCACAAAGCAAAAAATTTGTATCAGTTGTGTCAATCTCTCTGTCAGCTGGGCAGATCTAAAGAGCAAAGACAGATGAATCAAGACAGACAGCTTTTATCTGTACGTTCATGGCCTTTATTTATTCTCTCTGCATGTTTGTGCTGTTCATTTATTAATTTGGGTTATGTGGTGTTATCTGGAGGTGTGTTTTAAGTTTTCCCCCGTGTGTTGTTTGTGTCTGTGGTCTACAGGTCCTCCTCTTCATTGCTCATCTGCCTCCTCTTCCCCTGTCGACTCCCCTTACCCTCCCCCTTCCCATGCAGCCAATCAGAGCCAGGGAAGGTTACTAGGTAACAGTGGGGCTCAGGCCGGCCGGGACTCTGAGTCAGAAGATGAGTTTGGCCCCAATTCATTCTTAGTTAAAACCGGCTCAGGGAACGTCGGCGCTCCAGCCACTGCAACTCCTAACGGTGAGTCCCTCTCAATATCGCTGCCTGCTAGAGGGGTCTCGACATCCCCTGCTGGACCCGCTGTGGAGCCTGTGGAGGTAGCCACAGGCCAAACATTCATTTTTTCTGGATATTTTGGGTAGCAGTGGAGGTCAGATGTTAGCGGGAACTTTTTTAACTAAGGCCTGCTGAGAAGAGAAGCTCCTGGCTGGGGTTCAGGAAGTGAGGTGTGTCAGAGATGCTGAAGATTTATTGCAATCTGTTGAACTCCAGTTTAGAGCTGCTAAAGATTTCTGTTGATTATGGAGTTTTGTTAATCGTTTACAGCTCTTGATCTTATTTTTTAATAATGATTTTGTTAAATAGGGTGAATTAGAGTAAATTGAAATGACTAAAAACGGACCAATTTACCCAAATTCATTTTACCATTGATAAAGAAATTTAGGTCACACTTTATTTTAAGGTCCAATTCTCACTATTAACAAACTAATAACTATGACCTTTTTATCAGTAAACTCCTGATTTGCTGCTTATTAATAGTTAGTAAGGTAGTTTAGATATTAGGTAGGATTAGGGATGTAGAATATGGTCATGCAGAAAATGTGCTTTATAAGTACTAATAAACAGCCAATATGTTATTAATAGGCATATTAATAAGCAACTGGTTAATAGTGAGAATTGGTCCCTATACTAAAAGTTGTCACAATTCAGTTTTGATTTAAAAAAAAAAAAAAAAATGAATGGCAAAAAGTAAATAATTAAGAAAATAAATAGATAAATAAATATTATATTATATTTGAATATTTGATAATTTAATAATTTGAATTAAAAGCTGTATTCAAGAATTTAATTAGTGATTTTTATTATAATTAAAGTATTATTTTAGTAATTGATTTGCATAATTGATGCATTGAATTTTCATCATGAACAAAAATAGTCTATACCAAATTTGCAACACATTTCAAATTTTCTGACCTTTTTTTTTCTTGGGAAGATCCCATATATTTAATTTCAAATTTTATTCTTCTAATTGTTCTTGGCATTCTGGAATCCCAGGCTTTGTATTTCACATTGTGTGCACTCTCTGTTTGAATGTAGACTTTGGCAGGGTAACCCTCGCTGCAGCTGTCATGACTAATTTCACCCTGTGCCGTGACTTATGAAGTGGATCACGATATACGTCACTGTTTGGATGACCTGGATTGCAGTTTCGATACCTTAGCTGTCTGAGATTGAGTTTGTTGCTTTCCACAGGGCTGTATTTCTTGCAGTAATTTGATTGCAACCATTTCAGATCATTGTAGAGTTGCCTTCATTAACTTTGTGTAGTGTTAGAAAGGTCAAGAAGTTTTAATGAAAGATAAAATCAATTGAAAGCCTGTAAATGATAAAAAGCTTAATGGCATGCCCTGCTGTGGGACAAGTGACCAGCACAGCAGGAACTTTAACCACAATGAATCAATTTTACAAGTTACTATGTCCTTACTAATGAGCTGCTAATGAATAGCGCATGGATTGATGAGATGATCGCATTGTGCTGCTATTGTCGTCCAGTAAGTTCAAATATGATGAAGTTGTTTGCTAGGCATTGATGTTTTTTAAAAAGTTGGACTACTTTTAACATCCTGTTACTTGTTGAAGTATATTACAAAGCACTGCCGCTAACAATAAAGCTAATATACGACAAAATGTAGATACTGTAGTTGGCAACTGTGACACATCATATAGTGTTTATGAGCTTATTGTCCTGAACTGATGTATGTGCTGCAAGATGTTTGTACGGCATCAGCTAACCAAATTAGAAATGAGATTTGTTAACATGCTTTTCAGATAAGAAAGCGTCACGTCACTTTGATAATTGGAGGAGAGCAGAGAGCATGCCGATGCTGAGCTGTCGATATGAAGCCTGTCATCGCTAGCAGCTCTCGGCTTCTCCCTCAAGGCTTCTTTACAGAGTAGAACAAAAAAATGCTTTAAATAATTGATCAGCCTTTACAAGTTAACCACCCAAGGCTGGAATTACATCAAGCTCAAGAGGATTGCGCCTGCCTGTTTCCACACGGCCCTCTGTAAAGCAATGAATTACCTTCCCATGGCAAGAACTTTCCCTTCTCCGCGCAGCAGCCTGCTACCGTCCCGGTCACCTAGCGGTAGCACCCCAGTGCTAAAATGGGATTTATCTTTCCGACAAATGGCTGTGATTTGCATTGGTATATAGGTTACCCTCGGGCTGCCAGTGAGGGGTAGCACACTCACCAAAGGAATCGGTCTCTTGCCTCCGAGCTATGCAAGGCACCATAAGGCTCTATTTGACTGAGACAAAGTAGCATACCACAGTGCCGTGAAAAAGGAAGTTTATGTGCTGGAGTTAAGCTTAGCATCCCGGTAGTAAAGTAGTGGGATTCCTGCCAGAGGCTATGCTGTGTTGCATGAGGTTGGTGCGAAGTTTGATCCTGCTTTCTTTACTTTGCATTTTACGAGTCAGTAACTTTTCATCAGAAGTCAGGTGGCTCCTGCACTGCCAGTCATTTTGGCATTAAAAGACAAAACTCTTGATGGTTATGTTCATACAGCAACACAATGTGGTTGTCTGTAGAGTTTTGACTGCTAAATACAGTTCTGTTCACACTGGTCAGTTAATTCGGAGTGACTCCAGTTTGGTTGATATTGACATTTAATTGCCTGTCATGCCACCCAACTTATTCTTTGCTCTGTTTCTAATTTTATAGCTGTCATCTTCTCTCAGGTTTTGAAAACCACCATAAAATATTTATATTGAATTCAGTTCCCTTGTCTTTTTGCATATAAATGGCAATTTGAGAGTCACCTGCCAGTAAATACGCTTGTCAATCCAAACACAGGCTGTGTCAAAGTAGCCATTGTGATTGTAGGTAAACAAGTGGTAAATTATGGAAATTAGCCTGCTCTTTTGAAGAGCACTCTCATTGTCATTTCTGATTGTTTGGCAACTGTATTTGCTGAGCCTTAAAACAGAACAAGGACACAATTATAATAAGAAAAGAGAAGTGCTGCTGTTTATTCACTTAAACCACCTAATGAGTCTATTTTAACTATTTTCCCTGCTTTTTGAGATTGGGATAGGCTTTTTTAACCTGAGAATAAACAGCCAGCTGCTTTCATTTACCAAGTATTAGCATATCACTAATACGGATATGCCAGATAGCTCAAGGCTTAATAAGAGCCATGCAGTAATGACAGACTCTTGGATAGGTGGTCACGTCCTTTGTTACAGTCCTTGGTTTTTAATGAAGAGGTGCCTACACATTCACACTGAGTGGCATAAATTGCCGTCCAAAGCACACTGTGGATTAATTAGCGCAGTTAGTGCCAAATATTTCACAGTTTCTGACCCATTTTTTTTCTTCACCCTGCCCTCACCTAAACACAAGCAGATGTCTTGAAAGATATGTGTCATGTGGGTTTGAGCCTGCAATATTTTGATATGTTTGTAGGATTGACAGTGACATGCGTTAATACCTCCCGTCCCCATTTCTTCGCCTTGTCTGGATATTAAGGGAGCATATTAAAGCATTTTTAACTGTGTTGTGACAGGGCCCTGTTCTGCAGCCCGACTCAGCTCAGCATTACAGATTTGTCAAATTCTGGAGAGAGAAAGGGCATGGACAGGGTAAGCTTCTCGTGTAAAATGATAAGGGAGTTTAAAGGACCAGATTCATGTTGCCGGTGTCGAAATGATTTTGTGTGTCTTCAGAAACACGGGTTATTCTGTAGTTCCAGAAATGTGATCCAGTACTGAAAAGGCTTAGCTCAGGGTTTCGGGCTGTGGATTCAAACACAGAGCATGTTTTCAGAGGAATTTGGTACGCTTTTCCGGCAATTGAGGAGGAATTACACATGAGAACATGGGAAGGCTAAACCTGACATCTGCAGAGAGCAGAAGTATCGAATCAAGAATACAGAGGTGGTTAGCATTTGAAATATCAAGTCCCAAGTGTTTAAACACAACATAAAGCAGAGTCTGGCAACAGTGGTAGAGTTATATGCACAAATTTCACCATTGGGAAATTTCTGCACTTCCTAAAATTCATCTCTACTTACAGCTATCAACCAGAGATGGAGTTATCAGACTGAGGCAATTTCACTTTTCCCAGAGAGTGATTTTACATTATCAACAAAAATGCATCTGTAGCGTTCTATCGACCAAAGGGCTCTCTGCTGTATTGTATTTTTCCATTCATCTATCTTTGTTGCAGAAATTCCCTCAACTATAGTTCACGAACCAGATGTCTTTTGTATTTAAAGAGGCTGAGATTAAGCAAGTTGGAAAACGTAGAAAGGAAAGAGTGAAAGATCTCTACGCCCGCTAGGTCCCGTTAGCTTGATGGGACAGACTCGTTGAAGCTTGAGGTCTTTTTATTAAGCATGTGTTGCTCCATGGCCCCTGGCTTTCTCTCAGGGTCCTGTTCCTGGAGAGATGGCTATTGGGCCACGGGCTCCCTGCTGAGCCCCTGTTCTTCATCACAGAGCCCCCCTTGTCTTAGCATCCTTTTACGCTGAGCAGCATGGGGTTCGGGCCACAGTGGGCCACTAATGGTGTATGGATCCCCTCTTTAAGGGCTTGCACAACATGCCTTTGCAGTTGACCAGACAGGAATGAACGGGTGGAAATTAAGCGGCAGGGTCACTCTGCAGCTCCGCATTTAGATCAGTTGGGTTTCATCAGAACTTATTTAATCATTCCCTCCCGTTGCTGGCTTGAGGGAAGCGAATGTGGTTTACGGGGTCGCACCGGAACATATATCCACCGGAGAGACTCCGAGAGATCACAGCAGACAGGGGAAGAGAGATTTAATAAGCAACACATGGCGTAGCTGCAGAGGGCACCAAGGACGAGCTTTTTCCTACTCGCCATTCCCGCGAGTTTCACCTGCGATTATTTTTAATGAGAACATTTGAGTTATTTATATATTGCGTTCAGCTAGGCACCAGGATGCGACCACTGTCCATATTTCTAATTGCAACCAGCCAGCTGTTTTCCTAATGCATTGTCACCTTTTGTAAATGTACACTGTATACTCATGAATCATCGCTTTATTTAGATAATCCATTGTGAGGTTACCATGGTGATAACAAAGTGCCAGACAGAGCCATCTGCACGCTTCAACGTCAAATATGTCTTCAGGACCCAAGGGGACACAAAAATGACACATATTTTTAATGAAAAACGGCACATTTGCTTTTCATTCTGCATGATTTTCGAATCAAAAGGCTCTCTAACGCAGTGAGAGAATTTTTTTTTTTTTGGTGTGTGTGTGTGTGTATTTATTCCTTCAGTATATCTGTGGAGGTGTCAGCGAGGCCGTCAGTTACTCACGCTTGATGAGTTTGAGAGCATGGCTGATTCTGAGTGCCGTAAGCTAGCCTTCATATGAAACCCGTGAAGACAGCTTGTATTCCCGCATGTATCTGTCTTTCCTAATGGTTGGGAACAACACCTTAACTGATGATTGAATGGAGGAAAATGTGTGAAAACCACAGACACACAACCTTCCATTAACACTCAGGGTGGCTGTCGGCTCTTTGCGCTGTTCAGAAATCTGTATCCACCACCAATATCCAGACATTCACGATCAGAAAACAAAGCTAGCAGGATAGATGAATGTTCAGCGATCTATGGTCACTCTTCTTATTTTTAGCTGCTGGATTTGCAGCGGTGGACGTCGTTTAATGATCTGTCTGGCTTGCGGAGGGATTTTGATTAATTCTGCAGCCCGTCTCACACATTGCACATTTGATCGGGTGTCTGAGGCATGTCATACGAGTTCTCACTCTCAGGTGTGACTGTCAAGAGTGAGACTCAGATTTTGTTACTATAAATGAAAATAGACTTTGCACAGCCTGTAAACTTTCTACAAGTTATCTGCACTTTCCAAATGGAATTGGTGAATCTCATGAAAACATTATCTATCTATCTATCTATCCATCTATCCATCTATCCATCTATCCATCTATCCATCTATCCATCTATCCATCTATCCATCTATCCATCTATCCATCTATCCATCTATCCATCTATCCATCTATCTATCTATCTATCGGTCTATCGTCTTACCATTCAATCATTGTTCTATCTATCTGTCTGACTGTCTGTCTATCATTCTGTCGTTCTATCTATCTATCTATCTATCTATCTATCTATCTATCTATCTATCTATCTATCTATCTATCTATCTATCTATCTATCTATCTATCTATCTATCTATCTATCTATCTATCTATATATCTATCTATCGTTCTAGCTATCGTTCTAGCTATCGTTCTAGCTATCGTTCTAGCTATCGTTCTAGCTATCGTTCTAGCCATCATTCTGTACATCTGTCTGTCACCATTCAGTTAATTTTAAAGACAATTAAGTTAATATATTACAAATTGTATGTATCCATTGTGCTACATGGATACAGAGGTTTTATTTTGTAATTATGAAACTCTAAAGATACGTTTGTATTACCCCATTTCTTATCAATTATTCATAAACAAATCAATTCTGCTCCAGGGTTTGATGTTTTAGTGTCACTCGTTGGTTAACTAACACTGCTGACTGGAGCAACCCAATTTTCCTTGGAGATTGACTTCAGACAACTTTAATGGGCTTTTGACGCCTGTAAATATTGAGCTTGAGAGAAATTGAGCTTGAGCTTCTGAAATATTTCTGGACTGTGATCATATGCTAAATGGAGTCAAACTCAAGAACATCTTCACAGATCAAATTAGCTTTTTAACATGTTTTCGTAAAGTTCTTGCACCTCTTTTGAGTACATCCCTCCCCCATTTAAAACATGCTGCTAATCTACATAAATATGCCATGGTATTTCCACAGAGAACTGCTTGTCTCCCTTTGTAATTACTATTTTATTCATTTGCTGTCTTGTAATCATAAAGCAATTTTACAACCAGCAAAGTGTCATCTAGAATAATTAGGTGCCTATTATATTCTTAATCTCAAGAGAGGGTGACTCAAATGTTCAGATTTTGTTTTGTATTTTTCTAATATATATATATTTTTTTGTTTTCTAAAAGATAAAACATATATTTTGTTTAAAGAAAACTAAACCTTTTGCTTAAATAAAATAACACCATCATGTTTTCGTTTTAATTTAGATTTTTTTTTTTTCTGAAAATTATATATAATGCGTTTTTTCTAAATCATGAATAATTCTGGATGATTCTCACTGGATTCTCAGTACAGCCATACAGAATATAAGAAAGAATAAAATCATATTAAAAAGTCTTAAAACAGGCTTCATTTTTTGTAAAATATGATGAGTAAAACAATACTTTGCTTCTTTTTTGGAGACCATTTGAGACCTGAGAACTTTTCCTGATTTGTCTGTTCTTTAATGGCAAAACAAACTTCTTTGCTGGCGAACAGAATTGTGCAAACTAGATCGATCAAAGACCTTCCACTCTTACAGGTCCTTCTGGACTGCGTTGAATTGTTCCTGCTGAATCATTGCTTCTCTTCTTATTATGCTCATTGTCTCAAGGACTCGAATGAGCCTTACCTTCTGTGCTTTTCAATGGAAATAAAGCTCCAACCCTTCAACGCTGCATCAGCACTTCTGTTTACTGGCTGCTGTTTAGGGAATAAAAACTCTGCGTTAAGACAAACTTGTTCCGAAAACACAACACAAGAGTTTAGATGTTTAGTGAAGTGTTTAGAAATGAGGTGATGCATCGCCTAACCTTGTTGTAAGTCTATTACTATTTGTAGCATTCATAACATGTATAATGGGGTTTTTATGCGGTTGTTGTTGTTACCTGAGGGGCTGTACTTCTATAATTTATTTTCCCAGGCAAAATTTGTATTTTGAGTTCAATGCTACATTCTTAAGAGCCACAGTTTATATATCCATTAGGAAATCAGCCTGTGCATGACTTATTGCATACTGCATTTTAAATTGCAATAGGAGAGAAAAAATAAAAGCATAAAAAAATACAAATTCAGACAGTCAAACAAGCCAATTAATCAAGTCCTGTTGACATTAACCTTCTTTGAATGTCATCACTTTCATAGTAGTAATGTGCCCGCATGTTGCGTGCCTTTATAGTACAGGGGAAATGGTTTACCTCTCTTCCAGCTCTCCGTCTGTTGTGATCCAGTCTCATCAGGGCCATCATCAGCTTGGCTCAGAGACGCAACAGAGCTCTGAGTAATTGGTAGCGTAGGATTGTGGGAATGCAGCTTGGTACGGGCCCATCTGTCACTGGCTCTGACAAATGATCCGGCCCTGTGCCCAAAATGAAAGGGAATAAAAAAAGTAACGGGGTCCCTGTCAGTGACGCATCCCATAATGATCTTCAGTAGAAATGTGCATTCACCACATGGTGCAAAGCACTCATTTAGTCATATGAGAGATGTGAGAACTAGCATTCTTTCACCTCGGTGACATGCCTCCAACGGAGAACATACTGTGTCGCTTGGTGTGTGAAACTGCGGTAAGACCTTCGAAGAATGCAACTTTTTTGCTGTATTCAAAAGTAAGGAATGATTCAGTGTTTCTAGTACTTGAAGCTTAATGCCGTGCATTGTTGTCCATGTTTCTGCTATAGAAGTTAGAAAAGTTAGTGTTATGAAGGTCAGTTTAGTTAAGCAACCATAAAAGCATTTTGTATCTGCAAGACTTGTTGGTTTTGATAAAAATGTGTGTACTACTCACACGTATCCAAGGTGTAAGGAAAATATGCAGATAGGTTCGACTAGTTGTCCAAACCCTGATGACTGACTAGTTTATGTAATATTTTATGTTTGATATTTGTGGTGGCAGTAATTTAGAAAGAATGAATTTACAGATACATCATCACCAGATTGTGCTGACAGTTTCTAAGAAGTTCCATCTCCGTCTTCATTTCCTTAAAAGCATTGCAGCTACAGCCATCAACACTCTGCTTTTGTAACAAAAGACAATTACTGTCGGACTTCAGATATCCTGCTGTGAAGGATGTCCTCATTATTATGCATAATCCTTGTTTCTTTTTCTTATGCTTTTTGCAATAAAAGTATGTCTGGACTATTTATTTGTTTAATACCTGTCAGGTAGCCTACTAAAAGGCTGTTGCATATAGGCCTAGTATATTTACATATTTGGTAGACACCAATTTTTTAGCATTTTTCACATAACTGTGGAATTATGTCCTCAGAAGTGTGTTTTGGAATTTGTACTGTCTGCATTTTGGTAAGCATTTAAATAAACGAAGATAAACTTGTTTTTGAATGTAAATAAAACATCTTTAGTGCATTAGCTATAGTTTTAATGAATTAAAGTTGGCCAAAAATGTAACACATAAGGCATACCTTTAACAAATTAAAGTCGTTAATGTAAAAACAACTTTAGCACATTAGCTATACCTTTAACAAAAGTTGCTTATAAACATCTTTAGCTCATTAGCTCTACTTGAATTAAATTTGTTCATAAATCTCAAAACATCTTTATAAGCGATATAAGTGATATCTTCTTAACTAATGAAGGTTGCTCTTAAATGTAAATAAAACATATTTAGCATGTTAGCTTTAGCCACTGAAAGTAAAGTTGTTTATAAATGTAAATAAAACGTCGTTGGAGCATTAGCCTCACCTTTAGCAACAGTCTAAGCTCTTAGTAAAGAGGCCTTTGAGCGTTGTTGACAGGTGTAAAATTAAACTGCTTTGTTCTTGTTAAGTAAGGGTTCTTAGCGCAATGAGGTGCTAGTTTATTGATTGATGAATGGTTTAGCAGATATGGAAATGAATGGCTTTGGAGCGCACAAGGACACAAGGGTCTTTATCTGCGTCTGGATTGCCACAATCTGATGCTCACAATCTCGTGTCTGATAGCCCCCCATCTCCCATGACGCAAAGTGGCTTTAGGAGACAAACGCTTTGTCGGAAGCTGAAGCTGTCTTGTCGGGTCCATCCGCACAAACTGCAGTTGATCATGGCGTGAATTTCAAACAGGTTGACGAGGGTAATTCAGTCTACTTGATAATGACAGACTGTCAACAGCGTATTTTGCCTGATGAGTGTTTGTGAGATTCCAGCTGTTAGTAGACGCCGAAGCACTATTTGGATGTGCCACAGAATAGTAAGTAGTACGCTAGGTGTCTCTTTTTAGGACAATGTCTTATTTTTAACTTTTCTTTAACAAGGGTCTAGTTATACTTGTTACCCAAGTAACCTTCTCTCTTTAATTCTAATACCAGAGACATAATCACATTTATCTACTGTAACTACTAATTTCCACATTGTCACTGTATTGCACAGAGCTTACCATTTATGCATTTATCAGATGCATTTGTCTAAAGCAATTAGCTATACCATTAGCATTACCATTAATGGTATTTGTTAGAATTATATACAAATAAAAGAACTGCAAATTGCTGTCTGTGTTGCATGTCCCTTGCCTCAATATCTAATTCACACTATGTAGATTACTTGTTTAGCCAATTCTAAGTATGGATGGGGCTTTTTGGCAACAAATGCCTTTGTAATCAGAAAATGTGTCAGACATATTAACACAGTACATTAGGCTGTATTTATACAGACTTTTCTTAGTGTAAATTAATGACGTATTTATGTAAAACAGTATACCAGACTTTCAAAAAATATGCTCTAGTCAATCTTGAGCTCATAAATTTTTGTTAATTATAATTTGATTATGAGACAGTTAAAAAATAGAACCTAAAAGGATGGAAATAAATAGCCAAAGTTAGCTTACATGAGGTGTCAGTTTAAAGTTATTATTATACTTTTTACAGTGTTGTGACATTTTTATATGTGACGCTGGACCACAAAAAAGTCTTAAGTGTCAATTGTTTTACGAAATAAATAAGCTTTTCATTGATGTATGGTTTGTTAGGATTGGACGATATTTGGCCAAGATACAACTATTTGAAAATCTGGAATCTGAGGGTGCAAACAAATCTAAATATTGATAAAATCACCTTTAAATGTGTCCAAATTAAGTTCTTAGCAATGCATATTACTAATCAAAACAGGCTACAGGCTTTTGTTTGTTAAAGGGATTTTACAAAAGACTGTTTGGAAAGTGAGATTGGGGATTATTGTGTGCTATGTTGCTTGGACAGATGCTAGCAGGATTCCCTGCAGTATTCTGCCATTACCAACATTTTATTGTGCGCCCCTAGAGGACAATTTTAGAACTGCTGCCTTAGCACTTAACTATACCATTTCCAATAAAATGTTGGATAATGAAAATTGACTTGTTTACTTGTGCAGTATCAGAAATACGTTAGAAACAAATGTCTGTACAGCACATACTGTACTAATGAACACTGCAGTAATTTCATTTATTTAGTTGCCAATAAGGCTCTTTCTCTCGTTTCAGAGGGCTCGTTCCAGAACCACTCTCGATTGCGGACACCACCGCTGCCCCTGTCGCACTCCCACTCCCCTAGTCAGCATCACGCCTCCTCCATTGGCTCTCTGAGCCGCAGCAACTACACCCAGCGAAGTAATCCGAGCCCGGCACCCACCGATAGCTCAGCTCCTAATGAGGGTCCTACAAGTGCCCTGGACTCAGGCAGTGCCCAGGACAACTGGCTTCTCAACAGCAACGTTCCTCTAGAGACCAGGTATGTTTGGGGCTATGATGTTCTTGTGGTAAAATGGCTAATGAAATGGTCAAACAGAATTGAGTGACTCTAAATTAGATGTTTATAATGCATCGTAAGGCATGCATATGCTGGCTGCATGAAGCGTTTAACATTGTTTGTATCTGCTTAAAAGATCAACCACACTGTTCATACTTAATGAGTCTTTATGTAGCCTTTTAGCTCTACTTGACGCACAATATAGTTTAATGGGTCTTTCCTGTTATGCAGTACCTTTTGATGTCTCATACATCTACAGTTTTTAAATTGTGTGACAAGTAAAGATTTTGTGTGTAAGCAGTTGAAATTAAAAACTGTAAATTAATTGAACATACATGTGTTGTAACTGAATTAAGTATATCTGTAAAACAACATACCAGACTTACAAGATGCTGTTTGTTAACTTAGTAGTGGATGGAAATAAAGGGCCAAAGTTAGCCAGTTAGCTTACTTGAGGTGTCAGCTTGTTGTTATTTTTATATTGTTCCACACATTTCTAATATTTTATAAAATATGATACATTTCTGATATGTTATTTAATAGGTTTCCCACCAAAAATTGTCACCTCCTGACATTGATGTCATTAAGCAGCAGACTTTTGTTAAAGGGATTTTAAGACTAACAGGTTGGAAAGCAATATTGGAAAGATTAATTAAAACAATATTTTCAATAAAAAGGGTTTTGTTTGAAACATTCTAATTAGATCAGGGAAATTAATTAATTAATTATAAATTAATTAACATCATGAATTTATATTAATTAATTAATTAATTAATTTGTGAATTGCCTATTTTTAATTTCTAGCTTTATTTCCTCATATTTATGTGTTAATAAAAATGCTGTATGATTGGACATAAAAATGTGCTGATAGTAGGAATGACCTTAAAAAATGTTTAGCTGAATTGAAAATTAAATGAAGCTTTACGGTCTGTCACACCGAAGTTTCATGCGGCTCCGTTTTTACATAAATTCCTGCATCAGGCCAGAATGCATTTAAAACATGACTAAATATACAACAAGAGAAAAGCATTGTTTTGTTTTTTTCTGGGCTCTCCGGGCAGTCTAATATCTCAAGCCAAAATGCATTAGATGGTTGAATTCTCTCAAGGTTCTGAAGGGGGCTTTGCTACAAACTCAGCTCCTTATTTATCTCCCATCAGCCCTTGCTCTGTTTGCTTCTATCTGAGGCACTTGTGTGGAGGAGATCAGTCAAGAACCTCTCAGATGTCTGTTTGCATTGCACAGGCTGCTCCTCATGCATGGCGGAGGCAAATCAGGGCTGTCAGACCAGCCTGAAGAGAAATGATACATACTGATACTCACTTTACCTCCACCTCCTGCACTGCTCAACCCAGCCAACTCAAATGGCTCATATTTATTTCAGCTGCTGTGAAACTTTTAGGCTTTTTGGACTTTGTGCTAAGTGCATTTGTGTAACATTGGTCTCAAATCTTAAAACTGCAATGACTTACTGTTGGGATTGCAGTTAAAGTACTTTTTTTGTTTTGTTTTGTTTTTCATTTTTTGTGGAGCCTCTTACCTAGTTTTATACGACAGGTGAATCTCACGAAAACTATCAAAAAAAAAAAAAAAAAACCCTCAGGGTGTTATGTCATTACAAAATCAAAAATGCTGAAAAAAGTTACTAAAATAAATAAATATTATTATGCATTTTTCAGCATTTTATGGCGATGTAATACATAATGTATATTATTATAAATTTATGAAATACTATTTTGTAAAGTATAAGTAGTTTTTTGTACTATATATATGAATGCTGTATTTGATTAAAAAAAAAAAGCAACATTGTGTCTGCCCAGTATAACAATACATGTAATGTTTCCCCGAATGATCATAAACTGAGCTTCATTTGTTGTTGGCTTTTTTTTTTTTTCATTAATTTAAAAATACTATATAACCCAGACCTTTTGCTTAATTTGGATAGAAAGCGGTAGGAAATGATGGTGGAGGTAGGATTAAAAAAATAAATAAAATTAAATAAAAAATTGCTGGCCAAACTTAAACCCACATCACTGACATGGTCCCTTATCTTCATGGAGACCCTCGTAATCACTGCTCCAAATCAAAATGAAAGTATCCTAACATTTATATTGTTTAATAATAAGCATAAGCACTAAGGCACTTGCTCGGAAACTCGCTGTTTCTTTGTCATCTTGATGCGTTTGTGACCAGCATGGGTGTGAACGGTCCACTCAACAGGAAAATGAATGTTAATTTCAATTTGTGGAGGGACGGTTAGCAACATAATGACTGATTAAACATCATGGATTTCCCCAAACTTTAATCTGGACCAGGTATTCCCATGGGAGAGGGAAACAGATGGTCATGCCAGCCGATCTGCGGCAAGAGAAGAGTGGCGGAAACCGAGAAAATCAGTGACATCACACCCCACCCTCCACAGCTCCCGCCTATCTAAAAAAAGAGCGATCAATTATCCGAATCCCTCTGATGAAATTGGAACCATTAGCAATATCCACAAGGGCAGTGAAAGATGGCCTGTCATTTAGGCTTTAGCTAATGGCTTTGTAATGGTACCCTCTCACGACTTTTGTACAGCGGGCTGGAATGGGTTGGATGAGTCCCTGGATATGTAGGCTTACCGAGCCCTTCCATTGGACGAGAGCCAGGCAGTGCCATTCTTTTATTGGCTGCTTTTATGTATTCTTTTCTGACTCCTCCAAACTAGCCTCTGGGCCCTTTTCGTCTTCGTTTAAAACTTTAATTTGCCTCCCAATGCCCGAGCAAACCAACAAATGTACGTAAGCCGGCCAAAGACAATCAGCCGAGCAGGCAGGCAGTCTGGAACAGCTCAGAAGAAAAGAAAACAAACATTTTCTCTTGTTGAATTGAAGGTGTTGTGCCTGCCCAATGCATGTTGACGGTTCATTTCTCCATTGCATTATCTCAGTCTCCCCTTATGGAACAGCCGTCTCAGGGGGGCACGGAGCTACAGCAGACATGCTTCATTGAATGCACACTGAGTTCCTCTCTGAATGTTAATAAACCTCTGCTTTATGAAACCATTTATTATTTAAAAACTGCAAAAAATTCACATCTTAAAGCAGGATTTAGAGTAACCACTTGAGAATTCTGTCAGTGTAATGTGTGATTTTTTCTAAAAAGTGTTGTGTCAGCCCCTTAAACACAAAGAACGTGAAGAAGTGAATGGAAAAGTAATGCCTTGTTTTCTTCTAACCACAATCATAAAGGAGCCAGAATACTCTAATGTTTATCAGAGAAGAACAGGACGCTTGCAGAGAGGGGCATGGGTCGTACAACACAAGGTACATGTGTGGTAAAAGAGCGCGAGCGCTCTCGGGTGGGGCGTGCCGGGTTTCACGGGGATAAAACCCCCAACACAGCACTTTAGTTCCATAAGGATGTCTCTGTTTCCCCACTTCCACCGAATTAGTGCTGGTGCCGAGCTGTGGGACTTGCGGACTTCTTTCAAAACCGACCCACATTTCAACTGACTGGAGAGCGTTTTCATAACTGGCTATGTTATTTAAACCACAGTGCTTCACTTTCTTGTACCTTTCCAAAACAATTTAACATTTAAATCTGCTTTCCCACAAGCTGGGAGATTGAGTGCCATTATGCAAAACATCAGCACCCTTGCAACTAGATTAGAGGTTGGAACAAAGTGTTGTTTAATTAAATACTCATTGCAATGGGTGTTTCCAATATACACAGCTTTGTAAAAGATAATGGTAAAGATCTACTTTTGATTTGATCTAGTTTTGTTTAACATCAGTCTTGCCAGATATTATTTGATGTGGAGATTCTCCTGCTGTGTGTTCTCTGATGTTGTCGGTTAATGGTTTAAGAACAGTAGGGTTAGATTAGAGTGTTTTTGTTTGTTTTGTTTTTTTTCTTTTGCTCCTGAACTGCTTTTACTGCAGTTGAAATACATTGGAACGGTTCCAAATTGGGCTCCGGATCCGGCACCAGCACCCTGTCATTGGAAACTGGGGTTGTTTGTCCTTGTCGGCCTCTTCACTCTGTCCGTTTACAGAATTTCGCCGGGTGATCACATTTTTGTGTTTGCACATCTGTCTCCCTCTTGCACGCATGTCTCACTCTCGTTCCATCTGTCCATCTCTCCACCTGTGTGTAGAAACATAGCAAAGCAGACATTCCTAGAGACTTTACAGGACAACTTTATAGAGATGGACATACTGGCTACAGCTCGCCGCGACGGCGCTTACACTGATGGGTATGTTGCATGATCTGACCGCGGCTGCCGGAATCTGCTTTGCCATGCTGCATAGTGGTACCAGTGCACACTTGTTTCTCATTACATAGTGACATTTGTAACAGAATCTAACATGTTTCATCACTTACTGTTTGAATTGCATGTTTTTTTTTACAGAAATTATTTCTGAACACAAACTAACAACTTTTCTAATTAACCCTGAATGCATTAGCATTCTTCTCGAAGGAACTGTTCATAAGTCCTTTAGTGCACACTACAGGACTGAACCCTGTTACCTTGAAATTATACAGATTTGAGAAAGAATGAGAATGGGTAAATGGTAACATAATTATACTTTTTGGGTGAACGATCCGTTTATCAGAGCTACGGCAGCCGCTATCCTTAGCGAGTCACCTGATAGTGTTTTGTTTTTTGTTTTTCTGCCACATTTGTTACATTTAAGGTACAAACGTAATGCTAGTAATCAGCGAAAGCCTTTTTTATTGGCATTTTATTGGGACAGGACAGTGAAGGAGAGATGGGAACAGCTAGCGATGGGATCAGGAAAAAAGGACATTGAGACAAGACTCGAACTCCGAGGCACTGCCCATGAGGTTTTGGTTCCGTCAGAAATAGACAATTTGCAAAATCATTTTTATTTGCATTGCTAGCTACAATCCTGAAACCACAAACCTGGTACACATTTTGGCACATAGCAATGCGCCAACATGACAAGTCTTCTGTCTTGTAGTGTGCACTAAGCTTAAGAGTTTTTGCAAGTCTGTTGTTCCGTTTTCTTGTACCTCATAAGCCTAACGTGGTTTGTTTCTGAGTTTCCCCTCATCTGGTCAGTACAGCTTGACAGCGTTTTCAAAGTCAATGACTTCACCATAGATTACGCCATCCACAGTGAATAAGCTGTCTTGAGAATGTACATCCTGCAATATCCCAAAGCTTCTTGACACACGCACCCTTAAGGTGAATTAGAAGTCACTACGAGGGCTTGTATTAACAAGAATCCACTGTGGTCACTCACGCTGTAAATTAAATTTGATATTGATTCAGAATTCCGATAAAACGCACCCCACGGGGCACAGTGTGTCTTGCTGCCAGCACTCAGATGTGGCTATGGCAACAGCTTGGAAAAGTGCTTAGCGACAGCAGTACTGACCGGTGCGGGGAATCAAGCCTACACACTCTACAGATACTGTTTACCATGATGAGAAAACACTTATCACACAGTGCTCTCTAATGTAGCATTTTTGTGAACATGAGCAATAGCGTTTTCTGCGTCTCTACAGACACTTTCTGTTCAAGCCTGGCGGGACTTCGCCCTTGTACTGCACGACTTCACCTGGCTACCCTTTGACATCCAGCACTGTCTACTCTCCCCCTCCCCGGCCCCTGCCGCGGAACACCTTCTCACGGCCTGCCTTTAGCCTGAAGAAACCCTATAAGCACTGCAACTGGAAATGTGCCGCCCTCAGTGCCATCCTCATCTCCGTCACCCTGGTGTTCCTGTTGGCTTACTTTATTGGTAAGTTACCCCTCTACATTCTCACCCATCCTTAAAATTGCATCAGAGGTGTGACAGATATCAGAAATGACATATGTGTTTATTTTTTGGCTCTTAAAGGTGGTTTGCAGCTCTTAGTTGATTTATGATTGTTTAACTGATCTGAAAGGAGACCAAAACTCTTCTAAAACCAGACAAGCCTCACAAGTGTAAACCAACTTGATGGTCAACAAACCACCTTTGATTGGTTTAATAGGGTTATTTGTACATGCTATACATTCTGTAATACTAAAGATCATTGTAAAGTCTGAAGTAATGTTTTGTCATTTAAACACCTCTGCTCTGAATCCAAGCTGCTGATGATTATCAGTACGCTGCCTCACTAAAAGAGAATGATATGACTTTTGTGTTAAATTTGATCTGTTTCCACATTGTGCCAGAGTAGCGACACATAAAGATGCTATATGTGATTCACTTTTCAATCATTTGAAAGCTCAGCTCCTGCAGATTACAGTTAACATTATTGATTTCTCACATTGTCAGGAAATTTCAGTGTCCCACAACTGTATTCAGCTTGGTCAGTGAACCAAATCAATAATGGACAACAGATAAAGTGAGATATGATTGAACCATAGCAAACAGTTCATTCTGGTTGTGGTTTGATTTTTTTTTTCTGTGTGGTTAATATTTCTTAAACAGTGACTACATAGAATTATTAACTGTCCGTGGTTTATTACTAGCTCTGCACCATATTAGAATGAACACTGACTGCTGTGGTGCTGAATGTTACTAGGTGTCTGCTAGTAATTTTGTTATGTGTTTCATATAATCCCATGAAAGAAGTGGAAAATCCAATGTACATGTGAGAAGATAAGAGCTAGTCTAGCAGTTCCAACTAAAGTGTGGCCATACCTTGAAGAGTAAATCAATAATAACAATAATGTTTTGTATAACCCAATATATTTTATAGGACAGCATGAAATGGGTTTGCATAATGTGTGTCTGCTTAGAATGTAAATTGTTATGTGTACTCTCACATAGAGCCCACAGAATGAAATAATATTTTTTGAAGTTGAAAATATGAGGAAAAAATTGAGTGCAAAGTCATTTGCACAAGGTGCATGCAAATGGAGATCGCACAGATGTGTCTTCATTATTAGAGATAAACAGCTTTTCACAGCTTAGGCACTGAGGAAAAAAAAAATACAGTGTAGAACTGAAATGAACTCTAACCATCCATCCATACATCTATTTTTGATTGTATATAAAAAAAAAAAATTGCTATACTCTGTAATTCTGTACAGTGAATTGGAACCTAAATTATATGTATGTTGGCTGAAAATTGCTCAGCTTTGTTTAAGAGGTACTCTTGTGTGCTTTGTATGAGGTGCACTATTTGTTTGGTGCATGTGACTTACTTTAAAGGGATAGTTCACCTTCAACATAGTGTTGTTGATTTTTTTTCCAAACTATGGAAGTCAATGGTGACCAACAACTGAGGGTGAACTATTCCTTTAATAGCTGCCTATGTAAAATGTTTTAAACCACTTTTAGTATTCGTTAGGATGCTGCCTTAGAAGGTAGCATGTAGGTAGTATATAATGCGGCGGCTTGCTATGTGTTTTTTTTTTTTTTAGATCTGTGTGTTCAAAAAACTAGTAGGCTGCCTACCTAGAGTTTTTGTGCTGTCTTCAAAGATGAATCATTATGCTCAATTATGAGGTAGAAGGCATTGCAAGATTTTTTTTTTCTCCTGTAATAATTATGTACAATATGCAATGTATTCTTTCCTCATTAACTTATTGCAGCAATCAATTGTGAGTCATGCCTCCTGTGTGCTTTCTGCAAGATGCTCTATTTGTGTTCCATGCAGAATTGCTGCCTATGTAGAGCATTCATTTTCTGTCTCGAAAAGACTTTTAAGTGGTGTCTGCTTACTAGGCGGCAGCTCACAAAATTTTGGAACAAAACTAGATACTGTTGTCTACATTAAATGCCTAAGCACTGTGCTGAATGAAGTTATTCTCTGAGTTATCTAGAGGGCTAGTTAAGCTTTGACCTTGTTAGGAGCCCTGCGAAGCCCACCAAGCCGATGTATCTTAATCACTTCATGTAATTACAGACACCCCACCCCATCCTAACCCTCTTCCAAAATCAAGCTCATCTCCCTGAGCACCTCAGGTAAACACGCATGAAACCGTAGCTCACCCTGAGAATCTGGGATTCAATCAACAACAAGGGGTCACGTTTAATTAAAAGCTGATGAGAAAATATATTTAATTTCAAGTGCAATTAATTATGTAGGCCTGTAATTGGAAACTCTAGCTGTGTTGTCTAATGAACCCAATTAAACCTCCTGACAGATGTTTTTGACTTGCTGCATAGTTTTGCCATTTTCCCCCTATTCGTTTTCTGTGGAGTTTGCAAGAACCGCTTCCTTGAAAGGAGTGAGATCGCAGAATTGGGAGTGGTGTGCCATTTTCTCAGTGGTGGCATGCTCATTAAGAAGGTCATTATGTCCTCGGCATCTGAAGGTCATCAGCTTCCCTCTGTGTTCATTTCTAAGCGTGCTGGGCCCTCAACATGCAACTTCAGTCATAGCCACAAGACACTCACTCTAACTGTCGATTGACTTTGAAGCGCCAGTCTTTTGTTTTCTGTCTCTTTGTTTCTTCATTATTACAATCAGCCTAATGCATTTTCAGTTTTGCCTTCAGCCAGATGGATTTTTGTCAGTCCACAGTGTTGGATTGTCAAGGGATTGATGTTCTGGGGTTGAAAGGACTGGTAGTGTTTATAGGACTTATAGGACAAGGTTGTGGGTTTGTGTCACAGCAAAGTTCCGGCTTGTGGTAGCCTAAATTATAATGAGGAGACTTGCTTTAACCTAAATGTGGAAGACTTTGCAACTGGGAAGTTAGGTCATAGTTCTGCTCGGTCACCATGGTACCCTTGAGTATGACAGGTCGCCCCACAGGGGAAGTTGCAGTTAGCGTTGAATTATGGTGGACAGACACGCCTTGTAAATTGGCATGTTCTCGGACTAAGCTATTTTATCAAGACATTCTGGAAAAGTGCATTTTCTGTGGCCAGACATTATACGCACTCTTACCAGTGTAGAGATATTATTCACTCCTGACAGATTCCTCTAAGCTTCAGTGTGAAAGTGAAAAATGGCTTAAGACTTTTTGATCTACTAACTTGCTGATGATGTGCATTTCACTGCCTCTCATTTATAGTCAACAGTCTGAACTTGAAGTGAGACCAGAGGAAGGCACATAGAAAAAAGGAAGCTCCACTGGGAGTTTTGGTGAAAAGATGAAGCACTCATGACTGGGGAAACTTAACACTCAAGAGTGCTCTCCAAGGTCTCACTGGTTTGTCTGCAGATTGATTTGACACCTACTTGTGTTTTTTTTAAGGGCTTAAAATCCATGTGTGCTCAAAGAAAGTAAGCAAGTGAGTAACTTTAAAGATAATCTACAAAAAGACACATTTTCTTCAGTCAAGAACAAACTCTTCAATAAATGAAGTAGTATCCCTCAACAACCTTTCGTTATAATGAATGTAAACCCTCCAAATACCTACTTGTTTATACCATGTGTAAAACAAGGGCACTGCTCAAACCTGTCATCTTGTTTGTCTTGCTTCAATTTGCTAAAGTGGTGACTGGCATCTTCACATCGGCCTTTCTGTCTTCAGTTTCTTAGGTAAAGATTCCATAGTCGAAAATGAAATGGCTGCCCAAAAAGTGCCAAAGATCTTGCGCATCAGGATCCTTGCAGGAGGGGTGTCAGAGTAATTAGACTACTAATGAGAGGACTGAGAGCTGCCGTGTTCAACGCTCATCTATTCAAGTGTCTAAGGGGAATTAATTAACCATATGCTTGCTAATGTGCCCTGTCCATTCTATGACGGATGAGCAAGAAATGGCATTTCTCAGCCCGTGACTACTCTGCCCCCAGATCCCAGCATTGTCCTCTTTTTTTTTTTTTTTTTTTTTGTCCTGGGATAAAGCTGGTTTTTGTTGGAGGTAAATGCGGGATAGATGGTGTCTTTTGTTGTTGTCTGTTTCTCAGGAGGTGTTGCAAAGGTTTGAAACACAGAAGTGGAGCAGTAATGAGCTTGTGTTCCTCTCAGACTGAAGCAGTAGTTTGTTCAAGCTTTCTGCTTTCTAATTGGCTTGCACGGATCTGCCAAAGTGGTCTGCCAAAGTAGAGATTGCAGGGACGTTGTGTGCTTCCAGACTTGCATTTCAGTATGGCTGCCGTTTTACTCTCAATAGGTCGTGGGGTCTTTCCACTTGCTGTTCCAGCGGGACCCTCATTAAAAAACACCCAGCTTAGTCCGCTTCCACCTGTCCGTGCTTTGCTCCTTGCTCAGGGAGCCTGGCTGACAGCTGAGAGAGAGAAAGAGAGTGAGTTTAGATGATGGAAGAGTTTGGGCTAGCCAGAGAAACATATTTCATAAGCTGGACTCTTCCCAACGCACTCTGGAAATCATAGATACCGGGACAGCTCGGACATAAATCATAATGAGGTTTGGTAGCGGGGGGTAGCCGGGAAGTGTGTGAGATATTTTACATCAGAGCTAGACAGGAGAAGTTGCAAAGGAGTCTAGATGGAAGATGGGCCCCTTGAAGGAGCAATTACTTGGACATTGGAACGACACCTAGACCCATGATGCCTTTGATTCGATTGTCCACCCCCACTGCCCATGCGCATAGTCTGTACTCTCCGCTTCCTCCCACAGAGCCACAAATCAACCAACGTGCAGCAGAAAAAGAGAGCAAGCTAAAGGAATGCCTTACTCGATCTTGGGTGATGACAAACCAAGCCATCTGTCTCGGAGCGTGTCTGTCCGCTTTTGACATAGTCAATTCCAGCGGTACTGATGGGGGCGGAGGCGCCCGATCGTTTGCATTTATATTGTCTCTCAAGACAGCCACGACTTTTTATCGCCTCCACAAATGCTCTCTTGCAAAAGTAAGACCTTTCTTCAGGAATGCCTGAATCTGTCGGAATGCAATCAACAAAATGCACGGCCTGCAATTTTCCAAATGGCTATTGATTGAGTAAGCTGGAGGATGGCCACTCTCATCCGTCGTGGCAATGCCTGTCAAAGGCTTCATCGTTTTTCAGGCCACATTTTCACCATTTAGTAAATGTGGGATGGTTACCACATAATATGGCTTTAATTAATGGCCAAACATGCAAAGGGATGCGAAGCAGAACTCTCCATTTGTCACGACTAGTTTGATCCGCAGTCTGTGAGCTGTGCGCTGGGCTTTTAAAACTGCCAATTTGATGCTTCTGGTTAAGCTAGGGCAAGCACATCTTTGCAGAATCTTAAGGATCATTGATTTTACAACATGTAAAGCAGGACAAAGGATATCCAACCAAAGGCCCAATGAAGCAATTAGACAAAGCTCTTTGTTTTTCTTTGAAAATGAATTCAGGCACATCTTTCTCTCCATAAACACCACTCCAACCAATCAGCCGTTACTCAGTGAGGCATTGCTCTCTTAGTCTAATTATTAAAGATGAACCCCTAATGAACAAAGTACAGTCAAACCAAAAATGAATCAGACACCAGATATAATTTTTGATTTTTTTTTTTTTTTCTAGTGGGTGCAGGACACTATAGTTCATTTATGTAAGTGAGGATAGCAAAATAAAGTAAACTGTGACATACAGTATTATACCCAGTAATTCTTCATACAGCGGACTACCAGTAAAACTGATACAAATTTGGGACCGGAAATTATTCAGACACTTTGACATGACCATGTTTTTTTAAGTGTTTTTTTCTTTAATTGCTAATGTGACCTTTTTACACCATAGACTGAACAAAATTAAGCATTGCTTGGTAATTGGTTGACCTAAATTGGTATTATCTAATTGTGTACTTAAATTTAATAGCTGACAGCTAGTCAACCTAATTCATTACATACTTTTCTATCAAAGTTATATGACATTACCAAGATGAATTTGTTCTGACACAGTTTAACTCTGAGCTCTTGTCATAATTACCATTTTCTAAACTTTAGCGAAAAACTGTGATAATGTGAGAAATGTTGAAGGTGTCCGAATAAATTGTAGTTTTACTGTACCTCCACTACTTCTACTTTTTCGATTTCTAGTTACGTTCATACTGTGTGTATGGTTTTATTTTGAAATAAAGTATCTTTCAACAGCCACAACAACACCCAACACCATGAAATTGCATGAAACGGTTTATGATTTTTAAGATGATATATAACGAATACATGAATTGTTTTGTGCCAGTCTGGAGTCCAGAGCCAGACATTTTTCTGGATTCATCTGGTTGGACTTGGATTTTTAAGGTGCTTAAATCAGCACTTTATATACCTACAAGGAGCATGATAGTCATTGTTACTTAACAATTTGTGTAGGTTATGAGCGTTGTCTTTGTGTTGTAAACGTCAACAAGTTTTGTTGGTTCTACAAATCTGCTGAACAATTTTAGTGTTCTGTCACACAAAAATCAAGATTGAGTGAGGGTCTGGTAATTATTCCAGCTATATGTTTCTTTCCCAAATGTTTTGACAGAAGAATAAATCATTCATTTAGACCTTTTCTCACCCTGATTGAGACAAGATATTTGCTGCTACACAAAACAAATACATTGTCACCTCTCTGAGATATTGAGTGGAGCGGAAAAGTAATTTTAGCCCTGAATTGTCACTACAGGTTGTCAAGAGAGTGTGGCAGAGAAAGCCACTTGTGCAATTTGAAACCAGCTCTGTACTTACGAAGGAGAAACGGCAACTCACGTAGGGAGAGAAATGGAGCATGGGAAAGAGACAAGGCTCAAGATCATTTGTTTTATCTACTCCGACATCGCCATAGTCCACCATAGTTTGTGTCGACAGCCGTTGTCTTACATACTGTGGCTGCATCCCAATATGCATACTATCAGTTGTATAGTAAGAATATCTCATCTCTAATCGTGGTGTTTTGATATTAGTATGCCAGAAGTGCCTGGATGCTGTACTATTTTAGATTTTCTTCTCCACTTTTTAACTTCAACTTTTAACAAATTAGTCCAGCCAATAGTAGAACAAATGTCGCTATATCAGGCTGCTCTGAATCTTTTGATAGCACAAGCGAATCACAGTATTAAGTAATAATGTATTTTGGTACATGCTAATGTTAATGCAAAATGCATTTTATGATATGTTAGCGAATCCCAATAATGCAGTACTGTCTTACTGCATACTCAAAAGTGTGCACTTTCCAATTACTGGTAAGGTACATACTTTTTTTGAATTGATATGCAGCCTATATTCTAGCATCGCAATCTTAATTACATTTTTGGTTTACATCCTGTGCTTAGAACTTCCATTCTGTGCAAGAAAGCGCTCCAAGGCCTTTTGTTGGCATTTTATCTGCTGACTGAAGACTTCCAGGGCAAGGTTTTGCCTGGCTAAGCTGGTCCTGACCATTCTCGTCCTGGTGATCCATCATGCCTGGCCCCTCCTTCCCTGTTCACTGCGCCACCAGAGTTCATCTCAATGGTTGCTTCTTTTGTTGACCTTGTGAAATATCGCTGTGTCTTTTGGTGCTGCTCATGCATTCATCCGTACCTCTTGTTGTGTTCTTGCTGACTTGATAATTTCCTTGTCTCTTTAGCCACGGGGGGTGTTAGTAAGCTAATGGGGATGAAAAGAAAAGTTGCCCTGTGGGCTTCGGCTTTTCTCTGTGGGTTGTACAACATTTTTTCTCCAAGGGTGGGGGAACCTTTGTTGTTTTCACAGTGACTTAAAGAAATGTGCATACTCTACTGGCCCAAAGTTTGGAATAATTAAAATTTTAAACATTAGATTAGGGAACACTGTTCAATATAAAAATGAATGCACGACTATTTTCTAGATCCCTTAACCCCACCCAATACCTAACATAATTACTATTGAGGTTTACTGAAGGAAAAGTGTTAGTTAATAGTGAATTTGTGTTCCATAATCTAAAGTCTTGTATGATCTTATGTAATATTGTGAAATATTTTTGCAGTTTAAAATAACTTCTTTTTTTTTTTCTGTTTGAATATAAAATGTAATTTATTCCTGTGGTGACAAAGCTAAATTTCCAGCAGTCATTACTCCAGTCTTTAGTCACAGAAAGCATTGTAATACAGTATGCTGATTTAGAGCTTAATTATTATTAGTTGTTATACTAATCATTAATAATGGATCTTATTATTGTCAGTGTGAAAGTATTAATTTCTTATTTTTCAAATATTTTCCAAAACTTTTTAATGGTAGTGTATGACTGTTTACACAAACATATTAAGCAGCAAAAAACAGTTTTCACCATTGATGATGATAATAATAAGAAATATTTTTTGAGCACCAAATCATGATATTAGAGTGATCATAGATCATGTAAAACTTTGGACTGGGGTAATGATGCTGAAAGTTCAGCTTTGCCATAACAGGACTAAATTAAAATGTAAAAATATGTTAATGGCTATTTTCAATTTTAAACAAAATTGAAGTTAGAAAATCTCATTGATAAGAGAGAATTTCCATTGGAAAATCCAACAGCCATGGCGTCATATTTCCATATTAAGCTGCCATGGGTTGTGGTTCTCTTGGTGCTCTTAAACTGCCAAAGATTATTCAAATCAAAATATGTTTTCATACAGCCTTGGTTTAATTACCCCACAGCCTTCAGGATGTTAATTTTCTGATGCAGTGTCTATAGTATTCCTTAGTGAATCTAAGTTAATTACAATAATGTACACCAAGGCACATGCTCAGTAATCACTACTCCAACACACCTAAATTTACCATCTGCCTCTGCTCTTTTTCTGCAGCCATGCACCTCTTTGGACTCAACTGGCATTTGCAGCCAATGCAGAGGCAGATATATCAGCTGACGGAGGACAACACGAGTGGCCTACATCTGCCCACAGATCTGGGCTTGCCGCCTTTGGGAAACACAGGTCTAGAGTTTCCGGATCGAGGAAGCAAAGATGACGGTATGTCCAAGCCTGATGTTTTAAAGTCAACTCAAATGTTCAATTGCGTTCAATTCCTTGTCCCCGGTGGTATTGTGTATGTTATTCACACTCAGATTTGGCTTTGTTATAGTATGGAATGTCCAGTTTACATGGTCCAGTCAGTTCCCAATGGATAAAATCAAGTTCTGCTCTACATTTTCATGTTGACTATTCTGTTTCGCTTAGATAAATGGATTTTTTGTTTGTTTGTTTGTTTGTTTGTTTGTTTTTTTTAGATTTGTCAAAGAGTGATCCTTATTAGGGTGCAGATAAATTGCAGCCTTGATGTGAAAAGGCAGCAGCTTGACAAGTTTGGTTGGGGAAAAAAGAAGTTCTTCCAGTCTTGATTAACCTTAAACCTTTTTTTTTTGGCCAAGCGTTTGAACTCATGCCCTTCAGTCATCTCATATCCGACAACACATTCCAACATTTCAAGCTAATTTCCTGCCAGATTCGCATGAACTCATCTCCCGCTAATTTCGCTCAGCGCTGGCCAGTATTATAACGTCTTATTTTTGATTTTCAAAGACTTCAAGATCCAGGATTATTTGTCAGCCAGCTCCATGCTGTGACCAGTCTCAATTGCTTGCCATGAGATCTGCATTACAATCCAGTGAAAGTTGCAGGGAAAATGGGAAGGGTATTATTTGTTCCTGGAAGAACGAATGGCACAGCTTTAGGGATTGAGTATCCAGGGGCTCAAGGCAGATTAGAACTTGCCCCATCCAGAAAGCCATGCATTCCTTTCATCTCCAAGACTGGACAAGAGTTTTCCTGGCAGCGGAAGAAAGCAGACACTAACCCCCACGGCCATGGAGACGGAAGTTCGTACAGTAGGAAAAGTTCACTTTTTCCATGAGCACAACCCATATTTAGCCATTTGATTTGCTACAGGCCTCGGACAAAAGGTGGGAGATCAGACCATTACCATATAGATGAGTCGCCGAGACGTCTTTTTTCATTTAGCAGCTGGCGAGCGAAACCACAAACACGGAGGCTGCGACGGTGCCTCCGCTTGAGTGACATCTGCAGCTGAGGGGAAATCGATAGGCCGGGCTTTTTAATTCTGACTGTCAGAGTAACATTGTCATCAGGAACACAGCAAATCAATCCGGTGTCACTGTGCTGTACATCCCTGGCATTAACTTAAATAAACACTGTACCGGAGAGGTTTTCTGACCATCTTGCACCTTCTAGTAATCAGTTCAATTACCCATAAGCATGTTATCTGGAAAGTGTCAGTAAGACCTTGTTTAAATTCATGCATATGCCAACTCAACTGGACGTTTCTGTTTTGCCATACGCTATGGAAATTATAATTTACTTAGCAAAAATTGAAAAAAAAAAAATGATTCAGTATTTCCTCCCCAATTTCTTGATTTGTTCAGATGTTTAAAATTGCACTTTCTAAAAATCCAATCATTCGTCATTCTCAATGATTCTCATGCCTTTGCTGTAATGCAATATTTATTATTATTTAAATTAACTTTACATTAAATCATCATAAATTAAAAGCAATCCAATAAATACTACGTAATATGTAAAATGAAATATTTATTGCATTGCCTTACATTTTGCATTATAGTAATTTGTATACTATTTTTTTTATGGTAATAATATTTGGTCCTAATACCTAAAAAAAGAAAAAAGAAAAAAAAAAAGAAATCAAATTCAAGCTTCATTTTCTTTTTTTAAATGGAAAATATATATTTTTTGCTTTTTAGTTTTTTTGCCCAGTCATGTTTTTGACCGATTTCGTAAAGTTCGGCCAATGACAAAATATGTGACATAACTGAATTTTCGCATGTGTAACTGCGACTGATGTGGTAATGTGTTATGCGGAGGCGGTAAATTGGAAGGCGGGAAAGCATGTCCTGTCTCTCCAGATATAGCACGCTGCAAATGATTGACTTTTGAGGAGACTGCCATCTGCTGTAGCGCATGTAGCCCGACGCGAAAGCTGCCTGAGAGTCCTCTGGGCTCTCTTTGCAAGGATGTCTGCTTTTGTCGCCATCACTGCGGAAATTGGCCAATCCACCTGAGCGAGCAGATGTTGCCATTTCCTCAGGGTCCAATGAGGAGGGTACATCAGCATTAGGTGCAGGGGCGTTTTCTCCGAGGACGCAAGGGAGGCACTGCCTCGGAAACATTCTGATGAGTAAATAATTGATAGTACAAAAAATAAAACAAATATATAAACAACTGATTTTATATGAACTGAAGCTGAATCAACTTCCAAATCAAAACAATCTCGGAAACACAAAACGATCTGTAACCATGAATAGACTTTCTGTGTTTAATGAAGGTTCGAGGATGAACAAGAATTGAACCATATAAAAAGTACTATTGCAGTTGTTTACAAAGTAATGTAAAAGAAAGAAACAACATCTCCCACCCACAACATATTATATTTTTGTACCTGTAAAGTTTCAGCTTAGGAAAGCTCTTTATGTTCAGTGGTCAGTGTGGCTGTTTTTTCCTGATGTGATGGAAAATCAGCAAGAGGGTCATTCACCCAGTACACTGACCCTCTGCTCACACCATATGGTAGATTTATGAGGCGTCGAGCTGACTGATAGCTCTCATTTTCCACAGGTAAACTAGATGGCTTTTTCCCAGAGGACAGCTTCATAGACATGGGCGAGATAGACGTGGGCCGCAAAGTCGCCCAGCTGATCCCGCCTGGAATCTTCTGGAGGTCGCAGGTCTTTATCGACCACCCCATGTACCTCAAATTCAATGTGTCCCTCAGTAAAGATGCCTTGGTGGGGATCTACGGGAGGAGAGGCCTACCTCCGTCACATACACAGGTGGGTTAGATAGGTCCATTCAGATGAATGTTTAAACAATGTTTGTTTTGCCTTTTAATCCAAATGTTGAAATTTATTGTTTTTGAATGAGAATGAAAATAGAATGAGATGAGAAAAAAATCATGAGACTATTCAGGCCAGTATTAATACTTTCTTTTTTTTCAGACATGCTAAATGCTAAGCGCTAATTGTTCATGTTTTTGCATTTTTAAATCTAAATTGCATAATTTCTGTGGAACTAGATGGACTTATATGACAAACATGTTTCCCAAACATTCCCTCTGCCATTAGTCAGACAAAGTTTCGCCCCAAACTCATGTCACTGGTTAAACTAGTGTTACTATGTAAAATATCTGCATATTAGACTGGGAAAGAAAGCATTTTATCATTGAAATTTACAAGCCTCACGAAAAAGCTTATTCTTCTTCCGTCACAAGGTTTCAGGGCTTTTTTAATGAAGTCAAATATGGAGGATCCACTTTTGTTTGTTTGTCCCTCCCCTTCATTTGTCAATAGGTTATAGACGTAGCGTATTCCCCAAAGATTTCATTTCATTTTGTGGCGTATTATCGTCTCAAAGACTCATCTCAAAGGCTTTGACATAAACAGACACTTAATTTCAGTATCGAACACAGAGCATCTCAGCCTCCCTGTATTGATTTGGTTCATATGTGCAGTGGTATTTTGTCACTGGAAATTACTCCAAGATCTTGGTTGATAGACTCTTTCAATCAAGCCACGCTAACCAATAAGAGAGATTTTACTTTTTTTTTTTTTTTTCGCTTCAGTTTTGTGTGAACAGATTTATTTTGTAAGTGAGTTTCTTAATAACACATGTGGATATGGTAAGGTTAATTGTGTATGATTAGATTTTAGCTTTCAGTGGTCCATTATGTTCAGTGATATTGCTTGATTTGTCATTTGGCTTATGCACAAATGTCAAATAAGAAGGTCACGGTGATATGTCATCCCGCAATTAAAAGAAATGAGAAATTATATTTTATGTACACAACCTTTTAAAGTTTGGGGTCAAATTAATTTATTCATTCATATTTATTTAAATAAGAAATTAATACATATATTGAGCAAGGGTGCATTAAATTTGTTTAAAAGTGACAGTAAAGACATTTATACTTGTTGCTAAAGATTTATTTCAAGTAAATGTTGTTTTCTTGAGCTTTTTGTTCATCAAAGAATCCTGAAAAAAAAAGTGGTTTCAACAAAAATATTAAGCAGTACAACTGTTTTTAACATTGATAATAATAATGTTTCTTGAGCACCAAATCAGCATATTAGAATGCTTTCTGAAGGGTCACGTGACTGAAGACTGGTGTAATGGCAACTGAAAATTGAGCTTTGCCTTCACAAGAATAAACAGCATATTAAGAAAAAAATAGTAAAATAGAATACAGTTATTTTTTTCACAATTTTGCTGTTTTTATCGAATAAATGTGTCCTTAGTGAGCATAAGAGACTTCTTTCAACAGTGTTGAGAAACATCCATGAGATCTCATGATTCTCATTACTACTTTAAATGCTTGTAATATTTTGTAAATTAAAATGCCATAATATTTACTCCGAAGTATAAATTTTTTTTTTTTTTTTTTTTAAAGGGGTGACATATAACCCATACAGGTTTGAGGTGTGAGATTCAAAATTGGACATATATTAGCATAAATCGGTGCAGTGTTAGCAGCTGTCCTTTCACACCTTGCATTAGTCCTCTTTTCACAGTCTCAATCTGCCCTTAGAGACCAGCTCCTGTTGGCTCCAACATGCAGGACTTATCAGCTCCTGGAGGCTCATGTGTCATTCCTAATGCTTGTTTGTGGTCTGTCTGTCTCTCCTTGTCTCCAGTTTGACTTTGTGGAGCTGTTGGATGGCCGTCGACTCCTGTCGCAAGGGTTGCCAGGCCTTGAGGGTCCGCCTTTTCCAGCCCAGCAGCGAAGCCTGATGCCACTCACCAGTCACGATACAGGCTTTATACAGTACATGGACTCGGGCATCTGGCACTTGGCTGTGTACAATGATGGGAAGGAGACAGAGCAGGTGTCCTTTCTCACAACTGCGATCGGTTAGTACAGTATTAAATGGAAACTTTGCTTTAAATAACACAGCAGGTGTAACTTTAAATGTGCAAATGTATTTGCATGTAATTGATTCTCAGATGACATATTTAAAAGAACATTGGTGATAATAGGCATGTTTTCCGATGAACATGGAAGTCTGATTCACACACGGTCGGGTACATGACACGTTCCAACTTGGCTGCTGAAATCCAAAGTTATGCACAGCCTGCCATTATAATGGCAAATTTAGCTGTTCCTAATGTCTTAAGTTTTGTTTTTCTTCCAATTCCCATTCATTGGGATGGCGTGACAAGGTGTGAAGCATAGATCTTTCTTATTACCATGCAAGCTGTCAAATAGTAGTCCTCTGGAAAAGATTTTCAAAATAATTTCCTTGTAAACTTGGAGATATTGATTCAGACAGAAATGAAATTGCCACACAACCCTTTTGTTTGTCAAAAAACAAGGTAATTCATATGGGGATTTTTTTTTTTTTCTTGGGTGGTGGAAGAAAAACCGTTCTTCATCATCAGATGGCAATAAACTTATATCCCTGAAAATGTTGAAATTACCTCATTTTCCTATTTATATCGGTTCACATCCAAATAGGGCCTGAGTCACCATGATATGAACGAGATACAGAAAGATAATCATTTACATTACATTACATGCACTACTTCATTGACATGCCAATTTTCAAATTGAAACATCATTCACAATTCATATAGGCATCGCAAGCATAAACAATCTTAACCAATCTTTGAATCAGACGGCGATAAAATCACTGACTTGTGCCAGAAAATGTTGAAATTACATTACATGCAAGTTGCTATTTAAATCAGTTATTGTCCAAATAGGGCCCAAGTTACTGTGATACACTGTAGATATTATAAGGAAAGGTTGTCATTTAGACTGCGGCCAAAATAAATCTTGCTTAAATGCTTTGGCACCACTTCATTGACATGCCAATTTGCAAAATGAAATAACGTTCGTAATTCATGCAAGCCTAAACAATCTTAAACCGAAAATGGCTTTGACAGACAATCTCAGCCAAAAATTATCCAACATTTTTTTCCCTAAATCAAATATGAATTAGGTATCAGAGGAAATTTTTGCCTGCACCGTGCTACTTGTCAGAGCCTGCCATCACTGATATTACCCTTTTTGCATCGCCATCTCAGCCAGCCTAGACCTCTACAGAGTAATCAAGGTGGATTTGAATAAGAAAGATTGCGGAAATGAGCAGTGCTTCACTATGCCTGCGTGTGTTCTTCACTGATGGCTCGTAAGACTCTTGTTACTTTTTGAGTGCCTCCCAGCAAATCCCGCTTCCAATTTGCTGTCTATTTGCATAGAACACAGTGGCCTTGATTCAAAGCTTCTGATTGACGACCCTTCCGTTCCTCTATGCATATTATTGGTCATTATTTGATCATATTCACGTGTGTTTTTTGATGCAAAAGACTTTGCCGTTCCATCCTTTGCCATCAGTGATGGAGGTGATTTCGATTTTGTCCTTTCCGTTCAGCGTCCTGAAAGCGGCTTTGATTAGTGCGAGCCCGTCAGGAGGAAGGGCAGAGCTCGGGGCCGTCGCGAGGTTTCAGCTTTCATGGAGGTGGCAGCTGGGAGCTGTTCTCACATGCTCTTTAATTAAACGCTCCTGGGCCACAGTCCATCTGCAGCGGGAGGGGGGAGGGGTTTGCCAGTCTGTCGATCGATGCAAGTGTGTCTGCCACACATCCATTTCTGCTGTTCCAGCTCTTCATGGGGAAAGACGGCACTGTGCCTTACCACCCCCGATGAGGATGGAATACAATACCGTATATACGACACATGACATGGTGGTTTAGAGTGGCGGAAGATGAGGAGAGAAGGAAACGGTCTGTTTATCCTGTGTTCGGTACTCTTGGATGCAGCCACCATTGGGAGTTTGTTGGCCACCTGCGGTTCAGGGCCAAGACGGTGGACTTTAGAGAAAAAGGTCTGGAACAGGAGTCACGCCTGAGTTGATTTGACTCTGAGCTGTGGGGCTCAGAGGGAGGCAGAAAGAGGAGGTGAAGAAAGAGGAAAAAAGAGACTGAGAGGGTGAGAAAGACCGAAAGAAAGTAGGTCAGATGGATGGCGACCTTCAGGAAGGTTTCAATCTGCACCCAGTTTTCAGTACAGAAACACTAAATGTTACACTGAAGACAAAGTTATAGCTTTTGAACCTTCATGTATTTTTTCATTTTCTTAGTGTTAACATGCTTTGTTATCCTAGTTTAATATGCAGAGACTTTTAAACGCAGTCCCTTAGTAAACGCTGTGATTCTGAGGTGTTTTCAAAACATTGCTCTCTTTGTTTTGGCTTCATGACCAACCCGGCACGGCAACACTGCATCGCCCAATGGCATGAGATTGGGGCATGGCTTTCTGTTTGTCTGACCAATCGTGCATGTGGAAGTATTCAAGAAGCAAAAAGCATCATTTGTTTTTGACTATTGGTCACTAATGGTGCACACCTGGGGGCTGTTTCATAAAAGACTCTAAGAAAAGCGGGGATTAAAGTCCAAAACCTGACTTGAAATAACCTAACAAATCAAAAAACTAAAGTGATTTCATAAACGACAATCTGAGTTCACGCAATCTCACTAATTCGATCTAGGTTCAATGAGTCAGGATAATTTGATGTGCACGCTTATTCTCAAGCAGCCCTTAATGTTGATCATGGATCAAATCGATCCACCATGGCAAACTGCGAATATTTGTGCTGTTTAATGCATTTGAGACATTGTGTTTTCCTCAGTGCATAACTGACACGTCACAGGCATATTTTTCATCTGTAAATGTTAGAAATTCATGCAAATAT
Source organism: Acrossocheilus fasciatus (assembly GCA_036784905.1). Lineage (NCBI taxonomy): Eukaryota > Metazoa > Chordata > Actinopteri > Cypriniformes > Cyprinidae > Acrossocheilus > Acrossocheilus fasciatus. Next base: position 7,907,424 of record CM071952.1, read on the forward strand.
ATCCATTTTGCTGTCAGGAGTGGACGAGGCTTACGCGAGTGAGTGAGCGAGCGCTGCTGCACGTATGCGCACTACACAGACAGAGTAGAATAGAATAATAGCGCAATAATTCTGAATAAAATATACATTCTGCTAACATATTTGTTGTTGGACATTAAATGTGACATGTAGAATTCTAATCCTACATATAAGTGTATTTTTTATGATAGAAGTAACAAATGTAAGCTGGCTAATACAGCTCAAATGAGTTAAATGTGTGTTCCTCTTCTCAGTTAAAATGTAGTCCATTATTTATTTTAATTTTTAATTCAGTAATTTTAACTTTTAATTTAGTGTTTTTAATGCTTAAATGCTTTAAAGAGCAATTTTAGATTGTAATGTTTTAATGTTCTATTAATGGGCTAAGCATAAAAGGTGCAGCTGTCATAAAATCAGAGAGAAAGGCCGCATGGCTGGAAACTGCTGATCAACTATGTTAAGATGTTTTCATATATCTTAAAAAAAAAAAAAGGTTATTATCTTTTTAATGTTTCTGTTTCTCTCTGCTAGATTGCAGTGAAATAAAATAGAAAGTAAAATGAGACTGTTAGGTCACTTTTACTCTCTTGTGGTGTCTGTAGAGTTCCAAAATTTATCCAGAGAGTTTCAAACGGTGCAGATTTCAGTAGTCTTCTGCAACGACTTTACTAATACTATACAATCCACATTTATTTTATAGTTCTATATTCTTTGTAGAATGTCAACAACTCTCTTGGTTGTGCTTATATTTGGAATTTTCGGTAAGACGAAGTTTATTCTTAAATGAAACATTACATCTCAATGAAATCTCTGGAGCTATAAGTGCAACCTCTGAGCGATACAAATTTCCTCTGGGTACACGTATGCCATGGTACATAAGGGACCTGAAGTGTTGAATATCTCTATTGTTCTTGCTCTTTCTCTCTCTGTGACTCTCTATTTTTGTTTCCTCCTTTTCTATTTCTTTATGCCTCTTTACTCTCTCTCCATAATTCTCATGACTCCTCATTACAAAGCTAAGGTGTCCGTCCCATGTGCGACACAGTCTCATTTGTCCCCACCATGTGGTCTTCTGTTGTCAAAGTTATCAAGGATGCATCTCTAGCTGTGCCTTGCTGATTGCTCTGGTCCCTCGGCTTTCTGAGGAGCCGACAGGCCTTCAACAACAATTCTAATATTAGATATTTATCACAGATTGAAGCCAAGGACAGTAGTCTTGTGCTATACAAGAGCACAGAGGAGTAATTAATGTCAGATCAGTAGAAGGGCTTAAATGTGTTATCATCATTACTGTTGTTCATACTTGGGGTTAGTCGTTTGAACAAACCTGATAAATAATTTAATATGAATGAATGGCTCTTAATATGTCTGTTCGGACCAACACGAACGTTCACATACTGTCATTTTTTGTTTTTTGTTTTTGAGGAGGCGGCGGGGGGGGGGGGGGTATTTTTAATTAATTAATTAATTAATTAATTAATATGATCGCACTGCAAGAAATAAAAAAATGTTAAACAGTTTTCTGTTTAATAAAACAATCAAATGTTAATACTGTTTGACTTCTTTTCTTGTCCTTGACAAACGGGCATCAGAAACCAAAAGTTGCGCAACACTTTTTTGTAAGTGATTTGCGCTTTCATTCTGCCGTTTACCATTCAATTTCTACACTGAATACTTGCATTGGTGTTAGCAGGCCTTGAATATTATTTTCACATTTTTTGTTACTTGATAAAATGACTGACAAATCTAATAGACTTGGATTTGAAGGAGGAACCTGAGCCATGTGTTGAGACCAGAATATCTTGAAGACTTGAAGGTGGATACTTTTGACTTGGACCATTAAGCAACCACCTAGAACACCCTAGCAACCTCATAGCAGCACTCAAAACTCTGTAACATTATGGCAATGATTTTGCCTGATAGCCTGTATACGGGCTAGCAAAACAATTTTTATTCAGAAATGTAGAAACAGTTATTTTACTTAAAAAAAAATAAAAAAAAAATAAAAAAAATCAATTTTGTGCCTTTTATGGCACAGAAATTTTACACTTCACCTTTAAGTCGTACTTCTACAAAACTTTATATGAAATGTTGCAGATAGTAAGGTTAAAATTGTTGCCCCTACTATGTATAGAGTTCTTGTGTTCTCTGTGTGTGGCACCGATGAAAGCCTTAAAAGCACGCAGAAATATGGACTCCTTTTTCAAATTCACAGCTGGACACGGACTTCTCAGTCACTGCTTAGAGATGGAATTAACCGTGACAGTTCTGAAGGGAAGTGCAGGGTCTGGTCTGCAGGTACTGAACTCAGATCAGTCGTAGTGTCAGAACTGCTTTATGTGAGAGTGACATAGATGCAGCGAGAGATGGATTGTGCTCTACTGATACACGAGGAGGGCGTCTCTAAGCACTTTCAAGACGGATACGAAGCAAAAAACCCATCTCATGTATAATTGCATCTGTGGACGTAATTGCAAATGGCTTAATTTATCTTACAATACTACATGTGCACAGTCACTCACAGTAGGCTTTTGAGAGACCTGTATGTGCCCTCTGCTAAGAGATGGAGGCTGGAAGCCATCAAAATCCCTACCGAAGTCTTGATAGGCTCAGGCGTACCAGGGGGATAGCCAATCCGCCAGCCTTTTCCTCTCACATCAAGAGACTTGTGCCTTTAAAATTCTTTCAAAAACATTCTCTGCAGCACAGTCTAGTTACCGCCCTCCCTTCTTCTTTTCTCCCCCCTTCCTTCGTTCAGCTTCCCGTCTGTTGCATCCTCTGCGATGATTGACTCTCTTGAGGAAGGGGAAGGCTGTGTCCGGGCTCACATTTCCAGCCCTTTGTCCGACACAAAAGCATCTTTGTCGAGAGAGCTCTGCCCCGGGCGCACCAGCGATTCGAAGGGAGCCTTAGAGAGGGAATATTTTTCACCGTTATTTCATGTTTAATTCAGGTTGCGTCTGATTTCAGCTGCACAGAAATGAGCCTGGATTTGCCTCTGTAAAAAAAAAAAAAAAAAAAAAAAAAAAAAAAACGTCATATCATAAAATGTAGTAATTACAATAATTTTTACCATTTTGACGAATTTGTCCCAACCACTTTATGGAATTATATACATCTAATACAGAGGAAGCCGTTCCAATTCTCAAGCAGAGATATTTTTAATTTTTTTCGTCCCACTTTATATTAGGTGGCCTTAACTACTATGTACTTACATCAAAAAATAAGTACAATGTACTTATTGTGTTCATACTGTATTGAAAAACACTATTGTTGCTATTGAGGTGGGATACGGGTAAGGTTAGGGACAGGCTTGGTGGTCTGGGTAGGTTTAAGGGTGGGTCAACAGTGTAATTATAGAAATTAATTACAGATGTAATTACATATAGGTACTTTTTAAAAAAATATAAGTACAATGTAAAAACATGTATGTACACAATAAGTGCATTGTACCAAATGATTAATTGAAATGTAAGTACATAGTAGTTAAGGCCACCTAATATAAATGGGACCATAACAAGTGACGATCTGGCACAGATTTGTTTGCTTTAATGCTTTTTGTGCCTCCGTTGCAGTTGTTATCAGTCGCGGAAAATGATTCATGCTTAGCATTTGGTAGTTGATCCATGTATTTATCCACTGAGCTACAGAATCCCGGGACAGATAGCGACAGATGTAGGAATAAAGTGATCAAATAAAATGTCACAAGTTCATTTGAGGACTTTTAATTGGTCATCAAGAATGATTGCAAATCACTCTATAATGTTTTATGTTGAAAAATAACTTGCAAATGTTCTAATATCATTGTTTGCATGTCAGTTTAGACTCCAAGTACATACTGTATTACAGACCTAATCACTGCATCCATATATTATATGGCCCAATTTTGCATATTTATGAGCAAACTAATTAATATGCATGAGCAAAGTCTTAAATTCATGATGCAACAAGATTGCTTATCTATATCTAAATGCTTCTTGAGAACTGTCAGTGTATGAATATACGATGTGTCTTCCAAGAATCAAGCACCACTTCTTCACTCCAGGAGTCCGTCTAATAGATCCGCAATCTGTAATGAACCCCTTTCATGTATATATATATATATATATATATACACCTGCTTGAAATCAGAAATCTTGTAATTGACATGTTGACATTCCTTGCATTTAAATTAGCACGCTTCACTGAAGAAGGGTGTTAGATGGAATTTCCATTAGCTGTGTCACTGGATGTGTCACGCACTCGCGATGGTCAATGTTAGTGCTGTTTCACAAAAACAGCTACACTAATTATGGGGAGTTCCTCATTAGGCTGAAGTGAATTTGTCAAGTGGTTGCACTACGGTCCCACTTCACCTTAGACCTGCTAGCTAACAGAAAATGTCATGCTTTATTTTCTCTTATTTATCCAAGCTGTATACATTTTCTTGTACTTGATTTGTTAAAAAAAAAAAAAAAGATAGCTTTTTATAGGTTTAGCATGGACACTTTTTTAAAAATTTCTAATGTCTGTTTAATTGATGTGCCAATAGCATCATTAGCGTCAAATGAAATTGCAAACATATTGATGTTCCCTGAACACACCCCTGTCTGCTATTTGTTGGTCAAACTATAGCCCCGCCTCAAATTCACCACATTGGTTGAGCCGATGTTTCTGTCGGACTTCTCAGGATCATCAAAATGTTTATATTTCTTATCTACATAGGATGAAGTAATTTAACATGAAAAATGTCACACTTCACCTTTAAGACCTTCATGTAAGCAATATATGTTATGATGCAACTCATATGACTTTAATATCAGCTCTGTTTTGGAGCTGTTTTTCTGGTCACTTTCAATAAATGGGGATAGAGTTTTGAGCTCTAAAAAAGTCATAGTATGCTTTTCATAGTGAACACTTTCATTTTGAAATATCAAGGAAAATTCGATTTTTTTTGGTATGTGACCCCTTAAAATTGAAACAGAACATACAGTACACCCAAAAAAATTGAGCTTTTTTTACACCAAGTTCAATAAACTACATCTAGCGAGTGAAGTACTGATGAATGTGTACCCTTCTGACAAATATTGTTTGATGACATTGTTTTGCAGACTCTATCGATGACTGTCCTAGTAACTGTTTTGGAAATGGAGATTGTGTGGCCGGAAACTGCCACTGTTTTCCAGGCTTCAGAGGACCTGACTGCAGCAGGGGTGAGATTTCTGTTTGCCTACTCCTCCATTAACCTCCATTTCTTTCTTTATAACTTTCAGTCCTTCATCCCTGCAGTCTTTTCTGTTTTACTTTCTCTGTCACTCAAACATTTTCCTTTCCTTCAAAATATAACTGTTGTTTTCAACGCTGTATTAGCCACTGTAATCAAATAAGTGATTGTAACAATAAATATGTGTGTGCGTGTCAATTGTGTGTATGTATAAATGTGTTAGGATTAATAAATAAAGGGCTTAATAAAATACAATAAAAATATATTCATTTGGACATTTCAAAATGTATGCATTAGAATTTGCATTATAGTTATGTAGTAGCTGTAGCTTGTTTTTGGCAAGCATTAAGATAACCATTTCTCTTGTGCCCTGTCACTTTAAAATCGATTTCCACATTAGAATTCAGGTGCTCTTTCCTGTTTGCATGTTTGTAGTGAATTCTGGTCTCTTGATCATTCGCGTTTCAGAAATCCCTTGTTCATACACAAAACATCTAGATCAATATGGTCTCATTCCCTTTTACTACTGTAACTTTTGCTGCAGTGGTCATATTGATTTTTGCCATCTTCCTTCAAGAGTCCAGCAGACCAGCACAAGCCATTTTTTATTTTTTTTCGTTTGTTTTGTTTTTTTGTTTTTTGAAGCTATATTTGGCAGACCTTTAACATTTTGTGTGTACTCTTTCCAGCGTCCTGTCCAGTGCTTTGCAGTGGGAATGGTCAGTACCTCAAAGGCCGCTGCATGTGTCACAGCGGTTGGAAAGGATCCGAATGTGATGTTCCCACCAACCAGTGCATCGACATTACCTGCAGCGGACATGGCACATGCATTGTGGGAACTTGCATCTGTAATCCTGGCTACAAAGGGGAGAACTGTGAAGAAGGTACCAGAAAATGTGGTGAAAAACACTAAACTACAGATCAAAAGTTTGACATAAAATATTTTTTTAAAGGTTTTTAAAAGAAGTCTCTTATGCTCACCAAAGCTAAAAAGAAAAACAGTATTAAATTGCGATATTATTACTAAATTTTCAGCATCATTACTCCAGTTTTCAGTGTCATATGATCCTTCAGAAATCATTCTAATAAGCTGATTTGCTGATGAGCATTTCTTATTGTAACAGTTTTTGTTGCTTAATATTTTTGTGGAAACCATGAGATATATATATATATATATTTATTTATTTTTTATTTTTTATTTTTTTATTTTTTTTCAGGATTCTTTGATGAAAAGAAAGTTCAAAAGAACAGCATTTATTTGAAATATAATTTTTCTTTATGAAATTATGAATGTTTACGGTCACTTTTGATAAATTTAGCATGTGCTTGCTGAATAAAAGTATTACTTTTTTTCCTTTTCTTTATTTAAATCTTACTTATCCTAAACCTTTCCATAATATCACAATTTCCACAAAATATTAACCTGTTTTCAACATAGATAATAATAAAAAGAAAAAAAAAAGTTTGAGTACCAAGTCAGTCAAAATCAGCATATCATGATTTTGATGAATTCAGATGGGTCACTGAAGACTTAAAAAAAAAAAAAAAAAAAAAAAATATATATATATATATATATATATATATATATATATATATATATATATATATATATATATATATATATATATATATATATATATATATATATATATATATATATATTGCTGTTTTACTGTATTTTTCCTCATAAATGCAGCATTGGTGACTTTAAGAACATGCAAAAATATTTGTAGTGAAATTTGACATTTTTTTTTCTTTGCTAATATATTCCTAAAATTGGGGGAAAATAAACTTTTAGCCCTTTGTGTATAGCTTCACCTGCCTTTAACCATTATATCACCACAATACTTTTGTTTTTAAGGATGTCTGTGCTATTTTAGTGATGCCGTTGCCCCTTTTATAAAGAAAAAATCTGAATTTTTACACACCAAATTGCACAGAAATGGAGAAAGAGGCCCTTCATGGCCTTTTTTAGTATGCATATGTACCCTTCTGAATATTTAAGGTGGGCGTACATGACCTTCGAGTTTGTAGCGGGCCCATAAGTATCTGACTCGTCTCGTTACGCCTAGAAAGTCTCCCCGCTCCTTTACATGCATTATGGATACTTCTGAGGGTCCAAAGCAATCCATTAAGAGATGAACAATTCTTTTGTGTCAAGATCCAATAAGTTGAATTTGCTCTGAGAAGTCTGAGACTACAGCGGCCCAACGAGAGGGGCGACCGAGGCTTGAAGAGATAAGATTAAAGTAGCCATTGTGTTTGGCAGTTTTTGAAGGCTCTCATTTCAAGATGAAAAATGATCTAGCCGATTTTGACAAATGGTATGTTCTGACTCCTCTGACCCCCGGCAATTCTATTTCGGGTCTCACCATCGGCCGTTCGAGGAAGAGAATGCTGGCGCTGGCCCTTTAACGGTTCTACCTTTCTTCGCCACGACCTTCAGGCGGTGATGATTAATTGCCAGGAGAGAGGCTCTTGTCATTTAGCCTATGATCTCTGTGCCTTGTGCCCAAACCATCTGCTAAGAGACCTGAACTCCTGCTTATCTATAGGAACGGCCTCTCCACCCATTTGTGTCACGGTAAAGGGAGTCGGCAATGTAGCGACCCCATCCCTCCTTTCCCATCATGTCCCAGCTGGCCTCATGTTAGCCATCTGTGAGGGCACATTCTTGGTTCATACCTTCATTTTCTAATAGATGTACACTACTGTTCAAAAGTTTGGAGTCAGTATGTTTTTTATTTTTATTTTTTTTAAACAAAAGTGGCAGACTTTTACATGTTACATATATACAACATGTACATGACTTTTACATGTTACACACACACACACATACATACATACATACATATATTTATATTTATATAAAAATATAAATGCATATGTAACGGTTTCATTATTTTATTTCTTTTTTCAACAATGATAATAATAAAAAAAATAAAAATATATTGAGCAGCAAATCAGCATATTGGAATAAATTATGAAGGATTATGTGACATTGAATACTGGAGTAATGGCTGCTGAAAATTCATTTTTGCATCACAGGAATAAATTGTATCCTAAAATGTATTAAAATGGAAACCAGTTATTTTTAAATTGTAATATTTTTTTTTCATAATATTACTATTTTACTGTATTTTTATCAAATGAATGCAGCCTTGGTCAGCATAAGCAAAAATATTTAAAAAATCATTCTGGCCTCATTTTTTTCCAGATATGATTGACTTGTTAACATATACTGTAGCATCTTCTCCAAGTTTAGTGTTTTGAAGTTAATGAAATCACTGTATTTACTTAATATAGATCCATAGTGAATTCCCAATACATCAAAAATCCGACCCATGAGTGTTGTGCAAAATTCAGAATTGAAGAATTGTCTCCTTTCGGTTCATCGGTTGGAATTTGAATTGGCCACACCCACAGGAATTTAACTTGGAAATTGAATTGGAATTACAAGAAAGAAGAATTTACCGAATTGCAATTTAAAACATTAAAAAGAAAAGCATTTTGTGAAATCAAGTATTTTTTTCACCCTGGTTATTTAAATATGATTTTGTTTTTCATTCATTCTTTCTATACAGCATTATAGTTATCTGTCGATCATTTGTTTGTTTGGTAATTCATGAATTCTACAATTCGTCCATTCATGCATTCTATGAGAGAGATTGTTGAAAGATGTTTGTTTATCTTTATTAAGATAGGATAGTATAGTATATCCAACATGCATTCTATAATGTTCCATAATTTGCTTTAACATTCTGTTCATTTTAGTATTCAGTCATTCATTTATTAGTTTTAGCATTCTGCCGTTTAAGCAGACTATCATTCTGTCTATATAGCATTCTGTTGTTCTATATCGGCCTATAAACCTTTAGACATTTTGACTTAAAAAAATCTTGACAGATATTGGTTTTTGAGTTAAGTTGACAGTTATATCTATTCCATTGAATTTTAGTTTATTTCAAATTCCAAATTCAAATTGCTGTTGTGCTTTCTGTTTGTTACATCAATTCAAGTTTAAACAGGAATTTAAAATGTATTGTCAGTTCAGTTCTGAATGGTGCACAACCCTTCTGCCTACATTTTTTTTCTGAAATATCCTTTTTCACATATATCACATTTGAAGTCAAATGGGTTGCGAATGAAGTTTTATTTTCACTCTAATCAGTTTTTACTTTATTTTGCGAACCTGTCTTCAGAATATTTGTCTGGTGTGACTGATCCCCATAGTACATTCTTCAGCGAGGATTAGAAATGAATTTAAGAGTAACGTGGGTACAGGAAGCGGAGCTTTTTCGCCCATGGGCCATTGTAGGTGTCCTTGTTTGCATTCTGTCACGCTTGGTTTTGGGTTCACAGTAAGTGGGGGGACCACATCCAGCATCGCTTTTCAATTTAGCAGAACATGCTCCGACCGCGCCAGTCTTTTCCCTTCCCGGCGCTGGGAGGAAATCTCATTACCAGCAGCTGGAGGAGTCGGAGGGAGAGAGAGAGAGAATGAGCAACACTCTTCCCACCTGCCAGTTTACTGCACGACAGCGAATGCGGCCATTTAATTTGACCGTTTGTAAATCCTGTTTCTCTCAGGGTTTTTGGAAGTGTCAGGCCTCCTCAGACGCGGCTGGGCATGTGGCACGCTCTCTGCTACAAGAGCTAAACCTCTAGAGTCATCGTCTTTTTTTTTTTTGGCCTGAGATGGATGACTAAGGCTTGAGTCATACTTTGAAAGGAAGAGGAACAGCAGGGGACACTGAGTTATGGCAGTTTAATGTGAATACATGCATCTGTTCAAGTTTGATCTAGTGCGCTTGTCTTTGATGATGAGTATGGTCTGATGGGAAATGGCTTCGCTGGTGTATTTTTACTTTGAATTCTGCTTCTGAATTATCTTTTGATGTGAAAATTAGTCTGTTAATACCTGCGTTATGTGTTTTCTAATTTGCAGTGGACTGCCTGGACCCGACCTGCTCAGGGAGAGGTGTGTGTGTTCGTGGAGAGTGCCATTGCTTTGTAGGTTGGGGAGGTCCTGGATGCGAGAGTCCACGTGCTTCCTGTATGGAGCAGTGCTCTGGACATGGGACCTTTTTGGCTGATACCAACACCTGTAACTGTGACCCCAATTGGACCGGTCACGACTGCTCCACAGGTCAGTACAGTGGTAAAATGCTGCAATATCCTATGCAATTATGTGTACTTGATGGGTTTCCCTATTTCAGCATTGTAACAGTATTTATGCATCATATTTATGTATTTGTTTGTTTGTTTGTTTGTTTGTTTGCTTGCTGTTTTCACTAAATGAACACAATGAATTATATTTAGTTATTTTAATGTATGTGCACCAAGCAGTATTTATATGCTATTATATTATTGCTTTTATTTTAACATTTTCAGTTTTCATTTTCATTTTTTTTAGAAGTTTTAATGTGCTTTTGCTATTTTTTTTATTTTTTTTTGTTTTGTTTTAATATTTATATTTAGATTTACGTTTATTTTGGGGTAATTTTAGTACTTTAACCTAGCTATTTATTTACTTTAAGTTTTTCATCTAATGTTTTTGTTTTGTTTTTATTTTTGTATTTTTTGTTTTGCTTCATTTTGTGTTTAGTTTTTAGTTTAGTTTAGTTGCGTTGTGTTGCATTTAGTGTAGTTGCGTTTAGTTTAGTTTAATTTAGTTTAATTTAGTTTAGTTGCGTTTAGTTTAGTTTAGCTGCGTTTAGTTTAAGCCTGGAATACACTACACGACTTTTAAAATCTGAACAGATTTTTAAAGCACTAGGCATCATACACTTACCGACTTTGTAAATAGTGACAAAGGAAAACTGGACATCATACACTACGTGACTGAAGATAATACACTACCGGACTTTAAAGTTGTTCCGATCACAACAAACTCATGCAGAAACATGCGCCTTGTTGCTAGGAGACGCATGACAAATGAAAACATACGTGTTCTAAAATCGGCTGAAAATATCAAACATGTATGATATCCTCCGACTGGATAGAATCAAAGTCTGAAGCTAAAAAATCGGAGTCTGTGACCATCATACACTACGCGATTTTCTGTGGAATCTGTCAGCTGTAATCTGCAGACTGGCTCCGACTTTCCTCAACTAGCGTCAACTTGTTCAGACTGTAAAATCGGGGGAAAATTGGGGCAAAAATGGTGTAGTGTATTCCAGGCTTTAGTTGCATTTTGTTGCGTTTAGTTCCATTTCGTTTTGTTTCATTCTATTCCGTTTTGTTCCATTCTGTTTAATTTCGTTTAATTTCGTTTCATTTCGTTTCATTTATTACCCAATTGTCAATGTGTAAAATCCACATTAAAAGGTCCATGCTACTTTTTTTCACTTTTTAAATTCCTTTTTGACTTCAAATGATGTAAGTAAAATTGTTCCTAACGACCATTCAAGTTGACTTTTACATACATTTACAGCAGTAAAGCAAAATCTATGGACACTGAAGTAAGACAAATTTTGAACAAATTAATTAAAACAAAGCTTAACATAAATTAATTGATAATAGTTAATCAGAAATACTATTAAAAATCCGTCTTGATGTGAACAAAATTATCACAAATATTTTCAGTATAGCACGCAACATTTTCACTGAGCAGTTTCCATATTGAAAAGAAATATTGCATATTTTTGACCTATGTTAATTACTAATCATATAAGTATCTCATCCTGTACAAATACCTGCTTGATCTGATCATATTGCATATCCGTGTTTCAGAGCGCAGTATGTGGTACAGTGTTAGCATCACACTAATCTGAAGGGCAAATTGTAAACCTGTGGTTTTGAATTTCTCTTTGTGAGCGGTTCATCACATATTTATGCGTGCCTGTGCATGAACTGATTCATGTTAAAATCTCGTAAACCCTCTAAATGAACCCTGATGCAGCTGATCTATGCTAATCTCCACGCCACCTGTTGCCATGACAGCGGTGACTACAGGTGTCAGGGTGTAATTTCATGCTCCACCTAATTTACCTCAATGTTCTAAGCTTGTGTGATTGAGAAAATTCTGCAAAAACAATGCTTGCCAAGCGCTTCAGTAAACATTCAGCCTTTTTCCTATAACATGAAGGTTAAACTCTAATTTTAAATTTCTGAACACTTCAAAGACATTTTTTACTTCTGAATTAAGCAAACTTGGTTGATAAAGTCAGCACTGTGCCATTTCCTTTCTTTTTTCTCATCAAGAATAGGCAGTTTGGTCAAATTCTCCATGGTTTCAGAACAATTTAGTCCCCTCTTCTCGACCCCTTTCCTGGTCATGCCTGACCACCTTTTCACGGAGATTTTTCCACATTTGAGCTGTTTCGGTCACGCTAGTTAGACCTCCATCAGGAGGCGGGGGTGAAACAGCAGCGTTTGATGCAGCAAAAGTGGTTTGGCACTTCATGGCTGACGACGAGAGCTAGATTCTGTTAAGTAGCAGCCTGTGGATAGTGTGCTTTGATTTTCACTCAAGATGATATAGCGTTGACTTCTAACTGTAGATTTGTTAATGTGAAAGACACCAGTACAGTTCTCTAGATTTCGGCTCTACATTTTATCTTAACTAATTCTAATTATATGAGATCATTAAAAATGTAATATAAAAAATACCAATTAAAAAAAATGATAATAAATTTGTATATCTATATTATTTGTTCATTTGTAAATTTCACTAAATTACCACAAGGAATTGTAGAATTGCATTTCATTGTTTTCATTAAATATACGTGTTTTTGTTTGTTTGTTTGTTTTATTAAGATTGAGAATTAATTTGTACTTTTATATTTTCAGTTTTCATTTGAATTTTAGTTAAATTATTATTAATTTGGTTATGTGCTTTTTTCATTATTATTATCTTTTTTTTTCAATTAATAACTTTTCTTTTTATAATCTTATTTTTAGTTAATGATAATAACCTTGGATCAAACACTCAAATTTTATATGTGCTTACTAAATAAATAATAAGATTTGAAAACAGGCTTTTTTTTTTTTTTGACTTATTATTTTTGGGTTGTTTTTTTTTTTTTTTTTTTTTCTCCCTTCCTGTAACACAAGGGAGAAAACCAAATGCTGTTTTACTAAACCATTTTTGAAACAAGGACATTCATTATTGATATCCCTCCAGAAGTGCTCAAAGCAGTGATGCAATATCGTTATTTTGGTCGCTGCTATTGTAAACACCACAAAGCTTTAGGAGATCAGGGAACTAATGGGAATTTTGCTTCAGCTAACTTTTGAAACACAACTATCTGCAAATATGAATTTCACTTTAATGCCAAGCAGACAGACTGACCCATTAGGTAATCCGTTGGCTTTTCTGAAAATAGCCATTTAAAGCCTGGCTTCTCAAGAGAAAGATGCAGCATGACTAACTTATTACAAGACTTGTACTCTCCTCTGCCTGCCTCTGCTTTAACTCACCAATCTGAATTCCAACTTCACTAGAAAAACACCCAGAACACATGTATTGTTATTAATACACTGTGAAAAAATATGCTTTGGTAAATTATTTAATTGTATTATTTTACTTTAACAATTTGACAATTTAACATAAGGTTTTAATTAAATTTAAAAAGATAAAATAAAATAAAACAAAATATTTAAATATACAGTATTTACCTCCATTGGCAAACATTTAACACTGACAAAAATGTCATGTATTGTTACTGATAAACTGAAAAATGTGAGCTTTGATAAAATTAAATTAAATTTAAGAAAAACCTGTATATTTACCTCCTTTGGCAAACATCTGGCAACTGTTTAACATTGATGAACATTGCATACTCTTAGAAATAAAGGTACAAAAGCTGTCACTGGGGCGATACCTTTTCAAAAGGTACATGTTTGTACCTAAAGGGTCCATTTTGGTACCTTAAAGGTGCATAGTACTTAAAATGTACATATTTGAACCTAATAGGTACAAAATTTTACCTTTTGAAAAGGTACCGCCTCAGTGACAGCTTTTGTACCTTTATTTCTGAGAGTGCATCGTATCGTTACTTCTAAACTGTGAAAAATATGAGAATTAATAAGATAAAATAAATAAACTAAAACAAATAAAATGGTCTGGCTACCATTTAACACTGACAAACATTTAATGTGTTACTGATAAACTGAAAAATGTGAGTTTTGGTAAAATAAAACAAAATATTTACCTCTTTTGGCAAATGTCTGGCAACCATTTAACACTGACAAACATTTAATGTATTGTTACTGAGTAACTGTGAAAAATATGAGCTTTGGTAAAATAAAACAAAATAGTTTTCTACAAATTTGACGCAAATTAATTGCACAAGTAATGGTTCTAACAAATTTGGGGGGTAAAGTAAATGTTATGCTACAAAACTAAACGGACTCCTAAGATGAAAATCCCTTCTTCCCTCTCTCTGTCCCTCCCCCTTTTTTCCTTCTTTTTGTCTCAGTTCTCTTGGTCAGTGTTAGTAATTGAATAAGAAAGCTTTCAGCTCTAGTATGTGGGCAGCCGGGCAGCTCCACCACATTCTGAAATGAGCTGTTGCAAACAATCAAGATCTGCATCAATTAGTTCTCCTCCTCCATTAAAGGACGCAAGCAGGAGTTACCCAATTATTGTACAACGTTAGTAGCATCTTTGCCCTGCAGTGAAGCATTGTAGGAACGATTCACAGATGGTATCATCCTGTCATTTGGCTGCTGTGTTACCTTTATGAGAATCGCTTTAAGGAACACTGTTATGAGAAAACGATATTCGTATAATCAAGCGAGTTGTTTGTGTGTGTATGCGATATAGCGAGGGGCAAAATACTAAGTAAATTGAGAGAGGGACAATAAAGGAGAGCAGGAACCAGTGGAAATGAGCAACTGTGTGTCTCCTTGACAACTTTAAGCAGCTCTGAATGAAATGCCATTAGGATGCCTCTAATTGAAATGTTGCATGTGAAATTAAGGGCATTTACATAATTTAACAAAGGCCCAGTGCTGTAATTAGCATGAGGGAAGGATTCTTTTCTTTTTTTTTTCCTTCAAGCTTTTAAATCTGGTAATGCCATGTTATGGTTTGTGCCTGAAAAGACTAACTTAACTCTGTTTAATTTGTAACAATGACAAAACATGAACATAATTGACTCATTAATGGCCTATAGGCAACCTTTTTTCTGACTCCCTTCTGCATAGATTTGAAAAATTAGGCACATAATCACTGTTCTGTTTTGAAGATGGCCCTTATTTTTTATTTTTTTATTTATGCATAGCACATGTGCAAATGTTTCTTTTTTATATCAAGATATTACAATGTATTCACCAACAAAATATACGCTTAATTAGATTAGTGCTGTCAAACGATTAATCGCATCCAAAATAAAAGTTTTTGTTTACATAATGAGTGTGTACTGTGTATCTATCTATCTATCTATCTATCTATCTATCTATCTATCTATCTATCTATCTATCTATCTATCTATCTATCTATCTATCTATCTATCTATCTATCTATCTATCTATCTATCTACATACATACATACATACATACATACATACATGCGCACACACACACACACACACACACACACACATATATATATATATATATATATATATATATATATATATATACACATATAAATACAAACACATGCATGTGTATATATTTAAGAAAAATGTTGTTTATACATTAAATATATTTATATATAATATATAATATAATATAAATATATAAATGTACATGTAAATATTTTCTAAATATATACTGAATGTGTGTGTGTATTTACGTATATATACATAATAAATAAACACAGTACACATACATATATTATGTAAACAAAAACTTTAATTTTGGATGCGATTAATTGCGAGTAATCATTTGACAGCACTAATTTTGATGTAACTGAATACACACACACACACACACACACACACACACACACACAGACATTTTATTTTACGCACACATATACACATACAATTGAATTATATTAACTAATTGTAAGGACCAAAAATTCATATTTAGCCGTGTTCATTCATTCATTCAGATCTACCAAATATTTAAAAAACGTCGCACTTTAGTTTGGGTCTAATTCTCACTATCTAACTATTATCTAAGACTTTGCCTCCATAAACTCCTAATTTGCTGCTTATTAATAGTTAGTAAGTTTAGGTATGAGGTAGGGTTAAGGGATCTAAAATATGGTCATGCAGAATAATGCATTAATATGTGCTTTATAAATAATGATAAACAGACAATATTCTAGTAATATGCATGCTAATAAGCAACTAGTTAATAGTGAGAATTGGTCCCTAAACCAAAGTGTAACCAAAAATGTGTATAGGTCCTGTAACGGATGAGCATTTTTGAAGTCTCTCACTATTAATGACCTTTTTGCATTCAATAGTCTATTTTATTCTGTTCTCTGGTGTAACTTGTTTTTAAGTACTAATATTCCTTGTCAGCTTATCAAAAGTTTTAGAGAACATAAAAGCTGCATGGATCATTTTTTTTTAAAATGCTGTTTAAAATAATTAAGTCTAACGCCTGGTCCTGTCAGCTTTCCAAAATAATCATTTCACTTGATGTTTTGTGCTTTATGCCACACCTTTTTCCTTGTTATGTTTCTAGAACTTTTTCATTATGTCAGAATTTCAAACTCACTTGACAGTGTTAAGTGAATTAATTGACACTATTTGTTCACACAGCCAAACCTACCCAAAGCCCATGGAGACAGAGGAAATTTTATTTTTGAAATCTAATGTGTTAGATTTAATTTGTGAACTAACTTTCATTTATTGTCTCATAGATCTTTCTTTTATAGAAAAGAATTTTGTGCCATGCTGCCTCAGCTTTCACCTCATTACTTATGCTGTAAAACCGACTTAAATTATCCAGCGTGTGTCTCCATCTCTATGGGAAGTCAAAATTGGATTTTGTTCTTTGACTTTACTTTCTTCTTTTTTTCTTCTGTTTTTGCCTACTCCCCTCCACACAAAAGGAGGAATTCCCCCCAAAAAGAAAGGAAGAGAGACAGCAGAAAATCTGCCCTGTTAAACCTCCCACAATTTCCAAACCCCTGCTTTGTAATGGTCTTATTAGATTTGTATTGTCCAAAGGGGATTGCCCCCTTTATGAGGTGCAGGAATTTCTTTTCACTACCCATCAGACAAGGTAGTGGAGCGTGGCCGTCCCATCACTGACAATAACTCCTGGATTTGCTTTCTCTTTACCCCCTGTCCCAACAACTATTCGGTAACACCCCTTCTCTCCCCGTGTCCCACAGAGCTGTGCGCAGCCGACTGTGGTGGACACGGCATCTGCGTGTCGGGCAGCTGTCGCTGCGACGAGGGCTGGATGGGTGCCGGGTGCGAACAACGGGCTTGTCACCCACGCTGCAGCGAGCACGGGACCTGCAAAGATGGGAAGTGTGAATGCAGCCCAGGATGGAACGGAGAACACTGCACTATAGGTAAGACGGAAGACGGATGCGCTCGTTTATGTGTGCGTGAAGTGCCGGATGAGGGTGGGGTCGTGACGGGGGGAAGGGGCGGGCGAGGAGGTGTGAGAGAAGCATGCGTAATTGAATTTGTGCAACTCGGCATAGCATGAACAGGTTTGCTCAAGGATATGAGGCTTGTCTTCATGCATTTTAATGTGGGAATGTGCTAAGGTGTCTTTTCATTTCTACTCATCATTTCCCTTCTTTATTATTCTCTCTGTCGTTCCTTTCGATTAGTTCATTTTAAACACAAACATTTGCATTGCACAAGCAGAGCAGTCACTGGAAAGACATTCTTTACGTTGGGAAATTAAACTGCGAAAACATTAAAACATTCATTATTTTTGCAGTTTTCTTTGGTAAGGAAATTGTTTAAGTTAGACATTTCGGCTTTAATTTAGTTTTATTTGAACTAAAAAGCAACGAGAATTATAGAGTGTGAGGGATTATCTCACACTCCCTCGAATGATTTTAATTACATTTATCACTCCTACTGTGTCATATTTGATATACAAATTTCAAGGCCTCTAAATTATTACTTTTTTTTTCTGAAAATAATGTTGTACACAATCTATTACATGCCTTCTGTTGTCTGAGTTTATACTTTTTATTAAATAACAGGCCTTTTAGTATAATTGTAAAAATATCCCTTTTCGGGTCTTTTTGAAGTGAAATCTTTGCTAATTATATGAAGTAACCTGAAAAATATATTTTATATTGTTAGTAATACTTCAAGATGAAGAAAGCAACTTAGGTTTACTTCATTGAGGCAACCTGTCCAGTTAAAGGGTTAGTTCACCCAAAAATGAAAATTAGCCTGTGTTTTACTCACCCTCGAGGCATCCTACACTGTAAAAACAAAAAAGTTGAGCCAACTTAAAATTTTAAGGCAACAAACTTCAGCAGATTTTTGAGTTTTCTCAACTTGTCGTTTTAAGTTTATACAACAAAAATTTGAGAATCTCCTACAATCTCCTACTTTTTTTTTTTTTTTTTTTACAGTGTAGGTGTATATGACTTTCTTCTTTCAGACGAATCCAATCGGAGTTGAGTTGAGTTAATTGACACACAAAGCAATTCACTGTTACAGCCTTCTTGTCAAGGATAACACAATAAAGTTGCAGTAAGTTCCCGTTTCTGTTGAACAGTCCAAAACACGTTAAATAAAGCACGCGCATCCATAATAAAACGTGCTTCACACGGCTCCAGGGCATGAATAAAGGCCTCCTGTAGCGAATCCATGTTTTCTCTCACTTCCGCTGACTGTCATACACTGAAGCCGCTCCGGCAGATGACGTAGGACATATGCGTTGTGTGCGCGCCTCTGAGATATGCTAGTCTCACGAGTTTGTTTACAGGAGCAAAGGAAGCAAAGTTTAATTTCTTTAGCAAAGGAAAACCAGTCTCCTCTTGGCTTATATCAAAATCCTCTGACATTTTTCTTTACAAATCCTCGGGTTGTACTTTTAATTTATGCGTTTCGTTTTGTTCTCTCTCCGCGTTCGTCACTAATCACGCAACTTAGAAGTGCCAGGACAACTTTTAATATAACTCCGCTTGGATTCATTTGAAAGAAGAAATTCATATACACCTAGGATGCCTCGAGGGTGAGTAAATAACAGGCTAATTTTAATTTTTGGGTGAACTAACCCTTTAAGCCAGGTGTATTAGGTTGTGCCTTGGTCAGATTTTAAGATATTTAAGTGTTCACAGAAAGCCACTCGATAGTAGACCACAAAACAGCAGATGGATTCTTTCCCCGTCACCTCCAGAGCAGGAAGACTGTTGAACACAACACCTTTTTGGGTAGTTTCGTAATGGAAATATGGGGTGGCGTGGATTATTGAGCTCCTAATGAAGCTAAGCCAAACATAATGTTCTTATTTAACAAGCACAACAGTAGTTCTCCCTGCCTGTTTACCTTGTAATAACTATTTAGAGACAAAATAGTTCACATAAATACATGCCCCTGGTTGTCCTGGAACAGCTTTTGACAAAATTGACCTATAGCATGAAATATAACTAGTTTTATACACATCAAATCATTCTTTTTTTTTTCTGTTTACAAATATTGTAGTCAAGCATGTTACCTTGTTAAGCTATTGTAAGTTATTTTGATTTCTTTAGATGTTTATTAAAAAAAAAAAAAAAAAGTATTTAGACTAAATTTTGGTAATGGGTTGCAAAGAATCCAGTCTTTTTTCTTAAGGTTAAGCACCTCCCTTCAGTGACCATTTGTTGAGAAACAAAAGTTAAATACTTTAAATTATGTAATAACCATTTTAAGAGTTTCAGACCCAATTTTGTACCTTATTTGTTGAAAGTGCCACCTAACCTTAACCTACCCCTTAATTCACACAGCAATAATTTGGTTGATAACAGTGTTGCACCATCTTAACCGTAACTCTGAAATTTGATTGGTTGATTGGAATGGTATTCTGGGAACATTAGTAAATCACATTAAGCGCTTGACATTTGTTTTCCATCTCACCTAAAGAATATGAATGGGCCAATAAACAGTCTGTTCTGTGAGATACTGCCTTAACCAGTGTTTCTGTCTCAACATCATTGTGTCTCTATGTTCTACTCTTTGTCTCTCACCCTCTCTATCTTATCCCAAAACATTCATGACATATCTGCTCTGTTAAAGGAACTTACGTAGTCTAATCTGATATTGTATTTTTTATTTAATTTTTTTTTTCCAGCTGTAACAATTGATTTTGTCTCTGAGTTTATCAGTCATTGGCCCCAAAAAGAAAATACTCCTCAGAAAACAGCGTCTCATAAAACACCAGAGGTGAACAAACAAAGAAAACAGTTTCTATTTTGATCTAATGAGCTTTCCAGAAGTAAAACCAGAAATGCAGGAGTGCTGTTATTTATTTATTTATTAACTAGCATTCCATCTTTTAATATTTTCTTGATGCATTACTGATGTTCTTAATACATGTACCGTAGTGAGACAGCATCCCAACAGCAAGGATCATTATATTCTCATAAAGCGTTTGCCATTTAAAGGCGGTAAGTGTGACGGTCCGTGATGTAATGTACAGAATGTTCGACAGATGACGTGTTGCCTCTCCAATGCTGTCTGGATTAGAATCAGTGACATGCTCTTTCTTTATAAGCTTTTGACATTATTATAGTCTTAAACCTAAAGGATGTAATTTTATATATATATATATAAAATTACTTAATGGTGACATTTTCCAAAAAGTCTGCATGTAATACATTCTGAAAATATTTATTATGCATTATCAGCTATCCTTCATAAAGCCATATATATATGCACTATGCATCTGTTTTAGAATTTACAGTTATAATCTATTGTAATACTTAGCCTATTCAGAATTTTAAAAAAAATGTCTAACATAAGGCATTACGAAGAGTTTTCTAATAGTTTATATGTACAGGCTTCATAGAAAGTGTTGCCAAAAAATCTCCCACCTGTAATGCATGTTCTGATAAACCGAGACTTCTCGCTACATCTGTTTTCATCTCTCTCTTTCTCTACCCTGTCACACCATACCTTTAACTTTCTCCCAGCCTGTGATGTGACGTGTTGCTTTTTGCATGTTATTGTCCTTGCTATAGCTTTTGCAGCCCCTGTGTTTCTGTAAACGTAGAAGTCTCGAGTAACCAGCCCATGCCTCTAGCTGTCTGTCTTGTCATGGAAGCAGCACTGTTCAGAACCTCCCTTATATGTCCTTGTCTTTTATCTCCCCCAAAGCTCACTATCTGGATAAGGTAGTGAAAGGTATGGCACTCCTCCTGTCCTATCTTTTCTTCCTCTCTCATGTTCTGTCATCCATCATATTTCCATTAGCCCATCCTTCATAACGCTCATCCTGAAAGGTTTGCGCTTCTATTTCATTCTGCCCATGCTTCATGCCACACTAACCACGGTCCTCGCCGCATCATGCTGCTGTTGTTCCACCACATCCAATACGCTGCTCTGCCACCTCGCCACTTAGCACCTTCGTGCCCGCTGAGTAGGCGGCGCGAGAGCTGGAGCGTCTCCTTAGCCACTGTATCCCTGCTGTGGAACTCATGGGAATGGATGGCCCACAGGATCCAAGGAGGGAGGGCTGGTGGAGGGTCACGGACATTGCCAACCGGCGCCATGCATAATGGATGTTCAGTGCAGCTGTGTAGCACAGCAGAGGGGGTTCGGGAGGAGGGGTGGGGGTTCTGAGAGGTGCTGAAGCGGCAGCCTCTCTAATTAAAGCATGCTATGCACCGGTGATGCCAAGGCCCCGAGCCGCCCACACCCCTACCTGCTCCTTCGTTTTTTCCTTTCATGTGTCTGGTTTTCTTACTCTGTGAGACCACCCCTTCCGTCTCTTTCTCCCCACATAGAGAGGCTGTGCGGCTAGCGTGAACTGCAGGGGTCGCGGGAGGCGGTTTGTGGCCCTCCGGAGCTGTTTCAGCCTGATGCGCGGGTGCGCTCCACAGGGGCCTCTCTCTGAAAGGGCTGCCAATTAAGCTGAACTGCTGCCAGCAGAGTACAGATCTTTATTTATTTAGCTCTTTAATAAGCATTCAGAACAGACCATTCAGACGTCTCGCCACTGCAGACTGTGCAGCTGTTTGTCTGTTTGGGTGTTTAAGGAGGAACCTGCTGTCTACTGGACAGGCTCATCCTTTGCTTGTTAGCAAAGCATATAACTGTCACTGCCTGCCTTGGAGCACAAAAAGATCGACCTTACACCGATGTGAGGTCAGCTGGAGGCTGTGAATGCAAGTACAACCTTGTTTTGTGATCTGCTTTTTTGCAACTTTCGTTGACAGTAGAGAAAAGACAAACAATGAGATCATCCAAAGGTCTTGTCCCTTAGTCGTCCTCAAAGTGCATGCTTTGTTGACATAGCATTGTGTAGACTTTTTAGTAGTACTCCAATGAGAAGTCCAAAGCACCAAGGAAGTGTAGGTCCTGCAAAAGAGACACCCTACTGTGCAGAGTGAGACATGCTTCTGCTCCCGAAGGTCCACATTTCTGAAGAGTTTAGCCTCAGCTCGATGCAACATTCGAGCAAGCATGTGAGGATGACTTTGAGGACAACTAAGGGACAAGACCTTTGGATTATCTCATTTCTTGTCTTTTCTCTACTTGATTAACTGGTTGTGGTGTGTTTAACTGGGATTAGAGCTTAAAATCTGCAGGATGGTGGTCTATTCTTTCAAGAGCATGTTTAGATCGTATCATGCAAGTCATCAAAATTGCTATTTGGGATTCTTTACCCAAGAGTATCATAGCTCACCGTGCCAGAGCATGTGCTCTAACCACTATACTACAGCTCCATTGCTCTTTCTTATATTTGCATGACATTGTGCTGATCTGTGCAGCTATATAATTATGTAAGTCAACATTACAGCCCACTTTCTTGATGGATTCTCCATTTAGGTGTAGTCTTACATGCATACATAATTTTTTTTTTTCTTCTTGTGTTAGATGGTGCTAAATGTGCTAACATATATCAGTTGTTGAAGCACAGCTGTCTTACAACATTGAGCATAGCATCATGATGCACAAAGTCTAGATGAAAACACTGCATGCCATTCCCCATTGAGCCATCTTTAGAAATGATCATGGCTTTTAGAGGCATCTCGGATTTCTTTCTTATCAGGCATCCACCACCTTTCTTTCGCTATACAAACTCCCACTCTCTCTCTCCCTTCCTTTAGTCTCTATGATGTTCGAGCTGTGGCTGTGCTAACTGTCGCTGACAAAATAGGTCAGCTCAGACATCTTGGAGAGCGGCTCTTGGCTTGTGAAAAGCATGTCAGGATTTTACATTCGATGGCGCAGGGTTTCTCGTCTTTCGTCTATGTTTTCATCATAGGAAATGGAATTGGACAGGTAGCTGATAAGTGGCAGTGAGGGGAGGAGGAAACAGATGACAATGACAGACATTCTACGCTATTGTATGGAGTGTACCGTGTCTGTAGGACCGTGTGCCACCTGTACTATCTACATCCTGTCAGCATTAACCTCCCTGCTCAAGCGCAGTCCTGTGAAATCCTATTTTCAAATGTGTCAAGACATTCACATTATTGGAATAAAACAGAATATGGTTTGTGTTGTATCGGGCGCTTATGGTTTCCACATTTAAGACTAGTCTACTATCTAAAGCTAAGGTTGTTATTTGTATATTACCCAAGAAACACTGTGATTATCCATATTGCTGTTTATCTAGTTGAGGTAATTGTTTTTTTTTTTTCCAGGTTAGATTTTGCCTCTACCTTTCTTGTCTCGTTGTCTTGCCTCTTTTTTTTTTCTTGCCCTCTCTCTTTCTCTTTAGAGCTGAGTTCTGCATCTATTGTACAACACTAATGAGAATGTATTGATCTGGAGGAACTCTGCAGTATGAGTCTGCCTCTATAGGATATAATGGCTTAAAGAGGTGTATCAGTTAATCACCTGAAGTTATCACTGTTATTACTGAAGCACTCTTTTGACCCACAAACCTTCATTTTGACTTTTTCGTCTGGGTTGTAGTAACTAGGCTTTGCAACGCCTCGTCTGTTATAGGGTAATGTTTGTTTTGGTGAAACGTGCCCTCTGTAATGTGTATGCTTTGCTTTTGTGTGCACAGAGGGCTGTCCTGGTCTGTGCAATGGCAACGGCAGATGCACGCTGGGTAATAATGGCTGGTACTGCGTTTGTCAGCTGGGCTGGCGGGGAGCAGGCTGCGACACATCAATGGAGACGGCCTGCAGTGACGGGAAGGACAATGATGGAGGTACAAACACAAACAACACGCTGCCTTGACATTTATTATGAAGATTTAACAGTCTTTGCTTGGGTCTCTTCTTCTCTCTTTTCTTCTTTTCTCTTTCTATTGCTTACACTGGAGTTGTTTGCAATGCCTGTGCTGTTGTCAGTTTGTCACTAAGAACACTAAGATCTAGAGTTTGCCTTGAGCAACTTCGTTGAGCTAAAAGCTGGCAGCTCTTTAAATGGCATCAGAAATGGTCAGACCTTTCCTGTGGGTCCACTTGTAGAAGAGTGAGTCATTTTAGTTGAAATCATAGGCTTCAAGTTTCCCAAGCTAAAAGAGAGACATACCAAGTCCATATCACCTAGTCTCCATTTCCCAGCAAGCAACAGCTAAGAACCGACCCCCTGCCAAGCCTCTAAATCAAAGGTAGCCTTGTCCTGTCACACACCATACTGAGCATAAAACATCTTTGCACTGAAGAGCACACTCTTTGGGGAGATCACATATCATTGTTCTGCTATAGTTACCGAACCCCTGGTTTTAGCACTGACTAGCATTTGATGCAACTACTGGCTCAGTGGGGCTTTTGTTACCTTCCTAAATAATCGCTTTTTAGATATTCACATGAACACTGCAAAAAGAGGTTGTGAGGGTATCCAGATAAATGGAAAAGTTTGCAGACCAAACTAAAATGATGATAACATCATTGCTAGAAAGTGCTAGCACATATGCTAGTAGTAAAGCAGTCAATTGGTGGTACTACTGCGGTGACCGAAACAAGCAGTGTTGACGCTTCCACCAGGAGAGGTGTTATTTTTATAATTTGACCCATCTGGTCATGGTTCCTGAAAGTAGAGAGAGAGGAAGAGAGAGAGATATTAGAGAATAAGGGATGACCCACTTCAGTACATTAAAGGGTTCCTCTCAGCATGGCCTGAAGTCCTGAATTATACCAGCTGAATTATAGGAGGGAGAGGCTGAGCTGCCTGTAAAGGTGTGGAATCTGTTGGAAAGGGGGGAAAACGAAAGAAAAAAAAAAAACATGAAGGAAATAAGAAGCCAGACTGGCTCTAACTTACTGCAGTAACACAGCTGTAGGGCACAGAAAGCCATCCAACAGAGGCAGTTATTTCTCAGAAGTTTTCAAGATCCTGCTAACAGTTCGCCTATGTTCGTCTTGGGATGATGAAATCTTTTTCCTCTCCTTTAAAGATACTGACCTAGGGGAATGACGTTAGCTTGGACAAAATAAGCATGTTGGAAGGCATCTGTGCTCCAGGTTCTGAACATTTCTGGTAACCAGGTCATACCTGAACAGGCTGGTTTCTGAAACATTCACTGATGCATTCACCCACAGTTTGGGTCTAATGAGGCCCTAAACCTAACCCCCTTTACTAGAGCTGCCCCCTAATAGTTGACTAATCGTTAGTCGACCAGAAGAGGCTTGGTCGAACGCAGTGCATGACAGACAGATCGTTAACGGCTAGTCTATGGTAATACAGCAGCCAACATCAGGCAGGACATCCAAACGCTCGTCCATTATTCATCGACCTCAAATATGGCTTATCATTTGAAATATGTTAGTATTATCAACTTTACATGGCCGCTCAATCTAACATTAACCTAGAGAAATGTGTGCTGTTCAAGTGTCTGTGCGGAGTGTGGAAACTGAACAGCAGTGCGCTCTCACTGCAGGACAGGTGGAGGCGCCGGTTCGTTCACTTGCTCTTAAAATAGGCTACTCCGTCATTTTTGGTCATACAGATAAGAGTAATACATCTTTCAAATCTGTAAAGACTCTACGTTTATTTGTGTGCACTCACAATAACAACAAAATGTGCTTTTGTAAAATAATGAAAACAAACACTTTCAGCCATCACGGTCTGTGAACTTGAGCGCGAAACTCCATGTATATATTTTGCCTTACAGACATTAAAAAAATATATATATAGAGAGAGTGAAATGTCTACTTTCAAATGAACCAATTCAAATGGAAAACAAATATTCTCCGATTATGTAATCTGTATGAAACCTACAGGTACATTACTACTGTGGGGAAGACGAGTCAGTGTCGCCTATTTCATTTCTTAAACCAAGAACAAAGAAAGAACTAGTTTATCAAATTATTAAAATGTTAATGCAGTTTCCTTGCTGTCTTTCCCTGACATATTCATAATCATTAGGCTACTTCTGCCGGTGCCCTGTGGCAAGCTTTATGCGGGTGCTTGAGCCCTTATTAGGCTATGTAGGCAACTAAAAGGCTCATAATGATTTAAATAGTTTATTAATAAATGTGTGATTAGTCGACTAATGCTTAAAATGAACGACAACTTAACGACCAGAAAAATCCTTAGTCGAAGGCAGCCCTACCCCAATTCAATCTGTAAGTGTGGCACCACCAAGTCCACCAGCTGGTAGTCTATCTGTTCAACCACCTAAACTTTGTCCAGTTAGAAACCATGTAAATCTAGCCACTACTAAGTGAGGGCAGTTTATAAGCAGATGAATTGTTTTTCACTTACATCAAAAGAAGTAATTTTGTGGAAAAAAAAAAAAAACACTGATTTATTTTCTGACACTACATTCCCATTATTAAAGATTAAACCTCTCTCTATCAGATGGGTTGATGGACTGCATGGACCCGGATTGCTGTTTGCAGACATCATGTCACACCACGTCTCTGTGTGTGGGCTCTCCTGATCCACTGGATATTATCCAGGAAACCCAGATCTCTTCCACTCTGAGCACCCTGCAGTCCTTTTACCAGCGTGTCCGCTTCCTGGTGGGCCGGGACAGCACCCACGTCATCCCTGGCACCAACCCCTTCGATGGCATGTAAGTGTTTCTTGAGTAATGTTTGCAATTTTTGTGCAATTTCTTGCAGTTTAAGTTGTCTTTTCCATATTTCTCCCAAATCCCAATTCACCGTAGTGGTAATATTTAGATCAATCAGTAACTATAAGTAGATGCTGTCAATCCATCTACAGCTCTTGTTCTTGTAAACAAACAGGGCATGGGGCTCATCCCAAGGTGCCCCAAAGATGTTTCGTATGGGAGAACAGTGCTGTCACTGTGTGATCCCATGTGACTTTTCATCTTTTGCCTCCATTTTGTGGCGTTCCCTTTTTATCTGTAAACAATACCTAGAGTGAACGCCACTTTTGCATTTGCATCCCACTCGTGCACTGGTCTCGTCCCTCTCTCCTTCTGTTCTCAATTGAAATGAGCACAAAAGACGCTACTAGAGACTTGGGAAAAAGTTGTGCTCCTTTGAAATGTCGTAGAGTATCCCCGCATTTCCTTTCATGAAAGCAGAACTGACATTTCAAAGGCAAAAATGAAAACGTAACAAGCAAATGAGCATCTTTTTGTGCTCTCCATGGAGAATGTCTCTAATGGTGTCGCCCAGGGTGCGTTGACGTTTTGATTCGTATCTCCATAAGGCATAATGTGCCAAATAGGTCTTCGATTCAAAGCCTTCTGTTTTTAGACCTTGTCTTGCTTTGTTCATTTGGAAACTCAAGTGGAAATTTCTTGTTTAGAGGGGTTTCGGATCAGTGAACAGTCCTTCCCTGAACTATAGTGAGCAGGGTATTGTTTTTATATCTCTTAAATGGCCCTTTCCCACAGTTCAGCTCAGACTCTGGACCAAATGGCCTTTTGCTTTGTGTGACTGAGCCTCTGGCAAATACGGACTCCCTTTGTCTAATCTGCGCTGTCCTAACGAGACTCTGATCACTTCAAAGCTGTCCAGCGCTCTCCTTCATGCACTCATTCCAGTCCTATCTGCCAGACGTTCTTCTGTTGCATAAATCACTGCGCCCTCAATCAAGTCGTGTCAGAGCGTCCAATGCGCATAACCTCATGCAAAGATGAAACACTGGACTTTGTTTGATATTGCCTTTTGTGCACGTCACCCCGTATTCATGAAATGCTCTTGTAATACCCTGTGACATTTTCCCAAGGTGACATTTTTGCGACGCTCGGTAGGGAGTCTTCCGATACCCTGTTCATTATTTCAAGACGGGAGTCTCGGCCTACCCTTCATCACCATCATCTCCCAAGAAAAAAAAAGAGACATAAATAAATAAAAGCTTTAGAAGTCGGCCAGCAGCTGCAAGATCGGAGACCTCGATTCACCTAAAAATATCAGGGCTGATATATTATTTATTACCTCTTCGTTCCTCCGCCCACTGACAGATATGAGAGCGGCTGACAGCAGCCCAGATGGACCTCTTAGACATAGCCACAGTCGGTCTAAAAGAGCCCCTTGCCATCACCTGATCAGGCCTCTTTATTGATTCCACAACCACCTCTGCATGCTCAGAGACATGTCAGAAATGCACATCTGACATGTCCAACCACAAGAAAGTAACACGGCTGGGAATGATCACCCATTATCCCTGTTTTACAAGGCTCACCTGTCTGAAACTTTTCGAATGTTTTTCCAATGTTCTTTAACCTCTACAGCATGCACTCTGTTTATCTGAACACCATGGATCGCACAAAAGAATAAATGTGCTTGCCTGGAGATGCACTTGGGTCAAGTTGTTTGCTTGCTGCATCTGAGTGTACTTAGCCCCTTTTACCATCATGTGGAGATGGTGAAGGGGGGCGGCCTGAGATGGCCCATTATTTCTCTCCATTTAGCCTATTTAGAACATGATGCAGTTTTTGCGAAATGGAAGAACTGCTGTTCGCAGATATAATGCAAGAGAGGGAGCATGTTTTTATGTTTAGCCCCTCTTACGAAGTTTTTTAAGTAATTAGCAGTGCTTGCTAAGGCTTCACACCAGGTTTATTTACAGGAACGAAGACCATAGATGAATTGACAGCATCTGCTGCAAAAATTAGGAACAGTGATGCTTTTGGGTTGTTGCTAATGCTTAGCAATGCCCTGATAATAACCCTAGTTTCATAGTGGCTGTTTACATATGCAGATCTAATTAGCTTGTTAGCTTTACAGTGCTAAAGAAACTTGCTGCAACTTTTATTTGATAATTCTGCTTCAACAGAGTTTGCAAACATTAATTTTTTGCCTATTAACCATTTAGCCTTTTTTAGCCTTTCCCAAACGCACAAGCATTCAGACCACTCTATACGTACAAAAATGCTTCTTAGCGCTCCCAGAAGCTGCCTCTCAGGACAGTTTAGTGTGCTTTCCTTCATAGTTGTTTAAGATGTCTCTTCTAATATCAAGTCAGACGCAGCCTACAATTTGCTTCTATTACGTGGTTGTCAACGCAGTGCTACACAAGGTGATATCTCTGTTGTTTATAAACCTCCTTCTGCTTTTATCTGCCTTGTTTGAGAGAGGGGTTTGCTGAACAAATGAACTTTAGACTTTTTGTCTAAACCGCTTCACTGTTCTTCCTTTATCTTCTTCAGATCCATTTAATGTCAATATTTAAATAATTTGTCGTGGAGTTGTTGAATCAGCTCGGCATATTTCGGTGTGGCTCAGAGCCGACAGTTCCACTCAGTGCACCCTGTGAAAACTTGCATCGCTGCCCCTTCTGAATGGGAATACTCTAAATCAAACTGTCACCTCGAGCAATGTTGTAGATAGACAAAAGCTTTACACATTATATATCTCTCTCTCTCTTTCTATCTTTCCACCCTTTTATTTAGTGATCTTTCTTTGTCACTTGTTCTGTCTCTATTTTCTATTCTACTTGAGTTCGCTCGCGGTCTGATAATAGACATTGTGGTGGGGCTGTGCACTTGTGCGCTATCTCTGCTAGCTTTGTTTACAGGGACGCAGAGCTGAGCCAAGGACTGCTCAAGGTGAGAGGCTGCTTAAATTAGCATAAAGTTAGCCTCCCTGGGACAGGGATATTGTTGGGTCTGTGATCTTGCCCGCAGTAAGGACAGGAAGGGGCCAGCCTCTTACACACCAGTGTTAATTGTTCCGCTACCTGGCAAATGTTTAATACCTAATACCTTCATAGAAACAGCCCCAGTGTGTAATTTTTTTCCTAGGTGCTTTTTTTTTATTTAACCTAGCTGATGTGTGTAATTTTTTGGATGTTAATGTACTTTAATATCATGTTTTACTGTGTAAGCCATTTCTTGTCTAATTTCGATTTCTGGCTTTCAGTTAGGCCTATTAAAAATATTACATCATGTGGCAGGTAAAATGTATGAACTTACAAAACGTGACGGCTCTAATATTTGTATAATGGTTTTAAGGTTTTTTTTTATTTTTTTTATTTTGTCCTTTGTAATCGCCAACCTGAACAGCATGAAGCCTGATTAAAAATCTCCAACGATATGAGTCAGAAGTCGTGTCGAGCAGGGAGTTGTTTTGTACTTGTTGAGGATTTTAAGAATCTGTGTTTGACTTTTTCATATCGATCAGTAAGTCGGAGCTCCTGAGGCAGACAGATAACATCAGATAGTGGCAGTTTCAAGCCCAGATATCTGCTGTGACTGAAAGCACTCATAGCTCCGCATTGTTCTCTCAAACAGCAGGAATGACACAAACACTATCCCATTTTTTTGCTCTTATCTTTTGCTTCTCAGACAGGAAACCCCACTGAGGTTTCCTCAGAGCTGTGGGATTCATTTAATTTATTATATGTGTTTACAAATAGCATCTGATGCTTTTCTACAAGGTAAAACAACATGACCTGTTTTACTTAGTATGATTTTCATTTTTTAACCTTCACAGTCATGCCTGTGTTATCCGGGGACAAGTAGTGACTTCAGATGGGACTCCGCTGGTCGGTGTAAATATCAGCTTCATTAACAAACCAGCCTATGGGTATACCATCACCAGACAGGACGGCAGGTAAGTTGTTGCATGGGATGAAATGGTGTTTAAAGATCTGGGTTAGCATCTCTGCACTCTAACTGCTTTCTGTATGGCAGAATGTTCTATAATGTGCTGGAAATAAAATTGGAGGACAATTTTATTCCCAACACACCATTGCACAATTTTCCTGTTTGCTTGGATGGTGCTTTTTGTAGCCATAAACAATCTTCCATCTCCCTGGCTCTCTCTATTTTTCCCTCTCTTTGCTCGTAAACACATGGTCTCCCTCCCACAGCAGCCCATCAAGCACTGCAAGAACAGAGTCAGTACGGCATGAAATCACCAGTGCACCTGTTTGCTTGCTTAAAAATGGGAAAGCTGTCTTAACTGATTTTGTTTGATTGTGGTCTGTTCTATACTGGTGCCATTGCTTTTTAAATTACTTCTTTCTCTACTTCCAAAGAGGTCCCTCTGCTTCTCTGCCAACCGCTAGAGTCAGATTGACCAAGTAACATGCAGCGGATATTCATGTAATACAAAATTTTGCCTAAAGTCAGACTCTGGAAATCCTAAAAGCCATCCATTATACATCTGCCTTGATGTATTGAGTCACTTACGCAACCCTGATTTCCCGAAGGAGAGAGCAAAATGCTGTGTTACGTAATCAAGAACCACTGAGCTATAGATGGCAGACTTAGAAGACGTCACATGATTATTAATGTAATGGAAGTTGAGAGAGATTCAATCCTCCTTGGAACCAAAAATATAACGTAATCTCAATATTGTATTCTAAATAATCAAAATAGGTTTGGAGGGTCCAGCTAACAAACTAAGAATGTTTAATTAACGTTACCACTAAGTATTTTTAACATTATTTATGTTCTCTGAATGTCAAAAAGTTCTTTTTTTTTAATGACAGAGAAAATATTAAGGGAACATTCAATTTAATCACGTTCTATATTAATGCGTTTCCTATAAACATTGGTAATCATAGTAACATACAGTTACAGTTGAATAGTAATAGAGACGAAAATAACCGTCATTTTTATCGTTGTGGTCAAATACTGCAGCGCAAATATTATTAACATCTTTAATATGTGAATGCTGGCAAATGATCATGGCATAAACAGGATAATCAACGGCTAGCTGTGCATTAAACGATTTGAATGCACTTTGTTCTTCACCTCCACGTCGTGCATTCAAATCATTTAATGCACAGCTAACCGTTGATTATCCCTTACTTATTCCATTTGAACTTGACTTTTGAATGTTCTCTGAACCATCTGAAACAAGTTGTTAGTAATGTTTAAAAATCCAACTAAAATGGTCCATGAACAATGTACTGTATAAATGATGTTTCTGTGCTAACATGTTGAAAACATTAATAAAGACCAGATAACATTATTGAAAGAAGGTTTGTTCATAACTTTGAGAGAACATTACCAGAATTTTCTTGCTAGAAAATCCTGAGAACTTTCACTGTCCTTGGGATAGTGGTAGCTACAAGTGGAACAAATTACCAGTGAAAAAAACTGGAATATATCCTAGGCGAACAGGCTAGCCCGTCAACTTTATACTAAGATAGCAGGCTACTGTAATTGTTAGTAGTTTGCTAAGCTAATAGGTGGATAAATTAGCAGGATTCTAAGCTGAACAGCTAGGCTAATCAATTATTGGTATGCAAAGGTAGTTGGCTAACTGATTAGCATGTAAACAGAATAAACATGGAGCTAAAACAGTAAAATATTTTCAGGTACATTATCCCTTACAAAAATGTACAATTTTATTATAGAAAAAGTGTAGTAACCTTGTTTTTTGGCATATAGATTACCATTTGTATAATCACAGTTTTACTACAAATACCATGGTTAAACTAGTGTAGCAAAACCATGGTTATTTTGTGGTTACCATGGTTTAACTATAGTAACCAATTTTTTTTTTTTTTTTCATTTTTTTTTTTTGTAGTAAAATCATGGTTAATTTTATATAATACTAATTTTATTACATTATGTCTATGCTAACAAATAAATAAAGTAAAGCTCCACTTGCTCTCAAAATGCAGTTGCCCTGAAAATTTTAAGGAAGTCAGTATTAGAATGAGCTTGTCCTCACAAATTTCTTTGTGAATTTAACCATATATAGCACTTGGGACTCGCAACCAAATTCTGCCACTGTGTGAACAGCCTAAGTTCAGTTGAGAGGACTAAAAGTGGGTGGCTTCGACCTGTTTGGGGTCTAAGCCATCGATCTGGCTACCCCTTTGGGTTAGCTCTGCGTCCCTTCAAAGTGTGCACTGAGAGGCTGAATGCACTAATAAAGTGTGTCACCCGTGCCTGAGGTGCTTGTGTGATTGATAACAGGCCTGTGAATCGCTCATCGATTGCCATGGCAGCCTTTAGGGCCGTGTGCGTGCCCATGTAATGGTTATATGTGTGTGCGTGTCTTTCATCGCATGTGACTGGCCAGCTAGCTTTTACTGCAGATTAGCGTCGACTCTATACGGCTGCATAAAAACGCACACAGGCTCTCTCTCGCAGACACTCCCCAACAAGCACACTCTGTTCAAACTCCCACAGCGCACAGACAAATGCTCACATTTTAGCAAGGGCACGACAACAAGGGCAAAGCAGACCTTTGTTTATCAGCCGTGCCAATGAAAGCTGTGTGAATAGCCCTTTGGGATATGTAGTTGAATTAATGTTCAAGCAGCGTGAGGTGTGACTACAGATGCACGCCGCATCTATGCCAACCCTGAGAACAAAGACACACAGTACAGCGCATTCTGTGAGTCCACATATCACGTATTGCTAATCGGCTGTTTGTGTTGTAGGCGTATTTGGCACTAAAGTGCATTTGTGCTTTCATGTCTACCAGAGCGTGTTGTAAAGGTGTGTCTCCTCATCATGATACACAAGAAAGCAGATCAGAGTAGCATTCTGGATTTGTACACAATCAGTCATCTAGCGAGCCGTATACACGATAGCCTGCATACAGCGTCCTGTTTCATT
Source organism: Acrossocheilus fasciatus (assembly GCA_036784905.1). Taxonomy (NCBI): domain Eukaryota; kingdom Metazoa; phylum Chordata; class Actinopteri; order Cypriniformes; family Cyprinidae; genus Acrossocheilus; species Acrossocheilus fasciatus. Next base: position 7,941,596 of record CM071952.1, read on the forward strand.
TCTGTTTAGCGGCGTCAACAACAGAGCTCTCTGATCAGAGCGACTCTATATGCAGAGCATGTGCCGTCATTGTAGCGTTGATGTAAAGTTATGTTAGCGTAGACAGCTTCACACGCACAGATCAATAATACTTTACCCTTCCCCTTAAATGTCATTTCCCCTCTCACCTCCTTTATCAAAGCGCACCGTGCCACCGCACAACAAAGACACTCAGCGGCGTGTGCACGGCTACTGCGGCGGAGAGGAATCTTGCCAGTTTATTCCCCAATAGAGAATAACGACATCGCACACCACCCATTCATGCGGATTTTATTAATGCAAATTCAAAAGCACAGTGTATTAGACTGAGCCAGTGGTTCATTGTATTCCAGTCACATTGTGGAGCTGCCAGATAAAAACCGTCCCAACTAACTGAAGCTGAGTCCTTTTCAATTGAATCCTGTCATTTAGAGAAACATAATGAATTACAACCTTATTAAGTCTGCTTTTGATGGCGGTACAGAGTAACGGTGAATAATGTTGATTAAAATGTTAGTAAATGGCATTATGAGATAATGAAATGCCATTGTTATTTCATTGAATAGGAAATCAAAACACCATTTTCAAGGGTGTGATGGTTGGCATACTTTAGCAAATAACTGTACTTAATGAATCAGATCCACACTCTATTAAATTCTAACACATGTATAAATGGAACAATTCAACAGATAAGTTGTTTAGAGAATTACGATGTGATAAGTATAGAAACATGCAAATGATTCATATTTATCTTAATAGTTCACCCAAATATGAAAACTCTTTCATTCAAACAATGAGAGAGTAACCTAGTATTTGTATTAGGTTAAAAACTGGGTTGCTATAACCCAAAAATAAATAAATAAAAACATGAGTACATACAAACTGTATGTAATATTTTTTACCATTTTTAAAAACCACTTTAAATAGTCTGGAAATGCATTTGTTTTGTGTGCTTTGAAGCTCAAACTGTAGAGCATATGGCACTAGCAACATCAATATCAAGGGTTAACTGGTAAAAATGTACATTTTGAATGCAGTGTAGGATTCTTCAGATAAAAGCATCTGCCAAAGGCATGAATGTAAATAGCCTCAAAAGGTAGTTGAGAAATTGACATACTTCAAATTATTTTGGGTCTGTCTAGCTGCCATTAATGATGAAATATGCAGGTCAAATTAACCTCCAAATATCATAATCTCAATAAATTTTGTATGCACAATCAACAACACATCAGAGTGTTAAAATATCATACATTAGCCTTTATTTATTTCAGTTTGCAACCGTTGCATATTTCAGTTTTTTAAAGGGGACAATGGTGATTATTAATAGATAGTTCCTTGTGGGGCTTGAACCAACAACCTTACCAATATACCGGATACCAACCCAGATTTTGAAAACCACAACTTCAAAGCTAACATTTCTGAATGAAGACTACTCCATATTCTAACATTATTGAAAATGAATGAATGGTTTTATCTCAGTAGCTGCTTCATGTTTAACTGTACATGTTCTCTTTTCTTCAGCTTTGACCTGGTGAGTAACGGGGGTGTGGCTGTTGCCCTGAGGTTTGAGCGTGCTCCGTTCATCACTCAGGAGCACACCTTGTTGTTGCCGTGGGGACGCTTCTTTGTCATGGACACCATCGTGATGAGACACGAGGTCAATGACATCCCCAGCTGTGACCTGAGCAGCTTCACCCGTCCCATGCCCATCGTCCTGCCTGCCCCGTTGACGGCGTTTGCCGGGACCTGCGTTGAGAGGGGCAACATCGTTCCAGAGATTCAGGTGATAAGCTATAGAGAGGAAGTGAAAAATGTTACAATTCATATTGTGTACGATTGATCTGTTAATGTAACCAAAACCATGTGGGTGAGGCAACATAATTTTGACAAATAATGTCCAATTTAATTTATACAGTCTTAACCAATCGAATCTCAGTAGACTAAATCCCTCTCTATATAATTTCCCCCACTAAATGTTCTGAAAAATACAAGTTACGAAGTTGGCATGAAATGAAAATTTAAATCCATGTTATTGATCTTACTTTAGGCGATTTATACATGCATACATTTTTTTGACTTTATGATGATAGGACAGTTCAGAGTTGACAGGAATTGAAGTGGGAGAGAAGCGGGGGGCAGGATCAGGATTCGAACTCAAGACGCCCGTAGCACTATGGCGCTGTATGTCGGTGTGCTTCCAACAAGGCTACCCGCGCTGACATATGTGACCCTGGACCACAAAACAAAAGTGTCGATTTTTCGAAATTGAAATTTATATATCATCCGAAAGCTGAATAAATAAGCTTTCCATTGATGTATAGTTTGTTAGGATCTGACAATATTTGGCCAAAACTGGAATCTGAGGGTGCAAAAAAAGCAAAATATTTAGAAAATCGCCTTTAAAGTTGTCCAAATGAATGTCCAAATTTTTAGCAATGCATATTACTAATCAAAAATGAAGTTTTGATATATTCACGGTAAGAAATTTACAAAATATCTTCATGGAACATGAACTTTACTTAATATCCTAATGATTTTTAGCATAAAAGAAAAATTGATGATTTTGACCTATTGCTGCAAATACACCCCAGCGACTTAAGACTGGTTTTGTGGTCCAGGGTCACATATATTAATTTTTTTATTTTATTTTTTGTACTTCGTAATTTCACTTAAATGACAGACTTATAGATGTTTCTGTTATTTTGGCCTCTTAAACTCGTCTTTTTTTTGCTATTCTTCTCACCATTCTGATTATCCAATCAACAACCAATGGATAAAGTCCCTGCCCTTTTTTTTTTTTTTTTTTTTTACAATAGATCTGTTGCTATGTCAGTTTAATCGTGACTTTAATTACACTTTCAGTGCCATTTTGTGTATTTAAAAAGCTTGTTTTTTTTTATTTGTTTTACTATATTTTTGGCTTCATTTTAACTTTTAAGACTAATGTTTTTAAACAGTCTGACTCTTGTTTATTCTGACAGTTACAGACCGTTCAAAATTCTACAGCTGTCTCAGACAGATAAAAAAAACGTGGTAATTTGCCACAATTGATCCCAGACTAGTGCTGGTTCGTAATGATGTTCTGATAGACAGCAGGGGCAGATATTGGGAAATGTACATCAGAAGGGAATGTAGGAGGATCTGTCTCGGGTGGCAGTCCTGTGATTTTATCTCCTGTGTGTAATTGGGCAGAGATACACAGTCCAATTTACTATGCCAGACATTTTCTGAAGAACGATAATTACATTTAGACGAAAACGGCATGGAAGCTTTTTGAGTCTGACTCCAGGAGGTGCTTCGCAGTCAGTGCTGGGGAAAAAAAAAAAAATCTGTGTTTTGGACTTGAATGACATTCAGGTTTTATGTTTTTAAGTGTATGTTAGTTTCACTGTGTCCAAGTGTGTCTATAGATAGATGCATTTTAATACACGCATATTATGTTATGTGTGTGTTTGAGTACTGATATCTCTACTTGTGCCTGTGTGCCACCTTCCTAATTATTTTGTCGTCGTCTTTGGTTAACAAGATAAATGGTTCAGCCTCAATGAATTTGTGATTTGTCTCATCCCAAATCTTCAGGCGGTTTATTCATACACAGTTACATGTGCATCTACACACACCCACACACAGAGTTTTCACAGGTTTACAAATGGAAACGTCTATGAAGGAGCTTTTCTTATCAGTGTTTATTGGCGCGGTAATGATCGGCTGTGTTTATTGGTCAGCTTTGTGCTTGACTGTGATAAAGGAGCGATACGCTGAGAGTTAATGAGAGCTCTGCAGTGAGCAATGAGAAACCTCTGAGCCTCTAAGTCTCCGTGCGGACTTCCTGTGCGAAAACAAAGGTGTTGTTAATGATGCCCGTGTGACCTAGACATATGCGTTGCTGAGTAATTTGTTCACTTATGATAGTTGAGTAATTTGAAGGTTTCTGGGTCACATTTCAACCCAAAATCAAGGGGTGGAAATTAAATTAAAAACATTTGGGTGGAACTGGTTGTTTTAGTGAAAATTCACAGAATCTACAAAGTGTATGGAAGAAAAGAAAAAGTATCAGTACCTGGAACACTTGGAGAGGTCAAATCAGACAAAAGTGCAAAAATACCTATTTTTATTTTTATTTGAATAGGATATTGGATAGAGGTTCACCGTAAGAACAAAGGCTATTTGCATGATGTGTGATCATGTCTAATATATGGTGAAGTAAACAGCATTCTTCTATTTTAATTTTTTTTTTTTTTTTTTTTTTTTTTTTTTTTTTTTGCTTATCCACATACTGGTCAAAGAATGCAAAAAAAAAAAGTGTAATATAATATAATATACTTTAATATATAATAATGCACATAATATGTAAAAAAAAAATATATATTAATCATATAAGCATATTAGAATGATTTCTGAAGGATCATGTGATATTGGCTGCTGAAAATTCAGCTTTGCCATCACAGGAATAACTTATATTTTTAAATAAATTAACATAGAAAACAAGTCTTGTAAATTGTAATGATATTTCACAATATTACTATTTAATTGTATTTTTGATCAAATAAATGTGGCCTTGATGAGCGAAGAGACTTCTTCAAAAACAAAATCGTTTCAACCCCAAACTTTTGAGGGGTTTTTTTTAATACAAAAGCTTTTTTTTTTTTTTTTTTTTAATATAACAACTTTTTTTATTTCTCTTTGAGGTGAAATATGCCCTAGATTCACCCAATAATTAGTATTTTTTGCACTGTATAATAAAACGTCTGCTGTGAAAAAATTAATTCATTCTCATTTGCGTATATACCGGAGATGCTAAATAATGCAAACACTTCTCAGCAGGGTGCATTCCCCACAAAATTAGCAAATTTGTTACTGTTTGCTCTGTTTTCTTGTGACTAATATGAACATTTTCACCTCCCTCTCTCTCTCTCTCTCTCTCTCTCTCCAGACCCTCCAGGAGGAGGTGCGGATCCCAGGTACAGATGTGCGTTTGAGTTACCTGAGCAGCCGGACGTCGGGGTATAAGTCGCTTCTGCGCATCACCCTGACCCACTCCACCATCCCGTTCAGCCTGATGAAGGTGCACCTCATGGTGGCCGTTGAGGGTAGGCTCTTCAGGAAGTGGTTCTCAGCTGCACCAAACCTCTCCTACGACTTTGTCTGGGACAAGGCAGATGTCTACAGCCAGAAAGTTTATGGGCTGTCTGAGGCTTTTGGTGAGTGGGAAATGAAGTTGTCAGTGTCTCATTTCTCAGAGCTGTTGTCACTCAAGTTCAAATGTGTTTCTAATTCACTCCTGCTAGTGTCCGTGGGCTTCGAGTATGAATCCTGTCCGGATCTGATCCTCTGGGAGAAGCGAACAGCCATCCTGCAAGGATACGAGACCACTGCGTCCAACCTGGGTGGCTGGAGCGTGGACAAACATCATGCTCTAAATATCCAAAGTGGTGAGTACATATAGAAACATGAAATATATTAATTTGCTTAAAGACACACAGTTGCTTATTATTGGTCAGATTTGTAGAGTTTTTCCTTTGTGGAAATTCTTAGAAATGTTCACCACTTGCTGAAGACAAACATTTGTTGCTTGAGAAGAAAGTTATAGCACTTTATACAATACAGATTCAAAGCTGCTTCAAATTAGTAAACTGGAAAATAACAGTCAATTATGAAAAGTAAAAAGATTGTTCAGCTCAAGTCAGTGGTGATATCTGTATGACAGGAGCTTATTGGAGTTGAACAGGTCAATTTTCCTACTGCTGCTGAATTGAAACTGCTCCATTCAGTTCCTGTCAAGTATGTTTTTTTTGCCAGCGCACAGGCACACTTATCTCAGTAAATGAGGCGTACTTGCAGCAAAAATGTTAGGAGTCCAGGTGGCAGCTTGGTCTGTCACTAAAACCCAGCATTGTCGACATGAGGACTTCCGGTAAAATTTGCTCAGATTCTTCAAGTGTGAACTCTCTTTTATCCTCTCTTTTCCCAAGTGAATTTGCTACCATTTCGTTTACACTTGTTTTAATGTCCTCTATTTAATTGCTTCTGCTTTGGTCCACACTCACCTGATAATTTTTGCACTAAAATTATTCAGAGTGCAATACAAATTTTCATCAGTCTCTACGAAAGGTTTTTACACCTGAATAAAACTTAATCACACTCATGTAAAGTGAATTGCTGCCAAAAAAAAAATCTGACAAATATTTTTGTTCCAGGCTTTATAAAATATCTGTAAAACGGAAAGAAAATGAGTCACAATCAAGTGAAGTTACAAGTTTTTGTTTGTACAACTGAAAGAAACTTAACTGCACTTAAGCAAAACTAATTATTTTTATTTTTATGTATTTGTATTGACTTTTTTTTTTTTTTGCCCTAAAACTATTTCCACTGAACATGCCACAACATATTGTAAGGGTTTGTTAGAAGTTTGGGGTTGTGAAAAGTTATTTTTCAAAGAAAGTGCATCACTCTCTGCTTTTTCACATGCTTTAATGCACAACCCATTAAGCTAAAAAACAGCTTTTTAAACAGCTCCACATTTAAATGGAATACTTTTGGGTGCAAATGCTTATATGTTACTGATCAGTATTTTTTTATTTTTCAAAAACCTTTACCAGCAGGTAAATTTATTCCAGAATTGCCAGATTTGCTTTTAGGCCTCAAGGAAATCCATTGTTTCAATTGAAAGCCTTTTACACAATGAAATTTTGGAGTGAATTTTCAAGCTTGATGAGAATACGCCTTTGCATCAGCTCCAGTAAACCCACCTGTATTTCCAGCCAATCAGCATGGTCGGATATGATTCAACAGGTGCTCAGGGAGAAAACAGTGCACAATGAGAATCACTGAAAATTGAGTTTCGCAAACTTTGCCACTCTGACACTTATGAGTGCCGTTTGCGGGAGAGCTGTTCAGCGCTGGAGATGCATTGAGGCAAGCCGTAGAGATCTAGATTGACTGTGATACTGATAATAAGAGGAAGTTGTCTTTCATACTGTGACTGTGGACCTTCACTTAGCTGGGCTCTGTACAGAAGCATCTGGTTGTGCGATTGAAAAATAACGGTAACACTTTACAATACGACAAGCATGCATTTCAACTTCCAGTTGTCTGCTTTAATTAATCATTAGCTAATGATTTGCATGGGTATCATTATTTTATGACTTTACTTGTTGAGGCACATGACTAACTAACTAATTCAAAATCTATAACCACAATGACATATTACTTAACAATTAGTTAATAGTTCTGTGCCTCAACAAGTAAAGTCATAATATAATGATACCTTTACAAATCATTAGCTAATGATTAATTAAAGCAGACAACTGGAAGTTTAAAGGCATGGCTTCGACCCAATGTGGTAATAAACATATGAATTTACTTCATTAGTTAATAAAATAAGCTATTAGGTAATTAATAAATTGAATCATATCAAATGTTCATTAGTTGCTAATGCAGTGATCATTAATAAATGGTTTAGTTCATCATGAGTTATACGTTAACTCATGATTATCTGTGCATTAGTTAAGCATTATTTAATGCATATTTGTGCACCCGTATTGTAAAGTGTTACCAAAGTAACTCCTTCCGATAAATTGATTCAGTTCCGTTTAGCACATCTCGTTCCTGCTGGTTATTTAGTGAAATCCTTTCTCAAGCACCAGCAGCCGTCCCGTAACTCTGTGACAGAGAAAAGCTCCATACAAATACATTTAACGTCATTAAATTTGAGCGGAATTGAATCAGCTTTAAAACCTCCGCTTCTCATATCCGATAAAACCTGTTGATTTACTGCAGAGTGAAGGATGTTCTGAATGGATTTGGGGAAATTACAATGAATGGACAAAATACTTATGACGCCTCTCTCTTTGGCACTCAGGTATCCTGCACAAGGGTAACGGCGAGAACATCTTCATTTCCCAGCAGCCCCCTGTCATTGGAAGCATCATGGGTAACGGGCGAAGGCGCAGTATCTCCTGTCCAAGCTGCAACGGACTGGCGGATGGAAATAAGCTGCTCGCACCTGTAGCTTTAGCCTGTGGGTCGGATGGTAGTCTGTATGTGGGGGATTTCAACTACGTCCGTCGGATCTTCACCACGGGAAATGTCACGAGTGTTTTAGAGCTCAGGTTTGGCATTCTGCATGTGCATAGATACACAAACATTCACACACCCACCAAGATGATAAGTTGCTTTGTACATCCTGTTAGATAAGTTGCTCACAAACCAAAAGGCATCTGACTATCAGTACTTGGAGTATCTACATAGAGAACATATGCCTTTTACTTTTAAAGAAATAGTTTACACAAAAAGGAATGTTTTATTGTTGGTTACCATCGTTCCAAACCTGACTGGCTTTAATGATTGCAAAGACTACAGTATTTGTTTAAATGTAATTGCTATTGCTCAGAAACATATAGGATGAATACAAACCTTGCTAAAATTTAATTCATCTTTTCTTCTAACCCAATAAGCACACATACATCTTCAAGATGTCTGTTAAAGAGCAAATCATTTGGGAAGCATCCATTAATTATTGGGCATAGTCATCTGGTAAATCTTTTAAAGAGTAAATTTGCATTTTATACTTGACAAGCCACCTGGAAGTGTTTTAGAGATGAATTGAGAATGAACAAACTCTTTATAAATTACATTTCCAGATACAATTCAGAAAATTGACATCTTAGCCAGAGGTTCTCAACTGGTTTTGCTTCAGGACTCAGAGTTTACACTGGATTAAGTAGTGTTGCAAGACTGTACCATACAATAACAAAGTGTACAATATAATGCACATTTAGTTTTTCCACATTAGAACAGACCCATTTTCTCTTGTCCACCAGTTAAGAATCGCTGGCCTAGGCTACATAAATATGTGTGCTATGAGGGAATCTTTTCTATTCGTTATGAATACAGTAGATATGCTTGTAGAACTATAGTAGTATAATTTTACCACTCTAAACTTTTCTCTGTACATTAATGCATGAATTAAGTACTAACTCTTTGAGCTAACCTGTTTTTCCCACTTTCTTCTTTTCATGCTGCTCTCGATAAATACAGAAATAAAGATTTCAGACATAGGTAAGAGCTCTTCTAAAGAGTCATACCGTTTATTATGATGAATGAACTTCAGCTAAATATTCTGTTCAGTCTTTTTTTGATGCGCAGTTGCTTTTAAAGCCGCCTGTGGAATGCACAGTATGAAGGCATACCAAGGAGTGCATTAAAACACATTCTCTCTGGATTGCAATAAAACGGGCAGTGCTACGACTTTGCTTTGAAATAGTGCTGTAGATCAATGGAGACCAGTTTGATGCATGGGTAAACTCTCAAAGTGGGTTACTGCATCAGAAAAAAATGCTTAAAGAATAGTGTATGTTAAGGAAACCAGAGTCAGGGCACATAATTTGAAATGTCAGACAGGAAGATGGAAAAGCGGTTACCAGCTTAGCATAAGCCCGGTATCAGCGTTTTAAATATTTCTCACCCTCAGGGGACTCGGCTTCCTTAAAGAATATAATTACCCACCCCTCCCCATTAGAAGTACCCATGCTGCATTACCCACAATACAGCGTGATATTTCAGCCGATGACAAATTACACATTCAAAGCGCCGTCGGATCTGAATACACAGTTCGTTAACATGTTTGATTTGACAAATGGCAGCGTGATATCGAGGAAAAAAAAGCATCAGTCATCAAACTTCGATCTAAGCTTTCAAATATAACACACATCCTCCCTGTGGTGCTATGAACCCTTAATATGGGATGCGTGGCACAACCAGCTGTGGGTTTTGACAGGCAGCAGTGTGACAGCTAACAGTATGATGCTCAGGTATGACTGACAGGATATGAGCGGGTTCTTGGCGAGAGGTTGGGTAAATTCAGGACACCTGCGAACTTCAAAAATGCACTATCCTTCATGATGAAGTCTCCGTTTAACCCTGCATCCTCGGGTCGTGACTTTTCTGTGGACGATTCCGTCAAGACAAGGGGTGGCATCGCACATCATGTCGCTATTAGATATGGGCACATGTGCAATGCTGCGGTAAATGGCTAAATACGGTTTAATGAATATTTGTGTTGATAGCTGAGCATTAACACAGTAGATTGTACACTAGGCTACAAAAGAGAATAGCTGCAAGTCAATTTATTTCGATTGGGATGCATTCCAGGGATGAAGGGGAGAAATCCAAGGGGCTATGAAAGTGACGTGCTTGTCATGCCACCTAAACGTTTGACATGCTCTGTCATATAGGCATCTGTTGATCAATGAAAATTTTAGAGACCAGTTGTACTTCAAGACAAGGATGTCCAACCTTCCCCAACATGCCTGCTTGGAAGTTTCTAGTAAGCCTGAAGTCCATGATTAACAAGTTCAGGCGTGTTTAATTAGGATTAGAACTAAAGCTGCATTCACGCCATGTCATAATTACCGTAATTCCAAGATGACAAAACGTGACGTTGTTACACTTTTTTTTTATATGCCCTTCCTTCGCTAACTTCCCTCAGTCTTGTTGACTCGGATGGACAGTACATCATTGATTACATTGCATGAGTGCCCACTACTGATGGAAATCCTTGATATGAAGTAGACTGGCTCCCTCAGCCGAAAACAAGGGGTCAAGGGTCTGCCCATGTAAACTTCCCTCGTCCACTTCACGAAGTGGAACGCCCTTCAAAATGGCAGCGGGGATTTCCCTGTGGGGAACTGCTTAGGGAAGTTTGCTAAGTAGTGTCTAAAAGCGAAGTAGATCCAGCCTCGGAGCTGTCCACATTCTTGGACTCAGATGTAGCACTTAAGTAGTGCCTAGTTGTAGCTCTAAGAACATTAGGGATTTTAAACAACAGCTGCGAATGAAACGGCTACCGAGATGACCGGAAGCAAGCTGTTACACCGCCATAGCCGAAAATGTGAAAATCACTAAGCAACCATAAACAAGACGGCTCAATGTGGCATTCAGTCATTTATTGAAGTACAAATGATGGATCACGAGGAGGATGTTTAGGCAATACTTACATTGTTTGCTTCACATCATCTCTAGTCTCGGTGCTACCTGAGGTGTTGTTGCCAACAGCAGACATATCTTTGTACAAATGTGCAAATCAACAGAGATTAAATAAAAGACTAATGGTAGAATTGTATACTGATGCAATTACAATACCATAAAATGTAACCTTTACCTACCTAATCTGTCACGTTGTAACAACTACAGCTACAGCTGTTCTCTCGGTTACAGTGGAACATCACGAAGTAACTGTTACAGTCGCACATGTGCAATACAACGTTGCCATTCCATCAGTGGCTGTTGCTTAAATTCCCTATTCCCACGAGTTGGAACAACTCCTAGTAGAATGTCATCTTGGAATTACAATAATTAAGAAATGGTGTGAATGCAGCTTAAACTCTGCAGAACTGTGACCCTCCAGGAACAGGATTGAATGTCCCTGCTTCGCCCACAAAAAGGATCTTGCGCATTTGTGTCCGTCAAACTGTCTGAGAAGTAACCAAGCATTCGTGTTTAGCTCAGAGTCGGTTTCTGTCCTAAGGGCCACTAAATGCTTTGTAGTGTTTTTGTAGGTGCTGCTTTGTATTATCGGCCTTGAACCAGGTTTGTGTTGTTCTTTTGATTGTAAAAGTTGTGCTTTGGGCTAAATCACTTACCGGAACATGTTCCAATAATTCATTTTAGAAATATACCTTTGTAAAAATGACTGCTGAAAAGGCCAAAATCATATTTGCAACCAGAAAAGAACAGTCATCACTGCTGTGTAAAAACAAATAAAGGCATCTCAGTGTTTATGTATGTGCACACAGATGAGAGAATAGGGCTAGACCATGATCTCTCTGACATACCCGCTGACCCCCTTTCCACGAGAGTCGCTCACCTCCATCGTCACAGCAACATGCTGAAAAATCCAATTATCCTCCCCAGACCGGCTTTAGTTGTTGAATATAGATGGAGCCTATGAAGGTCAGGGTGTTCTCCTCATCACAGAAAGCACAATGCTGCATGCTTCCAATAACACATTGTACAACACCGAGACTGCTGGGACTGAAAAGCATCTACCCGAAGGGTCACACCCCCTTGCAAAATGGGATTGAGATTTTTCTTGACAAACCCGTTTTACCTTCCTTCCAAACCGAGGACATCATTCAACATGGTCAGCAGCCACACAGTGACGTGCCAAGCCCCAGGTCAACCGAAGCAGCCTGTTTCCAGCGATCTTCTGGAAGGTCAGTTGTCGGTCTGAATAATAGATCGAAGCTGACAATGCTGCAGACCTGCCGCTTTTCCTTTCCACACTCTCGCATTGGGCCACTGGGATTTGGCACTAACAGCCACAGAGTTTCAGGGGAACATGTTTTGGTCGGATTTGTTTAATCGGTTTTGAATGCTGATCCGAGGACAGGTTAGGTGTTGAAGATGATGTTATTTGGCAGATGTGTGTTAGCGCATTTGCTATGGCTAGTCATCTCTAACCTAGCCCTACCAACTTAATGTTTTTGTTCTCTTGCAGCAACGTTACCAACGTTGTAAGATTTTGAATGTGGATCCTGAGACAGATCGGTTGTTAGTAATGAAGGCAGACATCATTTTATGAAGAATGATAAATGTTTTTGCTCTGTTGCAGTGACCTTTAACCCTTCAGTTTTGAATGCTGATCCCTGGACAAATTTGGATTAGCAAAGATAGTTTTGGCAGAAGTGTATCATTCACTGCAGCTAGTCATCTCTAGAGTAGACCTACGAAAGTTAACCATGGTTTTACTACAAATCAAACCAGAAAACCATGGTCAGTATAGTTAAACCACGGTAACCACAAATTAACCATGGTTTTGCTACACTAACCATAGTTTAACCATGGTATTTGTAGTAAAACTGCGGTTATGCAAATGGTATTCGATACGCCAAAAAACCATGGTTACTACAGTTTTAGTACAATAAAACTATGGTTAATTTTCATAAGGGGTGGTGTGGCTCTTTTCACAGCAAATATTTTCACTTAATGCTTTTATTGTCTTGGTATCCACTTTTTCATCTTGGTAGGTTTTTTATGCATTTAAGACAAGTTGTTTTTTAGTGACGGTTGTATTTAGCGGCCATGTGTTGTAGCATTTGCTTAGGATAGTCATCTTACAAAGAATGCCTGTCCCTGAATGTGTTGTACTCTTGCAGTGACCTTTCTAACTTTGTTAGGTTTTGAATGCTAGTTTTTAGACAAATTGGATGTTAGCAATGATGGTATTTAGCAAGTAAGTGTCATAGCATTTGCTGTGGCTAGTTATCTTGAAAGTACTAGTCCTATAATACCAGGAGTTCCGCTTTTTAAAAATAATATTTTTCACTTAACATTTTCACTCAATTGCTGTGACCTTTCTCACTTTAAGTTCTGAATGTTTATCCTTTGACAGGTTGGTTGTTAGCAATGACGGTTTAAAGCAGGCATGTGTCACAGCACAAGCAAGGAGAATGCTTTAGACATAGCATTTTGTTCTCAATATTTTGACATTTTTCACTTTCTCAAGTTCTAAATCTGGATCCAAGTTGATTGTGCGTCACGTAGCATTTACTTGGGCTAGTTATCACTAGCATACTAACACAATCGTATTAACCGAGTGGCACTTTTTACAAAGATTATATTGTTCAATTAATGTTTTTGCTGTCTTGAATGACCTTTTCCACTTAAATTTCCATTCAAGATTTTAAATACTGAACAGAAGTTGGCTGTTAGCAGTGATAGTTTTTGGCAGATGTGTGTCTAAGCATGTGCTCTGGCTAGTCATCTTATGAAGAATGCTTTTCACTTAACATTTTTGTTCTCATGCTGTAACCTTTCTCACTTCGTTCAAAAACAATTAACCCCTCCAGGAAGACACTATTCCAGAAAGGCGAGAACGTTTCACACTTTTTTTTCTTTTCTTCTGTCATGAACAACTGCTGAATATTCACACATTCTCACAAAAGCTAACATTTATGACGAGTTGAACATTATGATTTCCACCTTTTCTGGAACACATATTAAATCAGCTAGTACAGTTTTTTTTTTTTTTTTTTCACTGTACTTCAGCTGATGGAAATTGCACGAGCCTGAAGTAACATTTTTTTGGTGAATCAACTTTAAGATCTAGCACTAACCTTTGCAAGTCATCCACATTTCACCGCAAGCAGTCTTTGACCACAGATGTAGCCATCAGCAGAGCTATAATTAGAGCATATCACAAATCAACTTGAAAAGTGTAAAATTGCGGTCCAGGTGCCTAGCCTTTCTATCGTTTTCTCAGAATATGATTAGTACACTATAGAGAGGAAACTAAATACGTTCAATACGCCTTTTTTGTGGGGGGTTTTTCCCCCACTTGTGAGACCCTCTCTAGCCTGATTGGAGCAATTTTGTTGGGCTTTCGTGTTCTTTAGCCCCCTGTGTGGTTGTGAGGGATGACTTTGACTGTCCAGCTTTACCATGTAATGGACTGTTTTTGGCCTGTGGGCCATTTTTGCTCCAGGAATACATAATGTGTTTAGATAACGGCTCTAGACCACATGCATCTCCAGAAGAAAGTTTCCCTGTAGGGGAGTTGGTGGCATACCTATTTGAATGCGCACTGGCAGCACATTAGATGCTGGGCTGACTGCATTAACCACAGGCTTTACACACACTACATGCGTTTCTATATTTGGAATGAGAGTAGATGTATACAGTAAAAGATTGATGTGAAGAGGACATGGCAGAGATGTCTCAAGCTATGGCAGTGGATCTGTCAACCCTTGATTCTTATTTGCAATGTACATAAACCCTCACTGCAAATTCCCATCTCTGAGGCTGTTTGTAATGCATGGATTTAAACGTGATACATGATTCATATGTTACCGTGTCAAAATGTTTCAAAAGCCTGCTGTTGTTTTTAATTGCTTTACTGCTTTATAATTAGATTTTCATATCATATGAATACATTTATGAATGAAAAATCTGGGTTAAACTTTATTTTAAGGTGTCCTTGTTATAGTGTAATTATACATTTAAGTGCTGAGTAATATTAATTGACTACATGTACTTACTATATGGTTAGGGTTAGGATTAGGGTTGCTTGCATGTAATTATGCACAATTTATTGTTGTTATAATAGTAAGTACATGTAACGTGTAACAAGAACACAAAGAAGTACTTTACACAAACTAATTGTTTTTCTTTGTTTGATTTATTTATTTTTTTTTAGCAATAGTCCTGCGCACAAATATTACCTGGCTACTAGTCCCGTTTCGGGGGCCCTGTACCTTTCGGACACCAGCAGCAGGAAGGTGTTTAAAGTGAAATCTCTGAACACAGTGAAGGATGTGGCAAAGAATCTAGAGCTGGTGGCCGGCACAGGCGATCAGTGTCTACCCTACGATGAGACGCGCTGCGGGGATGGAGGCAAGGCCGTGGAGGCCACACTTACCAACCCTAGAGGTAAACCTCAATATAGCTGAATAAGAGTGTCGATTTATTTCAGAAACAGACAGCGATTTTGGCATTACTGGTTCAATTTTCCCATCATTCCCATTAGGCTATGAGCAAATTCCTTTAAAGATGCTGTAAGCAATTTCGGCTATTTTGCCTCACCCGCACATACTCTCTCCAAAATGAGTTTCCTCCATATATTTGTACCAGTTCAAGCCCTAAGCAACAAATTCAAGTTTTTTGAGTAAACCCCAAAACCATAGCATGAAATTGATAGCAAAACCCATGGTTTGCATACGCTTGTCAATTTTCCAGTATAGAGAGTACCCGTTCTCCTAGTGTAGCATATGTAATGCTCTGAGGGGAATCTTGGGGGCGCTACAGTTAATGTTTCCGGTCCCACTTTATATTAGGTGGCCTTAACTACTATGTACTTACATTTAAATTAATCATTTGGTACAATGCACTTATTGTGTACATACATGTTTTTACATTGTACTTATATTTTTAAAAATACCTATATGTAATCACATCTGTATTGCATTTATAATTATGCTGTTGACCCATCCCTTACACCTTAACCCACCCTTAAACCTACCCATACCACCAAATCTGTCCCTAACCTTACCCGTATCCCACCTCAAAGCAGCAAAAGTGTTTTGCAATACAGTATGAACACAATAAGTACATTGTACTTATTTTTTTTATGTAAGTGCATAGAAGTTAAGGCCACCTAATATAAAGTGTGACCATGTTTCCTTCTATTTTCACCAACGCAAAGCAATAATATGATGGCATTTCCTAGTCTGTTTTCCATCATTTGAGAGTAAAGAAACATTTTTGACTGAAGCTGTGATTTTCCATGGCATTATAATATGCAAACATACCCAGCACCACGTTTCCCTTTTTCATCCACAATGACGTTGAAATGATTCACATGCTCTTAAATAGCTTGAACAGCACCACACGCATCTCTCTTCCCCAGGCTGCTCAA
The DNA here is from genome assembly GCA_036784905.1 of Acrossocheilus fasciatus. Taxonomy (NCBI): domain Eukaryota; kingdom Metazoa; phylum Chordata; class Actinopteri; order Cypriniformes; family Cyprinidae; genus Acrossocheilus; species Acrossocheilus fasciatus. The sequence goes on from CM071952.1 coordinate 7,958,028, forward strand.
TGCCTGGTTGTTGTTCCTCAGACATAAATAATGAATTTTACACATGGATTTTTTATTAGACTTCTGGCTTCCTATTGAGAATGTTGATGCTGAGAGATATACGTTCCGGTCCATCCTTACAATTATCACTATATCATTAATATATCAACTTTATTTATCATTCCAACTTTGAACATGCACTTAGCGTATGTGCAACTTCCTGTTGTTCCTGTTTTGATTTGTTTTATCATGTTTTGTTGTGTTTTGTAAAATTGTATTTTATTTTATTTTTGTCAGTGACGATTTTCATTAAATTTCATTATTGTAACATAGTAAATGTTAATATACTACAATTATTTTTTTAAATTAGACTGACATTTTTTTCCACAGTTAGGCATATTACCTTCTTCCCTCTCATTTATTTATTTATTTATTTATTCATTCATTCATTCATTCATTCATTCATGCATTCATTTGTTTTTTATGTTAAAGGTGATTCCTGTTAAATTTAATTTTTAGTAATAAATTTTATTATTTGTAATATATTATTTTATTAGACTGTTTTTTACATTAGCATTTTTATTTACACTGGCGAGCATTAAATGCTTTTTATTTTTTATAAATCTTTTTATTTATTTATTTTTATTTTTTTGGTCACACTTTATATTAGGTGGCCTTAACTACTATGAACTTACATCAAAAAATGAGTACAATGTACTTATTGTGTTCATACTGTATAGCAAAACACTATTGCTGCTATTGAGGTGGGATACGGTTAAGGTTAGGGACAGGTTTGGTGGTCTGGGTAGGATGAAGGGTGGGTTAAGGTGTGAGGGATGGGTCAACAGTGTAATTATAAATGTAATTACAGAAATTTATTACAGATGTAATTACATATAGGTATTTTAAAAAAATATAAGTACAATGTAAAAACATGTATGTACACAATAAGTGCATTGTATCAAATGATTAATTTAAATGTAAGTACATAATAGTTAAGGCCACCTAATATAAAGTGTGACCATTTTTTTTTATTATAGTTTCAAGAATTGTATTGTATTGTAAATTTAAAGTATGTGGTGTTACAAAAATAGGCTTGATTTTGTATTGTTAACTATATTTTTAAAAAATGCATTTATTTATTTAGATTTGTGTTATAAATATTAATCTTTTTGATAGCTATGTAATTCAACAAATTGTTGATCATGTAGGATTATTCAGTCCTCCCAGCAGAGATCCATTCCCTTTTTCTTGTCTCTTGTCTCCAGGCATTACTGTGGATAAGTATGGCGTGATCTTCTTTGTAGACGGCACCATGATCCGCCGCATCGATCAGAACGGTATCATATCCACCCTGCTGGGCTTCAACGACTTGACCTCAGCACGACCCCTGAGCTGTGACTCAGTGATGGACATCTCACAGGTAGGTAGCCTTCTTGTGTTCCTTCGGAAGCTTTCTCAACCATCACGCCTCTTTATTAAGGCCAGTTTATGGCAGGATTTGTGAAAGGCCAGCACGACTATACTGTTCTGCCACCTTGTTCGGTGTAGTCGTCATGTCAGCCTTAGTGAGGGTGAAGGGTCGCAGCTGACATCTCTTCAGGGCAGGTCAGGGGTCTTTGTGTTCCCTTGGGTCCCGGTAACCCAGATGCTGCCTACAGCTGCAGGCCTGCGAAACCCAGTTTCAAGCTGACCTACAACCTGAGTGACAGAGCTGCTTCCTCCATCCCAAAAACACGCTCACAAAGACGTGCACTCTCTCATCACCCAAGGCGCTGTTAACCAATCCAAATGTTACCTGTCACCCCAGGCAAGGACGCTGCGCTGACTGCCATCTCTGAAGTATCATTTTGGGATGTGGCGCTGCCCTAGAGGTCCAGACCTGGAGCTTTTTAGGCTGCTTTGGTTTTCCTTTCCTTTATTTTTCCTGCAACATTCTCCCAGTGTCAAGACAATCAACAATGCCTGCGGTTATAATGACAAAGAAAATATGCCTTAATACTATAGTAAACATCTTCATTATGCATTTCTATAACCAATTTTATGTTTTGGATGTAGCAAACTGAAATGTTCAGTGACTAATAAGAATTACTAGATATCAATGCAGTGTAATCACTCAAGTCTGTTTTATAGCATCCTTATTGGAAAAGTGCAATAGAACTCCACAGGAAGTTGCACTTCCAGCTTAGAAACTTTTTTTTTTTTTTTTAACAGCAATTTTTAAAACTTGACATGGCAGGAAATGGCAAACAAATGATCAGTGAGTCAAAGTTGCTGCATTACTAAAAGACTGAGGAAAGCAATTTCTCATTGCTGCAGTATGAAAAAAAAGACAAGTGATAGTGATTTTTTTAAAAAAAAATAATAATATGAACATAAATTACATTTAGTTCAACAAATGTTGTATACTTACTATTGAGCTTTAAATTAAAATATTCATTATTATTTTTGTGCATTATAGTTTTGTATAATTATATAAGTTTTTTTTTTTTCATATTACAGTAACGGGTATAAGGGAAACAGGTCAATTTAGCTCAAAGGGAATCATTTATGATTTTAAAGGAAATTTGAACAGACTCGCTGTTTCACGGCTGATCACTGAGTCAGCAGCGATTCACTGAATGAGCCGTATAACATCAACTCAGCACTGGATATTAAAATCCAAAATACAGTGAAAACATTATTAAATAGCACAGTAACAAGATCGCCATTTTAAGACATTAACAATCACAAAACACAAGATACTTCTCTTTTCAATATAAATAAGTGCACTCACACATTCATACACGTTGCAGGACGAGAGAAAGTGAGGAAAGGATGACTTTAGAGACTGAAAATGTGAAATCCCAAGTTTACAGCAATATGTGCTATTGCATAGAACTGAACAACCATCAATCACTTATTTAACCCTCGCACTGAGTTTCTCGATGAGGCTAAAATTTATATTAAATGCACCAATTCAGCCAAAATTCTGGAGGTTACTTGCTTGCATTGGCTTTGTGTTAAGGGATTCCCTTTTGTTGCAGAAAGGGGGTTTCCCAAGGTTGCTGATTGGTTGGAGGTTCAGTAGTCGTTGAAGTGATGTCTTGGGAAGCCCATGGTTGGGCGTTGGCTGAAGATGTAGAGTTGTGGCTGGTAGAAGTTTTGAGGCGGTCACAGACTGAGTTGAACTTGGAAACAAGGCATGGCGGCAAAACTTAAACTGAGAACACAAAACTCGCAACGGAAAAGAAAATAAACTAAAGTAAAAGAAAGAAAGGATGTAACGAGACTAGGTGGTTTTTCTTCTCATCGTGGTGTTAAGTAGCAGCTGGCATGTAAGCCAGAGCACGCTCAAAGAGCGTTAAAAAGCTGCGTCAAAACACGGTGGAAAAAAGCAAAAAGAGAAGAGAGGAAGCTTGATGGTGTCCTGAGTTTTTAAACTCGGCTTTTGGACACATCCCAACTGGTGTCTTGACCAGTTAGATACTGTCTTAGCTCGTGGTGTTGCTCTGTTTCTCCTCCCAATACATAAATCTAAGATGTTATCTTATCAGTCACATGGTCCGAACTTTCCCGCTCTTTGCAGAGTATAATTTTGCACATGAATTATATAACCAAAATATGATACATCTGACAAAGAATTGATTGATAGAAACATTTAAAGTATGATTTTTCAAACATACACACATTCTAAACATGAATATGAACCCTTAAGCTATTCAATAGTTATTAAAAAGACATACACAATAAGTGATTTAAACATGATGTGGGTTACATACATGATATGGAGTTAAGCAATGGACTGATATTCATTTATAAGTCTTTTTTTGAGTTCATTTTGGTGCATCTACATCTGTAAAAGACATAAGGACTAAAATAGAGGTTAAAAGGTCTCAAGGAATTTCAGTCTGGTCTTTTGTCTTCTAGCTGGGGGGAAACCACTTCAAGAAAGTCTCTACTAATGATTTTCCTCATGTGATGGTCATGATATGCTGTCTTTGACCATCAATCTCGGTTACTTGCCCCAAATGTGACAATCTCCTTCCTGCGTTGGACTTATCAATAAGTAGTGTTTTGTCTTAATGTTGCAAGCTGTTCTGTGAAAGAGACTTGCTTCAGACGGGCTGGTGCGAGGAATCTGATTTATGACGTTGTCTTGTTCTCCGGGGCTTCTTTGGAATTTCGGCTCCTCATGTTTCGATGTTCTGATCGAATCTTAAATTGTCTAATTCGCTCTGATATCCTACTTGGGAATTTGTTAACCTTTGATAATGTAATATGGAAACTTTGACTCGTTGATATATTTACTTTAAATATATTTACTTTAAAGTTGTGGCCTCATATGCTCACTTGCTCTGCCAGGTTGTTTTATTGATCAAAATGACTGTAAAGATGATAATATTATGAAATATTTTAACAATTAAAAATGACAGTTTTCTATTTGAATATATTTTAAAATGTAATTTATTCATGTGATGGCAAAGCTGAATTTTTAGCAAGCATTCCTCCAATCTTCAGTGTAACATGATCCTTGAGAAATCATATTAATATTATGTGCTGCTCCAGAAACATTTCTGTGTTGACAGTTGTGCTGCTTAATATTTTTGTGGAAAAATTTTAAAATAAGTAAAAATCTTACTGACCCTTACATTTTAATTACATTATATTGTAATGTATAGGAACATAATGTAATGTATAGGAAAATATCATTTAAAAAATAGGCTTCATTTTTTTTTTTTTTTTTGGGGCCAGGCAATTTTTGTGGGATTCACCTTACAACCAATAAAATTTGAAACACATCTTTATGGGTCTCATCTTAAAAAAATCCACAGTATGAAGATCATAAATCGAACGAAATGAGGTACGAACACGCTACAGTGTATAGTCCAACACATGAATTGTATTCAAGCTTCTGGTTTTGCTTACATATATCTGTCCAGCTTACGGTTTGTTCAATAATGCCTCTGCCGCCTGACTGAGAGGCTTTATTTTTCTGAGAGGATGTGGATCACTGGGGAGACGACCTCCAGCTGCACCACAGAGAAAACCTCTCTAGCCTGAAACACACACACACACTCGCAGAAAGACCACTGCAGTCCCAGCCTCAATGATGACAAATCACACCAGCTTCTGCCAAAGATACTCAGACAGTAAAAAGCATCCATTAAAAATGCATGTGCAGCACACGCTCACTGCATCAAACACGCCGCCGCATTACTTAAGCCTGCTGCTGCCACACTTTTGAGGGCTCATCTGAAGCCTGTTTCCTCCCTCTCATACACCGCCTGCCAATTCTCACCTAGATCCGACAAAAAATATCATATTTTTTGGTGCCGGGTATCGAGTTCATTAACATGTGATGCTCTTTAGGTCCCGATATCTCCGCTTCCAATAAGCCCCCCTTGGAAGCTTCAATTCTGTTATGGCTTCATTCCTTTCCACTTACTATTCAGATCTTGCATTCAGAGCACACCTCGCATTATATTCCAAATTTGTTTGCCTTTCAGGCAGCACAGGCACCCCGCACGAGCGCTATGAATTTGAGACTTGGCAAGAATATTTCTTCTCAACTCTTACATTGGTTTCTGGAATAAATATTCTCCTCATCCCCTGGTGAATGTAGAGATATGGTGATAACTGCACATTCTTGGAGGAATGGGAGTATTTAAATGTCTTTTTACTTCAGTGATGGTTATTTTTGGTATGCAATGCAGGGGTTTACAACTGGAGTTCGGCAAAATTCAGAATAAAAAAAAAAAGGAGAAAAAATGATGGTATACTCTACGTAAAATGTTTATGTTGTTCCATTTTAATTGTCTGTCTTCGAATTAAAATGAAAAATAAATATGAATTTGACTGACCCTCCCTTAGCCCTGCCTTAAAACATTACTAAACAATCCTACCTTAGCAACTGTTGCCATCCACCATATGTTCAGGTTTTGGACTTCTTTAGTGTATAGTAAGACAATAAGAGTATTTGTGTGTTCAGATAGTTTTCATATTATTATATAATTAGGGCTGTCAAACGATTAATCACGCATTAAAAATAAAAATACAAATATTTACAAAATATATCTACTGTGTATATCATTTACATTATATATAAATATATTTAATATATAAACGTAACATTTTTTTCTTAAATATATACATGCATGGGTGTGTATTATACATAATAAATATACACATTACACACACATATACTATGTAAACAAAAACTTTTATTTTGGATGCGATTAATCATTTGACAGCACTAATAATAATATATCATAATATTATAGAATATTATCCAAAATAAGTCTTATAATAGTAAGACAGTGTATGCAGAGCGGATTTAAGTTGTGTTTGAGTTTTTAAAATAAATTTCTTATGCTCACCAAGGCTGCATTTATTGGATCAAAAATACAGTAAGGCAGTAATATTGTGAAATATAAATAGGACTGTTTTCCATTTGAATACGTTTTAAAATGTAATTCATTTCTGTGATGGCAAAAAAGATTTTTCAGCAGTTTTCAGTGTCACATGATCCTTCAGAAATCATTCTAATGTGCTGATTTGCTGCTCAACAAATATTTCTTAATATTATTCATTCAAGTTAAAAACAGCGCAATTTTTGTGGAAACCATGACATTTTTTCAAGGTTTTTTTTTTTTTTTTTTTTCAGGGTGCTTTGATGAAAAGAAAGTTTTTAAGAACAACATGTATTTGAAATAGAAATCTTATGTAAGATTATAAATGTCTTAACAGTCACTTTGATGAATGCGCCCTTGCTATGTATTCATTTCTTCAAAAACAAAATTCTTGAGAGCTTGAGAATGTTATGCATTTACTTATTGATTCAGGTCATTGTAGTGTCGATAGTAACTAAAGAGTTTGAGGTGGGCGGAGCTTAGCGAAAGGTCAACTCCGCATCCTGTTTGCTACTTCAGGAATTTGATTGGAATTTAAATGGTGGCCACCCTGTTATCTACAGCAACGGCTGCTCCAAAACAGCATGACTTCAAACTAAGCCAGCGATTATTTTCCTTTTCATGACGTGAATCAACATTGAAAAGAAATGTCGCAGTAAGGACTGTATTTTGAAAGGGCTGTTTAAGATGCAAGCTGGCTTACATGCTTTCGGACAAGGTCAAGCCTGCGTGTTCTCATTACGCGTGCTTCAGCGTATGTTGAAGGATTTAACGGCAGCTGTCCTAGTGTTGGATTTACGAGGGTGTGAGCCGTTTATTCTCTCTCTCACTCTGTTAGTGTGTGAAAGTGTGAGGAGTAGATGGAGAAATAGAGATGAAACATCCTGTCTTTCACTCACAGAGGTATCAAATCCCACCTCCGCCCCCCCCCCCCCCCCCCACCCAGACACACACACACACACACACACCCACACACACACACAGGAGCTGAATATTAATCGCCACTGTTCAGAAGAAAATGGATTTGATAAACAAAGAATTACTCTGATAGCACAAAAAAATCAAGACATCTGTTCATCGAGTGCATTTTCATCTGGAAAATGTCTTATTTGTCTTTTTTTGTTCCATGCAATATGTTGCAAAAACCTAAGGATTCCTGAATCAACATCCTTTCTGGGCCTGGAATAAAATTTGTAGCATTAAGTCGTCATCTAATCATATCCTTAATGCTAAACCTTCCCTGGAAATTGGATGAAAGTGATTGGTGGGTTAGAATGCTGTTGAATCCCTAACCCTGGACTTAACCCTAACTCTGAAATCTGATTGGTTGGACCCTGTACCTAACCTTAAAATCTGATTGGTTATTGGCAGTGTTGTTCCAAGACCAAAAGAAACGTGTCCTACTTAAGTAAATCACATTTAACATTGCAAAAAAAAAAAAAAAAAGTTTCCCAGAGGTTTTTCAGCAATATTTAAATGTTTCTGCAGTGCTTATTGTTTAGTTTTTTCTTGAAGTGGTCCAAGAAAATAATAATAATAATGTTTTACAGTTATATTTTGTTATATATTTTGGGAAGGGAGTCCTTCCCAAATCATATTTGGGACTTCTTGACATTAAAAGCTTTGAAAAGCCTTGGTTTAGACTCTGAGTTTGCCCTTAAGATGTTTATTAGATTTGTACACACATATTGCACTTAAAACCAAATGCAATGCTTTCCAGATGATGTTCTTTCACTGACGTCTCGATAAGGTACTGGGTAACTTTTCTCGTTCTTTCAGTGATTGTTTTAAATTGGAATTTGGTTTCGGGTTAAAGCCTGTCCATCACCAACTCCACTGGTCTACCGCTCCATGATGCGTCTTATTATATTAATCCCTCTGCCATGATAAGAAATCTCGATATCATGTCATGTGTGTGTGTGTGTGTGTGTGTGTGTGTGTGTGTGTGTGTGTGTGTGTTGTAGGTTTTAGCTCGGGGGAGATATCGCTGACCGATATCGAACAGTACATGGTGACTCAGTTAGGCAGTGAGAGTCTTCTTTCTTCGGGTCTTACTGTGACTTAATCGTATCTTAAAATCAATGCGTGGTGCTACTTAAGCCATGGCAGAGGCTGTGGCCAATAGATTACTGCAGACCAGCGTCCAGGAGGCAGTTTGATATAGATCAGCTCAGGGTGCGGGCATCATTTCCAGGAATGAGGGCAGAATGTTGTATTGAGTGCTATGTTTTATGTTGTTGAGGACTTATCGGACAGTCCAGGATCTTCAGGATACTGAAATCCTTACACTTGTGAGATCAACTATAATATGGCTTGGCCCTACTTATTTGTTTTTCTTTTGTTTGTTTTTTTTGTTTTTTTTACAGTTTCTAGTTCTGCAGGGCCATTGCAGTTTTGAAGTTTTTATCTAATCCATTTTGTTATCTGATGCACTAATTATCTAGGTTTTTGCTTGCATGAAATACCAGAATGTATGAAAGTGCCCCACTTTGGGCATTTCATTTCATTTTCATATTATTATTTTATTTATTTTAATTTATTTTATTTTATCTTATTTTATTTTTGTTGTAATGTCAGTTTTAGTTGTTGTTTTGTAATTAATGCTAAATTACGTTTTAATATTTTTATTTAGAAACATTTGTTTACTAGTTATTTGATCTTACCAAAAGTTGACATTTACACAGACTTGGGTTAAAAATAATAATAATAAAATAAAATAAAGACTTGTTTTGTTTTGTTTTGTTTTGTTTTGTTTTGTTTTGTTTTGTAACGTGTTTTTTTTTTTTTAAATTAATGGACAAAAAATGTAACATGCTGCATTATGATTATTATATCACATTATTATAGCATAATTCTGTTTGAAAAGCACAACGCTGTACTTATTGTTGTATTATGCATGCTGTTTCACATATGCAGCTTTTAAGAAATAGTAAGCACTTTGTATTCTGTAGCCATCTACTTCATGGAGAAATATTACCCATAACTCCTCACCCAGAGTTTTCCAGGTATTTTGAATTATCAAGTAGTATCAAGAAGTATTAAGTTTTAATGCTAAATGATGCTCTTTAATATTAAGTGACTGTCAGAGTCTGTAAAATGAAGTTTGTAGCCATTTCTTTTTTCTTTTTTTTTTCGTTTAAATGCCACATCTGCTTGCTTGAGTCTCTGATGAAAATGTCAGCATAATGTTTTTCAGTCTCTTCAATTATAAACAGTTACATTTAGGAGTCTGTTATGAGAAAGACAGCGAACTTTGAAGGCAGATTTGAATGCATTACATTAATCATGCTATTTACGTATCTTTTCTCACTTCTCCATAAAAACCAACATGTCCCAGTTGATGGCTACAGATTAGTTTGTGACTTTTATGTAATACTTTTAATATTAAGCTCAGCTTGGTAGCTTTTTGTCTATTCTCAGAGTGCATTAAAAGCATCTTTTAATCAGCCAACCTTGTTAGCATGCCAAGAACACTATTGAAATAAGACGCTTCATATTCGGCCCCTAAGAGAGCGATTACAGTCCCCTAGTGAAGAGAGGGTCTGTGCAAATTCACCAGATTCAATCATTTCTATGTTAAAAGCCTGCTACATTATTTTCAGAACAATAAGTCATAATTTAGGCAGCCAAGCAGGAGGCAGCGGGTCTTGTTTGATACGTGTGCCTCGCTTTGTTTCAAAGGGTCCTGTTCCCCTGCTGCAGTCGCTTTCCATTATGAAATTAATAAGCCAAAGCTAGAAAAAGACATCCGTGTGGAGGGGTAACAGATACAATACAAGTATGGTGTTTTGGGAGTCCATGGTTTAATCTGATCTTTTGACTCACTTTTTCTCTCCTGCTTCTCTTTCTTATCACCATTTCAACCTCTCTTTTTTAACTTTCATGTTTATCAGATAAAGCAGCCTCAACTCAAGAACTGTTTGTCTTCTGCGGCAATTGTGACCTATTCAAACTTTTTTTTTTTTTTTTTCATCGTATTTGCTTTTCCATTATTAATGTAGCATCTGGCATTTCAGTTTTCACTTCCTCCTCTGTAGGAAAAAAGTGCAACACTCAAACAGAAATGTAACTATTTCTTTGAAATAAAAGTTTCTGCCAACATCAGTGTCTCTGTCAAACAGAGTTTAAAAGAGACTTTACAATCGGCAACAGAGACTGTCTGTAATGGAGGAAGTCACTTAAAAAAAAAAAACAATCACAATTTATTCCTTTTTAAACTTATCAGAATTTAATTTAAAAAATTAAATTTTAAAATAAAAAAATTTATTGGTTTACAAATCATCATCATCATCAACTTAAATAAAACATACCATAAGGAGTACTTAATCAAGAAATATATTATGGCGTGTTTTATTTTAATGTGGCATTATAACAGTGTATTTTTCCCCTGTCTCCCATAGGTGCGTCTAGAATGGCCCACTGATCTGGCCGTGAGCCCAATGGACAATTCACTTTATGTTCTGGACAACAACGTAGTCCTGCAGATCTCAGAGAACCATCAGGTGAGGATTGTAGCGGGAAGGCCAATGCATTGCCAGGTACCCGGCCTGGATCACTTCCTAGTCAGCAAAATCGCCATCCACGCCACCTTGGAATCCGCCAACGCTCTTGCCGTCTCCCACAACGGTTTGCTTTACATCTCCGAGTCAGATGAGAAGAAGATCAACCGAGTCCGTCAGGTCTCAACCAATGGGGAGATCTCTCTGGTCGCTGGTGCCCCCAGTGGCTGCGACTGTAAGAACGACGCTAACTGCGACTGCTACTCGGGTGACGACGGCTACGCCAAAGACGCCAAGCTAAACGCCCCCTCCTCATTGGCGGTTTCGCCTGATGGAGAACTCTTCATCGCCGACCTGGGTAACATACGCATCCGATATGTCAGGAGGAACAAAGCATTCCTCAACCCGCTCAACATGTATGAGGTTTCCTCGCCCATCGATGACGAACTCTACCTGTTTGACGTGAACGGGAGTCACATCTACACTCAGAGCCTGACCACTGGAGACTACCTGTACAACTTCACCTACTCTGGCGAAGGTGACCTGAGCAGCATCATCGACAAGAATAAGAACAAAGTTACCATTCGTAGAGACACAACGGGATTGCCGCTCTGGCTGATGGGTCCTGATGGCCAGACGTTCTGGTTCACTATTGGAACTAATAATGCACTGAAGAGTGTCGCTGCCCAGGGTCAAGAGCTTGCCATGATGACTTATCATGGAAGCTCAGCTCTGCTGGCCACAAAAAGCAATGAAGATGGATGGACTACTTTCTACGAGTGAGTATACTTTCTACTTTCTGTTTACTGTTTTCTGTACTAAAGGCTGATAAGTTTTCCATTGCACATTGAGTGCAGAATACGTCATACTGCAAAGAAGCTATTTTTATTTATTTATTCATTTATTTTTCAGAATTCAAGATGTAACATTTGTGTGAAGCATTTATAACGCAGCGGAGGGTGGTTGCTTCCGCGAAGTGTATTCAAATCGTTTAATGCACAGCTAGCCGTTGATTATCCCGTTTATGCCATGGTCATTTACCAGCATTCACATATTAAAGATGTTAATAATATTTGTGCTGCAATATTTGACCAGAACGATAAAAATGACGGTTATTTTCGTCTGTAGTACTATTCAACTGTAACTGTATGTTACTATGGTTACCAATGTTTATAGGAAGCGCATTAATATAGAATGTGATTAAACTTACCTGGAACTACCTGTGCAGTTCAACGAATTTAATCAACACCTGCCAGCCAATCAGAATCGAGTATTCAGGCAGACCATGGCATAATGTGTAATGTTGCTGTTTGAGCATAAACAATGTCTGCAAAGTTGCAGCACTGAAAGTTCTGGAAGTTTTATGCCAACAAAAACGGCTGGTAAGGGACTACAACGAACTACTTCCCAGGTCTGATACGTCACGGACCCAGATAAACCCCGCCCTCGGGAACATGTAAGGAAGGGAGCGAGGCCATGCTGTGCTGCTTTAGAGAAAAGGAAGAGAAAACTAGGGGTGCACGTAAAAATTTATTCATATATGAATCGCAAACATACCATAAGTCCAATCGGACTCAAATTGTTAAGCAATATAGACGACGCCATTGTTTACAATACAACTGGAGCACATGCAGCTGAGCTGAGGGGCGGGACATTTAGACGCACGCTCAGCGGTTTAGTGAATCACAACACACTGAGCCAGCTAACCAATCAGAGCCCATCACGTATTTCTGAGGGAGGGGCTTCATAAAAACAGGAAGTAATCGAGGCGTTTGTCAGAGAAGGGGCAGAGCAGTGTGGAATAAAGTTAAATTCAATTAAAAATAATGCGTTTTTAAAAAAACGAAGCATGAACACATATTAGACTGCACCCCACAAACACAATCAAGCCTAGAAAAAAAACAGTCAACCACCCCTTTAAAAGTAATTATTATTTAATATTATCTCAATATAATCTATTTATATAATTATTAAATATTATTAGTAGATAGATAGATAGATAGATAGATAGATAGATAGATAGATAGATAGATAGATAGATAGATAGATAGATAGATAGATAGATAGATAGATAGATAGATAGATAGATAGATAGAGGTATATGTAATATATTGTTTATATTTAACAAAAATAATGTTTTATTATATTTACATATAATATACAAATAAAATATACATTTACATCATACATATGTACAATATATGATGTAAATATTCATATATATATATAATGTTGATCTTATATAATCTTAAAATTGTTTTATGAAAATGATATCAATAATTATTTATTTTTAACTTTAATATTTTTGAAATTGAAATTACATATAACACACAAATAAAAGATAATGTACATCAGTATGTTTATAATGTAAATGTTGATAATCTTATTTTAACATTTTTATTTTCTATTGTATTGTATTGTATAAATAACATTGGAACATTATATATTCAATTTTAGATTGTTTTAAATTATATAAATGTACATGTACACAAAAATATATATAATTTACATGTATGTTATGTAAATATTCATAATCTTACACAATCTTAAATTATTATAATTATTGTTATAATAATAACAATATATTATAATAATAATTATTATTATTATTCAATTTAAAATGTATATTTTATTTCTTTATTAATATTAAATGTTTAGGGGTAATTACTACATTTAAAACTGTGACATCCTTTTCAATGCCCATAATTTTTTGACAATATTTGTTATACTTATTCAAGCTATATCTTAAAAAGACAAATCCGTTTTTGGCTGCATACAGAGTTTCACATTCATCACTGCATACTTCACAGCGAGCTTCACTCGACTACTGGAAGCTAGATTTACTCTTGCTCAGCGTAAATTGCAAAGGTCTTGGTTGGCTGTGGGTCATGTTACTGTAGATACAGTCAAGAGTTCACAAGGTCTCTGTGGTTTATTGGACTTCAGTCATCTGCTGTAAGGTAATTGGTTTCAGGAGTATCTCCGACAGCGTTGTTTTTAGAGTTCCTGCTTCTGCAGTTCAGGCACTCATTTTCTTTTCACATTTACACAATCTAACCTTTAATACTTATTTTGATTATATGAATAAAAAAAAGTAAAATATTTATATTATGTATACCAGAATATAAATTGCTCCGTGTCAGCCAATGTCCCATAGGGGCACAGATGTTAAGTTCCATCTCTGTTTTTACCTATGGTGTATATAAGGCTGAATTTTGCATTTAGTTATCATTTGTTTTGATCAACCAGGCATTGTTATTCTGTGTAGTCACTGGTGGCACAAGCGCACTAGCTAATGTAAGACAACAGCTATTCGTCTTAGGTTTTCTATTTTGTTCCAATTACCAATTAAAATGTTAGTTTTGCCTGTAGGCACACTATTTTTTTTTGGCCCTCCCAAACAGTAAATCCTTCCTGTAGCCCCTGTAACTGATTCCAGATTAACTAAAAGGTAAACCTTGTTCTAGAGAAAATGATTTTGTCTCGGCCCTGTATAACAACAGAAAATGTGTTAATACTCATGTAGCATATTCGTTAGCATTACATGACTGTATAGGCAAAGCTAATTTAAAACTACTTCACACACATTTATTGCGTATACTTTTTATTTTAGTGTGCAAATGCTGCATATTTGAAAAGGCACAGTAAATGGTTGTTGATAACCAGCCATAAGTGGCATTGCCTCAAGCATTGAAGAAAGTTCACTTTTTCGTCCTTTGTTTCAGTCCCATGCTGTCATATCATTTATTTAATCGCAATAATTGCAATTAACGAGAGAGAAAAAACAATAATTAACATCAGGAATAGTTGCTCTGTTGTTTTTTCCTTCCTAAGCAATTAGATCCGTCCATTCCCTCTGGCAACACGAGGTCGTCTTTTGTGATAAAGAATGCTTGGTTGTTGTTTTTCCCCCTCTTTTTTGTAATTTGTAATTTGATATTTTATTTTGCATAATTAACTTTGAAGGTCAAGCTGCCATCTGAGGGTCAAAGTCACTGTTTTCCTGCACTAAAACAGAGCAGCCTAAACAATTTATCTGCGCACTCCAAAGTGTGGCAGATGCGGTTTATCATCTCTGCCACCTGAATTCATTAAGTCCCTGTGAAGCGTGTTTGCCTGCAGACGTTACATCGGCCAGGACTCGTGCAGAAACTGTACAGCGAGCAGTGCACGCATAACAAAGACTTCTGCTACGATGTGGGTCTTTTCAGCTCTGGAGGAAACGTTTTTTTCATGTCAGTCATATGACCACAAAGGGTCTCAGACAGATCTAGACATTCACACTGTTGTTTACGAATGCTTTCTTCCCCCCGCTGTATTTGTGTCCTGTAATGTGAACAGCGGCCGTGACTCAGTGGTACATCTCGACCAATACTTCAATCCCAGGGTGCTTTGAGGCGGTCAGTTCTCCATGACTACAATAGACTGTTGCTCTAAAAAGGAGATGTTTGGTTACCGAGATGAATCAGTCTGCACTTACTCCACACTCGGCCTGCTGAGAGAGCACTCACGTGGAGGCTGGCAAATAAAAAATATAGGGAGGAAAGGAACAAAGTAGGAGAAGAAAACAGGATAATTCAGTTTGCTTGCCAGAGAACAGAACAAAACCGTTGTGGGTCGACTGCAGTCATTCACTCCTCTATTTAGTTGCCAGCCCCTAACCTCTTTTCTCTGCCTCCAGAAAAAACGGAGCAGCAAAAATGATACGATGAAAAGAGTTTTGGATGGGGAATAAAGAGGCTGATAAGAAACGTATCACAGAAGCTTTCCTCTTTATTACCTCTACAAATGAAAACATAGAGACACATTTTGTTCTTTATATACACTGATTTTTCTTTAGTGTGTAGAGCCTGTGAAGTCGGTACTATAGATGGTCCAAGCGCCTGTGTGATAAGGAAATCTTGGATTCAAATCCTAAAGATATTGCATGGAAGTCATAGAAAATAAAATAAGTATCCACCAAATCAAATGCGTTATCTTGGAAGATCTTAGTGTTTGTTGGTTTCTTTCACAGACTACTTGCTGTTGTCACATCTAGTTGGACGAAAGATCTGTCTGCAAGAGTACCGCTCTACACTCATTTCTCCCAGTGAAATTGTCATATCGCACTTTATTTTCAGAACCAAGCAATTTCAGATTGCCCAATGAATTTGACTCTGTACAGCTGCTCTACAGTGATAGTTGGTTTGAAGCTCAAACTAGTCGTGTTCTTAAGGGATAATTCACATCATTTTCTCACCCTTTCTTTCTTCTATGGAACTCAAAATAAGACTCTTGAAGACAAAATTGGGACCCAAACAGTTCATTCTCAAAATATCATCTTGTTTTCCACAGAAGAAAGTCATGAAGGCTTGGAATGACATAAGGGCTAAAAAAATAATGATTTTCATTTAAGTCTAAGCACTGAACTTCACAAGCCACGAGGGCCACATTCAAATACAACAAGCCTGTTGGGAAAATTGAGCTTGTATAAGTTCTTTGTGCTGTTGCTAAACAATTAAGGTCAGTTTTGTTGCAGAGATTGAAGTTGAAGTGTTATTTTTGTGCTACTTGTATAAGCATACCAAACTAGAACAATAATGATGTCTGCCACAGTGGTAAACCATTTCAGAAATCAAGAAAAGACCTTAAGCCCTTTTCCATTATGTTCCAAAATATTTTGTTTTGCGACATTTTTCTTAGTCCGTTCTCTTGCTTGTACAGCTCACTTTGACAGTCCCTTATTAAAAAGCCAGACCTGCATTTGATTGAAATCCACAGTTGGTCTCATTAAAGACAAGTTGAGCCATCTTTTTTCACACTCTGTTCTCTCCATCTCCACAGGTATGACAACTATGGGCGGCTGACAAACGTGACTTACCCCACGGGCAGGGTGAGCAGTTACCGCACTGATTCAGACAGCACTGTGCGGGTGCAAACCGAGGGCTCCAACAAAGAGGACATCACGGTCACCACCAACCTCTCGGCCTCTGGAACCTTCTACACGCTCATGCAAGGTAAGGATATCTGCAAAGCAAAGCATATTGAACACATCCTAGGGGACAATTTTTGGGAATTGGGTAAAGTATAAGCCTAGGACATCGAGGTCCTAGGCTGGGACCTAGATACTATAATTAGCCTACACTCTTAGAAATAAAGGTACAAAAGCTGTCACTGGGGCGGTACCTTTTCAAAAGGTACACTTTTGTACCTACTAGGTTCAAATATGTACACTTTAAGTACTAATGTGTACCTTTTAAGGTACCAAAATGGACCCTTTAGGTACAAACATGTACCTTTTGAAAAGGTACCACCCCAGGGACAGCTTTTGTACCTTTATTTCTGAGAGTGTAGACACTATAAATTCAGTACATTTCAAGGGTTAGTTCACAAAAATGAAATTCTGCCATCGTTTACTCGCCTTCATGTCGTTCCAAACCTGTATGATGTGACCACTCTTGGTATACTCTAAAATTGACAAAAAAAAAAAAAAAATCATAATGAAAGTAGTTAGGCTTCTGAAGCCATTCAGTGGCTGTTGAATCATTAAGTAACTGAACTGAACTCAAGAACTGGATAAAATAATGAAATGTATTTTTAAGCTAGTTCTTTTTAATTAATCATTTGTTCGTGTTCACAAATCAGACTGAATGATTTGTGCGTGAATCAAAGTAATCAGTTTCTCAAGCTTACTCTGAATTGAATGATTCAGTCCTAGCGGTGCATGAGTCAACAGCTCATTAGAGGGGAAGATTTTTAGTGAATAATGGATTAGTGAATAATGATTTTTTTTATTCAGCAATGATCAGTTAAATACACTAAAATTAGTGACATCTGTAATGTAATAGAATATCTTTTTTAGCTTTAAAAAAAAATTCATGAAGCATCACGGCCATTTTCAACTAACACGCATAAGAGGAAGTGTTTCTTGAGCACCAAATTAACATATCAGAATAATTTCTGAAGGATCATGTGTAATGACTGCTGAAAATTCAGCTTTGACATTTTTTTTATATTTTATATGTATTATAACAGTTCACAATTCACTATATTACTGTTTCAGGCTGTATTTTTGATCAAATAAATACAGTATTGGTGAGCCTAAGAGACTTCTATCAAAAACATAACATTTTGAGGTGTATATTTCTGTCTGTATATGGCTTTAGAAGACTTATAGTGTTCAAAGAGACTTGTACCAGTTTTATGGTCATATTTGGTCACTAAGAAGATTCTTCTGAATATCACATTATACAAAATATTACATTAAGAACACTTGGAAACGACATGAGAGTGAATAAATAAAAGAAACAAAGGAACTGTTTCTGTCACCCAAAAGCAATTACTTCCTTTGTTCTCTTATATACTAGAAACTTAGTAGCTGTACATAAAGTAAAATAACTGTGAGGCAAAATTGATATGTTTGTGGGAAGCAAACAAGCCTCTTCTTCGTGAAATCAATAGAGGCATGAGTGTTTGTATTTTCTCTAAAATCGCAAGACCGCCCACTCATGAAGACAGAAGTCCAGATTGATTTCCTGTCCACCACTTTTGTTTGTTCCATCCTCCCTTTTTCACCAAGCTCCTGCTTTTCCTGTCCGTCTTAGAAAACCAAATCTTAATCACTTTGGCCCTCGAGACAGAGGGGTGTGGTTGGGGTCAGGGGCCGCCATTCTAGCTTGTGATTTTCCTTGCATACTTTGGCATTTCGATATCCTGTTTTTCACCTAACCAAGCGCTCCATCGATTCCCGATAAATAGCTTTGAACTCCCTGTGCCCTGCTCTATTTCCTCAGAAACTGTAAAGATTTTTCAGCGCTCCTGTGAGCGTTTGATTTGAAGGGCTGTCCTCCTCCCCTGGGCTTCAATTGGTTTACCGACGACTGCTTCTGAGAGAAGAGGTAGAGGGCGTAAAGTTCTGCTGGTGTTCTTATCCTAGACTAAACTAATGGTCACCTACGCATGGTGACCTTGTCCTGGACATCTGCTGGAGAGAGAGAAAGAGGGCTTACTGCCAAACGCTTTGCTGCTAATTAATTCACTATTGTCTGCTTTGTAAACGGAAACCAGTTTGGCTTTAGCTCCAACACAGAGTTTCACGCACGCAATCTGGATATGCATTTCACGGAGGTGGTGACCTTGTGCTGTTTATTGACTTTCCAAGGTTGAGTGAGCGTGTGTTCGATTTCCAGGTCATTCAGTCAGAGGTTTTTTTCAGGGCACCAATATTATTTACCTGAATAAGTCATCAAAAGATAAATATGCAAGAGCTGCTTATACATTTGACATTGCTACGATCCAATTTATGCACAACTTTGTTCATCTTCAAAGACAGTATAGAGGACGAAATGGACAACTCATGGAGTTGAATCATTCAATGTGACTTTAAGTCCTGCTTTTTAATTAAAAGCAAGCCAATTATCTTTTTTTAGAATTATTTGAGATAAAGACGTTAAATTTAAGATGCCATTGTTATCCGATATTTTTTCTGAATTTTATGGAAGACTGTTTCTTCTTATAAATTGTGAGATAAAGTTTAAAATAGAAATAGTCATATCGTTAGATATAAATTCTTAGTTACAAGAAATGAAGTCACTGCAAGATACGAGATACAAGAGTTGCAGCTGCTAGAAATAAAGTCATAATTACAAAATGTAAACACAACTTTATTTGTCGCAATGGGACTTTATAAGAAATAGTCACATTACCAGATATAGTCACATTGCAAAATATGAAGTTGCAACTGCTAGATACTAAATCACAGTTATGAGATATAGTTAGATTTCTACAAATAAAGTTGTGTTTATGAGAAATAGTTACATTGTGAGATAAATTCACTATGAAGTAGTCACATTGCCAGATATGAAGTTGCAACTGCTAGAGACTAAATCACAATTATGAGATATTTTCAGATTTCGATAAATAGTCATTTAAGAAAAAGTCACATTGTGAGATAAATTCGTAATGAAATATAGTCACATTGTGAGTTATGAAGTTGCAGCTGCTATAAACAGACTTTGAGATATAAAGTCATATTTTGACAATGAAATTTGTGTTTATGAGAAACACAGTTGCAAAATTGTGAGATATAGTCTCCGTTACTTTTAGATGTGTATTTGCTATACTTGACAGCTGTATCATTTTAATTCATTGTAACAAACACATGAAAATGTGTGTTATTCCTAATAAAGTGGATGTAGGTGCAGGTAGAAATTAGCTGCCTGAGGGCATTCGCATATGGCTGTTGAGTGATTTGTTTAGCTGTAAAAGCACTGTTTTCTGTCACACACTCTGACTTTCACTGTATTTAATTGGAATAGAGTTACTTAAAAAATATTATTCAGTTTATTTTTAACAGGGAATGAGTGTCCGCTAGCTACTTGTTAGCTTCACATGCTAGCTTGTTTGTGTGGCTGCTGTCTGCACTGCTTTTGCTAAGCAATTAATTCCCTTTGACTAGTAATGAGTTTCATCAAAGCATTCACTGACATCTTCTCATTTGATACGTCATTCTTGTTAACAGTCTCTCTCCCATTCGCTGGCTTCCCTCTTTATTTCTCTCAGGTTCACCCCCTTTTTCTCTTTCACTGTCTTCCATCTTCCGTGTCCCTCCAAAGTGCTTAGCGAGACCACCTGGGGATGGAGACAGACAGTTTCAGATTTAGTTGCATCTCAGTTGCCACAGGCAGACGGCTTCAACTATGATAGCTTTCTGCCTCTCTTTTGCTCTCTCTCTCTCTCTCTCTCTCTCTCTCTCTCTCTCTCTCTCTCTCTCTCTCTTTCGGTCTTCTGAGGGCAACTCAAAGACTAACTAGGCTTTGAATCATCCCTTTGTTTCACTGTCTGTCTGGTCTTGTTCAACAAACAGTGGTGTCATAAATTTGGCTGCCATTTTGAGAGAAATACAGCATGTAACCAATGAAGGGTGGAGATTAGTCATAGTCTGTAAAATTCTGTAAGCTTTTACTGATACTGTTGGATAATAATTCCACAATGTTTTTGCAATATATATGAGACTAGTTTGTTTGTCTTTAAATCGTAGATCAAGTCAAAAACAGTTACTACATTGGTCTGGATGGCTCCTTGCGTCTGGTATTGGCCAACGGTATGGAAGTGTCTCTTCACACGGAGCCTCACCTGCTGTCAGGAACAGTCAACCCGACCATAAGCAAGAGAAATGTCACTCTGCCCATCGACAATGGACTCAACCTGGTGGAATGGAGACAACGGAAAGAACAGGCACGAGGACAGGTCACAGTGTATGGACGCAGACTCAGGGTAAGAACGTCACAGAATTTTCTCTCCAACATTTTTTCTCTTATTTGTACATGAATTTTAGAGTCTAATTATTTCTAAAAAGCTGGCAGGTCTGCTGTTACTAGAAAAAATGGCAAAAGCATGTTTTTTTTGTTGTTGTTTTTTTTTTAACAGGAGCGCATAGCCATTTTAGCACAAATGTTATTAGAGAGCATGTGGAAGTATTTTAGACACGTTTAAGAAAAAAATTATGAGAGCTATGAAGCCCGCTGACAACACATCCAAGGCCAAATTGTTAGAAATTAATTCAAAAGCTACTATTTATACTGTTGACAAGCTATTTATTAATTGACTCAATGATATGTAACTGTTTTTAAGTGTCTCTAGTCTGTTTGTGTTGTAATATTTTGTGATGAAACGGATGTATTGCTGTCCATTTTGGCCAGAACACTCCTGCGAAAGAGATTTTTAATCTCAGAGAGTCTTTTCTGGTTAAATAAAGGTTAAATAAATAAATCAAATGTAGAAAATGCTTTTTTTATATCCCAAGCAATTAGCAATAATAGTAAATAAATAAAAACATCTAATCTTGTTATGGTCTAATGTCACAAAATTCAGAAAGAATTCCATAGTAAACAACACCTTGAATATTTAAAGCTGCAGTTCGTAACTTTTTTTGTGTTCAGAATTTACAAAATTTAAATAATAAGCGAGTAAACCATGAATCCATTTTCCAAGCCGTGTTTTTGGCTTGTCCTGAATCACTACTGTACACCTTTAATAAGTGTTTATATTCGGACTATTTTAGACTGGTTCAGGTAGGTACCGCGGCGGAGTACCTGCATGATTTGTCATAGACAGTAGTTCCAGCTACAATGTTCTCCCACAAGACGCACGCATTTCTGTTTATTAGCCGCTAGAGCGCCAAAAGTTACAGACTGCAGCTTTAATAATTAAAATTGATGCAGTTGCATTGTCAAGGTACTCTGAAAGTACGGTGATAGATTGTTCATGATTAATTGGCTGTGAAAGCTTCATATTTTATATTGGATTTGTATTAATACTTTATGGTTTTTGGATTAAATAATAAATATCATTAACAATACATAGCATTATTTTTGTTCAAATACCTAATATTTTAAAACAAAGGTAAATTATGCATTATTCCTGTTGCCTAATATTTAAATTTTGCATTTGTATTTTATTTCTAGTCAACAAATAAAAATTCTCATTGTGTTTTGCGAGATTGAATGTACAACCTACCGGTCATCAGAACGTCACATAGTCAGGTAATTGTGTTCAGACCCCCACGTTACCTCAACGTTGTCATCTGCTCATCCTGAGTTAATTTTACGCAGACATGGTTCCATACCTTGCAGTCACACCTCCACATAGCAGCTCATGTGAGCATCAAGACCCCTGTACTTGCAGTAATTGCTTCTTGATTATAATCTCTACTGCTTCTTCTCATCAGTCTCAGAGTCACACGCTGCGCCTGTCCTTTAGACTGATCACTCTTATTATGGCTGCCCCGTAGAGTCTAGCTAGGCCTTACCGGTCAAGTAGCTGCCTTCCAAGGTCAGTTTGCGCATGTGTGTGTCTCAGCGGTCGATCCATCATTCAGGAGCCATGTCTCTATGACCCTGAGGCCTGAGGTCACTGCCTAGGGCAGGGTTGACTCTCTCGTGATCAAAACCCTGAGGGTTTCCTCAGACAGCATCTGATGTCTTCATAATTATTGTGCTGCCAGTATTGGGGCCACTTTACAGCTTTTGCAAGATGATATATGTGCATATACAGACTACCATTTAAAAGTTTTGGTTCAGTAAAGTTTTAGCGATTTTAATATTTTTATTCAGCAAGAATGCATTAATCTATCAAAAATCTGTAGTAAAACATTTATGATGCTACAAATGATTTCTATTTCAAATAAATGTTAAAAAAAGACATATATAGATATATATGTAAATAAAAACCTTTATTTTGGATACGATTAATTGCTATTAATCATTTGACACTAATATATATATATATATATATATATATATATATATATATATATATATATATATATATATATATATATATATATATATATATATATATATATATATATACACATACATATACATATACATATACATATACACATACATACATACATACATACATACATACATACATACATACATACATATATATATATACCCTTTGAGTGCAGACTGTAGAAAGGCTCAGCTTGTAAGTATGAACCAAAGGACAATCCGTACTGAAATCATTGAGCAACCTTGAGTGACGTGTCTAGTGATATTATGTGGGTGGATGAGTGGGTGAATGTGTCAAATTATATGTGTGTGTGTGTGTGTTGTATGAGGGGTGAAGCTGCTGGCTGTGAGGATGTTTGTCAAGTTGATATGAAGCCAAGAGAATTAAGGGCAGAACAGAAAGAGATTTAAATGGACACATTTACAAAAGCATATACAGTACGGTATTACAATGACTCTTTAAGAAAATTATATTACAATGATTTCAACCATACAGTATATCAACTACTTTTAATGTGTGCATTCATATGCTCTCCCACAGTTCAGTTAACAAAGCTTCTATGAGGCGTCATACTAACCGAAAGATAAAAGGCTTCCAATACCAGTATTGTGATGCATAACGATCCATTGACTTGTTAGATTTATATCGCAGTGTGTTTTCGAATGAAGATTGGCAATACCCAGCCCTAGTAGAAATGTGGGTCACTAGCAGCCTGAAGTTTTACTGTGGTCACATGTCCATCGCACTGGCTACTAGACACCATCAAGAACAGCTGCCAGGCCACCAAAATTATTCTTGTCTCCATAGCAACCACATCTCCTGACAACAACAGAGCTCTGGAAAAATAGTAGTGTAAATTGCCCCCTCACAGCGAGCTCAAATCCCAAAAACCACTGAAGGCTTAAACGCAAGGCCTCGACTGACAGTTCTCTAAATGTTTGCTTTACATTATTAGAACGGTGTCCTATACTGCCTCCAAACAAACAAAACCAACACGTGGGCAAGTGTGTTTACTGAAGGAAGCGACAAATCGCACTGAGCAAACAAGATTACAGTTCTTACCACAGCAGCGGACGGGGGAAAATTATAAATGAATGGCAAAGCGACAAGCAAATATTGGATTTGAAGAACAAAAACTTGAATACATTTTTTATGACAGCAGAGAAGAAAATCAAATGCTGTTTGACAGATTTGTTGACTTTTCGAATATGGAATGGGAAATTTCAATTATTGATGGTGATTTATGAAAACAAACGTTACTTACAAGTTGTTTATTCATTGCCGAAAGTGCTTTAGTGACAGTCCTAAGATATTCTGATAATTAGCAGAGTTATGAAAAAAATGTTGTCTTTTGTTCCTAGTTTTAATCGTTGTTTGTTTGACAAACAGGAGTCGGGTAATCTCAAAGTAGTTGTATTTTGATCAGCAAAGCATGCAAATTTCATCCATCTGTCAAAGAAGGGAGGGAAAAACATGGCAAGTGTCTGTCTAACATTCCCCAATACAGTGTGTGAATTATACGATAACTTTTCTGGAATTTCAGTCAGCAAAACATCAACTATAAAGCTTAGTTCACCCAAAAATTACAATTCTGTCATTTACTCTCATGTTTTTCAAACACGTATAACTTATTTTCTTCAATGAAAAACTAAAGGAGATGTTTTACAGAATGTCCATGATGCTTTTTTTCCGTACAACAAAAGGGGATAGCACCTGTGACCTTGTTGTCACTGTGTTTCTTCTTCTTATTATTATTATTATTATTATTAATGTTGAATATTACTAATGCTTAATATTTTTGTGGAAACAACAATACATTTATTTTAAAGGAATTGATGAATGGAAAGTGCAAAATAACAGCAAATATTTGAAGCGGAAATCTTTTAAACGTTGTAAATGGCTTTTATCTGTCACTTTTTATCAATTCAGTGCATCCTACCTGAATTAGTGCTAATCTTTTATTTATCTAATCCCAAACTTTTCAATAATAGTAAAAAAAAAAAACATTAAATCTAAAAAAAAAGTGAGCAACAGTGATGCTACGAATTTTGTCAATATACTGTCTTATATTGAAGAGTGCTTGAGCAACTTGCTGTCTGCAATTTTCGTTTGAGTGTCAAAATTAGTGCCACACGAAAATATTTGTAGATACTGTTCAAATGTGCCTTATGTAACATGTGGAATAATATGGTTTAGTGTAAGTACACCCTACTTTTTGTCTTGATGTCCTTTTTGGGGGTTCTTAGACACTTCCTCAAACCCCCTGTTTTTCCCACCCTGCCCCTGTCCAATCTCCTTCCTCCCGCCATATCTGCTTTCCTAAAGCTTAGTCCATTTAAAGGAATGTCCAATTTAAGGCATTCCCCTTGAGCGGGTTTCCATTCTCCAGAGACCCAAGATCTCACTGCCAAAAGAGCTTTTTTTCCAGCCCGTTGGGCCTCTGCTCAACCAGAGCCTGGCCTGAGCATACAGCCTTCACTTTCATTCTCTCTTCATTTTTTTTTTCTTTAAACCCGTCGCTTCAGTCCCCTGTCATCCTACTCTGGACAAATCAGCCCTTGACAAAAGTTCTCTCATCCTCAGAGCCATAAAATGGCTTTTTGATGCCTTGAAATGTCTAGTAAATAACATTTAACAGAATAGCAGAAATAATAACTGTTTTTGAACTGGTTTTCGAACAAGATGGATGGATGGATGGATGGATGGATGGATGGATGGATGGATGGATGGATGGATGGATGGATGGATGGATGGATGGATGGATGGATGGATGGATGGATGGATGGATGGATGGATGGATGGATAGATTGATTGATTGTTTGAGTAAGTTCTCAATCTTGATATCTTCAGATAAAAGAGTCAAGCTGTATTTGAAAAAGCGAGAGTGAAAGAAATGGGGGCCATGTTCATCGGTAGGTGGGTAAGGCTTAAAGGAGTGGGGAGGGAAAAATATTGGCCCTTGACAAAAGTTCTCTCATCCTCAGAGCCATAAAAGCCTGGCTTTTTGATGCCTTGAAATGTCTAGTAAATAACACTTAACAGAATAGCAGAAATAATAACTGTTTTCGAACTGGTTTTCGAACAAGATGGATGGATGGATGGATGGATGGATGGATGGATGGATGGATGGATTCTTTGAGTAAGTTCTCAATCTTGATATCTTCAGATAAAAGAGTCAAGCTGTATTTGAAAAAGCGAGAGTGAAAGAAATGGGGGCCATGTTCATCAGTAGGTGGGTGAGGCTTAAAGGAGTGGGGAGGGAAAAATATCTGCCCTTTATTCTGTCAACCTCTTTGTTCTGTCACCCCCACCGGGAATTCTCCTATTCATGAGCTGCTTGCTTTTAATGTAAAATAATCCTCTCAATTAGGTATTAGTGACATTAATTGGCCCCAGTGTAATTGTCCCTTCACAGATGAGAGCTCCCAGCATGCCCACGAGGAGGAGAGAGAGCGAAAGCTTGCTTGCTGCTCTTCCCCCCTTCCGCCATACCACTGGACCAAAGCCAACAACAACTCGCAAAATCACTTTAAGACTCTGTTAAGCCTTGCCAGCAGTGAGCCAAGCCGGGTACCAGAGTACCTGATGAGAAAAACCAAGATCAATTAAGGACACATTACACTGATAAGAGATATGGGGAAATGAGTGTTTAATTATAATGCATTTTCAAAGACTGTTTGGCCCAAACTTCCAGATGGTTGTTTAGTCAATACTCATTCAGCCCTGTAGACATAATACGACAAAGTGTTATGCTTGGAAGAAAAGAACGTTTTATGGCAAATTTTGAGTTTGCATTCATGCCAGACTTAGAAACATGCTAATAAGCATTTTTCTTAAGTATATTAGACAAGTTCATAGTACTTTCGGGTTACCAAGTGGAGTAGAGTGCTTTTTATTTTTCCATTGTAATTCTCAACAACAGGTGTAGGTTCTTTATGGACCTGCTAATACAATGTTGACATTTAGTTAGGTCTAGCTGGATGCCCCATTTATTATCCACCAATACCTAAATTCACATCGCTGCAATAAAGATTCTAGTGCATTGTGCCAAGGGTTGAAGGTATTAAGGCCTCTAAATCCTTGATCGCCCCCCGCTTTGACCTGTGTGTGCCTTTGGGATTACTAGCCATGTAGGACTAGTTCTCAGCTCTGATCTCAGCATGTTCCGGGGTCAGAGGGCTCTGCACATTCGGACTGAGCCAAAAACTCAGTATGACATGTCATTCAAACAATGTAGTGGGCTTTGAACTTCATATGCACCTCAAGTGTCATTGTTTTCCTCCTGCTTCAAATACAATGGAAGTGGAAATCTACCCCTCAATAATTCCTTCCTTAAAGGCATGAGGAATGATTATACTAAACTGAGTGCTTCTCTCATTCTTTTTGCTTTAACATGCAGCAAACAAAGAAATAAGTCAATTTAAAAGTTTGTGGCCTCTAGAGGTATGCAGTTGAAAGTAAAAAATCAGACAGTTCATGCTATCCAAGTCCATGTGTTGAATTCAGGGGCCTAATTTTCCTATCTTCCTTTTTTTGGTATAGGTTCATAACAGGAACTTGTTATCCATGGATTTTGACCGAGTAACCAGGACTGAGAAAGTCTATGATGACCATAGGAAGTTCACTTTGAGGATCCACTATGACCATGCGGGAAGACCTACTTTGTGGGCTCCAAGTAGTCGGCTAAACGGTGTCAATGTCACATACTCACCAGGTGGCCACATCGCAGGAATCCAGAGGGGCACTATGTCAGTCCGAATGGAATATGACCTAAATGGGAGAATCACCTCAAAGATATTTGCAGATGGAAAGTCATGGAGCTACACCTACCTTGAAAAAGTAAGTATCTTTATCTGGAAAATTATCAGGTTGAAAAATAATTGCTACTTCTCTTTTTTCTGAAGAGATATTTTTGTCGAACCCTGTTAATTTGTTACTTGTTAAGCTTTAACCTTATGTGCTTTAGCAATGATCCCTGTCTAATGTGCAGCTTGTGTTATGCATTGTTACCACATGCAGCCTGACAACGAACTTGTTCCTAAAATATCACTGAGAAAAAAAGTAAAATGTCACTGTCTTGTTAATTAGAACCAATATCTGAGAAATCCAAGACCTTACTGTGTAATTTGAAAATGGCAGCTGTTTAGTACATTGAAGTGCTGACATCCCCAATACATGGGTTTAAAAGTATTGATTGTAAGCTCTAAATTCACTCTATTTAATGTTTCTTGCCATTCTAAAATGATCATGTGCTGCTGGTAAGATCAATAACTTCTAAGTAAAAAAAAAAAAAGAAAAAGAAGAAGAAGAGCTGATTCCCGTTAAAATATAAACTCCAGAATATCCTCCCACTGACCTCCATATAAGGTGACATTATTAAAACTGGTATCAGGGGAGGGGGGGGGGGGGGGGCTGTATGATGACTTAATCCTCATTAAATGAGATTTTGCCCTTCTTCATTTTTCAGTCAATGTTGTAGAGCAGCATATTTGTAATTTTTATGCACCCTGAAGTGATTCTGTGACACCCTACAGTTTGTTGTGCAGTTAGTCATGTGGTGCAATGTGACTCCTGGGTACTTAGTGACCTTCACTTTCACTGGGTTGAGAATTTCACATTTAACTGTTTGAAGTGCTCTCAGAATGTGTTGGGAATTACTATGCTTCATTAAATCAGCTTACTGAGCATCATTTTGTCATTTTCCTTTGGCAGTCCATGGTGCTGCTGCTATACAGCCAGCGACAATACATCTTCGAGTTTGACAAGAACGATCGCCTCTCTTCAGTAACAATGCCCAATGTGGCCAGGCAGACCTTGGAAACCACCCGTTCCATCGGCTATTACAGAAACACATACAAGCCACCTGAGGGCAATGCCACAGTTTTGCAAGATTACAGCGAAGATGGACTGCTTCTGCAAACCATCCACCAAGGAACGGGGCGTAGAGTCATCTACAAGTATGGGAAACTCTCCCGTCTGCTGGAAATCCTTTATGATACAACACGGATTGCCTTTTCTTATGATGAATCTGCAGGCATGCTGAAAACGGTGGGGCTTCAAAGTGAAGGCTTTGCATGTACCATACGCTACAGGCAGATCGGACCACTCATCGACAGACAGATCTTTCGTTTCAGTGAGGAGGGCATGGTGAACGCTCGTTTCGACTACAACTACGACAACAGCTTCCGGGTCACCAGCATGCAAGCGGTCATCAATGAAACCCCCTTGCCTATTGACCTCTATCGCTATGATGACGTCTCAGGCAAAACGGAGCAGTTTGGCAAGTTTGGAGTCATCTACTATGACATTAACCAGATCATTACCACAGCTGTCATGACTCACACCAAACACTTTGATGCCTATGGACGAGTTAAAGAAGTGCAGTATGAGATTTTCCGTTCACTGATGTTCTGGATGATGGTACAGTACGACAACATGGGGCGAGTGGTGGCCAAGGAGCTTAAAGTGGGGCCCTATGCAAATACCACCCGTTACACCTACGAGTATGATGCTGATGGCCAACTCCAGGTGGTGTCCATCAACGACAAGCCTCTTTGGCGCTACAGCTATGATCTGAATGGGAATTTGCACCTCCTTAGTCCTGGTAATAGTGCTAGGCTTACACCGCTACGCTATGACATTCGGGACCGCATTACTCGATTGGGTGACGTGCAGTACCGGTTGGACGAGGATGGATTCCTCAGGCAGAGAGGCAATGACTTCTTTGAGTATAACTCTGCTGGGTTGCTTGTTAAAGCCTACAACAAAGTTAACGGATGGACCATCAAGTACCGCTATGATGGCTTGGGCAGGAGAGTGTCCAGTCGATGCAGCCAAGGCCACCATCTGCAATTCTTCTACGCAGACTTGTCCAGTCCCACCAGAGTCACGCACATGTACAATCACTCAAGCTCAGAGATCACCTCGCTCTACTATGACCTTCAGGGTCACCTGTTTGCCATGGAGTTGAGCAGTGGAGATGAGTTCTACGTGGCCTGCGATAACATCGGTACACCGTTGGCTGTATTCAGTGGTGCCGGTCTCATGATCAAACAGATCCTGCACACAGCTTTTGGAGAAGTGTATTTGGACTCCAACCCAAGTTTCCAGCTAGTTGTAGGCTACCAGGGTGGCCTTTATGAGCCCCTTACAAAGCTTGTCCACATGGGACGCAGAGATTACGATGTTCTTGCAGGCCGATGGACCACTCCTGACCATGATGTTTGGAAGCAACTCAACAGCAACAACATTGTGCCCTTCAACCTCTACATGTTTAAGAACAACAACCCACTGAGCAACAACCAAGAAACCAAGTGCTACATGACAGGTAATCACATAATTTCTAATAAATCTTGTGTTGGAACACACTGAGGTTAACATTATTTAATACATCCATCCATCCATCCATCTATTATCCAAATTGCTTGTCCTGTGTAGGGTCACAGGGCTGAGGAAGCCTATCCCAGCGCCTCGGGCCAAAGGCTCGGAGGGCTATTAAATAGCCTGTAAATAACTTAACTGTTACATTTTACCTTCAACAATCTAAAACACCATGAGCACCTGGTGCCAAGAATCTTTGCACTAGAGTGATTATTTTTCAGGCTCTCGTCCCAGCCCCAGCTTGGGGGTGATCTTGCCTCCACATACACTGCTTGTGAGCAATGACAGCACAACAAAGTCCCCTTTGTTCTTCATTCAGGTTGTTCCTCTGAAATATCCCATCAGTCTTTGCTTCCCTAGCCTGTGCGGGAGGTAAATAGTAGTGAATGCTCCCCAGTGTTAGACAAATAACACAAAGGAGTCCATGGAACTAGAAGCTAGGGGCTGATTCACTTTTCTCTCCACTTGAAAGTGAAATCGCAGCCTTACTCAAAGAAAACAAAATATTATAGTCACATTTGTAGTCTATAACTGTGAATGCATGCTGGTTTTTGACTGAAATCAAAGCCTTGTTCGTGCCCTTACTATCAAAGGAAATGAACGCTATAGAATCACAATATCGGTTGTTTATGTTAGAGCAGCCTTGTTCTAGTGTCTTCCTTTGTGTATTTCCTTTGAGTATCCTGTCGAAAAGATTTGTGGTGAGATGAGCCCTTGTTCTCTGAAAATTCATATGCAACATTCATACACTGAGCTTATTTGGAGTGCTGCAGCAACCCTGCCCCTAACCCTTACCTTGGATGCAGCAAAAGTGAACCTCGTGAGAGTTTTCCAGAACCATTTTTACCTTTCATATAGCACCACTACAAAATACTATCCCTGGTTACTTGCTTATGTTGTGCATTGTATACCATTCTCCAAAATGCAACGTTGGTGTGTTTCTTATGATTTTTCTTGTAAAAATCTGGTTAATTATGCTCACCAGCAAATAAGCACCAATTAACCAGCATTTTCTAAACTGGCATGTGCTACTGTAGTTTTTTCTATCTTTTCAGAAGGATATAGCATATGTATGCTAATATTACTGCGGACTAGCCATATTTCAAGCTCAGCTAAACACCTAGCCTCTAGGCTGTAGCCTACATCATTAAAGTTAGCTTTGAAGAAGGAAATCTAAAGATTCTGCTGGATATTAGATGTACTTGAGTGGGCTGTCAGCCTTTTATGAATGATGGCATTGACATTTTCATTCCTCTGAAATACAGAAGGGTCCTTTCATTGTCCTTAATCAAATTCATATTTAAAACAACTCTGTCAAGTGACACAGCCTTAAATAAAGGAGCAGTCGTCAGTGTGCACTTCATTGTTATAGCAATGTCTCTTCTATCCATGACTAATGTATTTGATGCAGCAGGGAAAAATCAAAAGGCCATTTGATTTTGGTAAGGTTCATACTCTCAGTATTTTATAGTATGATTCGCTATTCATGCTAATGCCTATGAATATGCACAAAAACAAAAATACATATTCTGATTATAGAAAGGGTGACACACATATGGTCACAGCATGAAATATGTATGATTATCAAGCACACCAGCAGATCTCAAACATCAAGTTTCTCATATGCTGGATGTAATTTTATCGTTTTTTTGTGTGTGGACAAAATGCTACAAATGATCATCTTTTTTTGGAGATTTGCCATTTCCTGTGGAGGATTAATCATATTTAGTCCAGTCTCTGAAACTAGTGTTGCCTGTAATGACTGCAGGAGCTTATTTCAAGAAGGAGCTCACTTGGCATGTGTCCTGATTTGCAATGAATCACGCTTTTGTGGTGTAGTTCCCCCCCAAATAGAGTAAATTATTATACAGGCATTATCACTGAGTGCTGCAGTTACCTTTTGCTCTGCTGTAAGTGTATTTCATCGCAGCATTTCTCTTTCAACAGATGTTAACAGCTGGCTAGTGACATTTGGTTTCCAGCTATACAACGTCATCCCTGGCTACCACAAACCTGCCACGGACACCATGGAGCCTTCTTACGAGCTCATTCACACTCAGATGAAGACTCAGGAGTGGGATAGCACCAAGGTAATTCATCCAACAAATTTGTCTTTTTGTTTGCCCACCTCTTTAAAAACACACCTGGCCTTTGACTCCAACTTCAGACTTTATTTGCAGTACCTTGACCTTTTAGTTTGCCTCCTCCCAAAGGAGTTCACAGCAATCAACCCAGATTCTCGTGCGGATAAGCGTGGCCTCTGCTCTGGCTCCTCAAGCCAAGGGAAAGGGGTCAAGCTAAAGAGCCCTTGTAATAGGACTGCCATTAGGGAAATTCACTCCAAATTTCCTCCAGCAGCAGCCATTGATTTCAGCTCAGTCTTTCACACTCTTTAGCTCTCTAAAAGATGTTGTCTCCCTCTCTTTCCCTATCTTTATGGTTCTTTGTCTCAATGCTCCCTGTTTTTCTCAGCCTCAGACATGCACTGATTATCGAGCCTCCTTTAAGCCATCTGAATAATTGAGAAGCCAGTTGGACATGGTGGCGGCTCTTTTGGCTGTTGTTAAGGACACCTTACCTCTTAAGCTGTCCTGGCTCAAACTAATGGTTCTTTCGAGAAGATAAAGGGTATATAGAGCTTCACAGTATTATTGGTAGCTGACTTGTC
This sequence comes from Acrossocheilus fasciatus, assembly GCA_036784905.1. Lineage (NCBI taxonomy): Eukaryota > Metazoa > Chordata > Actinopteri > Cypriniformes > Cyprinidae > Acrossocheilus > Acrossocheilus fasciatus. Next base: position 7,991,225 of record CM071952.1, read on the forward strand.
AATTACTTTTGGGAAGTTGGCATATTCTTCCATGTGAAATGCTGTACTCCATCTGAAATTATTTTAAATAGCTTTTTGCAGTATTATCACAGTTTTCAATATTGATAATAGTTCAACTTTGCCATTGTTCTATATTAAAATAGAGCAACAAAACAATTATTTTTAATTGTAGCATTGTTTTGCTGTATTTTTTTATTAATTAATTAGAAAAGCCATTTAGTACATTACCCATTTTTTTTTTAATGTCCAGAAAGGTTAATGGAAAATAATGAAAATATATATTGTGTTGATAGCGTTTTATAAAAATCAATCGTGCTGTGATGGAAATTTTTTGTTGTACTGCCCACCCCTATAGATGTATAAAAGCAACTTAAACTACTTGAATTTTAAAACTGATAGGCTTGTATGGTAAGTCCAATCCCACTCCAGATGGTAAGAACTTCCATTCCACGCGTCAAACAGTATAAGCAGCACAACCTCAAACTATCAGGCTCTATAATAAGCAAGCATTTGAGGCTGAGCGACATGGGTGAGCCTCAGACAGCTGAGATATGAGATTTTAAATCTAATGTGATGGAGCTATTTGAAGCCGTCAGCCTGGCAGGTTTCATATGGCTTTCAAACATTCAAGGAGAACTGAAGTATCCAAAAAAGGACTTTCAAGTTTAGACACCCTGGGTTTTGTTTTTATTTAGTTGAGTTGTGAGGGAAAGCAGTCTCTTTCAGAGAGTTCTGTTTGGTTTTAACGGCCATACAGACTCACCTTCCAACATAGGATCAATGTTGTAGAAGGTATTTAACCAGACTTGTCCTAATGAATTCTCTTTTGGGAACCAATCATTATAATTTAATCAAGAGCACACAGTCTCCTCTTGTAGTGTGCTCTTGCATACAAAGCTGTTTAAATTGTCAGGGTGTGTATTTAAAAAGTCTCCACCGATGCAAAACATAACAACGGTTACTTGTGGCCATTGGATCAAACCGTCAACAGAGCAGAAAATAAACTTTTCTAGTGTGACCACTTCTCAAAACCTGTGAAAAGTTAAAAGAATTGCACTCGAAGGTTTGTTTCTTTGGGAGTGGTGTGAGCTGACTTCAAATCAACTTGGACACAATGCAAAGATGCACCGATGGACTCTGTTGGGCAGCAATCTCAACCCTCAAGGGAGACTCCACTCTATCATGTACCTCGTAGGGTTCCTCTCCTATGGGAACCTCAGAAGTGCATCCAATACCACTTTCAAGACTGCTCTCAAAAGAGCCTAATTCAATTCCAAACCCTTGCTTGAATTTTCCATTTCAAATGTTTTTTATATTCTTTACGAGACCATAAAACTTGTGAATGTTTACTCTGAGACTGAAACTTTACTGTCGAAGTGAGACCGAAAAGGAACAATCTCGTGTCCTGCAGCCCTTTGCATAGTCAAACCTACTGAGTTACCCATAAATCAGCTCTCTCTAGCTCAACCCCACACGCAGATTTTTCCCTTTTATTAGGGGGCAGTAAACAATTCTAATTGCCAACCAATTTGCTTTTTGGCAATGTAATTGTGGGGTCATTTATGGGCTTTTAAAGCAGCTGCATTAAAAAAAAATCTACTAATGGCCTTGCAGCTGCACTGCTGCTCTTTTGAGAGTCTAAAGTGGGTTGTTTATGCCATAATGCCCGTGTTACATTTACAAGACCTGCAGTGCAGAGTATCTGAAGGCATAGAGGAAATGACCCTTCATTACCAGTAGCTATTTTTCCTCCAATTTCTTTCTGGCTGAAATTTCATATTTTGCAACTATTAACAAACCTACTACCTAGTACCCACACAAGAACAACTGAATGAGTCTTACAAAGAACATGGGTTGTATTAAAATTAATGTGAATTATTTTCATGACAATTAATTCTCTCCTAGATCTCATTAACATTGTCATTACCAAATTAACATTCTGATTAAATAATTATAGACAGTACAACCATGGTGTATTAAATACTATTTACATTATTAAAGGGCTAATATAACAACAACAACAACAAAAAAGTCATGTAATTTACATTTTTATTTTTATGAACTCTTCCATTTTTTTTTCTTTTTTGCTTAATTCTGCTTAATTGTCCCAATGGAATTAATGGTCACAAAGTTATGCTTTGTTCTCATTTTTACAAAATATAATTAAATATAGATTTTGAATTTTGGTGTGCAATATTGACTTTGGCTTTGAGATTCACCTGCTCAGTCCTGTGTTCTTACTCTCAGCCGGCACTTTCTAATTCAATTGGAAGTTTTTTTGATTGAAGTTCTGCTGCTTCTAACCCTGAGCATGATGGGTTTAGTGCTCTGAAAATTTCCAGCAACAGCTGGATAGTGAGCGCTGACTTTTTTATCACTCTCGTTTTCCTTGCCGTTTAGACTCCCAGGGTCTTAAAGACCTATGTGGATGAGAAATGATGTAAATGTGCTGGCTGATATCCACTGGATGCCCGCAGATTGATTTTGACTTTGATCAGAGCCCTGCGCTGATAGGCCTCCATGCTGTCTGACCACCCAGTGCTATTTGAATGATGTATTTCTTTTCCTTTTTTTGGTCAGAGAAAAGTCAAATAGGTAGGTTGCAGCATAGACAACCCCCACCATCCGTTTATCTCTCTGTGCCCTCTGAACTGTGACCAGAATGAGTAGGCTGTTGGAGTAAATAAACATATTGTGGTGCGGTGTGAAGTATACCTCTAAGGCAGGCATTCCCTTAAATGCTTAAAATATTTGCTTAAAGTACTGTAAATTTAATGTGAATAGCAGCTCTAGTAATTTAATCTTGAAGGTTTCAACAGTTCGAGACAATGCAGAAATCATTTCTGAAACCCTAGAGAAGGTACATGTGAGATTACCAGGGTATTTTAATCAGGAGAAACATGTGAGGTACAGGAGACTCCCATTTGCTCTCCATTTAATCTCATCACTGTCTAGGAAAAACAACTGAGTCATTAAAGAGACCTTTTGTTTCTTTCCAAGTTCAGTAACTTAATCTGTAGTGAAGGGCAACACAAAAAGAGAGCAAAAAGGAGGCAAAGGGAAAGATGGGAACATATACTCTGAGGGAATCATATCAAATAACACAAGAACTTTGTGCCAGTGCCAGAGCTTCAGCTGGACTCTGTTTCTCCTTCCGGACAGGAGCCCTGGAGTCTGACACCCAGAACACACTATTTCTAGGACTAGTACAATCCATCTGCACGCTTCGGTCCCTCATGGTTATCTAAATCTTCTCTTGGGGCGAGGGTTTCCCGTCAAGTCACATTAAAGGAGAGGATGACTTATCACTACATTATTGTTGGCCTAAAGAGAGAGTCTTGTATTCAGTTCTCCTCGTGGGAATCTGTTTACTCTCTACAAACAAAAGTTATTCCAGAGTTGAAGAGTCAGATCAGCACATTTGGAAGCAAAAAATCACCTGATCCACACTTCTTCACACCTGAACATAAAATAGAACGAGTTATGCTACGTAGTTATATCAGGAAATGTGAAATGTTTGAAGTGTTAATGAAGCAGCACGATTCTTGGTTGAGGGGAAAGTTGAGCAGCTGAATGCGGGGGTAGGATGAGTTTCCCGCTGAGATCACCCATCCTGCACAAACCATCAGGAAATGTTACTTACTCCCAGGAAATAGCAGCAGCGAAGGCGGCGGGCGCAATGACGCCTGCCACTGGAGGAGATAACATAATGAATGTGAAAATCATATGCAAGGATTTACAACGTAGAGTGTTTTGCTGAGAAGCAATGTGTCATAATATGTCACATTCAATCAATACCGCCACAGACCTCACTGTGGCCAACGGTAATTGCGAATGTTGTTTTGGAGATGCAATATCATACGTTTAATTTATTCACTCAATGAAAGTAGTCACCCATGATCAATGTGAAACTGATGGCAGGACACTCACAGGCTTTTGTTTGTCTTCTTGCAGTCTGTTCTGGGCGTACAATGTGAAGTCCAGAGGCAGCTGAAGTCTTTCGTCCGGTTGGAGCGGTTTGACCAGATCTACGGGTCGAGTGATTCCGGTTGCCCTCAAACCCCTCTCCGCACGCTCTTCGCCACAGGGGCCTCGCTCTTCGGGAAAGGTGTGAAAGTAGCCATCCGGGAGGGCCGTGTTGCTGCCGACATCATCAGCCTGGCCAACGAGGATGGGCGGCGGATCGCGGCGGTCCTAGACAAGGCCACCTACCTGCAGGATTTACACTTCACCATCGCAGGTTTGGACACACACTACTTTGTCAAATCGGGACCAGTAGAGGGCGACCTCTCTCTGCTTGGCATGACGGTGGGCCAGCGCACACTGGAGACAGGTGTGAACGTAACTGTCTCGCAGGTCAACACGGTCCTCGGCGGTCGTTCGCGCCGCATAACCGATGTGCAGCTGCAGTACGGTACGCTGTGCCTCAACGTCCGCTACGGCAGCGGCCACGACGAAGAGAAGGTCCGTGTGCTGGAGCTCGCGCATCAGAGGGTCGTCGTGACCGCCTGGGCTCGTGAACGTCACAGACTACGACAAGGAGAAGAGGGTTCTCGAGCTTGGACGGACGGGGAGAGGCAGCAGCTTCTGAGTTCCGGACGCGTGCAGGGCTACGAGGGCTTCTACATAGTATCGGTCGACCAGTTCCCCGAGTTGGCCGACAACGTAAATAACATCCACTTCTTGCGACAGACTGAGATGGGTCGCAGGTGACATGAACGCGAGGGGAACCCGTACTCGGACTCAGCGTCCAGGACTTCTTGCCAAAGACAAGTTGCGTTTGTGACCATATTATGTTACTTTATTTTTATGTTGACTGTGCCAGACTTATTTTTTTAATACATGACGTACATGGTTGAAAACAGTTGCACTGTTTCGACAACAGCAGAGTGCCCTTCTCTCTTTTGGTAATTCTTAAACCCCCTTTGCCCCTTAAGTGTGGCTGCTAGAAGACGGCATATGGCAGTGTCGGCGGTTTATTCGGTTCTGCCTTCGAGTTTGTGGGTTTGCTCAAAGGAATATAGGAAGAAGGCTGGTAATGCATTATGCTCACTGGCTCAGCCTGCTGCCAGACGAGCAGATTGTTATTCACGAGCTTCACTCCACTCTGCCTTTTCCTGCGCCTCAGCCAAGGAGAGACCTCTTTTAATCGCTTCTTTTTATACTTGAAAGCCCACCGGCTGTGTCATACTTAAACAAGGACATTGGTGTTTGCAGTGCATTGCTACCAGTTCAGATTCCTAGCTGAACCCATCTCATGTTCAAAACTTGTCGTGGTGTCTTGTAATATTTTGGGACTGGGTGGCTTGCTGGTAACATTCATTTTTTTAATTATTATTTTTATTTCCAAATTTGACCAAATGGCTTAAAACATGAATAGAAGGGGGAAAGAAGAATAAAGTATGCACACTTCTGGAAAATTTGGAAAATTGACAGAAATTTAGGAAACAAATAGGACATATGTAGCCCCATGGTCTTTAAATGTACTTGAAATAAAAATGAAACAACACTGTTTAAAAGAAATTATCTCCAAAACCTAGTGAGCTGCCTACCTAGACAGCATTTCAAGGGTTGTTCTGACTTGACAGCTGTTCCAATAGGCAGTTAGATTTAGATGGCCAACAATTTGAGAGGAATGTTGATTACAAATATTTTTATATTTAATTTACTACTTTAAAGTATCAGTAGTAGTTATCTGAACTACTATTATATTGACTCTTATCCAATATTTCTGTTATGTATTATTATGCATATTAGAGTATCATGCATTTACTGTAGAATAGTAACATGCTAACATCAAACACTATTGCAATCAGTTCTCTTATATTATTTGTGTGCCGTGAAAAGATCCAGATTAATCACTTATGATGGTTCATACTTGTTATGGTGCTGCCTAGCAAGGCAGCTCACAAGGTTTTGGAATGGAGCTACTGAGACTATGAAGAAGGTTTTTTAAAAAAAAATATAATAGTTTGAAAGCAACACGTTATTTCATGCTAACATTCACAAAACAGTATAAAAATTGTGAAAGCATACAGAAATGTGAACACTTGTCCCTTTTTATTGCTAATTGTTGTACTTGAACAATGCCTAGTGTTTCAACACATGGAATAAAGTCCAGAAAATCGGTCAATTCAATTAATTTGTTTTCATGGTTAAAACAAAGAGTTGCATATGGACCATTCCTAAGAATGACAGTATTTATTTTAGTGCTGTGTTTTTTAGAGGAGTATACATCCTCATGTTTGTCAGTGAAATAAATGCTTCAAGCGTAAAGCGGCATGAATGCTTAAAAAAAAGAAGCACATTACTTAAACGTGCACTCAGACTCCTTTTTTTTTTTTTTAAAGAAATGTACTGAGTGCTGCAAGCACTGCACATTGTGGTAAAGAAAGGTGACAACCCCTGTGAACAGCCTTTGCCCCGAGGGTCTCCCAAGCATGGGGCAACGTCGTAAGTGCTCTGAATGTGAAAGTCTGCAAGCTGCCTGAAATGCATTAAAGCCTGAAGGTGCGTCGTTTAGAGGTTGAAATGCACGTCAACCCATCATCTGGATACATGAACTTCAAAGAGCGTCTATTTCTGGTTGGACGGTGTTAATATGTCGGACATGATGGTGCATTGGCGCTTCATATTAGCGTTCGGTTTATGAATCTGCCCCTGCTGTCACTCTTGGGGAAATCACTTGGGAATGGTCACCAAGATAATTAGATCAAGTGTTTTAAGCTGTATAATATTGTCGAGCATATTTTGGTTTATTTTACTGTCATTGAATGCAGTGACATCATGAGTCTGACAATATCGCTGTGTTTAAAAAGAACAATGATGAATGAAGGAAAAAAATGCAATGTGTTTAATTGCACTGACATGCATCGTAAGGCTTTTATTTTTTCTAAACTTTTGGACTCATTTGGACTTTTCGTTTGTTCTCAACACTGTGTTTCTAAATGCTTCTCTTTGAAAATGTAAATAAGGTGACAAGAAATGGGCTGTAAATAAAATGCAAATGTAGATACCTTTTAGAGCTACAGCAGTGAATCTGTGTAGTCTTTAGTTAAAGACGAAAAATAAAGAATATTTTGTGTTTACATTTATTTCACGCCATTGTGATTTACATCATATTTCATTTTTTTCAAAATAACTGTTTCCAAACAGGTTTCCAGAACACTCCCGTTGGCCACTGGTTTGCACTGTTTAACTTACTTTATGTGAGAACAATGGAAGCCCATTTTGGAGTAACAAAATTTCAGTTTTTACTTAAGATCTATATCACACATATATCACAAATGCAACTATATTTCTTGTAACTCTTGACTTTATTTGTCACATTTGGGACTTTATTTCTTACATTAACCTTTATTTCACAATTACCGTTCTATTTTTATGATTTTTATCCTCTTTGCAGTTCAATCAAATAGTGAGTCAAGAGAAAGATGAGCTAATATCATCACAGCTGTGTGTGGGTTATTAGTCACACTAGAATATTACGGCTTTATATAACGGTTCAATGTTCCATGCTGCACAACACGTAAACTGGACATTTTGGCAAATTCAGAAGGTCATCCAGATATTCCATAATTGCACACATTTGAATATTGTACATTTGCATACTATATGCTGCAGTATGGTACAGTCTTCACATCCTTTGCATTTATAGTAATGCTCCTGGATTAGTAAGCTATTTTAACCTAGAGCTCCAGGTTGAAGGATTTAGATGCATGCAAACATTATAAATCCAAATATCTCCAAAGAACCTGACGCACAGAAAAAAAAAGTACACTGTCTTACTCTATTTCAAGTCAATTTGCTTCTAAAGTGGAACTGCAAATTAATGCCTTTAATGTGGAGTTTGACGTTAAGTGGTTCTGGCATCTAATTGTACATTGTGTAATGAGGTGTTTACAATTTTCGGAAGTTTTGCACAAGTGATTGAAATATTCATACACAGAAATGAGGTTCTAGAGGAGGGGAGAGTCTCACAAAACAAACTAGAGCACCACCAAATATTTGTCATTGTTATTAACAAATTTATGGACCATAACATAAAGCAATATATGTTTCAATACACTATTTTAGCGCTGTTTTTTGCACTGCAACAGATGCATTTTGATTACATAATACACTTTAGAAAGTCTGGATAGTCTTTTAGACATGTCAATAAATAAACCAGTGCATGAAAGAGCATTACACTTAACAGCGGTGAGAATAGTAAATAATAGATTAATATCTTCAAACATGTCCAGCTGTATACATTGTCTCATTTGTTACATGATTTTTTTTTTCTTTTTTTTTTTTTTTTAAGTAAACTTTCTAGCTTTGGGATAAAAATAAAATCTGAAAAAGTAAAAATATTCATTATTGGAATATAAATTTTAATACAGATATATTGTAAAATAAGCAAATTATTTTAGTCATATATACACAAATACCAATGAAATGTAAGGTTGCCTTAAGAATGGATAACGTATGACTTTGCATATTTATAATGCATATTGTCGTGTGTGTGTGAACGGATAAGTGCCGCATTCAAGTGATTGACTATTATTTCTGAAGCTCTTAGTCAGAAGCCTGTTCTCATATGAAATACTTTTGAAGTTGGAGCTCAGGGCTGAAATACAGTACATTCCTCCAGGACTTCCTCTTGCTCTCCATCTGTTCCTACTTGACTGTAAAATGAACCTTGAGAGAGTGTTGAGAAAACATTAGACAAGTGGGTACAATTAAAATCAGCGAAGAAGTGATTCCATATTCATGCTTTGAGAGGCAGTTGGTTTTATTAATTTATTTATGCTACATAAATACAAAAAATATAAATGAAAACTGAGCAACCTGAGTTGTTCACTTTCAAAAGAAAGTTCTGGAATTTATTTAAAGTCATCATGAAACAATGTTCACTAACCATGCTACACTGTAAAAAAAAGAAAAAAAGTTGAGCCAACTTAAAATTAAGGCAACCATCTTCAGCAGATTTTTGAGTTTGCTAAACTTATTTTTGTGGGAGATTCTCACATTTTTGTTGTATAAACTTAAAAAAAAAATCTGCTGAAGCTGGTTGCCTTAATTTTAAGTTGGCTTTTTTTTTTTTACAGTGCAGTTCTGTAATTTAATTTTGAGTGTAATGAAATATTCAGCAAGAAAAAAATGGTGGAACTTGATTTTATCCATAAAGAACTGATTGAATTGTTGAAGAAGTTTAGGGATTCTTAACAGTAGGAGAAAAGGTTGTTTCAAGGAAGTCATTTAGATTTATGATGAGCGATTACGAAAACAAAATTTTTCTTTGGAATAACATGCACTGGCTAATCCATAATATAGCTTCAGAAATATATATTAAGATCTATATATGAAATATTTGTGTGCATAAAATATAAGTTTAAAAAATAATGCAATATTTTCTGTATAAAAGTTAATGACAAAGTATCCACAATAAAGTAAATATTAAAAAAAAAATTAAAACAAAGTTTACAACACTTGCCAAGTTCTTAGAAATGTACTTTATATTCCTGTTGGTGAAATTTATTTTATTTATTTTTTTACAATTTTCATCAAAAGTGTAAGTATACACATTTTAATCATTATTTTCACGTTTTTAAATACATATTTCAATAAAACTCATATTTCAATCAAAATGTTTATATGTATTTCAATAATTTATTCATTCCTACAGTTTTTGGGGGGAATCACACCACTACATTTTGCAATTGAAGCTAACTTTGCCTTGTCATAAAAAGGTCAAATTGTCTGATGTTTTTAAGAGACTTATTGATCAATGTATTTTTTATAATTTCATAGACAGAATGTCACGTCATTGACCTAACTTTTCAAAATGTTTTCCAAAATTAAACTAATTTGAGCCTATTTGCTGTTATTCATCAAATACCCTTTATTGTAGGCGTTTGATGTTTCCCAATCACTGCTTCCCACAATGCACTTGATGAAATATAAGCAGAAATGTAACATAACCTAAACAGAAACATGTTGGTTTGAAGATAAAATGCAACCTGAGATCTCTGAAAGAGCTCTCAGGTTGCCATCTGTCACTGAAAAACACAAAGCTGATGAAGAAAAAAGAGAAACCAAAGAGAACTTTTGTCTCTTGCTTTGTGTCCAGAAGAGTGTTTGGAAATGGGAGGTGGGAGGGAGATGTCAACACTCATTTTCTCTCGTCTTTTTATTTCTCTTGTTCCTGCTGTCTATTTTCACAGGTCAGCATGAGGTCGCGTGATGTTCCTGCAAGAAAGAACATGTTTTTCCTGACAGAGATGTTGCCTTAGGATTGTCTGCGTGAATGTCAAACTATGAGCACTGCAGGACGCTAATTAGTTGTCTATTCATCGTTGTATCAATTAATTCAGTCTTAAAGCGATAGTTGACTGATAATTCTGCTCCTCATGTCGTTCCAAACCCCTTTTGACTTTCTCCTGTGGAACACAAAAGAAGTAGTTCAGCAGAATGTTGATGAGGAAGGAACACATAATGCTAAAACGGTTGTTGAAGTTGATGGACATCTAGACAGACGGACAGTGAAGGGGCCTCAGCTGTGTTTTGTTGTCCCCCCCACATTCCTCATGACAGGTGCGAACAACGCAAGGGCCCCGAGAAATGTCTCTGCACCAGTCTGTAAACCCGGCTGACACCGTGTGTGTTCGCCAGTAAGACTGACTTCACACATTATGCAAATCATATTGACAGCATAGCTAATGCTTTTTATTAAGCTAATTACCCTTAAGGTCATTTCTGTTTTTGGTTCTAGGAAAAGAGAAAACTAGTTTAGTAAGAGAGAGAGCGCATTAGCAAAGGTTTCGAACCTGTGCTTTAAAGAAAGATCATTTTATCATCTAATTTTGGACCGTTTATGCAATAATTATCACTAAAAGTAGTAGACGACGTCATCTAATGTTGAAATTGTGTCCTAAGATTTAATTGCATAATACTTGTTGCTGCCTCAAGCTGATTGTTACACAGTTTGTTACACATAGCTTATTGTATTGATGTTTTATTTGTTTGTGTAGTTTTATATATCGTCTCCAACAGCCCAAGCACCTATAGGCATAGAGAATGGAGAATCTAAAAAATACATAAGGAGTAATAAATAAGCTCAATATCAGATTCCAAGTGATCAAGAACTTAAAGTGACAGTTCACCCAAAAATCTATCATTTACTCACCCTTAGTTTGTTCCAAACTTGAATAAACTCTCTTTTTCTGCTGAAAACAAAAGAAGATATTTTGAAAAATGTTGGTAACCAAACAGTTTCTGGTTTCCATTTACTTCCTTCTTCAAAATATCTTGAAGAAACTAAGAAGAAATAAACTCATACAGGTTTAGAACAGCTTAAGTGTGAATAAACGATAACAGAATGTAGATTTTTGGGTGAACTGTCCCTTTAAGACGTTCCAATTCAACCCACTGCAAATGTTTTCGTCAGTAGTGGGCACTTATGCAATGTGAGCAGTGATATACATCTGTGTCAGTGAGATTGAAGGATGTTAGCAAGGGAAGGAAACATAAGAAATTATAATGAATCCAAAATGTAAGATGTATAGTTTACTCCACTTTCCTGCAACGCTGCAAAGTTCCAGATTCAAAATTTGTGGTCTTTTATTTCAGCTAAAGTCCAAAGTATACTATTTACGCATACGCTAAGGTATTTTGTCGTCTTCTGTGTTGTTCTTTTGTGTTCTGCAGAAGGAAGAATGTCATTTTCATCCCCCCCCAGCTGCTTATGTGGCTTTAGTTGTACAAGTGGCCATTCCACAAGTGCCAATCAAGGCATGATTTTTTTTTTTTTTATCAAAATATAAAATATGGGAAGATTTGATTTTGCTGAACTTTTGTATAAAATGAAAAACCAGTAATTGAGTGCTTCACAAAACAAAATCCACTCCTGTACTTCCCCATCCAAATGGCTTCTGGAAAATGAGTCCAATCTTTTCACTGGCTTAAAAGGTTTCTTGACACAGCACTTTTCTATTTTCAATAGCTTTCTGTGACTAGCATGATGGACATAATGTGAATTGTACATCTAGTAATGATCATTCTGAATCTATTAAGACTATCAAAATTACGTTTCGATGTATGTAAGCTTGCCATTCATCTTGGATCCAGGAGACTCTGCGCAACCAATAGAGGTCAAATTTGTCTTGTTAGACATCTTCACTTGTTAGGTTTGACATGCAATAATTTCCAGAGGTTTTTGAACAGCGTAGCATTCTTTATTGGCATCTTTGGTTCCATATAGATCCTTTAAAGGAATAGTTCACCCAAAAATGAAAATGTACTCACCCTCCGTCCATCTAAGATGAGTTTGTTTCTTCATCAAAATAGATTTGGAAAAATTTAGAATTACATCATTTGCACACCAATAGGTCCTCTGCAGTGAATGGGTGCCGTCAGAATGAGAGTTGATAAAAACAATCACAGTAATTCACATGTAAACCACTGAACTCCAGTCCAATTAACATCTCACCAAGTTAAAAGCTGAGTCTTTGTAATAAACAAGTCCTCTGTTCATATTGCTTTATTCAGAGAAAAAGTTGCCTCGTCTGAATCAGGAGAGAAATATGCATGGATCAAGATCATATTTTTGTTTACATAATATATGTGTATAATTTGTATAGTTATGTATATATGAATACATGTATATTATGTTTATATATTTAGATTTAATATAAAATATAAAAATATAAATATATACATGTAAATATTTTTTAAAATATATATACTGTGTGTTCATTCATAATAAATATATACAGTACACATACATGTATTATGTAAACAAAAACTGTTATTTTGGATGTGATTAATCGTTTGACAGCACTACTTTTATTTAAGAGGGGACTTGCTACTGCAGAGCTGGGGCCCAAAAAACTGGTATTTCTAAAGTTCAGTGCGTTCATGAGATTAAAATATGATACTATTAATACAGCATTTTCAGAAATGGTCCTATCAGTCTCCATTCTATGAAAAAGAGTATGAAAAAGATTTAGATTTAGAGAAGATTTTTCAGCACAGCATGTCCTGTAACAACAATAGGGAGGTTATTTAAATGAATAACTGCAGCAAAGACCTTGAAATCTGATCAGATTAAAATAAAAAATAATATAATATAGTCTAGCTAATAAAAATAAGAATAAATAATAAAGCCTTACAAAGCCCGGGAGGCTCTGGAGTTACATTCTGTAATTTAAATGGTTCCATCCAAGTATTAAACCCAGTTCTTCTGTACTTTAACTACATTTAGGCTCCGTTCCAAAACCTAGTGAGCTGCCCGGCTGTCTGCTGCCTACACAGGCATCTGCATTCTAACTGAGCAACTCTCTCATCGCCTACACATCACACAAACACTGCTCCTCAAATGAACCGCACAAGAGACTCAAATGGTTAGCATGTTGCTAAGCTCAAAATGTTTTAAATGTAAATCTCTAGTTCACTAGGTTTTAGAACAAAGCCTTAGTCAAACCCAGACATCTCTGAGGTTGTTCTGCTCTCATTTTTCTGTAAAAAAAATCTCTAAGCACATTTATTACGTCAATGGTGAGCCACAGAATGTTTTCAGGATTATCCTTCAGGGATTTCCTCAGGCTTTGTTTGAAATCCTGGTGCACTGCCTATTTTGGAACGTGTGCTCTCACCGTTAAAGGTGTTCCAAAAGGTACACAAAGTTCAAAAGACATTTGAAGAGAAGGCTCTCCCATGAATTCAGTGTAAAAAAAAATAAAAAAACCCTCCAAACAACTATAATAAATACAGTTCAACATAGTTACAAAATTGACTGCTATACGCAATATGTCTGTATGCTGTCTATTTTTATGCTTATTAGAGTAACATGTTGCTAGCTTAGCAACATGCTAACACAACCTCAATAAAGTGCGACAAATTGGGTTCCGGAAATAAAAATCGAATTTGTTTTTCTCTATTAGCTGATTTTTAATTATAACTGATATATTATTAAAGACAGACCTAGTGTAAGCTACAAGGTTGTTAATCACTGGTATATGCTTTTGTTGAAGCCATCAGCCTGCATTTAGTCATATGACTCTTTAGCGCCCACCCACTCCAATGGAGCACTGCAAATGAATTGATAGAGTCTTCTTATGCTCTACTTAAACTTGTGTGTTTATGTGCATAAAAAATGTAAAATGTATAGTTTTTGTGTATACACTCGACATCTTTAAATCAATAGTTTTATATTTATCATTTTATGTCAATGATGATGTCCACAGTGCTTCATGGGTTTGGTAGTTCTTTCCTTTACTAAACCCATTAAGTACACAGTCTTGTACCTTTGTCTTTGATTTTCAAATACTTTTTTGCTTTGAATCAAAATTTATGTTGTGGTTACACTTTATATTAGGTGGCCTTAACGACTATGTACTTACATCAAAAAATAAGTACAATGTACTTATTGCGTTCATATTGTATTGCAAAACACTTCTGCTGCTATTGAGGTGGGATATGGGTAAGGTTAGGGACAGGTTTGGTGGTCTGGGTCGGTTTAAGGGTGGGTTAAGGTGTAAGGGATGGGTTAGCAGTGTAATTATAAATATAATTACAGAAATTAATTACAGATGTAAGTACATATAGGTATAAGTAAAAAAAAATATAAGTACAATGTAAAAACATGGATGTACACAATAAGTGCATTGTATCAAAGGATTAATTTAAATGTAAGTACACAGTAGTTAAGGCAACCTAATATAAAGTGGGACCTATGTTGTGAATCGCCATGTTGCTGGTTGGTTTGGTTAAAGGTACAGCAAGCGATTTCTGAGAAACGCTGTTGAAAGTGGATTGGACTGAGCACCAAAATAGCCAATCACCAGTAAGGGGCGTGTCCATTCGTGATGGGGAGTTTTCCTTTTTCTTAACGAGCCTGCTTTGTTTTCAATTATGGGAGGCACTTCCGGTTTGGGGAAGTTCTACTCAAAAAGACTGCAACAAATCATTTCAAATCTTAAGATTGCGCTATAATTATTATCTGTCATTTTGATTGAATGGGCTGTAAATTTTCATTCATTTTCTATTATCAGAAGTTAGGAGAATAACTTTTCGTTTGGTGTATTAATGTGATGTGATATAACAACAATATCTATAGAACAGCTCTTTTCAGGCCGCTGCATTATTTTCCTCCAGATTATTTTCATGTTTCCTTTGTATTCTGCTGTAAGTAAATGAAAAAAAAGACAATATACTGTGCATTTGTGTTCTGCTCTCCCAATTTAATTTATGATATAAACCATGAATAATTTTCTGGTATGCATTAAGAATCTTTCTTTTTCACCCCAAATCCTCATCTCTTTCCAGGTTTGTTTTCACACGAATGCTGTAAAATATAATATAATGACATTTAACACATCCGTAATATTGCTGCTGATAGAAAAATGATCTTTAGGAGTTATTCATGGTATGTTGAAAATAATTTATTAATGCTTTCACACTTTTAAATTTCCTTTTAATGATCTATGGTTGAAGGGTGAGTAAAATAATGTCACCTCATTTTTTTTTTTTTTTAAATGCTTATCATTGTGTTCATAGAGCAAACCTTTTGCTGATTATTTACAGTGTAAACAGAAGTTACTCCCATAATTTGCGCAAAGCGTCATGGGGCGTAAGAAAAAGGTGGATAGCCAATTTGTGAATTTGGGGGCGGGGCTATCAAAATAGGGGCACGATCCTTTTGGGTAGAGGTGTGTTTGTTTTCAAATATCAACAGCGTTTCTCAGAAATCACTTACTGCACCTTTAACAGCTTATTACTTTTAAACAAAAAAACTTTTTTAAAATACTAACAGGTGAAATTAATATAAATATAAAAAAATACTTCTAGAATCAGTTGTAAGTGGAGTGTTCTTTGTGTTTTACATGTGAGGTACCCTATTTGTATGAGCGTTCCAAATCAGTCATTATAGTCCAGTTCAGTTTGGATGCTACTGTAGAACACTGTATATGCAGCAAAGCAGCTCTTTAGGTTTTTGAATGCAGATTGATTGACTAAACAAATCTCACTTAAATTACGATTGAATGATATATTTGCATCTACTACTGAATATAATTTGATTACAAATACATTGCATGCTTCAATTTGTAAATTAGGCCATGATGCAGTTTTACCACAGCCCTACCTTTAGTTAATATATCTCACATGTGAATTGAGGGTACTCTTCAAATTAAGCTCTAGTGAAGGCCAAAGCGCTGTAATTTATATTTGGGCTAATTAGTGAGGTGTGGGTCTTGTCTTATAAATAGAGGCAATTACTCATGAATATGTGTGGGGCTGTCCACTGAGGTTGAGCACTTGGTATACATGATGTTGCTTTCTGCTTATGTGTGTGTGGTTTGTGTAGTGGCCTCAAAACGTATTTGGACACTGAAGACGCTCTTAAAAAGGTATGAATGTCATTGCATTAGATAACTAAATATTAAACCAAGTGGCATGTAGTTCTCATCTCAGAAAATATTTTTCCCTCATTAAAAAAAAAAAATCTTTAGCTCTAGAGAAATGAATAGTGGCATCCGTTTTGTTCATTCATAATATTCTAATTGCTTTGACGTTATTGTTGTGACCTTGTTGGCTTTCTTAAAGACAATGTCTTTTTTGCTTCACCTTAAGACCTTGGTCACGCTTCCCTCTGCCAAAGCATCTCACAGAGTGTTATGTACGGCATATTTTTCCATCTAACATGGAGGCATATGGCCTGTTTTATGAGCATGATAGTGCTGTAAATAAGAGCAGTGCCACAGTGCTGTTATGCTTTAAGCAAACTCACCCTTCCACCGGCAGCAGCACCAATCTGTTCTTGACTCTCTGTGAAAGGCTGGCAGCAGCAGACGCATATGTTATCTTGAACTCTTCTGATGTGTTAAGAACAACTTTGCTTTTTCAGGATAGTTTTACAAATCACAATAATAAAAAATAGCCAGTCTCTCTGTTGTATGAATACGGTCTCAGTGATTGTGGATAATCTGACCTTTTTTCATTTGACTGTTGACTCATCCAAATATTGCTCCGGTCTGCACGACTTGTTTTGAAAAATATTCATGCAGCTCTTTTCCATACACTAAAAGCATACACTAACCAGGGCTATTAAGATTCATAAGGCAAATAAATAAATATAATATTTGGTAACACTTTATTTTAAGGTGTCCTTGTTACATGTACTTACTATTATAACAACAATTAATTATGCATAATTACATGCAAGTAACCCTAAGACACACCCTAACCAGTAAGTACATAATTAATATTACTCAGTACTTTAATGTATAATTAATAAAATGTGTAACTAAATATTTATGTAAGCGTAACTATAAGTTAATAATGCTGTAGCTATATTATTATCTGTACTGTAAGTACTAATACTAATTACTGTAGATATGCATTTAAATTTATTTCTGGGAAAATAGATGCAAAATGTCAAATTCTGCTCAGAGGTGTATACAAACCTTAGTCCATTTTTTTTTTTTTTAACATGTTACTGTATAATCCTTATTTTATATTCAAAATGTATTTTGATTTGTTTTATAATTTAAAAACAAATTGTCCAATCAAAGTCTTTCTAGATTAAGAATGTCCCTTCCCCTAATGCCAAGTAAGTCAGGGTTCACAACTGTAATATAAAGTTGATGTTTTTTTTGTTGTTGTTTTTTTACCCCAAATTCCTGAAATGTAATAACACACTACAGTTAAAGTTATAATCAAGTACTTTTAGTACATTGGTCAACAATATAAAATTAGTGTAGTCCTAACAAATTATTAAAACATAATCATTTAAAATATACTTTCAAATAAAATATTTAAATTGACATAAGTGCACCACTTTTTAAAAGTGTATTTAAGCATGTTAAGACACATGCATGAAAATGCACTCTTTTCCAGTACTCTTACATGGCCCTTTATTTCATGAATATTACATTATCTGCCAGTAGAGTTTATATAATATATATTATACAATTAGGCCCACTTCTGTTTAAGAAGAGCTGTTTCAGTGGGAAAATGCACTCATCAAGCCACTTCACTGGATCTTTAAAACTTCAGTTTGTTAGTAATAAAAAGAGGTTTTTATTTTTTTATTTTTTTATTTAATTTTTTTTTTTTTTATACAGAGACTTGCTAATGTATTCAGAGCCAATTACTGAATTGCAAATCCGGCACTAAAATTTATTTTTAGTTTGTGATATTTTTATCTAATGAAACAGAAAATTATGTGACATTGGTTTATGCTAGAAAAACGTTCTAACTTAAAATTATACAGTTTGAACCACACATATTAGTTAAAACATAAACCAGTCACGTTAAAATAATTTTCCATTTCAGTCCCCTATTCATTCTTCTATTCTGCATTTATTGAATTTGTTTATTTATTTATTTTTTCTCCCATTAATTTCAGCATATCTACTAATAATCAAGTTCTCCAGCATGACTTAAGAATGTTCCGATGAACATCTTCTGCTGCAGTGGATCCAAAAACGTTAATATCACTAATTTATTTACATTTCTTGAAATAGTGCATTTTCATTTAACATTTACAATATGTATTTGTTCACTTTTAGGTCATTTTTCATGACTTCTGAACCCCCATACAGTATGCAGTTTGTGAAATTATTTTGTCCCCGTCTTACAGAAGCACTGCTTTTGCACAGATGAAAAATGACCTTAATGAGGGTACAGTCGCCTTCCATTTGACCTCTATTTGTGAGTTGTTAAAAAAAACAACACGGTATGATATAAAACAAGGTTTGGAGGTCATTATACAGGCTGTAACCTGCAGGACAGCTGTGAAAATAAGAACTGAAAGCTTTAGAAAGAAGGCGATTTTTAAGAGGCCAAGGGTCACTCTGAAAGACCTCCAGAGAATGGAGTAAAGGTGCACCAGTCAACCATATCAAGAGCTCTGCATAACACTGACCTGTTTGGGAGGGCGACACAAAAGAAGCCAGTTCTCAAAAAAAAATCCATGGGAAGAGTTTGCATTATAATGACGAAGTTATGTGGGAGGATCAGAGTTTTTTTAGGCAAAATTCAGTAGTATGCATAGCACAACCTCTGCCTGACTGAGCGTTTGCCCCATGATATTTTAAATAACAAGCCCAGTATTTTAATTTCACGTCTCTTTCATGTAAAAAGATGTTTCAAAAGCTGTGGGTTAAAAATGGTCAAAGCGTGCTCGATCCAGCTGTTTTTGATGATGAAAAGCTGGCAGGAAAAAGAGCAAGGCAAAGCACAGAGAAATCAGTGTAATCGGCAAATTGAAGTCCCACTTTCCCTTATCAGCCTCTCGCAAACAAAGGGACGAATTGATATGTGGGAGTTTAGGTGCTGCTGTAAAGATATTGGGCTGCTCCTGAAGGATTTGTCTAGCTAAGCTCATGAAACATTAAGCAGTGACAATTCCATAAGATCAATAGGACTAGCACACATGCTGTTTTCTGCCACCTTTGTTTTTTCTTTCCTTCGCCTCTAAGGCCAAATTGAATGTTTTTTTTTTTTTTTTTTTTTTACAAAACATTCCTTCAGAACCAAGGCCTCAGTTGATTTGCATTAAATTGGCTACCCGTAGTAATTTTTTATATCATTTATATTTGCCTTATTATTTATCCATTTAATATATGGAGTGTAAATGCAATTATTTGTACGTGTACATGCTTTTAGTTAAACTTCAGTGGTCTATTAAGAGTCTATGTTTGTTTCATCAGTAAGTTTATCATTGTGTTGGACCATGTCAACCTATCATATACTACCAAACTACTCTGACTGTATCTGCAGTTTAAGTATACTTTGCACAATATGCATATACAATGTGCATAGCCTACTAAATTTACTAAATGTGCACTTCATGAATACTGTATCTCATAATGCAATGTGAAGGAAATATCAGCTGTAATATCATTTTTAACAGCTCTTTCTTCACTCAGTCTTGATTAGATTAGAATTCCAAGAGTTTTTTTTTTTTTTTTTTTTACACAGAAATTTGAATAAGAAAACAGAATTACTGAATTTATTATTAAAATGATAACTGGGCAGCACCCACTGCAACTGAACATACTGCTGTTTGAAACAATATTGGCTGCATAATGTATTTTGTTCCACAATCCATATACTGTTTTAAAAATATTCTGCAGTATACATTATAAACTGTGCTGTCGTGCTGTATTATTATATTCTGAACATCGCTTTTGTGTGTGTGTGTGTGTGTGTGTGTGTGTGTGTGTGTGTGTGTGTGTGTGTGTGTGTGTGTGTGTGTGTGTTGTGACGGATCGGTGGCCCTCCCCCTCATCATCATCACCACCCCGTCCCTTATTCGCCGCCCTTCACCAGGCTCCCGACTGGAGTGGGTGGATGAGAGGAGGGGCGTGTGACCAATGTGGGCTGGCGGCGTGTGATGAGGCACAGCTGGACTGAATTAAGCCTCATCACCGCCGCCGTTAAATGCCGAGCGCGCCTCTCCTCGAGAGACCGGTCTCTTCCCCCGTGCATGCACGCTGGTGTCCTCGTGGGTCCAGGAAGGGTGCGTTGAGGGACATCGCGCCGCCGAGGATGTGAGCCGCGGAACCTCCAGAGTCAGCGTGAGAGCCGCACCTGTATTACGGCCGTCGGGCCAGGATGCCGGGTCGTCCATCTCGCCAGTGGCCCGTAAGAGGTAGACGAGGAGTCGCCGCTCCAGAGAAGCCGCCGCCGCCCCTCGCGCCCCGGACCGCGGGAGCGTGTGCGCCCACCGGACTCCGCCCCTTGCCTGGACCCTTCCCCTCTGGAACACTGCCCTCCTTCACGAGCCCCGCAGCACAACGAGGACACCAGATCCCCCCTGTTTTGAAGGACACTTCTTCCCCCTGGACACTTTATTTTTATTATTTTGTTTAATAAAAGCCTTTCCGAGGCCTGACGCCACACCCACTGTGTCTGTCGTGGGCTCCTCCCGTCACAGTATGTATATGTGTGTGTGTATATATATATATATATATATATATATATTTATTTATTTATTTTTTAATTCTTAGCCAAGCATCTATTTTGATACTATTAGCATGATAACTATTTAGCATGTACCCAAATGCAAAATAACATTATGTTTAGTGTAAACAGAAGGCTAAAAGAAGGCTAAAAATCATTTTTAAGCAGGCTGGAAAAAAATCATTTTGAAAGTGATTGCAAATGTACTGTTTCTCTATGCTTCTGGCCTGTTGGCTGTGGCCTCTGCTATGTTTTAAAATTTTTAAACTATTATATATTTTTGGTTATCATCACCTTGCCACAAACAGGCCTGTAGAATTAGTAAGAACACTATGTTAGTATTCTGAATTCTGACTGGAATGATTTTGAATTTGCTTTAAAGCAGCAATTGCAGTTAAATAATAATACAATAAAGTGTATATGGCTGAACTCTTTTTAAGCTGTAACTTACAAGAGTTACAGTACTTATAAGTTACAAATGTAAAAATTAATTATAAGTTACAAATAAAAATGTTGTACTTGTGAACTTGACAATTTACTTAACTTATTTTTTTTATTATAATTTACTTAAAAATTTTAAGGCAAAGGGTTTCCTCAATTTTTTTAAGTTAAGTCAACTTATCACTTTTTACAGTGTAGACGACACCTGTAGGCTACATCTGATTTATCCACAGTATCAGTGGCTTTTAAGATGAATTCATTGTAATAATGGTCATTTTAATCATACTAATTATGCTAAATAATATCCATGATAATATCCAGTATAAAACTTCAAAAAGAAACATATTTGTGACCCTGGACCACAAAACCAATCTTAAGTGTCAATATTTCAAAATTGAGATTTATACATCATCTGAAAGCTGAATAAATAAACTTTCCATTGATGTATGGTTTGTTTGGCTGAGATACAACTATTTGCAAATCTGGAATCTGAGGGTGCAAAAAAAATCAAAATATTGAGAAAATCGCCTTTAAATTTGTCCAAATTAAGTTCTTAGCCATGCATATTACTAATCAAAAATGACGTTTTGATATATTTACGCTAAGAAATTTACAAAATATCTTCATGGAACATGATCTTTACTTAATTACCTAAAGATTTCTGGCATAAAAGAAAAATGGATCATTTTGGGCCATACGGTGTAATAGGCTATTGCTACAAATATACCCCAGCGACTTAAGACTGGTTTTGTGGTCCAGGGTCACATTTATGGTTTGGTATCAATGAAGGGGTTCTTGATCCATAGCCTACTGATGAAAAAAAAAAAAATTGTTAGGTGGCTCATGTATTATTATATTCAAAACTTCTTTTTCATCTTATTTTTGGGCTTTAAAACAATACTCAGACATTAATCCAGTGGACAATGGCACATCCATCAAACAGATCAAACAGAGGTTACAAAGGCTTCTCTCAGCAGATTCTGTTTTGATCACTGTCATTTTTGGGATGAGAGGCGTCCAAAGTCTTTCCCTCAGAAGACATCAGTATTTTGGCTTCATCAGAACTAAACGAGCATCGTGATGTGAAATCAATGCTGCTTACTGTGCACATGCATAGCGTGAGCTGCGGAGGAATTGATGATAAGCTGTGAATTAAGGGTCAATACAGCTGGTAGAGTCCGTCAGGAGAGAGGTGAGGACACCGCTGCCTTCTGAGCTCGGAGCTTTTAAAACAAGATCCCTGTTTGTGTTGCTTAATCACATAGGCTATTGATTGAGGCCCAGAAGTAGGGAAATAAGAATGCCCTGCACCGGCTATACAGTCTCTCTTTATTATTAGAATATATTCAGTAGCTATAAACGTAATAACATGTGCATGTTCACTGAAAGAATCCTGTCTGTAGGTTAAAACATCAACTAATGAATTTCGCATCACAGCTTCATCAAATCTGCTGTAAAATTGAATTTCACAAAAAAGGCGCAGATACATATAATTGTATAACATGCCGTAAAAATAACATTAGGATTGCCTTTGGTGAGATGCAGTCCACAGAGACCCTAAAGCTGCTTTAATAATTCATTGCTGAAGATGCTGAGCTAATAAATAAGTAATTAAATAGATTTGTCTCGTCAATGGCTGCTCATGCGACGCGATGCATAACAGACTGATGGAGTTACAGCGCCACCTTGTGGAATAGATGAGCACTGTAATTCTGAGGTTATGAATCTACAAACATGTTTAATGAATTAAATCAATGAAACACATAGCTTAATCCTAGAATGTACATGTGAGTTGTATGTATGGCGTATTGCTTCATATTTTACATGAAATGGATTCATGAATGTTTGCCTGTTCTTGTTTTGACCCATGAAAATAAATAAATAAATAAATTTTATATATATATATATATATATATATATATATATATATATATATATATATATATATATTCATATACACTCCAAAAATATTTAGGCCTACATTTGCTATTTATGTATTTGTGGGTTATACAGACTAACAAACATAATAATAATCATAATAATGTGATGCATATTTGCAGTCATACATAAATGAAACCGATAAGAAACTTTCAAGTTTGAGTCCTGCACTCAACACTATCATGACATTTATTGTTAATTATTTACATGTATTTGATTTAATTTAAATAACAATATTTAAAAAATTCAAATCAGCATCGATCTGTTCACAATTAAATGTATACCGTCCAAAAGTATGAATATTGTTCAAATATGATTTGCTGTGGTACAAGCAATATTCAGTTAAAATGGGTGAGATTAAAACTGATTTATAGATGATAAAGATACAAACCTGGTCGTTGTGCGTTTTAAACATTCTTAGTACTTTTACAGAAATATGATGTATTTCTTACCTGTTTCATTTGATAGGAAAATATACATCACATTAAATTGATAGATTAACTGTGTAATCCAAATGAAAATGTTCTATGCAATTCTTATAGGCTACAGAAATCTTACATTTAGGCCTAAATCATTTTATTTTAACCCTCAGAGACTCGCGCATTGACATTTCTCTTAAAATTTTAGGAAACCAGCATTTATAAAAATCACGATGTTTGTTTTATCATGAGATTTTTATTTATTTATTTATTTTAAAGCATTTCAAAACTGCTCTGATGGTTTTTCAAGAGTGCACTTTTCAAAAGTGAACTTTTACAATTATTCCCACAAGTAAATATGAATTCTTGAAAAGCATTTCCCAGCAAGTTAATTGACATCTGAATATGTTAATCTCAGAGCAGCCCTTCTGTTCATTATCCTGAAACATTCCTGCACCTCACTGACCCCCTTTAAAGTACCTGAAAATGCATATTTAAAAGCCTACAGCACAGTTGCACTGACCTTTATGAAAGTCTTTCCAGTAAAATAGAAGGTTGAAACTTTAGCTCCTCTCTCACACTCTACAAAATTTATGCAAAGTCAGAAATTATAAGGCAGTGACTATATTGTGTGACTTTGGCATGTTGAGAGATTATTATTATTATTATTATTATTATTATTATTATTATTATCATTTTTACTCTGTAAAGTGTGAACTTCTGCTGTTCAAAGATTATTTAATTACGTTTAAAGCATTTTTTGGCTCTCTGATGGGTTTATTAATTTCATGCATTTTCAGGACTGTAAATCATAGGGTAAAATTTATTTTGACATTCCTTGATATTTCTACCATGGTGTTTTATTTTTATTTTTGTAGCCCTAATAGACCTATATATAGGCGTTGTGTATTTGTACAAAAAAGGGGGATATTTAGGGGGGAAAACAGGTTCGTGGGGAAAAAAAAATGCATTTTAATGAATTTTGTGTTTCCCATTTGAAGGAATTATGTTCTTCTTAACAAACTCGCAAAACTGAACGATTCGTTCACGAATTGAACCAAGAACTCCCCGGAAGATCCGGAGCACTAGGGGTCTGTTTCATTGCTCATTCCATTTCATTTCAGTGCTCATTCGTTTTCATTAATTTACTCAGTGAACTGTTTTAGTGGAGTAATGTATAATGTATAGGGGGTGATTTCGGCTCACTGATTCATTGAACCGAGAAAAGTCTCTTAGGGACACATGTCCAGTTCGTAATGAGCCGAGAACCGATTTATTAATATTCAAAATGACTTTTTATGAACTGAATCAGTTGCAAAACAAACTGTACCTAGACATAATTGACTCCGTGAAATTAAAATAAATTATTCTTGGCTTGAAATACTTGAATACTGAATTACATATTGCATTACAGAATAAAACCGTATCTCATATATGGACGTTTATTATTAATGAACCGGGCTGAATCTTTTTTAACCGATTCTTTGAATTGATTCACTGAAATGACTCGGACGCTTGATCAAGTACTGCGCGTGTCAAAATTCAACCAATGGGACGCTACGTACATGTGACGTTATTCGATTCAGGAAGCGCGTGGAGAGCAGCGTGAATGTCAAAACAGAGACTTATGAGACAAACTAATCAAGCTGTTATAGAAGTGCATTTGTTTTATTATACTTTATCAAAAATTACATTACATCCCAGTTGCTGGACGTGAAAGGCGCCGTCATTTAAAGCGGAAGAAGCAGAGAAATGCAAGCTGGATCAGACGTTCATAAGCCTCGCGCTCAGCTGACATGATGTTCACATTACAGCGGATTCCTGCCTTCACCTCGGCATTATTCTGTCGATGTAGCTCAAAATCCTTTCAACGACACTGCAGTCGCATGTTGTCCAAGAAAGTGAGAGTATCTGATGCGCTCTCGAGCAAAGAGACCGGGTCAAATGTTAGAATACAGGTGAGAACATTATTTTTATAAAGGTGTTTCTTCAAATTGGAATCATTTTATTAAAGCTACTAGATTTCATTTTTCCCTTTGCACGAAGGTCACTTTAAAGCTTGTCTTTTAAACATTTTACTATGCATTCATCATTTATTTTTTCCACTTGGACTTATTTCTTTTTTTGTAGCAGAACCAGACTTTTTAGCATTATTGCTAATTGTTATTATTATTAACATGTTATTGTTACATATGCATGCACATACAGTGGGAAGCAATTTTAGTATTTATTTGTATGAGTGACTGTCCCTTATTCTGTCAGTCATTTCCATGTCAACCAGTAATTTTGTCCTAATAATGTTTTTTTTTTTGTTTGTTTGTTTGTTTTTTCAAAAGTTAAAGTATTTATTTACCAAAGAGTGCATGCTTGAGAGAAAATTTGAGATCAATGTAAATATTAATTGTGAAATTATGCAAAAAGTGTCAAAAAAAGGGCAAAAATTTATCAGCTGAATCTCTTTTAATATACTTATTTACTTAAATGTGACCCTGGACCACAAAACCAGTCTTAAGTGTCAGTTTTATGAATAAGTTTTCCATTGATGTATGGTTTGTTAGGATCGGATAATATTTGGTCGAGATACAACTATTTGACAATCTGGAATCTGAGGGTGCAAAAAAATCTAAATATTGAGAAAATCACCTTTAAAGTTGTCCAAATGAAGTTCTTAGCAATGCATTTTACTAATCAAAAATGAATTTTGATATATTTACGGTAAGAAATTTACTAAATATCTTCATGGAACACGATCTTTACTTAATATCCTAATGATTTTTGGCATAAAAGAAAAATTGATTATTTTGACCCATACAATGTATTTTTGACTATTGCTACAAATATATCCCAGCGACTTAAGACTGGTTTTGTGGTCCAGGGTCACATATATATGTACTTTTCATTAAATTCGCGAAACACAGTTTGGGAAACCTTCATGTATTGTTTATGTCAATATGGTACAAGAATATTTCAGTTAATGTGATAAATGAGTTAGGTCAAGTGTAATATTATATTTAGTTTGATTAGCATTTTTTCTTTTTATTTAGTTTAACTTGATGTGCTGAAATACCTAAAACTGAAATAAAATTACAATGAAAGTGCTAGATATAAAAATGTATATAAATATATACATAAAAAATAAAATAAAAACTAGTTCAGACTATTATTAAAACTAAAATAGTATCATAATCATACTAAATTAACAATGATACAGCACACTGTTGGAGATTGTTAATGGTCAGATTTAACTAGCAAAAGTATGTTAGTTGAATAGACTAGATGTGTATACATTATACACTTTTAATGTTTTTTAGTCTCTTCTGCTCACCATGCCTGCATTTATTTGATCCAAAATACAGCAAAAGCAGTAATATTGTGAAATATTTTTACTATTTAAAATAACTTTTGACTGTAGTGTAGCTGAATAAACATCTGTGATCATTACATGTCAACATGTTCCTGCAGGGATGGGTTCGATCCGTCAGGCCACAGAAAGAAAACCTCTTCTTACATGTGACTGATGGAAGTTCATTGCAACCTCTGCAGGTTGTCACCAGCTCACACTTGAATACCAGGTGCTATTCTCTGCATTTGCTTATTGAACACTGTCTAGAGCTAGAACGAATATCAAATACTATTTCAAATGTCATGCAAATCTTGATATATACACTGACTCCACTTACAGCCACACACTGTAAGTATTAAATAACAAAGCAAGTGACATTCATTTTAATGAAATCTAGCACAAGTACTTTTCAAGCAAAACATTTCACATAATGAGATTATGAATTAAAGTATATATACTGTTGCAGTTTACAGTAAGGCAACAAGTATGCCTGTGGGAACTGATTTCTTACATCCACTAAAAATCACCTTTTAATTGCAAAAATGAAAAGAAAATGTCATTTTTATTAGTTTAAATGGTCTTTGGGGCCTCTGTAGATGTATAGTTCTGATATATCCTCCCTTCTTGTCAAGAGACCTCACATTTGGCTGTGCTGTGGACATCACTGGCACCTTAGAGAAGAGCCCAAGCAAGAGACAGAATGTGGAGTTACATGCTCAGCAGATTAAAGTGGTTGGAGAATGCAATCCCGTGGTGAGTCTTTACTTTAAAAATGAATCAGTCAGATAAAACTGATGAAAAGTGATTTGTAAAAAAGTCATGAGTAGATCACAGTTAATATACTGATCTAGTATGTCTGCTCTAGGACTTTCCTTTCAAGATCAAGGAGCGTCATTCTCTGGAGTATGTCAGGCAGTTTCCTCACCTCAGATGCCGAACAAATGCCTTCAGCTCTTTGCTCAGGATACGCAGTGAGGCTACAACTGCTGTCCAGTCATTCTTCAGGGTAAAAAGTTATCATTTATGCATTACTGTAATCTGGCATCAGTAAGATTTCTCGAAAGAAGTCTCTTATGCCCACCGAGGCATTTATTTGATCATAATATTGTGAAATATTTATACAATTTAAAAATAACTGTTTTATGTTTTAGTATATTTTAATAAGTAATTTATTTCTGTAAAGCAGAGCTGAATTTTCAGCGTCATTACTCCTGTCTTCAGTGTCACATGATTCTTCAGAAATCAATATTCTGATTTGTTGCTTAAGAAACAATTATTTTTGTCAGTGTTTAAAACAGTTGTACAGCTTATTATTTTTGTGGAAACCTTGCTTTGTGGAAGCTTTTTTTTTTTCAGGATTCTTTGTTGAATAGAAAGTTTAAAAGTACAGCATTTATTTGTGTGTGTGTGTGTTTTATGAATTTTATATATTTTATTATACAGTTTGTAAAATGAGAGATGTTTAAAAAAAATCTTACTGCCCCAAAACTTTTGAGTAGTTGTAAAAATTATTTTAAATGTATTTTCATTATTTTATTCTTATATTACCTGTCTAATGTGCAAATTAATAACAAATCATGATTATAAAAAAATTATAAAATTATAACCAATTCATGATCCTTCAGGAATCACTTGAATATTCTGATTTGTTGCTTAAGAAACAATTATCTGTTGAATAGAAAGTTCAAAAGAACAGCATTTATTTGAAATACAATCAACTGAATGTATTTATAAATTGTATTATTTATAAAACATTTTTTATATATATATAAAATGTATGTATATGTGTTTATGAACTGTTTATGAATATATCTTATTATACAGTTTGTAATATTAGAAATCTAAAAAAAAATCTCACTGCCCCAAAACTTTTGAATGGTAGTAAAAAAATATTTTAAATGTATTTTCATTCTTTTATTCTTATATTACCTGTATAATGTGCAAGTTAATAACAAATCATGATTCTAGAAAAATAATAATAATACAATTCTCATATGGCTTATATTTCCTTTTGAGTGATTTTGTTAATTGTTGTTACAGGATAACGGTTATGTGCAGATACACACACCGGTAATCACCTCAAATGACTGTGAGGGAGCTGGAGAACTCTTCCAAGTTGAGGTACGGTCTAGTTGACGGGTGACATGTGAGATATAGCAACAAGCAAAATGATATTATTTCAAAATATGGATGCTATTGATTCTTCCTTAAAACACTGAAAACTTTTTGTGCTCTCTGAAGCCTGCAGGGCATAAAAATTACTCAGATGACCCAAACCCACATTTCTTCTCTGTGCCGGCTTATCTAACAGTCTCAGGACAACTGCACCTCGAGGTGATGGCAGGGTAAATAGTTTAGACACAACTAGTCATATTAATCACACTGTTAAGAATATAAAAAATCGGATCTTAGCTCAAATTTATTATTAGGGCTTTAAATTGATTAGGAAGTTTATTTGTTGTATTACATAACTGAATAGCAATATGTACTGAGAAAACCCTCAAAATTTGAAAAACATTACTTTATTGTGGCAGAGGAAACCATTGAATAGAAATGTTAATTAAAACTTAATTATAATGCTAAAAACAGAGAAAATCAAGATTAATCAACTGAAATCATTGCTTTCCCCAGCAATAGCTATTATTTATTAAAAACATTCAGAATCAGTTTCTGAAAGCGTAAAGAGTCAAATGAATTGGGAAATCAATTTATTGTCAATAATTTATATATCAGTTTATTGTATCAAAACTCCCAGTGTTTGTTTGAAAAGTTTTAAAGCAGCACTGTCATAATTACAGCAGAAATACCAGAGTAAATATCCTTTATTTCTGTTGTAAAGTTGAATGCTAAACTGTTTTGTGATTGCTCAGCGTCTGCTGTTGTCTGTTGTAGGGCTTTTTCAGCAGTGTACACATTCGGTCCCACGTTCAGAGCGGAGAACTCTCAAAGCAGGAGACACTTGGCAGAGTTTTACATGGTAGAGGCAGAGATTGCCTTCACTGAGTCACTAGATGACCTTATGAAGGTAGAAAACTCATTCCTTCCCACTCAGTGAATTACATAAACGAAAGACTCTATCAAGCAACTGATTATGGTTTGAAGATGGATTTGAAAGTGTGTACATAATGCATCATTTTCGTTTTAAAGCTTGTTTCTCATTCTTCAGGTAATGGAGGACTTATTCAAAGCTGCCACGGAGCATGTGCTGTCCTCTTGCGCAGAGGATGTAGAGTTATTTCACAAATATATTGCACCAGGACACAGGGTATGACACACAATGCTGTTCCGTATGCTTTGTAAGAGCCTTATAAGAGCATTGAGAGTTTCTCCACTATAATGGCTGTAATAAACCGATAATGTTTTATCTTATTTAAACATCCTCAGGATCAAGTGGATCTCATGTTGAAAAGAAAATTTAACGTGTATGTATTATATTTCAGTTCAGTCTACTTTTCCCAAAGCTGAAGTACTTTTACTTTTTAAAAGAGGCCTTGAGCTTGAGAAAGACACTACATACTTTTTTTCTTCTTCTTAAAGGAATTCTCTCAAATAGAATCAGTGATTTTTGTGATGTTTGCACCATGCATTTTTATTGCACGATTTTAAATTATGTTTGCTTTTTACAGCATTTCTTACACAGAGGCCATAGAGATTCTAAAGAGCAGTTCACAGAACTTTACATTCAGCACTGAGGCAAGTAAAGTACAGCGTATGTTTGTTTTAAATAATTACTATACATAATATAAGAGATGTTTTTAAAAAAATGCACATTAAATAAAAATATGATGTCCATTAGCATTCAAAAGTTTGGTGTCAGTAAGAAATTACTGCTTCTATCCAGCAAGGATGCATTAAATTGATCAAAAGTGACTGAAGACAATGTTACAAATTATTTTTAATCCAAATAAATGTTGTTAATTTGAACTTTTTATGAAAGAATCTTGAAACAAACGTATTCCAGTTTGCACAAAATATTAAGCAGCACAAAATGTTTTCAAAATTGATCATAAGCAGCAAATCAGCATATTAGAATGATTTTTGAAGGATCATTTGACACTGAAGACTGGATTAATCACAGGAATAAATTACATTTTAAAATATATTAAAATAGAAAACTGTTATTTTTACATATTGCTGATTTTACTGTATTTTTGGTCCCACTTTATATTAGGTGTCCTTAACTACTATGTACTTACATTTAAATTAATAATTTGGTACAATGCACTTATTGTGTACATACATGCTTTTACATTGTACTTATATTTTTAAAAATACCAATATGTAATTACATCTAATTAATTTGTGTAATTACATTTATAATTACACTGTTGACCCATCCCTTACACATTAACCCACCCTTAAACCCACACCCACACCACCAAACCTGTCCCTAACCTTACCCATATCCCACCTCAATAGCAGTAATTTTTTTCTGCAATACAATAAGTACATTGTACAAATTTTTTGGTGTAAGTACATAGTAGTTAAGGCCACCTAATATAAAGTGTAACCGTATTTTTTAAATAAGTAAAAACAGCCTGGATGAGCACAAGACAGTCACCGAGCCTGCATTACATTAAAACATTAAAAACCTTACTGACCCAAACTTTTTAATGGTAGTGTATATGTTTGAGAAGATGTTTTTTTAATATTGTCTTTGACATATGCTTTACGTTAGTGGGGCTGTGATCTTCAGACAGAACATGAGAAGTTCCTAGTGAAACATTGTGGAAACGTCCCAGTGTTTGTCATCAACTATCCCTATGAGTTAAAGCCTTTCTATGCCCGAGACAACCAGGACCAGCCCAACCACACTGTAAGAATGAGCTCTCACCATCAGTCTTTTCTACATGTGGTCCTGCCATGAGTTCCACTCAACTGCTAATCTGTGTGAAATATGTTTATATTATGTGTTTAAAGCCTAGAGTAAATGATTAGATGTGATAAAGATGTTATGGCATGTCTTTTTGAATTCAGCTTGCACATTAGACCTTTTTTTT
Organism: Acrossocheilus fasciatus; assembly: GCA_036784905.1. Lineage (NCBI taxonomy): Eukaryota > Metazoa > Chordata > Actinopteri > Cypriniformes > Cyprinidae > Acrossocheilus > Acrossocheilus fasciatus. The sequence continues at coordinate 8,023,315 of CM071952.1, forward strand.
CACTTTTTTCGTGCTCACTGCTTATTCGCTGATGATTTTTTTGGACAGGCAGCTGCTGTGGATCTCTTGGTGCCTGGAGTGGGGGAGCTTTGTGGTGGATCCCTGAGAGAGGAGAGACTTGAACTTCTGAGTCAACGACTAACACAGTAAGAATTAGATAAGAGTCCCTTTTCACATAGTAATAAAAAAAAATAATATATGCTTTAATTATTTAAGTCATGGATAAACTACTGTTCAAAAGTGCTCACCAAGGCTGCATTTATCTCATCAAAAATGCTGTAAAAACAATAATGTTGTAAAATATTATTACTATTTACAATTTAAAATAACTTTTAACTATTTTAATATTGCTGCAGTCTTCAGTGTCACATGATCCTTCGGAAATAGTGTTAATATGCTGATTTGGTGTTAAAAAAAAAATTCTTAATATTATCGATGTTGAAAACAGTTGTGCTGCTTAATATTTTTGTGGAAATTGTGATATATTTTCCAAGATTCAAAAGAAAAGCATTTATTTGACAGAAAAATTTGAAATAGATATTTTGTAACATCGTACAGTAAATGTGTACTGTAATCTGTACTGTTGATTTTGTTCATTTTAATGGATCTTTGCTGAATAAGGGTTAAAAAAAAAACTGACACACAACTTTCACAGTGTAAATAAAACACATCAAGTACTAAAGTTTTAGTTTTTTTTATTCGCAGTGTTATGTTGATTTGTACTGAAAAAAAGTGTATTTTAGTAAATCCGAAAAGACTTTTAGGCCATAGTGTATATTCTGTGTTAGAATGTGAATGTGTTCTTTTCATTATCAAAATTCTGTACACAAATATGGCACCAACAATGTAATGTGATGCTTTCCGTACATATTACATGTTCGCTGTTGTATTACTGTTACGGCCCATTTTAATAGGGTGAGACGCAAACGAGTGATGTTGACGGGATTCCGGCCACAGCCAACAGATCACCAAAGACAACAATTATAAGTTTAAACAATTTATTAAAGAAGAGTGAAATGAATATAAGGAGCATTAGCTTCGGAGAGGCCCAAGGCAAAAATAACAAACAAAGCAACTAATAAAATAAAATAAAATAAAATATATAGAAATGACGCAATTATAAAGAAAAGAGAAATACAAATGGCTTCCCTAACAGCCCAAACAAAAAGCAGACCCCTCCTACACTCCAGGAATTTTCTTAGGATAAACAGAATGAGTACAAACAGTAGCCACGAAGCTGTTGGTGATCTGTTGACGGAGGCGGAGTCCGGAGCTCTTCAAGCCACAGCAGCAAATGCCAAAGTGAGCTCGCCATGTGGTGGTAGCGCCACCCTTTTAAAGTCATCCGCTTCGGAATCCATCAATCACGTTCCTTGATGAACAGCCAATCCCTGCACACACACACGAAATAAAACACTTAAGAACAACAATGCCAAGGATCGTAACAATTACTAAGTACTATTCACTCGTATGTTTTCCCTCTTTTCACAGGGCTGGATTGGAGGACACATATGCATGGTAGGTTTCTAAGAACAACTTTTGCCACCCAACCATATTTTTATTCCAGATTTAAGAAGCATTTGCGTATTATGTGTTTGAGTAGTGTTTCTTTACAAAGTAACATCGCCAACTAGAGGCCTGGCATGCATAATTCAGCATTTTAAGTTGTTTTTTTGGATCTGTGTGAATGCGGGTCCCTTTGACAATGTTGTCATCTGTACATGAAAAACGCAAAAGAAAATCTTCACATTGTTGTCATGTAAACATACCCTTAAAGAGCATCTTTGTGATTGACAGGTATCTGCAGCTGAGAGAGTTTGGCTCAGTCCCGCATGGTGGGTTTGGGATGGGCTTTGAGAGGTACCTGCAGTGCATTCTGGGACTCCACAATATTAAAGATGTGATTCCATTTGCAAGGTTCTCACACTCCTGCCTGTTTTGAAACAGTGTTTTCCTGAAGCCACCTAACACTGCACATTTTGAATGTCTATTATGTGTCTCTGTTAATGAGCTGATGATCTGAGTCAGGTCTGTTTGATTAGGTAAGCATACAAAATGAGCGATATTGATGAAGATTCAGAAACAAATTTTAGGAAGCACTGCTGTAGTGCTTTAGGAGGACTAATGTGTTTCATGGATTTTTATGAAACATATTCATCTTCTCTGTTATAGATAGGAGCAGATATTAGTCATTTGTTTTTGTTAATTATTTTTATTATTATTATTGTTTATGACCACTATCATCAATCACATTTAACATCTTTGAAATAAAATCATTCTCTTTGTCTTCTGACAGCATCTTTGATCTTCTGATACAGAAGAGTTATTTTTGAATTTAATTACATTTTGTCTGCAAAGACTAATGTCCACTGTTTCATTCTGTGAATATAAAATGTAAAATATAGACGTTTTAGTTGAGTGAGTGAATTGTTAACACATGTTAACTTTTTTGACTAAACAGTAGATCTCTGTGAAGGCTCTGGCAAGAACCTCTGCAGCCATTCAGATGAAGTAATACATTATTTACAAAAATGCATCCATTTTCACACCCTTCAGCAAGCAACATCACCAGTTGTTAATATTGCTGCCTCAAGGCGAAGGCACAAAGTGCCACCAGGGCTTGCTGGCCCTGCAAGACGTTTAAGTGGATGGACAGAGATGCCACTCAATTCTGCCTGGCAGACGAAACAGCTGCACAGACGACGCTTTCAGAGTGGCTGTGACTGGTCTTACACCTGGAACAAAACACAGAAATTATCTTTATTGTTAAATTCATTATTAGAACAAGTGACGTTTTCAAAATACTCCTTAATTGTTTTTAGCTCATCTTAGGCTCAGTACCTAAAACCAGTCATGGTGAACAATCCTGTCCGGATCAAGCAGACGTTCTGGCTTTTGCTGAAGAAGGCAGCAGATTAAATGGCAGCATTCTGTGCAGAAAGATGGGAGAGACGTCTAATTATTACCGTAAACTAAATCCGTTCTTCTTGTTCTAAGCTGTAAGATCTTCAAGTCAGAAAAACAGGATAAATTCCTGCATTATCCATATAGCCATCTCCTATAAAGCCTATGAAGTTTTAAAATTGTACTTGAGAAGAGGAGAAGAACTTACTTTCTTGTAGTTGAAACTCTCTAGAATATATCCACACAGCATTCTGAACAAGAGGATGCTCAATGCTGCCTGTGTTTGTGTTCCACAAAGTGAAACACATCCATGCTGTGTGAAAAACGCTGGACGACTGTGACGTACTGTAGAAGTCCTGCAGGTCCGTCCAGTCCAGCAGCTTAATAATGTCCATCACTGAGCCTTTATTGGCCAGGATGTTTAGGGTAACTTTTTTTGGGAAGGGCCTTGGGATGTTCAGACTGGATGAAAGAAACATTTTTGGCTGTTAAATAGTTATAAATAGGGATTTAACTCATTCTTGAGTAATTTTGTATCTATTGAAAAATCATTTGTACTCACAATGCTGTTACTTTCCACACGTTTCAACTTTTTTTCAAATTTTACTGCCACCTGATGGGCAAAGCAAAAAAGCAATTAATATACCATAGGATGGAATACCATAACAAATCATAACAATACAAAAAAAAAATATCATAAATTATAATACTCTTTTTTTTTTTTTTTTTTTTTTTTTTGGCGATTTACAATAGAACCATTCTGGGTTCTCCAAAGAACGTTTCAGTGAACAGTTCTTAAAAAAACATTTTATTCTTAGTGTGAAGAATATTTAATTAATCAAAATAACCTTTTGTGCAATGGAATGTTCCATGGATGTTAAAAGGTTCTTCATGGAACCATAGATGCCAATAAAGAACCCTTGTTTTAAAGAGTGTAACAAGTCTAGTCAAATCTCAAATCGAATTGTTTTTAGATCATCTTAGGCTCAGTACCTAAAACCAGTCATGGTGAGCAATCCTGTCCAGATCAAGCCGACGTTCTGGATTTTGCTGAAGAAGTGAGCAGATCAAATGGCAGCATACTGTGCAGAAAGATGGGAGAGATGTCTGATTATTACTGTAAACTACATCCGCTCTTCTTATTCTAAGCTGGAAGATCTTCAGGTCAGAAAACTGGGATAAATTGCTGCATTATCCATATGTCCATCTCCTGTAAAGCCTATAAAGTTTTGTATTTTAATTGTACTTGTGGAGTAGAACTCGCCTTCTGTCAAGCCAGGTTTGGACCAGGTGTTCAAGTTGGTCCTGTAGAAGTCGAAACTATCTGGAAAGTGTCCACACACCATTCTGAACAAGAGGATCCCAAGAGACCAGACCGTCGCTGGCTTTCCATGGAACTCACCCTTCAGTATGTACTCGGGAGGGCAGTACACAACTGTTCCTGGAGGAAAGAGAGTTTGTCTGATGTTTAAGTCATTACCATAGCATGTCTTCTTAGCATTACGTATTGAGATAACTGATTCGCAAGAGCTTTTAGAGATAATACACACCACTGAAACTTGTGTAGGCAGAATCTGTCAGGAGACTGCCGCATCCAAAGTCAATTAGTTTGACTTGGAGTTTCTCCAAGTTTATCAGCAGGTTCTCTAATTTGATGTCCCCATGGTAAACTCCACGGCGACAACATGCACTGGCGGCTAGCGTTGCCCCCCACATGACGAGCCTCGCTAACTTCTCATCGATGCTGCCTCCATTGCGTTGCACAAAGCGGAAAACATCCATGCAGTGTGAGAAACGCTGGACGACAATGACGTAGAAGCTCTGCTGGTCCTGCCAGTCCAGCAGCCTAATAATATCCATCACTGGGTTTTTATTGGCCAGAATTGTCAGGGCGATTTCTTTGGGAAGGGGCTTGGGATGATCAGGCTGGAAAAGAAAGAAACATTTTATGATGTGGAATGGGAATTTAACTCAGTCTCGGGTAAGTGTGAAAAATCACTTGTACTCACAATGCTGATATATTGTGTGTGTTTTGTCTTTTTGACAAATTTCACTGCCACCTGATGAACGAAACAAAAAGCAATTAATATGTGTAGGATGCCATAAATTTTAACAATGCAAAAAACATAGTCAAAGCATGAATTTTAATCCTGTGCTCTTAAAAACATTTTTGTGAACACTTCTTAAAAGAATCATTTTTTCTTAATGTGAAGAATATTTTGGTCTTCATGCAACCATTCTTCATGTAGCCAATAAAGAACCTTTATTTTTAAGAGTGCAATGGCCAAGAGAAATTGATGTAAGTAAAAAAAAATACAAATAAAACCTTAAGTCTATCCTCCAAACGAGTCGCCTTATAGACAGCGCCAAATCCACCTTGACCCAGCTTGCTACCAATTGCATATCGGCAGCAAATGTCGTCTATTAAAAGAGGAAAAGAAGAAGACAATGTTTAGTGGTACTGCTTCAAAGATATTGTAAGAAGAGCATGTGTGTGTTATGTTTGGGATTGTGACAGTAAACTCACCTTCAGGTCTCATGTCCAATTCCTTTCTGTCCACCTCTATCATCAGAGGAGACACTTCACCTGCTCTCACACTGACTGGAGCATCATGGACTTGAGCTTGGAGGTCTTCCTGCACCAGAGGCTCAGCAGCAGGAGGGACTTGAACACTGGTATGAGGTTCCTCGAGATCAATGACCTCTACAGATCTGGAGATGGGCTGTAGAGGCTTCTGATCTAAAAAGTAGAATAACGTTACCGGCACAAGATGTTAGTTAACAGTAAATTACTGTAAATAAATAATAAATAAATACATTTTGTACCGACACAATTACGAATTGTTCATTTATTAAAAGTGGCTAATTCTCCCGTTGCACTCTTGAATTTCAAAGTAGCCTAATGTATTATAGAAGATAAGCTAAAAAGACTGATTTACAACCATGGGACAGGAGATATTCATATTTAGGTGTGAAAAATTAAGTGACTTTAATGTAAAGAGCTGCTGAAAACGAATTGGTGTTCAGAATTCTCATAACGGGTGTGTTATTTACCGTCGGTTCTCCCGGATGTTTCAGTCTCAGTACCATGGTCCTTCATCTCACCCTGACCTGAGCTCCTGCTTTTGGTGATTCTTTTCCTCAAACGGGAAGAGAGCCACTTAAAGATGTGGCCCACATTCTTTTTCTTCCTCTTCTCCTCCTCTTTTAGAGGAGAGGTGGGAAGCACAATTCCCTCACCATCACCAACAGGCTTCTCATCAGGCCGATGAGGATGATGTTTCCCTGCCGTGTTGGGGCTGGATTTTGGGGGTTTACTGTGAGGGAGGTCGTAGACCCGCTCGCTCACCGTAAACGGTTGAACTCGTGTAGAACTCTGTCCCATAATAAATTTCTGTTGTGTATCAATCGGACTAAAGCAGCGACAAACTGAGTAGCCTAAAAATGAGTGAAGTGAGGAGAGTTGCAAGGTTTTACACGCGCAACGTTCTAAAAGTTCTAAGTTTCTTTGTGACATCAGTGGCTCAGTCGTAGCGGGAGGAATTCGAAAAAATTGTTTAAAAAAAAACTTTTTTTTGCACAGTTAATTAAATTCAACTGGCTACATATTGTACAGCTGCTGTAAAACATCACGTTTTGTATATGTATTAAAATATATTAAGTATTACAATTACAAATTATGGAGTCTTGTATTAACTATTAATAGGATTTGTTCACCTCTTTAATTCTTGTGAAGTTTAAAGGATTATGTGAAGAGAGAGAGAGGCTATAGCCTACTTTCACACATATAACAATAATAACAAGATTTTCTTGCGGGCATTTCTCAGTCACAGACAGCGACTATGATCGCCTCTTTCTGGATGTAGGCCTATTACACTTTGACAAATATCGTTTGTTTGTTTGTTTGTTTATTTCCTTCTTAACGCCATTCCAACATGATATATTCATGGCGAGAACCAGTTAATCCATACACAAGTCTGTTATATTGACAAATATCGTCACAACATCAAGACACAAACGTGAAAGTCTTCATTTAACAAGCAGCTGCTGAAAATTTCCACCGTTACTGATCAAGAACAAAAGAATCTCTTGTTAAGTGCGTGTACAAAGAGATCTTGCGTTGCATAAATTCGTCCACTAGGTGGCGCGTTTCTCAAACTAATTAATCCGTTCGGTAAAGTTACGGCTGCTTCAAATCCTGGGAAAACACTCAGTGCCCTCTGCTGAGGCTCATTTTATAACATGAAACGACAGACTATCCCTTAAAGTAAATTTTATTTTCTGAGAAATGCTTACAAACTTTATTAGACTTAAAAGAGGGCCTAAGTGTGTAGATAAACTAACTGTAAGCGTGAGTCGGTGTCGGCGCAGTGAACTCTACGTTTGTGCTTCATTGTCTCCGTTCATCCCTATAGTGAGAAAGAGAGTCCCGTCCCTTCAATTCAGTGGGCGTGGTGTATGTGTGTGTGTGAGTGGGAAAACAAACAGCAGACAACCAACAGTACTTCCTACATCTGTGTCCAACTCGAGCGTTTCTTCACCCTCACCTCGCGTCAAGCGTCTCTCCTGCGCGCGGTGTTTACACTGAGTCCTGCTGAGCTCAGAGGACGCGTCCCATCATCACTAAATGAAGCGCCGCAGCGCTGCAGTTTTACATCCACACCACAGCTCCACACGCGTTCAACATAGATGGACCCGCATCATCTGAGGACTTCAGAGTGATATTACTGTCGTGATTGTGTTTTTCTTTTTGTAAAATGAGCGGAGGGGAAATCATCTGTCAGGGATGGTTGAGAAAGTCGCCACCCGAGAAGAAGCTGCGGAGATATGTAAGTGTTTCAAACGCTGTTCTTCTGTGTTAGAATGTTGTGCTTTGATACAGTGATGCAGAAAGCTGTGCATAACTTTTATTAACCAACTATCTGATAGGAATCTATTCATCCTTATAATAAAAATTAAAATGCAGGTGAATATTAGTTTATAATTCAACAAGACGCACTTGACTTTGGTTTCAATGACACTTTTGTTTGAGAAAAAAAGAAAAGAAAACAACTTTGAACCAGCCTAAGATGCTTTGCTGGTCATAGCTGGCAATGCCTGCATGTTTAGATAACAAGTGTCCAAAACCCCTCTAAAACTAGCAAACAGACCAGCCTGACTAGGTTGGGAGACCGGCTAAGGCCAGCAAAACAGCTTAGACTGGTCTAAGCTGTTTTTTTTTTTTTTTTTTTTTATAAAGACAATCCTGTTATTTAAAGAGCAGGGTGTCTGATGACTGCTATATATTTGTAAATAGCATGGATACAGATGAGCTGTACATTAACCTGATGATGGCAATTGAGACGTACACTAAAATGAAACAAGGTGCATTTGACTCTTTTTTTTTTTAATGCAGATCATTGTCAACATCTACACAGCAGGGCAGCATATATAATGTTGATTTATACATTACACAAATTAAAGGTGCAGTTTATATATTTTTGCTGATGGTACACATTTTACACATAAAGAAATTAACAGCATTTTTGAGAAATTGATCAGTCTTATAAAAAAAAAAAGGCTTATATGGAGTGGGAAGGCCGCTCTTGGGTGACACCATGTTGAAATCACATGACCTGTCATGTCAAGCAGTTGACCGAATATTTATTCAGTACTCTTTTTTTTTTTTTGTAGCGTAAGCATAACATTATTTGATAAGTATAAAACAAAAAGGAATAAAACAGATGTATGGCATGAAAGAGCAATTGTTATACAGACGAAACTTCATGCATCCAGACCAGTAGGTGTCAGTATAGTCCAAAACACTTGAGGGAAAATTAGATCTAGCTAGCTGAATATAAACAAAAATTTACTGAGTGCGCTTTTAATGATAACAATGAGACAAAATAGCTGAAATCAAACAAGCTTTGGATAAAAGCATCTGCTAAATGACTAAATGTAAAATACTTATTATTAACACAATATTTCTTAAGTTGCCAAAAAGCACTAAAGCAAAATGTGATGACAAGGCAGTCGATACATTTGACCCAAGGAGAAACTAACTGCTGTTTATTGGTCACGTTGGCATGCTTAGTGGCTGTTGCTGATAATAGATAGACATACAGTATATCAGTCAGGACAAGATTACTAATAATCGACCTGAGTGTATTTATATCTTTATTGTTGTCCAAGCTTTAGCAGGTGCAGTCTGTTTTGCACTAGCACCTCATGTAAAACTGAAAAAACATTTGACTAGTCCATGTGCTATCATAAGAACACACAACTCTGCGTTTATTATTTGGGATGACCACCAATAATGCCTGCTTTATAATAAGATTATGAGTATTATAATCTGGACTTAATTGAACTAAAGAAGCTGTGCACAAAGGGGTTTGAAGACACCACAGAGACACCGTCTGTCTCCTAATTCTGTTTTGGACAGCTGTCTACGCAACTGTTCCTATTAAAAGGGCAGAAACTGTTTACTGTCCCTCTTTCATCCGATATTAGCTTGCTAGTAGCCAGTTGCTGCGTTATTGTAAACTGGAGACCACCGTTGGACATGTGGAGTCCTTACATCCTCCTTTGGTTGCTAAACGTTGGAGACTGTTGCTCTCCGGTTTGCCAAAGCAGATAATGCGTCCTGCACAAAAGCTGGGAAGGCCTTCAGTCCTAGATCTCATAAATACAGCTGTCTCATGTTTATCTACAGTGTTGCATTACAGGACTTCTCCATCCTCCTACCTAACTTTGCCATGATGTCATCTCACTCTCCCGCTCTCTTTCTCCTTCCTTCTCTCTCAGTTTCATCGGGAGAGCCCGTATCTGTATGTCCTCAGATGCACACATGCTAGGTCATTTCCTCATTGTCTTCTACATAAAGCAGCCCTGTCTTATGTGGAGCTGCACAGGAACTGCTCATGTCAAAATAAGTGGGCAGCTGGGGCTGCGAAGAGGAAAAGCAGACACATGTTTACCTTATAAGTGAAGGTCAATACTCCTTGAATCAAAAAACTAGTTAACTCAAAAATGCAACATAGGCTCATTGGAAAAATATGCCAACTACGTTTTTGTGAAACTCCAAAAACATTCCTATTGTATCTATACAAATTAATGCAGTACCCAGCCGAAATTAACACTAGAGACAGTTAAACACCAACATATTTTATGCTCTTTCACATGAATTATGATTACTTGAGCAGATTATACATTTAAAAAGGCTTATTTCTGTGTGGTTTCTTGGAAAAAGCTGTTACTATCTCAAAACACTTTTACCATACATGTTTGGAAATGAATACCTTTTGACATTTGCATTACATAATCAGCTCCATTTCCATTGCTTTTCTAACATGGTAAACTTGCTCAGTGGCTCACCTGGTACAGCATTGAACTTGTAATGCGGAGCGCTCTGGTATGAGTCCTGTGAAACACAAGACATGATAAAAGAGCTCAAACACTTGTAGAAGCAAGCTAAAAGTACATGATTGCTTCAGCAAATGTTTTTATTTCATGTTTGCTTTTGTTAAACTGTCTGTTTACTGTAGATGGTACTTTATTGTTTTCAAAAGTGAAAGAGTATTAACCTTTAGTGCCACACACTGGACAATTTAATTCTGAACTGCTGCGATATTAACAACAACCAGCATTATAAAATGTTGCCAGATTCCCATTAATCTGTTTCGGATAAAACTGAACAGACTTTTAGTCCTAGAGCCCTGCATTTCAGCCCGGGCCTGATGGGCCCCAACTTTTTATGCCCCTTGGCCGGGCTTCGTCATAGTCCAGACGGGGGCCGGACCTCGGGCCTGTTTTAGGCTTCTCTTTATATTTATATTTTAGACATCCATCAATTAGTGATGGAAACAACACGAGGCTGTGCTACCTTGACTGTCAAGAGTGGCTTGACGGTGTTTAGTGTCCAGCAGCAGCGAGGGCTGTCAGCGCAGCTGAAGAGTTCTGCATTCAAATGAACCCAATAAGCTAAAGCTTGCCGCAAAGCCCTAGCAAAAGTAATTATTATAAATGTGTACTAAAATAGTAAGGAGATATTTGAATTATTTACTATAATAAACTGGTGTTTTCTGAGTACGTGTCACAAGGATGAAGTTGCCAATCCTGACTCGCCATCTCCTCATTAGACGCGCCTTTAGAGAGAAGTGCATGTATTCACTGAGATTCGGTTCATTTTTGTGAAGCGCTCCTGTTCAAGACCGAAACGGCAGAAAGCGCATCATGTTTGTTTTCTTTATTTTATAATAGCACAACTTTTTGCCGATATTGTGAGTGCACACAAATAAAAGTAGACCCTTTACAGTTCCGAATTATGTATTACTCTTACCTTTATGAGCAAAAATGACTGCGTATTTAAAGTTGTTTCCACTGAAACAAATGCAAGTGATTGCACTGGCGACTTTAACGTTTAAACATTGTTATATGATCGAACTGTTTTATATCTGTAGATTTAATTTTAGGTAAGTCGTGATGATTTGAGAAGGCTAAATTGATCAAACATAGGCTATGGTCTGCTGCTGGCCACTTGGTCATTAGGCTACTTTTAAAAACTTATTTAATGAACAAAAAATGCTCAAAAAAATTTCTAAATTTAACTTTTTCTAAACCGAAACAAAATAGAATCACTTTGCCATTACATACAAAACTGAACTATTTTAATAGCTGAAACAGTAGTATAAGTTGTTTTGAGAAGGGGGGGGGGACAGACTCGGGCCAGTAATTCTGATAAGCTGTCGGACACGGGCCGGACTAGGGCCCAAACGTCTCGGGCCAGGGCCGGGCTAAATTTGAGGCCTGTGTAGGGCTCTATTTAGTGCCACTCACTGGATATTTCACCTTGTGAGTGTTATTATGCACTGTAAAAAAAAAAAAAAAAAAAAGTTGAGCCAACTTAAAATTTTAAGGCAACCAGCTTCAGCAGATTTTTGAGTTTGCTCAACTTATTTTTGTGGGAGATTCTCAAATTTTTGTTGTATAAACTTAAAACGACAAGTTGAGAAAACTCAAAAATCTGCTGAAGTTCGCTCAACTTTTCTTTTTTTTTTTTTTTAACAGCGTGTCATATTTTGCACAAACGTCGATATTGGCACATATTTGCAATGAGCCTGGGTTGCAAAAAAAATAATTCTGTCATTTTTTTCACACTTTTTCACACTGTGTGTTGGAATATGGAATATTTTATGGTGCTTTTTTGGTGTTTTTGTTTTTTGTTTTTTTTTTGTCTTTGTGGCGCTGTTGTTGTATGTTAAGGCTTGCGTAACAATTGAAAAAATAATTCAACTTTTGTGTTTAATGGAAAATAACAGTAAACCAACAATATATAATGACAAATAATGACAGAATTTTCACTTTTGGCCCAACTATTCCTTGTTTAGTCCACAAACTGGACATTGTGATCTTGAGGTCTTGCATCCAATAATCCACATAACTAAAGGTAAAAAAGGCCAGGTATGGACATTTAGTAGACATTCTCAAATCAGCTGGACAGGGAAAACCCTGTGCCAAAGGGACTAATTGTCTCATCTAAAAAATTCCTTCCACTTAAACAGGCTGGCGCTGGACAATGACAACCATTAAGGGCACTGAATTGCTGTCATCTGACATTACTGACATCCTAATGCTGAGAGATATTTTAAGTAGCTGTGGATTTCAACATTCATCTTGTAAGGTGTTTTTGGGAGAAAAAGAACTGGACACTTTGGGCTGGTTAATGATTGATTGATCCTTTCACATGTTTTTGGATTAGTGAAGAGTTTGACTCGCATTTAGTTTGTCGTTGGCCTATAAGTACTTCGGCTTCTTTTGAAGTTTGAGAGTGAATGCCAAGGCAAATACATTACAAGGGAAATTTGACTTAATGCATTCTCAATAGTGATTGTGAGACTTCAGTGAATGTATTATGGATGGATTAGTACTTCCTTATTCTATTCATATAAAATGTTCTTTGATTTTGTTTTTCATTCTTCAGACTCCCTCAAATTCCAAATAAATATTCAAGTAATAATTTGGTTTTCTATAGTAAAAAACAAAAACAAAAACAAGCTTTTCATGCTTTCCAAGTTCAGGTGTCCTTAAAGTAGAACAGGTAAATACACGCTTTAGAAGGTATCTCCTTAACGTCAATCCTCTCATGTAAATAGTATGCAAATACTCATGGCAAACACCCTGGGCAGTTACAGCCTAGTAGCAACAGTTGAAAACTGACGTAGTGCGTTTGCTGATGCTTTTTATGACCTTTCTGATAGAGTAGTCTATATTTGCCTTAATGTTTGAAATTTTCCTGTTTTTCTTCATTTAATTATGTCTTTTTTATAGAAGTATGCATTTGCAATAAAAGTATGACTGAGATAAAGATATTTCTGTTTATATATCTGATGCATTAGAGACAGCATGAAAGTAAATGAGTTAATGAACACACATCTGCAGCAATATCAGTCTCAGGCCCCCACTTGTTTTATCAGATGGAACATTCCGTATTTTATGGTCCTAAATAGCCTCCTAATTCATGATGGTAATGCAAGAGAAAACATATTCTCATGAAGAAAAAAAAAACAAAAAAACTGTATAGTGGATCTTAAGAAAACATGTCTAGCTCAAGCTTAACCACAAAACTGACAGGGAAAAAAAATATTTTGAAAATGTTTTGTATAAGAAAAACTATTTTCTATTTTTAGTTTGACCTGTTTAGGACCTATTTTAGGACCATTTAGATTTTTTTTGCATTGTCTTATTTATTATTTTAAGACAGTTAAGCACATTTTTTGTGTTAATGCAATGTGTCAGGATATAGTCATTGTTTTTAATTAAATATTATCATATACCTAAAAATACTGTGAAACCATGATTTTTTTAATCGAAGAAAATGTATTCAGGAAATCAACCAATATTATATATAAATTAATTAAAACATTTTATACATTAACAAGTGTATTGAAATAAAAATAACATAAAAATGTATTATCATTTTTTAAATTTAAATAAATTATAATTTTTTGGAATTAGAAATAATTATCCTTCTAAAAACCCTTAGGGTCCTAAAAATAGACTTTGTGATATTAGACTGGTGATATTCACCCACGTATATTTAATTCCGTCAATAAGATTGTCCCACTTGTCCGTCTAACCTGTGAAGCCGTGCCAAAGGCTTTGTCACTACTGACTGCAATAAAACTGAAGGTCGGAAATGGACAATTCTGGCATTTCCCACCACAGCTTCTCATTTCCTTTTCCTACAACCGCCATTGGCTTCCTCTGTGTCAGCTCTCATTTGAATCTGTTGATCATTTGTAGGCATCATAAATGCCTGAGCAGAAAGAGGTGAGAATATCTCAACTGTGCTTGTGTAACATGAGCGTTAGCAGTAGTTGGTACCACCCACTCTCCTGGTCCTGATCTGACATCACCTCCCAAACATGTCTGTTTGCATAATCCATCGCTACATTCCTGCATGATCATATCGGGGGAAGTGTTCTCTCCCTACTCCACATGTCCTCCCTACACAGTGTTGTTGTCTGGAAAGTGTACTTCATGTGCATTTAAAGTTGTTTGTGTGTATGGGTGGGGGTCAGCAAGTTTCCAGAGCCGGCACACAGACAGGCTCGGAGTCACTGTGTCAGCTGCCGACCATGCTGTTGTTTTGCAGAGGGGCGCTGGGAAGTCCTTGCCCTCCGAGGTCAGATCCGAACACCTCCCAGTTCCTGCTTTGACAGGCAAACCAACGCTGAAACAGACATTCTCCTTGTTTCACATCATCTGACACGCATTGGATTTGCTCTCAATTCCGAAATTGCGGACAGCTGGATGTCCTTTGAGTGCTGGGAGACGCTCAGTGAAATGTGTCCACTAGGGTTGAGTTAATGAGTCTGTGTAGATTACTATTCAATGCCTGGGAGTTCAGCAATAGTCACGACTAGGGGTGCTTTTTGAGATTTAAACAAACCCATCACTTTAGAGGAATGTTCTGGGTTCGGTATACAGTTTAAGCTCAATTGACAGCCCTTAAGGCATAATGTTGGTCACCACAAAAATCTATTTCCATGTGTGCCTCCTTTTATTAAAAGTAAATAAATAAATACTTATATATATGGGTTGCAGTGAAAGTGAATGTAAACATTGTATTGCCACAAGACAAACAATGTGGGAAAGCTGCAGATTTCACATCCTCCAAAATTTGCCCATTTGCCCAAAATGTTCCTTTATTTTTTCAGTTATTATTTTACTATTACTTAATAATATTTTATTCACTATTTCAATAGTATGCCCGCAAGCCTTAAACAATATCAGTGTTAACGTGAATTTAGTGTCAAAAAAAATAACT
Organism: Acrossocheilus fasciatus; assembly: GCA_036784905.1. Classification (NCBI taxonomy): domain Eukaryota; kingdom Metazoa; phylum Chordata; class Actinopteri; order Cypriniformes; family Cyprinidae; genus Acrossocheilus; species Acrossocheilus fasciatus. The sequence continues at coordinate 8,038,526 of CM071952.1, forward strand.
TGCCTTTTGTGTGTAACCCTTGTGTAGTTTTTTTTTCCCGTCAAAAATGACTGGACTTTTAAAAGTTGCTTGATAGCCTTTAAGCCCCTCCCCTCAAACGCAGATGAGCCAATGGCAGTCGAGTAGCAGTTGCACGGGGACCAGAACTCTGACATCTTTAAGTTTCAGCACCATAGAAAAACATTGGAGGATCTGAAGTTTTCATCGGTTTGATGGTGTTTATGCTACAAAAAAATGGAAAAACGATGTGCCTGGGGTACTTGTAACACTGATTCCAGGTATCCCGAGAGGACTGGCAATGTAATTTATTTTAATCCATTTCCTAAACCTAAACAAGACAGAGTAAACTTTAATTTTCTGGTTGCCGTACTCTCATTAAGTTAATGTCAAAAACATCATCTTGTGCTTCAGCAAGGTATCTCTGGCTAAAACTAGCTAACATTAAAGTTAGCGAGTCTATGCTAACGTACAAACCTAAATAGTTCTTACTTCATGTATAGTCTAGGTCAAAAACACATAAACGAAGGTCTACATTTCAGTGCCTCTCCATATTAAACTGGTTAAATGTAAATTAATTTAATCATACCCTGCGGTATAAACAGTGTTAATCCTGAATGTTGTCATCTGCGATCGTGACGACCATAACATGAGGCTTCTTCCGCTTTCATTGTGATCTGTAAACCCTCGCTTCTAAATTAATCTAGTTACTCACCATATTTAATTTTAAATCTTTTAAATATCCCTCCATGGCATATTTAAGTCCCACTTGAATGCTCCTTGATGAGAGGTGGTCCTTCTGTGTCCAAAATTGATCAAAAACATATTGGGACAAGGCTTTCACACTGACAGCTGTCATTGTAAGACAGTTAGTAACTAGTAACTAGCGACAGTAACTAAGGGGGGCGGGGCTTACAGGTCAATCGTGGATTCAAACTTTTCATCAACTTGTTTTCTTTTAGTTAGCATAAGTTTTGTATTTCTTTTTGAAACTGATTGATTGTAGGCCTCAGTTATCAGTTTTAGGCCAGTGCGATAACATTAAAAGAAAATCCGGGTCAAAACGACTGGAATACAACATGAAGGTTAAAGTTATTTGTAACATATTTTCTGCCATATATTATTATTATTATTATTTTTTTATATCAAATTTAATTTTTTTAAAGCTATGCAGCTTAATGCATGTTTTCACAGAATAATTTTTTTTTAAAGAAAACGAGGAACGAATCAGAATTTTATTACACCATTTCAATAGTATAGCCACAAAACATGATTTTAGTGTTAAAGTGCTAGCTAACCTTTTCTCTGTAAAGTTATTTCCAGTTTAACTAAATGGTTTCCATGACATAATGCTATAAATCCTAAAACTGTATGTATGTATTTATTTATTTGTTGTGGGTGTGTGGGTTTTGAGGAATGAGGAACCAAAAAATCTATATAATGAGGAACCCATTACCTCATCCATATCTAGCTACTGCAATGTCATATCTTTCACCTGGTAGTCGACAAAACAGGCGAAAACAGAAAACAACAGTATGACAGTGATGATTGTTTCCTGCTTGTCTCTGTCTTACTTTGTATGAGACCTAAAGGACATCATTTGTCCGCAATAGGTTATGGCTTCCTTTTATATGAGCCTCTTATTTGACACACTTTTTCTGACCTTTCTTTAGCCAGGAAATTACAGTCAAGATGGAGGATCTTTATATAGTAAATAGCCTGGCCTTCAGCATGTCCTGTGGAGCTACCTGTTTGTGTTGTAAGCTGGAAGCTCAACAGCAGCGGTAGCATGTTCCAGACTTCCTCTGGATGGCACCTACAGGAAATGTTCAGCCCGAGGTCTCATGAGGAGGGGAAATGAGTGGGACATGTTTGGGGTTTCTTGTGACTTTTTTTTAAAGTCTGGTGTTTTTTTAGAGCGTGAAATCAAAGTCATATTTTCATCATAGGAAATCAAATTCCGCTGATACTGATCTTGTGACTAAAAAAAAAAAAAGTTTGAGCGCCTTTTATTTGTTTTTATTGTCAAGGTGTCAATGTTTGTTTTGATCCTGTCCATATATACTTTATACACTATATCTGGCCAGGACCAAACTTTAACAGCTGACAGGAAAATTACATAAAAGTAGGTCTCTCTCGCTGTATACACACACACACACACACACACACACACACACACACACACACACACAAGTTTAACGTCAAAATAAGATCTGTTATCACCGTCTCTCAAAACCTCCATTGTGTCTTGCTGCCTGTTTTAGAAGTTAATTTACAACTGGGTGACATTAATTTAAGTCTTAGGCATGTGTCTGTAGTCCTCCAAATTTGCAAAGTACGCTGACTAATTATGTAGACTGGTAAGAAATACTTTTATTGTCCTACAGCTTGAACAGATTGATATAAAATAAATAAAATTAACATTTACAATATGTTTGTCCCGTGAATGCTAAATGGAATTATGGATGTAATCATGAAAAAAAAAAAGAGCCTTTGAATTGTTTTGCAGATATTGTTGGGTAAATTATGCAGATATTATTTCTAATTTACTGCATTAGGAAATTCATACATTTTTAGGTTGGATTTACTTAGGTGTTTTATTATTTATGAAGCTGCTTTGAAAGACGCCTTGCATTTATGTAGTCATGCATTTTCATAATCCACCATAACTTTTTTATTTTATTTTATTACTTTTTTTTATTTTAATGCATAGTATGCATAGTATTTAATGCATAGTATTTATTTATTTTATAAAGATTTTTATCGATAGTTATTTAAGCTGCGGTATATTGTCTACTCCTTCACAGAATGCAAAGCTTATGGGATGCAAAATGTTGTACTGGTATCGATTGATTTCTGAAATGACCCTGATAACCTCCCCGTCACTTTCCAGAAAAATTGGTTTATTCAGATGGACACAAATTCCCAATGTTCTCTGTGTCCAAATGCTCCAGTGCTCAAGGGCTTTGTGGAGATCTATTAGTCGATTATGTTCTGAGATGATGAGCAGTTATTATGGAAAGTGATCATTAAAACATTCCTCTGTTTTGACAGTTGAGGCCACCCATACAGGTGATGTCATCATATTAAGGATGACACGTGTGATTGCGGCAGGTGACAGGGGTCACATGACACACAGAGTGCTGCGCTTGATTAAAATGAAGGGAGAGGGGCTGCGTTGGCTTTGCTCCATGTCTACTTCAGAAATGGGTCCAGGACAAAGCCCTGCCTTCCTGAAGCTACTTATCACAGGCCTGCGCGAAATATTACCCCCCGAAGCAAATGACTGCAGCGTGATGAAAGATTTAAAAAGGTTGTTAGCACTACTAGGGAAGGACTTGCGTTTGAAAGTGTTTTTCATAACTGTGGTTTGATTCTTAATGAGCAAGATAAACAGGTTTTTCCAAAAAAACAAGAAGAAGTTTAATAACTGAACTCCAAATGAAGAGCTACACAACCCCACAAGTAAGAGGGCATTGTGCTTTATACATTTTAACAAAAATTTGAATTATTGTGGTTTTCTTGTTATGCAAATGCTTTAATAAAACCTTTTATTTAACCTTTTACTTTATTTTATTAAGCAGGACATTAGACATTAGTTATCCAACTCTGTGACAGCCACGTCAAACTGTATTGTATGTCCTTTTGTATTTATTTTTTTATTAATATTTCAGATTAATCTTGCATTATTAAGTCAGTATTATTATTAATAATAATAATCAAATTAATGCATAATTTATCATAAATTATTAAGTCAATAATCTTTGTTATTATAGTCAATAACTCATAATATTACGGAGAAATATTTCAAGATAATTAAATTTTACTGCTAAAGCCATTGCTATTTTGAGTGTTTTCACATGACGTTGCAGTGGTCATGTGGTACAAGTAAAAAGTTGTTATTATGAGTACTACAAGGATGTGATTGCTTTTTTCCTCATAATTACAGTAACTCTGACATGACGTTTTGTTCATTTACTAATAACAACAGTAGTCTTGGAAGCCTTGTGCATTACACAAAAACAAACCAAACCAGTATATCTTCATATTCATTACATTTAGTCATGTAGAAGACGCCTTTATCCAAAACGACTTACAAATGAGGACAATGGAAGCAATCAAAATTAACAACAGAGCAATATGCAAGTTCTATGACAAGTCTCAGTTAAGCCTAACACAGTACACGTAGCAAAGTTTCTTTTTTTGTTATATAATAAATAAAAAGAAAACCGATAGAATACAAAAAGAATAGAGGAGCTAGTGTTAGGTTTTTTATATAAAGAAAACAAGCAGTTAGTAAATGAATAGAGTGTAAGTCTAAAAGGGGCAAGTTTTTTTTTTAAAGAGTAGAATTAGAATAGAGAGTGCTAGAGTTAGAGGGTCAAATAAAGATGGAAGAGATGTGTTTTTAGCTGATTCTTGAAGAAGGACTCAGCTGCTCGGATTGAGTCGGGAAGGTCATTCCACCAGGAGGGAACAGTTAATGTAAAAGTCCGTGAAAATGATTTGTGCCTCTTTGGTAAAAATTTATTTAGGTGAAAGTAAAAAAAAGAAATGTAAAAGTTACTTAATGCACCTTTAGATCATGTAATAAATTAGCTTTGTGTTCAGAGTTGATGTGTGTGATACTCTTCATAGATTCTGTTAAGTCATTATCACCCAGCACTGAAATGCAGAAGTGGCCTGTTGCATTTCTCCCTGTGTGGATCAGTTCACACGCTCCTGATAGACTGGTTAATCATTCTTGTTGTCATTGAGCAACCTGAATTTCCGACATGTTTATCTGCATAAAAAATCAAGACAAAATGGTGTGTGAAGTTCTTCAAATGGTTAGTGCTGTTAAACCACTGCATAATGTATTTTGCTCGCACTAAATATGCAGTACATGAAGCTTAATTTATGTCAGCTAATGCCACAAAATGTAGCTCTAAATGTTGGCATTTTAAAAAATGTCAAGATCAAATTCAAAAACAACAGCAAGCCTCAAAAACTCAGTGATATTTAAAATAAGTGCTGTATTTGCTTTTATATAATAGTATTGCATTGGCTTACACCACGCTTAAATGTTGTTGTTTTTGAGCTTTTTGAACACTGTTTTGTTGAATATTAAATTCAAAGAATTAAAAGGCCGGATGGAAAAAGAAAATGCAGCAATTCGTTTATACACATTACTGGTTGTTTGAGGTTGGCAAGATTTTTTAATGTTTTTGAAAAAAAATCTCTTATGCTTAGGTTTTCTATTTAAATACACTTTAAAATGTTATTAATTTACTTTGATGCAAAGCTGAATTTTAAGCACGATTACTCCAGTCTTCAGTGTCCTTCACATGATCCTTCACAAATCATTCTACCAGTAATATGCTGATTTGCTGCTTAAGAAACATTCCTTACTATTATCAGTGTTGGAAACAGTTGTGCAGCTTAACATTTTTATTTTCAGTATTCTGTGACAAACGGTAACATTGCTACCGTAACATTTTAAATGTCTTTACTGTTACTTTGAACAATTTAATGCTTCCCTGCTGAACAAGTAGGTAAAAACTTGCATGTAAAAGCTGGTTCATGGTTCAGTGCTCTTAGTGGTTTCTAGGGCAGTGCTAGATAGTTGCTAGGGTGCTCTGGTTGCTTATTTACAGGCTCAAGTCAAAAATCTCAATTCTCGGTGTGCTTAAACAAAGGGCCTTGTGTATGGAACATAACTGTGATTTTGCTATCCATGAGTTTTGCATATTGTAAGCATCTTTCTTCAACTTTCAGTGTGCATCAAAGGTGTGCTTGATTGCAACATCTCCTATTGCACAACATGTGGTTTAAACTAGCATTTACAGGTCAGCCTGGCTTGTTTATGTGACTTAGGATGTGGCCCACTGTGACAGTTAATATTTTAAAGTTGCGCCATTTGACTGTTTATTCGTCAGGGTACATTAACGTACGATACAATCTGCCTCTGATGAAGTCAACCTGACAAACGAGAGAGACTTCAGACGGCTTATGTTGTACGCTCATCTTGTCCTTATTAGAATGCTGTCATCCTTTGAGTCAAACCCAACTGAAGTGTGCCCTGCTGACTCTAGTTCAGCTTTCAAACACAAAAACAGCACAGATGGCAGAGAGCAGAGGAAGTGACACAAAGAGTTCTGATGAGCCAGAATGCTTTGCTGTCACTCAACGCTCTCATGCATGGCTTTATGAATGGATCAGGGCACGCATTCAGCCCCAGCTTTAGGGTTTTAACTCCTTTTTCAAATACGAGTGGGTGTCGACTAAATACATTTGATTGGATCAAGCTATCAGCACCCAGTGGCTTCATTCAGAGGTGACACATGTGTCTTTTCCTCATCAGGGCTCAATGTTTGATACGTTTGCTGGCGCTCTGCACCTTGTCAAGGAGACTGTTGGCCAGATGAATGCAGAAGGTTGCAGTTGCAGCTCAGCTCATCAAGCAGAATAAGAGTCTAATCAGCTTAATTGGTCCTCTGTCTTTAATCTGTCAGCCTTTCGCTCCCTTTTTCCATCTGCACTTCCGCCCTTCCCTCTTTGCAAGTGCCATGTGATTCTCTTCCAGTAAGTAAATGCAATCGCTTTTCATTTGGTTTGCTCATCAAGAAACAGAAACGTTGACAAGATGATTCTCATTTGTTTTGACAAAAGTAACCTATTTTAATACATAAATATGCATATTTACATACTGTACACTGACTTGAATACACTTGTATTTTCAATTCTGTTTTTCTGTTGTTGTTTTTTTCGCGATTAATTGCATCCAAAATAAAAGTTTTTATTTGCATAATATGTGTTCTGTGTATATTTATTATGTATATATAAATACTCACACATAAAGTATATATTTTGAAAATATGTAGATGTATTTACATGTCTATATTTATATTCATATAATTTAGGCTATAATATAAATAAATACATTTTATATATAAAAATAACATTTTTCTGAAATATATACATGTATGTGTGTGTGTGTTTACATATGCATAATATATTATGTAAACAAATCTTTTATTTTGAATGCAATTAATCATTTGACAGCACTAGTTTTGGCGTAATCTTTTTTTTTTTTTTTTAATAAAGAAATATAAATTAAAGAAAAATAATTCCAATTCACCAAAGCTAATTTGTTTGTGTGAAACGTGATATAGTACAAACCACTAATAATTGATGATATGTGTAAAAAAAAAAAAAAAAAATACATGTATTAAAGAAAAAGAAAAAGTCATGTTATTATAAAAAAAAAATATATATAATATAATTATTTTTCCTGTTTATTAAATTACTGTGGTTGAGTCATTAAATTTAAACTTTTGTTAAAAATAGTATAAAAAAATGATTTACAGTAGCACATGCATTTAAAAAGATTTTTATTTCTCTTAAACATTTTTTCCTTTAACCCAGAAATGAATTCTGGCTTGCAAGTCAGGTGGTACATGCAATTACATGGCCAAAGTTATGTGAACACCCGCTTTCAGTGTTTTTGGCTATTTCAGCTACATCCATATGTAACAGGTGCATGAAATCAAGCTTACAGCTACTGCAGCCTCCTTAGACAAACATTCAGACTTGTACATGGTGCACCAAAGCACTCAGTGACACACAGTGTGCTGCTCTCATAGATTGCCACCTTTCCAACAAATCAAATTTCTGCTTTGCGAGACCTTTCATGGTCAGCCACAAGTTCTGTTATTGTGAAACGGAAATGTCTAGGAGCAACAGCTCAACCACAGGACCATCGCGTGCTGAAGCGTGTTATGTGTAAAAAAAAATAAATCACCTGTCCTCCCTCAGCTGCAAAGATCTGTTCACCATACATTTCTTGAAGCCTGGTTTTAGCTGGGCTCCCATCCTGTTCAGGTCGGTCTGCTTTGCTAGGTTTAGAAGGGTTTTGGGCACTTCTTAATATGGTTAGGCTAAGATTCCAGCCAACTGACCAGCTAAAGACCAGCTTGGCCAGCCTTTAAGAATAATAAACCAGCTGAGTCTGATTTAGCTGTTTTTTTTTTCAGCAAGGCTCACATTATCATCTGTAATGCACAGCATTGGTGGGAGTGATGTAAAGTGTGCTGCCACTGGACTCTAGGGAAGTGAAAACGCATTCTCTGGAGCAATGAATCACACTTCACCATCTTGTAGAATGGTGGATGAATATTGGTTGGGTGAATGCCAGAACAACGCTACCTTTTTGAGTGCATAGTGCCGTCGGTTTGGGCTAGACCCTTTTATTCCAGTGGTGACAAATCGTAAAGAGCCCAAATTATGCTCATTGCACATATGCTCATTTTTGGGGCCTGCTAGGTTACATTTACATGATTTAAGGTTAAAAACATGTATACTGTACAATTTTTAAAGCACATCTTTCACCTTCTGCCTGAAAAGCTCTGTTTTAGTGCTCATGTATTTAAAGCACCAATTTCTGAAATGTCTACTCTGATTGGTCTGCTGGCCCAGTCTGTTGTGATTGGTCAGCCGCTTAGAGTGTGTGTCGGAAATGTAACACCCCTACCATAATTGTGTTTTAGCTCCTGAGGCTTACTGTAAACAGTATTATATCTATGATAACTATGGTGTTGTTATTGGAAGTCTATAATTTTTTTTCTCACAGTGAAAAAACAAACAAACAGTGTCTTCTCAACCCAACAAAATCACTTAGCCAACTGTTCTTTTAGGGCAATGCAAATGTGTAACATAATGACGTTAAAACTTCATTCAAAATGTTCAAGAAGTCATATTTTATTTAGTCTTTTATTCACATATAAACATTGATCAACACACACACACACACACACACACACACACACACACACACACACACACACAGTTTTCATGTGGATTGCAATGGGAAATAAAGAGCTGCTCCATTGTCACAATTGATAAAAGACATTTGCAAATTGTGTTTCCTACAATAGATTGTAGATAAATATCCACCTCATCCAGTGAACCATCCTAATGGATCAAACTAAATCGTGAATAGGTTTTTCTAAACCAAACCTGTTTTACTGATAAGTTCAAAAAAGTGATTCAGTCGCAAATTGTGCCCCGAAAAAAAAAAAAGGTTGTTGTGTTTGAGGGGGGTTAAAGTAGCCCCCAAAGTAGTGCAATGACCATATCCCATGTCAAAACTCAAAATATGTCATTTCCATAAGTAAAATAAATATTTTACAGTCACCGTTTTGCAGAATGATTTTAAACACAGCTAAAAGGCTTCCTACCAGTGGCTGTCTTTCACAAAACTTAACATCAACCACAGTCTTAGCATCGGTAGAAATGTAATTTATTCAATTTTTCAAACCTTTAACCCACGGGAGAAAATCAATCCGTTGCAACAATTTAAAATCAGCCCAATTCCGTGGAAAAAATGTGGATTGGGCAACCCTGCATCCAACACGAGCTGTATCCGAAGCGATTTAAATACTCTGCATATTGATAGCTGCTCCCTGATGCACGAAAATTATATTCAATATTAGAAAGTTTGCGTGAACAGGCGGTATAATGGTCAGAAATTCAGCAGGAGGGGATTAAGAAAACAGTCCCGCGCAGGGCTTTAATAAAAAATGCACACAATGAATGCCGACTATAGAAAGCAGAAGCCGAATCCTGGCAATTTAGAAATCCGGGGAAAAGAGGACGTATGGTTACCCTACCTAACATCTCCTTTTGTGCTTCTTGGAGGGAAATCATGGGGTGAATAAATGATGACAAAATGTTAATTTTAACTATTGCTTTAAACAGGGCTTCATAGACATATTCCTTTTTAATTTCAAGCACTTCTGTGTAGTTACGCTACATGCCATATCGTTTAAAAGCTGTTTTATTGATGTCTTTCCACGGTTCAAACACTGGTTGTGCGATTACATGAGACATGATACATCTCTGTAAGTTGGACTTTCTTTCAACATTTGATGTTCATTCATGTTTATTTCATTTGTAACTAGTAACTAACTAGTACTTCCTTGAGTCAGAAGGAAGAGATGAACAGTCCATCAAAACTACGATCAATTAAAATTGAGAAATTAATATTGTCAAACCAGCTCTAGTGTCCACACAGCTGACATGTTTACCTGTTGTAGCTTATTCATGTTGAGTGTAAAAAAAAATATAATAAAAAACACTGACACAGTCAAAAGAAATCAAAGCACTAACTAAACATCACCATGTTTTCAATCCTCCAAAACTGAATATTTTTGGTTGCCAAAATTTCTGTGCATCACGACTTAACAAAATAAAGCCGATTTAACAGGCATTCTAGACCTTAACTTTCTAAGATCTAAATTCAGGCATTTTAAGTGTGTAGTCCAAACCCTGTTTAAAGTAAAGAAGGAAATCCTTTTGGTGTGCTGTTTACCATGACAGATACTTTGGAGGAGCTAAAGTCATTGTAAAATGTGTGAAACGGCATATGCACACCGATTTTCAGGAAAATATATAAATGCTGAGCCATCTTTAGACCATACAGTCACACTCCAAGACATTGTCGAGTTTATTTTAACAACTTTCCAGTGTCATAAACTGATGTCACTTATGTAAACACAGAGACATGACACCTGCTCAGCATGCAGGAACTAGCCTGAATCAGTCTCATCCAGCTGTGTGTGTGTGTGTGTGTGTTTGTGAGGGAGTGTGTAGAGTAAATGTATGTGATCTGCATGCAAAACATCTACTACGTCTGTTAAAACAAGTGTGAAGGGGAAAGTACAATAGTACAACAGATTTTAGCCACAAATCAATGCCTGTTCCTCATATGCAAAAAAGACCAGTACAACCCTATTGAAAAAAACAGTATATGCTGGTTAGGTATGTTTTGAAGCATGGCAGCTGGTTTAAGCTGGTCAAGTGCTGGTCCTAAACTGGTCCTGAGCAGGAGCTAGTTGCTTAGGACCAGCTTAGACCAACTCATGCAGCGTATAACTAGCTCGGGACTAATTTAAAGACCAGCTAAAACCAGCTCAAGCCAGCTGCCATGCTTCAAAACATACCTTTTTTTCAACAGGGAAAACATAAGGAAAAAACATAAACTAGACAATGTAAAGAAATTAAGATTTAAAACTAACTGCTGCCTCTTAAAAGCAATTTTAAGTTCTATAGCACTGTCACATGTATCCTTTGCAAAAAGGCAATCCCAGAATGCATTGTGATGATCTCAGAGAAACCTGAATTTAAGATGGTGGGCAAGGCATTAAAAAAGCTGATTATAAATAAAAATGAAATCATACCTTAAATAGTAGTTTTTACACAATGTCTGTGTTTTTAGTCTTATTAGAGTGTCACGTTGTTAGCTTAGCAACATGCTAACATCAAACTCAACTGAAATTGGTACGGTACTGTATTGTAAAATAACTTTTGAAAAAGAGCGATAATATATACAATAGTCATAACTTTAAGCTTACTGTTTGTGGGCGTCCAGTGTGACATTATACAATGCATCAATACAATCTAGTAGGCTACAGGACAGCTGTAGTTATCAGGCAGTGTGATTTCTGTTAATTCACACTTAACTGTACTGTTCACACTTCTGAGGGATACATTATCGCTGGCCTCGGAGCTGCTCTGGCTGATATTTAAAAAATGCTTTTAACAGCTTTGCATAATGTAGACAGACATAAAGTGCATGCTTCCTCTTTCTTCAAGAAATGCTATGTGGGAGTACAGTGTTTGTCTTACTGACACAAGAACCTTTTGCTTTTCTGTCGAAACTTTTTTTTAACTCCCTCTTCCCTAGCAGTAAGAATCCAGACGAGGTTGAACCTATTTTTGATCTGGTTCTTCACAGCTTAGTTGATGTGGTAATGATGATGGTGAAACTCTTGCAGTCTTATGCTGCTATTTATGTCATTTGCCTGGAAGACTTGTGAAAGAGATATTTGTTTGTTCTTGCCTAGTATGGTTTCATTTTACTGGCAGTGCTTTTTAGTTTGAGAAAGTACGATTCTGAATAAACCGGTTGTTATTAACTATTATACTATGGGGCCGTTGAATGCTTGAATCTGATTGGCTGCCGAACGTTCTAAGGTGTGCAGTTATTTTCAGGGAAACACACGGCGAACGTAGTTCCAGGCATTACATGACCATATCACTTCGCCAAATGATTTTTGTTATTTCAAAGGTCTTACAACAGCAAAATAACCAAAACCCACAACGACACTGGCCAAACAAATAAATATAGTAAACAAAAGGATAAAAACGACAGATCATGTCCATGTTTTTGCCACAAAATTATGCTTTATTATGTACGGATTGGAAAGCACATACTCTATCTTTTAAGTACTCTAACTATTATACGACGTCGGTCCATTGAATTATTAGAAAAATAATGCACACCCGAGGTTTAACGGCCACTTCGCTTTGGGTGTGCATTATTTTTCTAATAATCCAACGGCCCGTCGTGAATTATTCCTTACATGGCCTATTAAATCTATTAAAAATCATTTTGGTAAACAATTTGGTTAAATTATTAGATGAAAAACTTAGAAGACTTAAATGAAAATTAGATGAAATAAATAAGATGAAGTACTAAAATTACAGAAACTAGGCTACAACTGAAATAAAGACAAATTAAATGTATTAAATTATTAAAATAACAATTATTAATATAATGTTATTTAATATTTAATGTTATTAATATTTAGTATCAATATAATAATAAAATCAAAATGAAAACTGAATAGATAAAAATAAAAGCTAATTCAAAACTTTAATTGATACTATAATAGTACAGTACATAAATACTAAAATAACATTCATTCATTTATGTTAATTAACTGGCAGTGAGATATGATATGATTTGCTGTAATAAATAAGATTTTATTTATTTAGTTGTTTAATTTGTTTGTTCATTTATATATTTTTAACTTGAAGTGCTCTTTAATGTATCATTTAATATGTTTTATTTTTATTAATTAATTCATTCATTCTTTCATTAGTTACTAATTGATTAATTTCAACCCCTTTTTTTCAGCGTTTCAGAGAATGTTTAAAAATATATTTTATTTTCAAATCTCATTTTGTTTATTTGTGGTTTTGTTTCATTTAAAATAATAATAATAATAATCTCTTTACACTCATTTGTGGATCACAGTCCATGTATTTGAAAATATGAAACAATTCTAACCCCATACAAATTCATGCATTCATCTGTGTCTTCCCAATCTGTTTGCAATGTTCTTTAAGACATCTTTATTTCTTTTTCTGTCTCTCTTTCCTGGAATGTGTGTTGTCATGTGACCCTGTTATCGATTAACTGTTACCTCTGCGGTCACAGAGATTCGCTTGCTGGACAACAGCATGTCAGATGAACATTTTATGGAATTATGGGTGGACTTCATAATTTGAACTAATTCAGTTTTAGAACTGATTGACAACAGGCTATACAGAGATGAAAATGAGAGAGAAAGAGAGGCAATATTGGAGTCAATGGGAGCTACCCATGTGACCTACATAAAAGCAGCTGCTCACCCCGAAGTTTGCCTGGCCAAACCGCCACTGTCTGCTTTAAAACAAAGACCCCAACCGCCCCTTGTGCTACTGAGGCCTGACCTTTATAAAAGTAGAGTCTAGATGAGCGATGCAGCTCAACAGTCGGGTGTTTGCTCAGCTGTGAGTGTGTGTTTGTCTGTATGTATGGAACAGGTACTACAGGTGGGACACTTCAGGTAGATTACTTCCCCTTAAAAGATTAAATGATGTTGACGACTTTATTTCTTATAATGGTCTTTGTTTGTCTTTGACAAAAAAATGTCTTTAAAAATAATATTAATAAAAACAATTAGGGCAGCAGGATTTGAGGAAAATCGAATTATGGTTAAAAAAAATAATTATAATTATTATTTTTTTAATGACATTTAAAGAAATTCCAGGGTTGTTTATATATCAGTATAGAAAGAAAGTAAAACAAGTAAAACAATTATATTTTACTGTAAAAAAAAAAAAATCAGTTTTATAATAATAATAATAATAATTTGATTTGACAATTACAACTGTAAATGTACAATACTAATATTTATTGTTGTCTTAATTTAACATTTTCAAACATTAAATCATCAAACTTTTATTTTGATGAAAAATATGAAGGTAGCTATTTAAGCTTCTCTTTGGTTGAAAACACCTCATTACAAGTATGTTTTATTTGTGAGTTTTCAAATAACTGTGCATGCCCTAATAATAATGTATATTAATATTTTGTTATTAATAAATAGTAATAATAAAAATGTATTCATCTATCTTTTACTGCACAAAACACTTTGTTATCAGCACAAAGCTTGTTGCATATGAACCTATATTGCATAACCCATAAAATAGCACTCCAATTTTTTTTTTTTTTTTACCACCCAAAAATATTTTTCATTACCACCAGTACACTTTTCATCTGCCACAATTTGTTTCCCAATGCCTATATGTGGGCTTTGCTGAGTTCCTCTGTAGATGACCCAAGTTTGTTTTGTTTGTTTGTTTCTCTTACAGTATTGTTTAGTGTCTCTATAAATAGAGTTGTGTGAGTTATCGGCTCAGAAAAGACAAAGGCCTTTGGCCAGAGAATAAACAAAAGGCTTTTTTGCATCTAATTTTAGACGGTGACTCCTTCAAAACAATTTGGATTTTCCCTTTTCCTTCGATGTTTCCTTTACACAAATCTGAAATAGATTTAGCTTGTTTTAACCTCAGTGAGGGGTTTATTGAGCAACTAGATGACTAAGAAATGATTTTAGAATGTATTCCACATAGACAGCTCAGTTTATGACGAGCCGCAGATCAGCGCATGATTAGACTTGCCGTTTTTCCATTTAGGCTGATTAAGATGGCATGTGTGCTGGTGGAGCGTCCTTGAGGAGCACCAATCAATAACCAACCTTTGGATTCATGCCATTGCATTCCCATTGATCAACACTGTCGCCTTCAGTAACATGCCCACACATCAGTCATATGATCAGTTTCATCATTCTTTTGTCATATAGCTCATTTCTCCTTTGCTATAGAGCACAACTGCGACTGTCCACTTTTTCAGTAGTCCTGGTTCCAGAAGTATTTTCTCACATTCATCATAGGAAAGTTCTACAAACATTATCTTAACACATAAAAGTGTAACTTTTGGTTAAGTTCATTAAACTTCATTAAGCAATTTATTCAGTGTTTTAGACTGATTACAGAAATGTTATATATATATATATATATATATATATATATATACAGATATATACAGATCAGTGCTGCACAAAAATGTATTTAATGATTTTATTTGATATATTTGTCATAATTTCTTCAATTCAAACCAATTTTTTTTATTTAATTCAAATTTGATACATTTTGAGGAACTAATCCCAAAATTGTGAGATTCCATGTTATACAGTAAATTATATAAAATTTTTGTTTATTTAAAAGTATTTCTGTCTATGTTTTCCACATTGCAACACTGCAAAATTTATGAGGCCCTTTGTTAAATTCTTTTATCAGGGAATTTACTACTCATCCCATAAAACACTGCAAATGACAAAAACAAATAATTATGGTACAATAAAAAAGCACTGATTTAAAGTAATTGATTGTATTTATAAAACATTTTTTTAATTGTTTTATAAATACAATTTTTTAAATATTGTTAAAAAATATTGTTAAAAAATTGTATTTATAAAACAATTTTTTAAAAATATTTAGCAAAATATTGTAGTTTGAAAGTATTGGCAGACTTATTTTATTCCATCATGGACAGAAACATAGCAGAGTAAAGTGGTATTAGTTTAGAGCCCCAATTTGATCTTTTAGAGGATACACTGTAAAAAATGGCCGTAATTTTAACTGTAAAAAACTGTGAAAATGCTACAGTAAAAACCTGTTAAATGGTTAACAGTAAGTTCCCCTAATATATATGGTGAAAAACTGTAATAGACATTTCAGACAATTTTACGGTAAAATACTGTTTTTAGAAGTGAAAAAGAATATAAAATTTACAGGGAAACCCGTAAATTAACGTTCCCAGAATTCTCTGCATTGCATTTCAAATTTAGTTTGAATTTGATGTTTTTTCTTTGAAATAACTATGCTTCTTCTTAGTTTTTTCTTATCAGTTATGTTTATCAGGGTTGTTTGTTACATCTAATGTTGTTAAATTAATGTTTATTGCAAATTTCAGTTTAATGAGTCTCACCATGGTGGTGTTTAGTGCTTGTGTGAATGACACTGTGCACCTTCTATATATTTACATTTACATTTAATCATTTAGCAGACGCTTTTATCCAAAGCGACGTACAAATGAGAACAATAGAAGCAATCAGACCATTGAGAGTGCAGCAGTAGTGTCAAGTGCCATGACAAGTCTCAGTTAGGCCAGCACAGTACACGTAGCCAGTTTTTTTTTTTTTTAAGGATAGGTAGGTGTTAGTATTAGTTGGTCAGGTGCTGGCGGAAAAGATGTGTCTTTAATGTCTTTTATATATGTTATTATTAAAAGCTGCCTGTGATGGGCTTTCTCATCACCACCTGCATTTGGTGGTTATCAGTGTATTTCAAAGGTACAAAACAGATTTCAGTACTTCAATAGGTTGGTATATTAACATTATATCAGTTAATGAAATTACATTTTTTTTACCGTAAATTTTACGGAATTTTTTTTACAGTGTATTTTAGTGAGAGACTCCTGAAAATCTTTCAGATATATCATCAATTTCTGCAACAGGTTTTCCCATCTTCTATATTTGTCATCCCTGTCACTTTCACCGTATGGAAAAGAGGGGTTTGTTCATATGTCATCTGCCTGATTTGATATATTCTTATTCTTAAATACATGGTATTTTTTTCTGGTTGTTGACAGTATTTTCTGCTTTATGGAGTGATAAAAAGAGATCCCCTTTATAAAAACCTTCAAATCTAATATGTCAACAAAATGAAAAAAAAAAAAATTGAACCAGGATTTATCCAGTGTTCAGATTTCTGTTTTGGAAATATGCAAATTAGTACATATTTAAATAGATAATGTCTAATTTGCCTATTTAAACATAACATTTCAGAAAACTTGAAATGCAAACAAAATTTCAACTGGTGAAGTACAGTGATATCTGTTAGTTACATTTTTACCCTATGGGGTGCCTTAAAATGAAAGGGAAAACAACTAGTTTTTAATTAGTTAATTAACAAATTCTAATTTTGTTAATGGTTAAAGACTGAACAAACCTCAGTCCTTTAAAAACCATGCAAAGCACATAAAAGGCTCTTCTAATCTGAGACCAGCAGTGACATATGTGCTAAATGTGGTAGTTGTAAGCCAGCTGGGTCATGCAGACCTCCTTCAACTGATCTGGGCTTTGTTCCAAATCTCATTTAGTCATGTTACAGCCATGAGAGTGCCGTAAATTCAAATGAGAAGAGGGTGAGATGCACTAAAGTGATTGCATCTCTTTCCCTCTCCTCATCTCTCTTTTGCTCTCATCTTTCTTTCATTGCACTCTCACTCACTCGCTCATAAAACAAACCAATCAGTTAGATGGAATAAAACTGGGATGTATAGTTTACAGAATTCATTTAACGGTAAGGAGCAGGTCTCTAGTTAAGTATGTGTCATCAGGTGAATATTACGTCATGTCCTTTCATGTTGACGGTACATTGTGCTCTGCTCTGAATGGGTGTGGCCAGAGATGCATTTAAGGGTGGAGCTTCTCAAACCACAAAAGCTGCCACACCAAAAACCACAAACAAGGATCTACTACGGATGTGTTCAAACAACAACAAAAGCCCATCAGTAATCTACAGAGTCCGGTTATTAAATAACTGCTATTATTTAGAGCAAAGAAAGATTAACCAAGATGAGGTATTTCAATAAATCCGCCTAAAATTGATTTTGGTGAATCCATACCAATGATTGATTAAACTGAAAGTGAAACATGTTATGCTGATACAGTAAACAATTCTGTCACAGGAAAGATCGTTTCTGTTCTGTCATCATTTACTCACCCTAATTCCTCTCATTCCAAACTCGTTCCATGAGTTTTTTTTTTGTTTTGTTTTGTTTTGTTTTCATGAAACACAAAAGAAGAACATTTGAGGAATGTCCTGACTGCTTTTTTCCTCCATATATTGAAAGAGCTCTCTGACTAAAAAACACTGCCATAAAATATCTACAGTCCATACAGTTGATTAACTATTTTATTTTCTGATCACAAGATGCATCAATGTCATTGATATTAACATGCTAGTTCACCTCGAAATGAAAATTTGCTGAAAATGTACTCACCCTCAGGCCATCCAAGATGTAAATGAGTTTGTTTCTTCATCAGAACAGATTCTGAGAAATTTAGCATTACATCACTTGCTCACCAGCGGATCCTCTGCAGTGAATGGGTGCCGTCAGAGTTCAAACAGCTCATAAAAAAACAAAACGCAATGATCTTGCCAAAATATGTGTCCATAATCCATAATAACACTTCCTCCGGTATAAAAACCCACCTTCACATCACAATCCATGCACCGACATATTTGTTTTTACCTGTTTTGGACAGTTTTCTCAGATACAGATCTGTGCATATTTTTCTCCTGATACAGACAAGACAGCTTTGTTTAACTGAGAAACGCAATAGTATGGATAGAGGACTCATATTTTTAGCTGTAAACAACAGTTTGACGTTAAAATTACTTGTTGGATTTGTTTATTAAACAAGCAGCTTTTTACTTCACAAGATGTTAACTGATGGACTGGAGTCGTGTGGATTTCTTGTGGATTATTGTGATGTTTTTATCAGCTGTTTGGATGCTTATTCTGACGGCACCCATTCACTGCAGAGGATCCAATGGTGAGCAAGGGATGTAATGTTACATTTCTTTATTATTTAAATGCTGATTGCAATTTAAAATACTTATATAAACATAATAATAATAATAAAAAAAAAAACACTTAAACATTTTTTGAAGACTATCACTAGAAAATAACATGATCCATTTCCGGTAACACAAGTGCATTATTGGTAACAGAAAACCTTAACTATAAAACTGCACAAAATCCAGTTGCCCATGTCTATGCCTTGCCATTCTGAGCTTTAGTGCTGAAGTGTTGATGAAGTGTTCTTCCTCCCTCAGTCTCCAGTCATTCAGCTGTGTGTAGACAGTGATGTCTATATGTCATTTATCAGTCTGCAAGAAATACAGACGGGGAACATGGAAAGACTGTTTGTTTTTTGGCCAGGGGTTTGCTCTTGTCTGATGATTCAAAAATAGAAATGCATCAAAACAGGTTGTTATTGGTGGAAATGATTTCACAGCACTGCGGAAGTCTTTGATCTCATCTGATAATCTGATTGGTCAATGTGGCTTTCTGTAGTCAGATATTTTATCATAATAACTAGGGCTGTCAAATTAATAATGATTTAGATCAATTTGTATAAAGCAATAATAAAACTAATACTTCTACTACTACTACTACTACTACTACTACTAGTAATAATAATAATAATAATAATAATAATAATAATAGGTAAAACATTATTATTCATGCCTCCCAGATCTATACATAATGTAAATTCCATACAAAATGATAGACTCCATAGTAAATTGTATTGTTGTGGACCCCAATCCGTGATTTATGATATCCAATATGAAAAATAATATGGAAAACAAACAACATATTGACGTTTAAAGCCGTGTTTGTTTTATGCAACAATAAAGGTTTTGCATGATCTTTATTTAGATGATTATATATGCATATATGTCATTAATTAATGTAATTAATTATGCTCATTTCAATTAATTTTATTAAAATTAAATTTATTAAAAGAAAAAATTTCTTGCCACAAATAAACTCTAACCAGTATTTATTTATTTATTTGATAAATAGCTATATAAGTTGGATAATGTCAGACTTATGCAGTCATATGGTCATTATCATAAAATAACCCCTGAATGTTGTCCCTTGTGTAGTTGATGAAAATGGCCATTTTTAACATCATTGTTACATTTCTGCTGCATGTGGTTAAAGAAGAAGAGTCAATTTACATTCAGAGCAGGGAAATTCCCAACTAGTGTGCATGAAGCACCTGTGCATTTGTACGTGAGTGGAAACCCTTATATATTTATTTTTCTGAGGAAGTGCGCATGTGTATCACGTAAAATTTAATGGATTGTCAAACAGAAAATTAGCGGATATGTGTATCAGTGTCAAGTATAAGGTAAAGCTTAAAAAAAAAAAAAAAAAATTCTCCAGATCACATCCGAGCAGAAAAATGATTCAGTTCTCAGATATTTACAACTATACTGCATCTAAATTTGGAGGCACTGATAATTTCCTGTTTTGCTTGAACAGCAGGGCAGAAACCTGCCAGCACATCCTCACTTCTGAGTGATCTAAAGCCAGTCATATTCAGGGGATACAGAAGTGATATGATAATGCTCATAATGTGGTGTACAAACAAACTACTATTTCTGTAGTATACAGTATGTTTACTGTGCATAGTATGCAGATTTTCTGTTGGCCGATTAAGCAAAAATCCTTGTTTTCCTAAACTTTTTCAGTGTTCACAACCCTTTTTTGGCACGTTAAACTGATTAGCATTTTCATTACCAGTAAAATCAGACAAGAAGTTAGCATTTAATTACAAGGAACACATACCAAATAAGAAAAAAGTAAAGAAAAAAAGTAAAAAAAAAAAAATACTAGTCAGTGTGCAGTGTGTACTAGTTAGTGTGCAGTAAGCAGTGTACTAGTGTCCCAGGCCGACTGGAGTGAGAGGTAGGTCAACAGCAGGCTTGAGAAAACACAGGATGTGTAGTGGGATCCATTTTCCTCTTCCTGTCGGACAGTGAGGCTGGATACAGGACCGGGAAGAGCGGGGGTGTTGCGCTTAGTGGAAACAGTGTCCTTGGTTCCCTGGTTTGGTGGCGGAGGTGGCTGTGTGTGTGTGTGTGTGTCAGTGTTGATGGAAGAAAGAGAGCCTGTGGGATCCTGTGTGTCAGCAAGAGCCGCAGAGAGCGAGAGAGCGAGAGTGAGCGAGCGATATGGGGCGGAAGTAAATTTCTGGCATTGGGCCACAGAACCTATTTCCATCATCCGGCTGTTTGTACTTTTTCTGTCAGTGTGGAAATAACTCTATACACTGGACATCTAAATATTTCAAGGTGTACTATTTATTTATTTAAAATTATTTAATTTTTTTTTTTTCAATTAAAATTACTATGTTTTTCTGTTGCATGTGGTTAAAGCAGAAGAGTCAATTTACATTCAAATCAGGGAAATTCCCAACTACTCTGCCTGAAGCACCTGTGTGTTTATACACAAGTGGGAATCCTTGTGTTTGTATTTGTTGAGGTAGTGTAGTGTGCCTGTGTGTCTCGTAAAAATTCATGGATCATCAAACAGTAGACTAGCAGGTGTGTGTGTGCCATTATTGCAGTTACCATAATGGAGTTCATGTAGCGTATCTCTACGTGTGTGTGTGTGCGCGTGTCTGTGTTTGTTTCCCCCTTAAAGCTCTATCTAAGCAGGAAACAGTGTGTGGGAGTAGCACCTGTCTCAAATAAGCCACTCACACACACACTTACACACAAAATGGAACACACACCCGCAGAAACACACTTGGAGCCCAATCTTGGTTTTGATCAGTCTTAACTAAGCACAAACTGAAGACTTATTTAACTCTTCTTTTGAATGAGCATTTCATGTTGAGAGGCTTCATATTTTATTGTTCGATATTTCTATATTGTTGAAATTAACAGTAAAATGTGACAAGAAGTTACAATTGACTGTGGTGAAAAAGGATCATAATAAAACCAAATTAGAAAAACAGATGTCTATAAGCATTTACCACTAAAAGAAATGTAATAATACCTCGTTATTTTTTTTCAGGGAAACAGTGTATAAAAATTTTAAAAAGTTATAAAATTATTGAACTGTCATTGTACATGTATTATATTTAATGTACAACTGTGCATTAAATAATGACTGATTTTAATATATAATAATGACTTAGACTACCAAAGGTTTTTGGTTTTTATTTTAAATAAAGAAATTAATACTTCTATTTAGCAAGGATGCATTATTTCGATCAAATGTGACAGTAAAGACATTTAAAATGTAGATTTATATATGTATATATATATATATAGTATATAGAAATATAGATTTCTGAAGGATCGTATGATACTGAAAATTCAGCTTTGCCATTACAGGAATAAGTGACATATTACAATATAGAAAAAAAGATTTTATTTTAAAATGTAATATTATTTCACAATATTGTTTAAAAAAATAATTTATTTATTGCTTTATAATTTATAATTTTTATTTAATCAATCTATCTATCTACAGGTGCATCTCAATAAATTAGAACGTCGTGGAAAAGTTCGTTTATTTCAGTAATTCAACTCAAATTGTGAAACTCGTGTATTAAATAAATTCAA
Source organism: Acrossocheilus fasciatus (assembly GCA_036784905.1). Classification (NCBI taxonomy): domain Eukaryota; kingdom Metazoa; phylum Chordata; class Actinopteri; order Cypriniformes; family Cyprinidae; genus Acrossocheilus; species Acrossocheilus fasciatus. The sequence goes on from CM071952.1 coordinate 8,060,894, forward strand.
TGCACACAGACTGAAGTAGTTTAAGTCTTTGGTTCTTTTAATTGTGATGATTTTGGCTCACACTTAACAAAAACCCACCAATTCACTATCTCAACAAATTTGAATACTTCATAAGACCAATTAAAAAAAAAACATTTTTAGTGAATTGTTGGCCTTCTGGAAAGTATGTTCATTTATTGTATATGTACTCAATACTTGGTAGGGGCTCCTTTTGCTTTAATTACTGCCTCAATTTGGCGTGGCATAGAGGTGGAGGTGATCAGTTTGTGGCACTGCTGAGGTGGTATAGAAGCCCAGGTTTCTGTGACAGTGGCCTTCAGCTCATCTGTATTTTTTGGTCTCTTGTATTGTCAAGAGGAAAATGAGAAACCTCATAGATTCTCTGTGGGGTTCAGGTCTGGTGAGTTTGCTGGCCAGTCAAGCACACCAACACCATGGTCATTTATCCAACTTTTGGTGCTTTTGGCAGTGTGGGCAGGTGCCAAATCCTGCTGGAAAATGAAATCAGCATCTTTAAAAAGTTGGTCAGCTGAAGGAAGCATGAAGTGCTCCAAAATTTCTTGGTAAACAGGTGCAGTGACTTTGGTTTTCAAAAAAACACAATGGACCAACACCAGCAGATGACATTGCACCCCAAATCATCACAGACTGTGGAAACTTAACACTGGACTTCAAGCAACTTGTGCTATGAGCTTCTCCACCCTTCCTCCAGACTCTAGGACCTTGGTTTCCAAATGAAATACAAAACTTGCTCTCATCTGAACAGAGGACTTCGGACCACTGGGCAACAGTCCAGTTCTTCTTCTCCTTAGCCCAGGTAAGACGCCTCTGACGGTGTCTGTGGATCAGGAGTGGCTTAACAAGAGGAATATGACAACTGTAGCCAAATTCCTCGACACGTCTGTGTGTGGTGACTCTTGATGCCTTGACCCCAGCCTCAGTCCATTCCTTGTGAAGTTCACCCAAATTCTTGAATCGATTTTGCTTGACAATCCTCATAAGGCTGCGCTTCTCTCGGTTGGTTGTGCATTTTTTTTCTTCCACACTTTTTCCTTCCACTCCACTTTCTGTCAGTATGCTTGGATACAGCACTCTGTGAACAGCCAGCTTCTTTGGCAATGAATGTTTGTGGCTTACCCTCCTTGTGAAGGGTGTCAGTGATTGTCTTCTGGACAACTGTCAGATCAGTTTGAAGGCTCAGGAAACCTTTGCAGGTGTTTTGAGTTGATTATCTGATTGGCATGTCACCATATTCTAATTGGTTGAGATTTGGTGAATTGTGAATTGGTGGGTTTTTGTTAAATGTGAGCCAAAATCATCACAATTAAAAGAACTAAAGACAAACTACTTCAGTCTGTGTGCATTGAATTTATTTAATACACGAGTTTCACAATTTGAGTTGAATTACTGAAATAAATGAACTTTTCCACGACTTTCTAATTTATTGAGATGCACCTGTATATCTATCTATCTATCTATCTATCTATCTATCTATCTATCTATCTATCTATCTATCTATCTATCTATCTATCTATCTATCTATCTATCTATCTATCTATCTATCTATCTATCTATCTATCTATCTATCTATCTATTGTCTGTCTGTCTGTCTGTCTGTCTTGTTTGTTAAAAATATATATAATAATAACACAAACTTCAATAAATCCTTGCTTCGTTGTTATTGTTATGTCTGTAGGCTTGGAAGAAGCGCTGGTTTATCCTGCGTAGCGGGCGTATGAGCGGAGACCCGGATGTTCTTGAGTACTACAAGAGTGACCATGCCAAAAAGCCCATTCGCATCATCGACCTGCACTGCTGCGAGCAGGTGGACGCCGGCCTCACCTTTAAACGCAAAGAGTTCCAGGACAGCTTTGTGTTCGACATCAAGACGGCTGAGAGAACCTTCTACCTGGTGGCAGAGACGGAGGAGGAGATGAACCGCTGGGTGCGCTCCATCTGCCAGCTGTGCGGATTCAACCAGTCAGAGGACAACCATCACGGTAGGAGAACCACGTCTGTGTTTGTGTTCACAATCAACATTTTGGGGCAGATTCTGTTGAGTTTAGCTTCAGCTATAGGCAATGTTAACATGGTAACCAAATTCAATATATTTACTGAATGCCATTATCGATGGTTTTACAGTAACAGTGCTCTCATCTGGAGCAATGTGCTATTTTTTTCTCTGAGACAGATAGAAAACAATCATAAGGAACCTGATGCCATATCTTATTGCTCTCCTTTTTTTCTCTCTCTGTCATTTGAGAAAGTTGGGCTGGACCAGCCTTGCCAAATGGATGCAGTGTCTGAAAGGTTTATTGATTTCTTTTTTTTTTCCCCTTTTGTTTTGTTAAAGAAAGGGAGGGAACACTGCCCATTATTGCAAGCATAGTGTTTGTGTTTATTCTAGAGACAGTTAAACGCTGGTCACATTGGATGTAAAGAGGACTTTATCATTGTGGGATCTGGCACCTTATATATATATATATATATATATATATATATATATATATGCTTATATTAGTTCAAGTGCACATTTTTACTGTAAAATAAGAGAATGAATTCTAAATAAGCTGAAAAAATCTATATATTAATATACAGTATGTCATATAATAATTTTATGTCTGGTTTGCTATCCTTGTGGGGACTCTCCATAGGCGTAATGCTTTTTCTACTGTACAGATCGTATATTCTATCACCCTACACCTAAACCTACCCCTTACAGGAGACTTTCTGCATTTTTAGATTTCCAAAAAACTTTATGAGAAAAATTAGCTTGTTTATCAATTTAGGTCCCCACCATGACACAAGTCCCCATGAGTCCCCACTTGAATAGAAAAACAGGTACACACACACACACACACACACACACACACACACACAAACACACGATTTCCGACAAGGAATGGTTTGCCTAAAAATGAATATTTAATTCTCATTTACTCACCGGGTTTGATGTCAGTGATGACACTGGTTTTCACCTATTTCTCAACCAATTATAACATGATGACAGTTTTAATTTCTGGGTGAACACTTCTTTAATTAGGTTCTCTCTCATAATGCCTTACATATTTCTGATGAAAAGCTGAACATGTGTGATTCATTACTTTGTTTACAAATCTGGATGGTTCAGCATGAAAAATGCATATTGAGCTTATGATTGATATTTACAGTGAAGCCTTTGCTTTTTGAAAGTATCTAACTTATATATATGTCAGATATTATTCATTGGGAGTGTGAAAACTGGGGCTAAAAGCAAAGAGGCTGAAACTGAGCTGAACAATTGATGTTTGTGATGCTATTCATGAACAACGTCATTGGAGTTTATTGGTATAAAGGTGTGGCAACTTTAATATACACAAGTATCACTCAAATTATCAATCATCTTTATAATCTAGCAGTACCAGATTGTTCTCTCGGTATGTTTTAAAAAAAGATTCTCTCTTGAACTAATTTCACACAGATTTGTTATCCATTGTATTACTGATGTATGATGGTTGATACATGGTCTTTATGGGGTATACATTAGCTGCAGCAAGTGTCCTAGATGCCATTGTATTATATGCTCCATGTTCTCTTGCTAAAAGATCAGTTTCCACCCACTGAGGAGTGTACATTTTCACTCGATGAGCAATAGAGGTCGACGCTCTTGGTAATGAGAAAGTCATGCACAGTTTTTGGCAGTCACCGACCAAAGCATGAGAACCTTATCTGACCTTTTTTCAACAGGCCAGCCAGCAGTGCTTGACTTCTGGGTCACACAACTCATACAAATACACCCTCAGCCTGCCTACTCACCTTCTGTGAAACGGGTGTATTTTCCAGATTTCCAGCCAAGGAGATTTTTTATTATTTAATTTAATTTAATTTAATTTAATTTAATTTAATTTTATATTATTTTATTTTATTTTATTTTATTTTATTTTATTTTATTTTATTTTATTTTATTTTATTGTAAAATAAATTCTACAAGTACAGAGAATAAATATAAAATATAGCTTTTATTTCCACTTTATAATTTTATTAATGAATATTATTAAAAAAATAATTTAATCAATCAATTAATAACTTTTTTTATTCTATCTATTTTATCTATTTATTTATCATTTTGACTGCACTGACATTATCGGATGAGAACAAAACTTCAACTGAAAATGCTAAAGATGACTTTTTTTATTTTTTTATTTTTATTTAATATTTTATTTTTAAATCAACTAAATTCTAAACATACAGAGAGAATAAGTACAAAATAGTAGCTTTTGTTTCTGTTTTATAATTGTATTAATGAAATATATAATAAAATTCATAATAGAAAAATAAAAATAATTTAATGAATAGCTTACTTTTATCTTTTTTTTTTCATTTTTACTGCACTGACATTATCGGATGAAAACAAAACTTGAACTGAAAGTACTACATAAATAAAGATGACTATTTATTTATTTATTTATTTATTTTTAACTGAATTCTGAAATAATAATTGTATTAATAAAATTATATAGTTGAATACTAGTAAAATAAAAATACTATAAAATTCAATTAAAAATATTACTGGATTTTGTTGATTTGTTTAGAAATATGTGTGCATTAACGCATAGTTAAACATCAGCTATATCTTGACTATTATCATATATACGAAGGCCACAATGTTTTCGAATGACCCTTGTCATAAAATACCCAACGAAACCCACATTTTTGGTCATAGATCCAGATGTAAAGACCCCAGTCACTCATGACCTTCTGTGTTCTTACACGTGCACACACACACACACACACACACACACACACACACACACACACACACACACACACTCATACACACAAACACACACCTCCTCTGGCAAAACAGTAAAGGCTGATTTGAAACAGAACCATTTTTTATGAGATGCAGCCACAGTCTCCTAGAGAATAAAACACACACCGTAACTGCAATGTAGATCAGAGCGGCTCTCCTCCCCTCCCCAGATAAATGCTGCGCTCGACCTCTCTTTTCCCCAAGCAAGTATCAAGTTGTCAGCTGCGCTGTGAGCATGAAAAATGGGAGAGACCAGTTTGCCTCAGAGGAGGTTAGCATTGATAGTCGGTCGGCAGTACATTGAGGCTGTTTGCTGGAGCTTTGGGGACATGAATCCCACATGTGATGGTTCAAGGGAATCAAACAAAAGTGTGTCAAGTGCAAATAGACGGAGGCTGATTCTGTAATTCTGTGTGGTTGAATGCTGATATGTGTATTAAGCGTAGCTAATTTTATGTCACATGACTGAAATGTCACACATCATGACAGATGAAAATACAATGGATATCAAATGAAAATGTGACCTTCAGTAGTAAAATTATTGAGGTCAGCATATCTTTTTACAATATTTTTCTTCATATAGATTTTTAAAAGAAATTAATACTTTTATTAGGCAAAGCATTAAATTGATCAAAAGTGATAAAGACATTTATTATATTACAAAAGATTTTTATTTTGAATAATTTCTGTTCATTTTTGTTTAACATTGATAATAATAATAAATGTTTCTTGTGCAGCAAGTCAGCATATTGCAATGATTTCTGAAGAATCGTGACAAAAGACTGGAGTAATGATGCTGAAAACTCAGCTCTGTCATCACAGGAAAAAATGACTTAAAACTAAAAATAATATGTTACCATTTTAAAGTATATTAAAATAGAAAACAAAAAATGTAGTAATAGTACTGTTTTTACTGTATTTTTGGTTGTGCTGTCAAACGATTAATCGGGATTAATCACATCCAAAATCAATGTTTTTGTTAACGCAGCGTGTGTATTTATATATACATAATAATAAAACATGTAGCTAGTTAGACATCTACATGCAAAGAATGTACAAACAGAAGCTCATATATTTAGGCGAGTTCCCCATTTGTGACCCTGGAGCACAAAACCAGTCTTAAGTCGCTGGGGTATATTTGTAGCAACAGCCAAAAATACATTGTATGGGTAAAAATGATTGATTTTTCTTTTATGCCAAAAATCATTAGGATATTAAGATCACGTTCCATGAAGATATTTTGTAAATTTCCTACTGTAAATATATCAAAACTTCATTTTTGATTAGTAATATGCATTGCTAAGAACTTGGACAACTTTAAAGGTGATTTTCTCAATATTTCGTTTTTTTTTTTTTTTTTTTTTTTTTTTTTGCACCCTCAGAATCCAGATTTTCAAATAGTTGTATCTCAGCCAAATATTGTCCGATCCTAACAAACCACACATCAATGGAAAGCTTATTTATTTGGCTTTCAGATGATGTATAAATCTCAATTTCGGAAAAATTGACCCTTATGACTGGTTTTGTGGTCCAGGGTCACATTTCATCCGTACACAGCTCATATAATAGATCCATCTACAGTACATATTCGCACTGTGGAAGTCACATTTTTTCAATGTCCTCATCCCTCTGTGTCCGTGCAAGTTTCCACTGAAATTCACGTCCGGCAGACTGATTGGTGTCAGTGAAGTGTCTGGCCACTGGAGAACAGACGTGTTCTCCTCATGTCACTCCAGTGCTGTCTGATACAGAGTTTCAGCTGTATGTTGGTCTTCCATACACAAAGTGCTGCAGTAATGATATATTTTTGTTGGCCAAAACCAATCCTCGCTTTGTTTATGTGTCATGCTCTTGCAAACTATTCTACATCAAAAACGTACTTAAGGGAAAATGTTTTTAAATAAAGAATGAAAGAGTCAGAAGCTTAATGGTGATAACGTTGAAGTCATCCATCCATTGTATAGTTTGTTTATAGTCTACGTTTAGCTTTTATACGTTTAGCTGACGATTATATTTAGGCTTTTAAATTCATAGAAGTTGTGTTCATTTGTGAAGATTATCAATATGAACCAAACACATAAGAATCAAGATTTTGATGGTCACGGAGCTTATTTTCTCCAAAAAGCCAATAGAAAAATCCTATTGGTTCTGTGTTGAGGGAACAAATAATCAAAATTCATTTTTGATTAGTAATATGCATAGCTAAGAATTCATTTGGACAACTTTAAAGGCGATTTTCTCAATATTTAGATTTTTTTTGTACCCTCAGATTCCAGATTTTCAAATAGTTGTATCTCGGCCAAATATTGTCCGATCCTAACAAACCATACACCTTATTTATTCAGCTTTCAGATGGTGTATAACTCTCAACTTCGAAAAACTGACACTTAAGACTGGTTTTGTGGTCCAGGGTCACAACTGGCCTACAAAAATATGTCATAACTGCAGCACTCTATTGGAGGCCGCAAAGACATAAATAAATAATATACACTAATGAGTAGGTAATGTTTTATGTCCTATATCTAGCATTACTCTGAAATGAATCCAACTTCAAGGCATTTTTGAGTTTTACATGGGAAAAAGTCATTTGTGGGGTCCAGAGTGCTGTTTTTTTTCTCATTGATAAAAGTGTCCCAGCTGATTTCTGAGGTTGTGGCCTCTGTAGTAGCTGAACAGCAGGAGATCTTTGAACATGTTCTTACCAATCTCATCCATGCTGAGAATACGCCAATATTTGTTGAACTATGAATGATGTAGGTGGTTCAGCAGACATTGGAGGATTTTTTAGCTCTTTTTAAGGCTGGCTTCATTGATTCGACCTTTGATTCTACCAGTGAAGCAAAATGCTTATTGTATTTTTGAACAACATCCACTTTGTCTTGTTATGGTTCCAGTGTTGGCAATTGTATTCAGATGTTAAAGGCATACTTCACCCAAATTTGAAAATTTTCTCATCAGTTATTTAATATTTACCCTCATGTCTTCCCAGACAGTGCTGGGTAGATTACCTACAAATTGTAGTCTGTTAAGGTCTTTGCACACTGAATCTGAAATTCTCGTCCGAACTTTTCGCTCGTTGAAAAATAAATACGACCTTGCGTTGTGTCAATCACGTTTACACAGTGCTTCTGAAACTTTCGTCCATCATAAAAAAAGTCAGGTTCGATTTTCTGTGTTTTTGCCTCCAAAGCAAGCATTTTGATAGGAAAGGATAGGAATATAAAAAAAAAAAAAAATGCACACGAACATTTCAGACTCAGTGTGCAAGAACATGATGAAAACTGTATTTAGTAATGTAGTCTAGTTTACTCATTTTAGGTAATGTATTCTGACTTTTTAGATTACTTATAGATTATGTTTTTATTAAACTTGTTTTAAACTTATGATTAAACGCACCATGCTGAAATAAAAAAAGCAAAGAGAAAGAAAATATATTCCTTTTTTTTTTTTTACATCAACATAATAAAATGCATTAAACATTACATTTCACCAGGGTTTCACATGAGCGTAATGTAAGAACTGCAGTGGGTTTGTGAGTTGGTAAAAAGTTAATCATTCATTAAAATGTCAAATAAAAATAATCAGCTGACAAAAACGTTTGGGGATATGTGCATTACATGAACAAACATTAATAAACATGGAGAAAAACTAAACAAACAAAAAAACAATGATATTACATGCCCAGAGTCTTCCAGGTTTTAAATAGTTTGTTAAGACCTCCAGAATGAAGGTCACTGAAGGTCACTCTGGATATGATGATGATGATGACATCAGTGTGTCACAGATATACATCACCAATGTTTAGTAACTTGCATAATTATTTGTTTCACACATGGCCTAATTGCTTGAGAGGTGCTTCCCCCCACCACCACCAATTCAGAAGCATGGTTTGCAAATTTACGTGACATTTGTGAATATAGTCCAAGCTAAATGGTATGACACACAGTAGGATTTTTAGAAAAAAAAAACATTTAAAAGTTGAAAAATAAAAAGAATAATCAGGGAGAATCAATAAATTACGAATAATTTATGAATAAAATGTAATCATGTAATCCATAAAAAAGTAATCTGATTATGAGCATTTCATTTAAAATGTAATGGCTCGTTTCCACCAAGCGGTACGGTTCAGTACAGTACGGTATGCAATTATGTCCGTTTCCATTGTCAGAAGTTGTGAATGATACCAAGATAGTGAACCTTACTGTACCACTTTTTTGGTCCCCTTCCATCAGGATACCTAGCACAGGAAAGGGTACCAAAAGGGTGGAGCTAAACTCACAGAAGAACGTTAATTGGTTGACTAGAATCATCAATTTTGCGTGCTAAAGGTATGGTTCGGGACCGAATACCCTGATCCAGCTTGCGTTTCCACCGCCAACAGTACCCTTACTTGTAGGCTTGGTGTATGCCGGAAAGTAGCGATCGACGATAAAGCGCAACAATAAGCACAACTCTGCTCTTTTAAGTCAGTTTTAATTAACAATAATAGCCATTATAAAAGTGTAAGTACAAAGTATAAGACAATTATAATACTCAATATAAGAGGAAATAAAGACAAAAGCAAACAATTCAGTCAAATGTATGCTACAAAGTCAGCGCTGTACTACGGTAAAGTTCAAAATAAAAATATAAAGTTAAACATAACATTTGTGCTCATCCAAAATGAGGAATAAATAATCGATTCATGAGACCATGAATGCCTGTTAAATATAGCCTACCCAAAATGAATTGTATCTCATGTTTAATCACTACAGAGACATCAGAGTCAGCGGCAAATGTCGTAAAGACTAGCCGAGCTAAGGCTGCTCTATGCGGATACATGAGCACTGAGCGTCCGGTGATCGTCTGGAGCTCCGAGATCGGCATAGCAAATTTTCCAAATAGGCGCTGCCTTTATAAATAAACCGCAGATTTAATTTTTAAACAACTACATTCTCACCTGAAAAACTCTTAAAATTACATTTCATGACAGAATAACAGTAAGTTTTTGAAAATTACGCGGTTTTTGGGCAATGACGTTTCACAAGTCCGCAAGAACAGACAAGAACGCAAGAACGGAAGGGTACCAAAAAATTGGGTACCATTCAATACTTCTGACAATGGAAACGGACATATTTGCCTACCGTACCGTACTGTACTGAACCGTAACTCTCGGTGGAAACGAGCCGTAATATACTTAAGTACTTCATTTTTTGAATCTGATTATGGAATTCAGATTACATGTAATCAGTTACTACCCAGCACTGGGCCCAGATGTATATTCCTTCATTTGTTCATAGGAACTCAAGGATTTTTATAAAAATAATCCATCTCTGTGAGTCCATTTATAATGGAAGTTAGGGCTGGGCGATATATCGAACGCGATGATCATGTGCATTTCGTCAGTAAAACTGGTTCCGTGATTAGCGGTAAATAGCGCATAATCATCGCGTTCGATATATCGCCCAGCCCTAAAAGTATAAAGAAGTTGATCGCACAATTTATACAAGCCCAGTGGAAGAGTCACTTACTTATGAAGAGAACCAATAAATGTAAGAAAAATACTAAAATTAAGTATAAACCATCGCTTAAGGCCAACTGTTGTATGTGCGTTCACGAGAGGGACAAGTTTACGTGTAAATGTGTGCATTGTGAAGCTTGTGCAAGAAGTGACAGTCCACTGTGCTTCCACTTCTTCGTGATACTTTTCAGTTCGCAAGTTTTGCAATAACGTGCTTACGTTAGTCAAACTCGATCATCTCGTGAACAAAAAAACAAAAACAAAAAAAAGGCTTATAGTTAAACAAATGTTTACTTTTTCTTACACAAAAAAGTACATATGTTGGTCTTTGTGACCAAAATATTTTTCCCTCCAATTTTTCAACCATCTGGCTTTGTTCTGGTTTGCAACTCCCACTTCACAATCTAATCAACTCCCAATGTTTAAAATTAAGTCTCTTCCTACATTTCTTTACATTGAATATCCTGTTTCACTCAGAAACACATCAGATTGCAGTTGTACAATATATAGTCAGTTGTGAACACCATTTCTTGTTGACGTTAATGTTACATGGTTGTATGCCGTACAGATGATTGATATTGATATATATTGCACAACTTTCTTTTACTTTTCCTTTCATAAATGTATCTTTTGTTGGTCGTTTAAAGTGCTGTTATGTCTGTCCATGTCGCATTTTATCAGGATATACTCACAACTTGAACATAAACAAAACTATCTGATAGTCTGGGGCAAAAAAAAAGTTTGCCTGACATGGTGAACAAACACACAAAATTCATTTGTTCCCCTTTATCCATATTTAGCTGGCATCAAATTAAAGAAAAAAGGAAAAGCAGTAACATTTCAAACCCTGTCCATTGGGAAGCTTTGGGGATTCCCTTGATGAGTAGGCTAGTAAGTTATTTTGTCTGCGGATTTTCAAACAGACATTGCTGGTTGAATTTGAGGACTGCAGTGCTGTGACTTTGTGTAGCCAAAACAATGATTCAGCGCTTAAGTCTGACGTGACTCTTATCTGTCTGCCCAAGTGTCTGCCTCCAGGTTTCATTTTCTCAGTAAGTGTTTACTGAAGAGCTTGTATGAGTAATGTAGCATAAGTTATACCCTCACTGTGCTGACATGAAGAATAGTGTGTGTCTTTGTTCATGTGTGTCCAAACAAGCATGTCTTTTAATAGTACTGGGCGGCGTGACAGTTTGGGAGAGTTGGATAAGTTTTTAAAGGGATAGTTCACCCAAAAATGAAAACTGTCTTTTTGAAAGTCTGCATGACTTTCTTTCTTTATATATATATAAACATTTTTTTAGACTGTTTCTGTTTTACCCTTATGCAAAGAAAATATATTTCCTAATATATGAATGATCAATATATTAAATGACATAACGTTATATTAGAAATTATATAGAATAATATATTGTGTAAATATATTACAATATATTGAATATACATAGGGAATTGCCGCTTTCATATATATTGAAAAATAGGTGACAATATATTTACTTCTCACAATATGTAATTTTATATTCAGTAATACAATTTATAATATATATATATATATATATATGTACATGTGATAAGATATGTTACTGCATGTGTAAACATATATTGAATATACAGTCAGGTCCATAAATATTGGGACATCGACACAATTCTAACATTTTTGGCTCTATACACCACCACAATGGATATCAAATGAAACGAACAAGATGTGCTTTAACTGCAGACTGTCAGCTTTAATTTGAGGGTATTTACATCCAAATCAGGTGAACGGTGTAGGAATTACAACAGTCTGCATATGTGCCTCCCACTTGTTAAGGGACTAAAAGTAATGGGACAGAATAATAATCATAAATCAAACTTTCACTTTTTAATACTTGGTTGCAAATCCTTTGCAGTCAATTACAGCCTGAAGTCTGGAACACATAGACATCACCAGACGCTGGGTTTCATCCCTGGTGATGCTCTGCCAGGCCTCTACTGCAACCGTCTTCAGTTCCTGCTTGTTCTTGGGGCATTTTCCCTTCAGTTTTGTCTTCAGCAAGTGAAATGCATGCTCAATCAGATTCAGGTCAGGTGATTGACTTGGCCATTGCATAACAGTCCACTTCTTTCCCTTCAAAAACTCTTTGGTTGCTTTTGCAGTATGCTTTGGGTCATTGTCCATCTGCACTGTGAAGCGCCGTCCAATGGGTTCTGAAGCATTTGGCTGAATATGAGCAGATAATATTGCCCGAAACACTTCAGAATTCATCCTGCAGCTTTTGTCAGCAGTCGCATCTTCAATAAATACAAGAGAACCAGTTCCACTAGCAGCCATACATGCCCACGCCATGACACTACCACCACCATCTTCACTGATGAGGTGGTATGCTTAGGATCATGAGCAGTTCCTTTCCTTCTCCATACTCTTCTCTTCCCATCACTCTGGTACAAGTTGATCTGTCCATAGGATGTTGTTCCAGAACTGTGAAGGCTTTTTTAGATGTCGTTTGGCAAACTCTAATCTGGCCTTTCTCACCAATGGTTTACATCTTGTGGTGAACCCTCTCTATTCACGCTGGTGAAGTCTTCTCTTGATTGTTGACTTTGACACACATACACCTACCTCCTGGAGAGTGTTCTTGATCTGGCCAACTGTTGTGAAGGGTGTTTTCTTCACCAGGGAAAGAATTCTTCGGTCATCCACCACAGTTGTTTTCCGTGGTCTTCCGGGTCTTTTGGTGTTGCTGAGCTCACCGGTGCGTTTGGCCACGCCTAATGTTTTTGCTATCTCTCTGATGGGTTTGTTTTGTTTTTTCAGCCTAATGATGGCTTGCTTCATTGATAGTGACAGCTCTTTGGATCTCATCTTGACAGTTGACAGCAACAGATTCCAAATGCAAATAGCACACTTGAAATGAAGTCTGGACCTTTTATCTGCTCATTGTAATTGGGATAATGACATTTACATTTACATTTACATTTATGCATTTAGCAGACGCTTTTATCCAAAGCGACTTACATTGCATTCAAGTTACAGTTTATCAGCTCTTGCTTTCCCTGGGAATCGAACCCATGATCTTGGCGTTGCTAGCGCCATGCTCTACTGTTTGAGCTACAGGAAAGGGAATAACACACACCTGGCCATGGAACAGCTGAGAAGCCAATTGTCCCATTACTTTTGGTCCCTTAACAAGTGGGAGGCACATATGCAAACTGTTGTAATTCCTACACCGTTCACCTGATTTGGATGTAAATACCCTCAAATTAAAGCTGACAATCTGCAGTTAAAGCACATCTTGTTCGTTTCATTTGGAATCCATTGTGGTGGTGTATAGAGCCAAAAATGTTAGAATTGTGTCAATGTCCCAATATTTATGGACCTGACTGTATATTTACTCATGAAGTATACACACACATATGGAAATATATATTTTTTATATTTAATAATCATTTATGATATACACATTTCATATTTTAAACTATAGCTAGTTTACAATAACATAAGCACACCTGCTCATACTAAAACACTTAATGAACAGACAATCAGTGTGCTGTGCTGATAAGTGCACAGTCATTACTTTTTAAATAAAGTAACATATAATTTAACGGTGTTTGGCCAATTGTCATCCTAACCATAGGCTCTACTCCTCTGCACAATGGTAACCCCAAAAACTTACACATAGGCTACCAGAAACCCTTTTACATCTCAAAATAATACAACATTAAACACTAAAAAATCTCCCCCATAATAATATTGAGCAAAAACACGACATAACACAAGCAAAGCATGCTGGGAACTAGAAATCTGCTTTAACTCATTCTGTGAAAGTGTGTACATACATTCACATATATATGGGAGCATCTGTGTGCAATATATACGCAATAAAGACTCAAAAATGATAAATATTAGATTTATCTTTGTCTTCATTTCTTAATATATTTGTATGTATCAATATATAGCCATATATTGTTAATGCATATATTGCTGTATATTGAAAAATATAAGCACTAATTTCCAATATGTGGAAATTTATTATGTAATATAATCGCATTATGTTTTGTAGTATATTCCCATATAGTTTTGTTCCGTAAGGGTAGTCTATATAATCAAAGTCAATTGGATAGCTACCTGAAAAACTATACGCAAGTGCACCTGGGGTAAAAGCTGCTTTAAATGCAAAGGATGGCCACAAAAAAAATGTTGATTTAATTTAGTTAATAGAAGTTAATTGATAAAGAAAATATATTTATGGCATTTTTTTTGACAGCATCCTCATTTTACTGCATTTTTACACAAATGCCTGAAACTTTTAACTGTAGCTTTGCAGGTAGGTTTCTTGAAGCATCTTGGAGACGTTGCCACAGTTCTTGTGGATTTAGTCTGTGTTTGTTCTGTTTCTTCATGTCACTCCAGACAGACTGGATGATGATCAGATCAGATCTCTGTGTGGACCACTGGCTGTTGTCAGACAAATCTCACTGGATTATTACAGTTAATGGCAAAATGTTTGGAAATGTAAACTGATATTTCCTACTGACACACTACAGCATAATATAGAAATAACTGACTTAAAACCATTTTTTTTAGCTGGTGAAAATACTAGTGTTCTAATAATTTTGGCCACCACTGTATCAAGAGTAAAACTAATTATTGAGAGAAATACCTCTACTTGTGTTGAAATTGAAATGTATTTTATGTTTGTGATGCATGGTGGAAACTACAGGTCCTTTTAGTAGGACAGAACTTTGTGTGTGTGTGTGTGTGTGTGTGTGTGTGTGTGTGTTTGCTCCAGTGGGGGATGGTGCGATAGCAGCAGGCTGTTATCGATGCTCTGATCTGTCTGTCAGGTTTTGGCTGGGGTGCATGGGGATGGGATGGCAAGCTGCTCATGGGACAAACACCAAGGTTAGACAAGGGCAACCCAGCCCAGTGCAGCATGAGAATGGCCCCTCCCAAATACACACACAAAATGCCCTTCAATCTTATTGATTTTTGTTGAAATAACGAGACGCCATGCTGCTTTGGGGTCAGATTGCTGATGCCACTCAGTGCTCTGCTGCTCAGCATCCCAGAATCCCCATGCTAATCGCTATAGCAGCATACTTGAACTCTGTTACCCGATCTGAGCCCAATGGGTCCTGGCAACCTCTTGGATTGTGGGCCAGGTTTGGATTAGGTTTTCATGTCTAATTTCAATTTTGCTTCTGGTTGTAATTAACAGAATTATTTTTAAGTAATATATAGTTTTCATCATTTGCCATCTATAAGAGAGCACATAAACTTCATCTCCAGAGCTACTCTGATAGTCACTTCACCAGCATTTCATTTGATAAAACTACAGTATCCTTATATCATGTACACACAGAAACTCAAATGTCTTCATGATAACCCATCGTAATAAATATTTGGTTTAACTTGAAGAAATTGTGACAGAATTATGCTAATATTTCATAGTAGAATGCACCTCTAATAATAGTAATAATAATAATAATAGTGCTGTCAAACGATTAATCGCGATTAATCGTATCCAAAATAAAAGTTTTTGTTTACCTAATAAATGTGTGTGTGCTGTATACATTTATTATGTGTATATATAAATACACACACATACAGTAAATATTTAGAAAATATTTACATGTATTTACTTGTATATATTTATATTCATATAATTTATATTATCTGTAAATATATTTAAAATATAAACATAACATTTTTCTTAAATATATACATGCGTGTGTGTGTGTGTGTGTGTGTGTGTGTATGTATGTATGTATGTGTGTATGTATATATATATGTATATGTATGTGTGTATATACAGTGCACACACATATTATGTAAACTAAAACTTTTATTTTGGATGTGATTAATCATTTGACAGCAATACGATTACAAAATAAATATTTTTAAAGAATATGACACTTTTTTCTTTTTAAAAGTAAAACTCATTTGTGATGCACTTTATTTGTCAAAAAATAAAATTACATTTTAAAAGATTTTTTTTTTTAATTAATTTTTCTTACATTGTAATAATAAATAATCATTTTTATGTATGCTTTTTGATTACTAAAATTTAAATGTAACCATTAAAACAGAAAAAAAAATGGAATTAAAACCATTACATTCAAAAGGGGGAAAAATAATTTAAAATAATTAAACAGATTTCTTGTTGCCCCACTTTGGGGTCTTAGATTAGCTTGATTCATAAATCAACCTACTTACAGTTGATACGGCATATCAGGTATGAAAAAGTAATAAGACCCAAGACACACTTTACCTTTTATTTTTACACTTGCAGACCTCTACAACATACACAGCTTAGCCATGTTATAATACACAATGCGTTACAAGTCACAATTTTATTAGCATTAAAGCAAGAGTTGAAAATTCTCCATACTTAGGAAGTCAAACAGGAAGCAGTTTTAAATGAAATGAAGTCATTGGCTTCATACTTTCCTACTATATAGTATAGGCGATAAACAGTATTTGAAATGAGTTGTCACTAAATTCACAGTATTCATAAAACAGTAAGTGAAAAGTACTTGGATGGCCTACTACTGTTAATATTCTGAAGTGCGGATCTAATGGACACTTTACTGTCCCATGAGGCTAAGGGAGAGGAGTTGTGAAGCGGCGCAATTGATGCTGGTAGGTCACATGACAATGACAAAATGACAAATGTAACACTTTCAGATTTCATTCATACTACACTTTAAAAAATGCTGGGTTAAATACAACCCTGAGCTGGGTAAAATATGGACAAACCCAGCGACTGGGTTGTTTTGACTCAGCGGTTGGGTTAAACATTTAATCCAACTGTTGGTTGAAAACAACCCAGTTGCTGGGTTTGTCCATATTTTACCCAGCGCAGGGTTGTATTTAACCCAGCATTTTTTAGAGTGCAGGGATATTACCTTTGGCCGTTAATGCCCAATGAGATCATCCATTCAGAAATAGCACAGTTATCACATTTATGTCACTGACGAATGAAAAGACGGATGTAATTTTGCTCTGTGCGTGGTGTGCTCGTAGATCTTCATGTAAATCTGTCTTGGCTACCAGGAGTGGATGAAAAGTGAGTCAAAATGAAAATGGAAAGAGCAGAGAGCCTCTATCAATCATAGTGGCATTTACATCACAAAGCTCTAAAGAATTCCAGCTATTCCTTTCCCCATGAACGAGACACCTGGCCTCTCATAAGAAAACCGCTAAATTATCTATCACGCTGTATGTTCATTAACAGGTGTCTGCTTATGTGACTGCATTTAACTTATATAAATGTAAGGTAAAGGTAGTGGCCTAACTGTATAGTGAACATGATTGAGCTGTGGTGCTCATGTGAGAGATTCAGGTTCGATCCCAGCTGTGTTGTGCCCTGATCCCATCCCCCATTTTCTCCCCTACAATGTCAAGTCTCAGCAACATTATCTTTATCCAATAAAATTTCTAAAAGCCCTGAATTAATATATTTTATATAAAAGTTTAATTAAAATATATTTTAAATTAAATTAAAGGGCCAGGGCCTGTTCTCTAATTCTCATCCAAATAATTCTACTATTATTTTCTATAGTCTTCTATGTAAGAATTCATATATCAATAATTGTATACATATTGATAATAAATTAATAGAATATATTATCTATCTATTACTAAGGTAATATATAGATGTATTCCCTCATCCCAATAATTGTATTAATTAAAATATTATATTATTTATATAAACATTTTCAATTTTGTTTACTGTAAATATAAATATATTATATTATAAATAATAAATAAAATCAATCTATCTGTAATATACTGCATCTATAATATATGTAATATATATCGGTAGTTGACCAAATGTAATTTTCAGAAATATAATCATAAATATTATAAATATGTAGTTGACCAAATCTAGTTTTCAGGTAGTGCAATTAGTTATTCTGTATAGCTCAAACAATAGATCATGGTCCTATAGTAGCAACGCCAAGGTAATGGGTTCGATTCCTAGGGAAAGCAAGCACTGCTAAAATGTAAACGAGTACATTGAAAGCAATGTAAGTCACTTTGGATAAAAGTGTCTGCCAAAGGGATATTTCACCTAAAAATGAAAATTCTGTCATCATTTACTCACCCTCATGTCGTTCCAAACCCTGAAGACTTCCGTTCATCTTTGCAACCCAAATGAAGATATTTTTTATGAAATCTGAAAGATTTCTGTTTGAGTGTTTACACAACTACCACTTTTGGTGCTTTTCCACTGCATGGTATGGCATGGTGCGGTTCAGTACGGCTCACTTTTGGGGGGGTTTTCCACTGGGTACAGTACCTGGTACTTTTTTTAGTACCACCTTGGCTGAGTTTCCAAGCGAACCGTACCGTTACCAAAACGTGAGCCGTGCCGAGCCGAGTCGTACCACGCAGTGGAAAAGCACCATTTGACACTTCAAAAAAGTTCATAAAGTGATCTTAAAATGAATCCATATCCTATTGAGGAGTACAGATTTTCTGAAGAGGCTCATTTGCTTTATATGATGAACATTTTGACTAAAGAACTTCATTCCTATGGATCCAGAGACTGTTACAGAAGTGACAGAAATCTCTCAGATTTCAAATATCAAATCTTCATTTGTGTTCCGAGGATGAACGAAAGTCTTACAAGTTTGGAACAACGTGATGGTGAGTCAAATGATGACCGAATTTTCATTTTTGGGTGAACTAACCCTTTGAACTGTAAACCAAATGTATAGTAGTTGCAGAAGAGAAAAGAAATTTCCATTTCCTTAACCTCAACCTTCACTGTTATCTAGCTGACTGTAATGTCAGCAGATGAGACAAAGCAACCCACAGTAATCAAGTACACACTGTTTCCTCTAAAGGCACTTCATGTCAGAATCAGCTCTCACGTTTTACACTGTTTACCTTTTCATTCATGAGCTAATGTTCAGTCAAAACACACTGTGTGTGGCATAGGACTTCGCTGTGTGTTGATACTCTCGCATAAACAGTTGCCTTTTTTAGCTGCCAAGCGTCTCAGTAGTCGTGTCTTGCCTTGCGTTGGAATCATTTCCTAATGAAATTTTGTCCATGTTGATTAATCACCCCTCAGCTGTATTGCAGGCGAACCAAAACGTCAAAGAGAACTCAAATGAAATCTGTCCAAAGTCGCCACCTCAGCACAAAGCCTTTGTGATTCCTGACCAAACAAAATGAGATGAAAGAGGGCTCGCTCAGACAATGACAACTGAAAACAATTACATCTCTTCTGATGACGCTCGTCCCATTAGGCTGTAACATCTGCTCGAAAGCTTACTTGCAGTAATCATATTCAGCTAACATTGTGGGTTTGAGAGTCTGGTTTTTCTATTTGAAGACGAAATGCCAGGTGTGAAGATGGCAAAACAGGCAAAACCCTCCCACTCCAGATTATACGTAAGGGATGATAGAGTACATTGTAGATTAAAGTTTCTACTGTTCCCTCGACACAAACGCTTCCAATTTCCAGTTCCCGTCTTCAAGAATGTACTATAGCTCATGTTGTCTGTAACATAGGGTTGCTAGGATGTACTGCATATTAATGAAAACACAATGAGATCATCAAGACCCGGCCCAAAGTGCATTCAGTTTAAGATGAGACACTTTAAATAGTGCGTTATTGCTTGGTTCAGCTTGTAAAAATACATTTGCAAACCATTTTACTTTCTAATGTGACGCATTCCCGAGTGTAACAGAATATTTAATGAGAAAAATGTAGGGCCTGACTTGATTTTGTCCGTTAGTAACTGACTGAATCTTAAAAGGTGTTATATACATGACAGGTGTTTGGAGGTGAAGAGGTTAAAAAACAAGAGGGATTGGTGAGCCAAAAAGTAAAGTGCCAATAAAGTGTCTTTTTTTTTTTTTTGTCTTTGTTTTATTTATTTATTGCTGTAATTGTATAATGCAATTTTACATTTATTTATTAATTTATTACTGTAATTATAGTTTGCTCTTTAAAAATTAAGTTCTATTTATTGATTGATTGACAGGATTTTGGGTAATATGGAAATAAACACAAAATACTGTCCCAAGAAATATAATGAAAAAAGGACTTAGAAATAGAGGATTCAAACTGTCATAAAGTTTCACATGATATTTTTGCACACATGACCTTTTTTGATAATAATAGCATAATAATAATAATAAAATACATCAAAATAAAGTGTGAGAGTTAGTAACTATGGCACTTGCTATTGATTAAATGCATTTAAAAAGTTGATTAAATGCAATAAAAAAATTATCAAATTAATTGTGTTATTATGATATGTGTAGAGGTCATTATTAAATTATAGTATAAATTGATAAGTGTGTACATTTATATATGACAATGTTAATTACGGCAGGCAAATAGTCCATAATTTTCATAGAAAATACAAATAAAAATGGCACAGCGCTATACTAGCGTTAGGTGTGTAAACGCTAGCTTCTGTACGTAAAACCGTTAAAGTTATTCACACTGTGCATGTCTTTATGAAACACCGTCTTTCTACAGTGAACTTTGGCTCTCTCCTGACCTCTGTTTATTTCTTAGCTTTAGCATATGCTGCTAATGCAAAAACATCTGCAGGAAATGCAGCACAGACTGTAGGCTGCAGTTCCTGTCGGAATGAAATCACCCCAAACCAGATGATGTATTGGGCCTGACAAAGCACGGCTGTCCCGCCAATTGATCAGTCAGAGCTACTGAGTCTAATTGATGTTGCTGTGTGGTCAGAGCAGCGCTCACATGATGCAGAGACTGCATGAGAGGGGGTTGGGGCTAATACTGGAACATGATGCTCATATTAACCTCTCAGTTTGTCTACCTAGCTTTCTCTATAGATTCCTTTTGCAGCATATGTTTAAAATTATTGTGGATATTTCTGTTATAGCTTCCGTATGTTCCCTATGAAGAAATGTTAAACATCATGATAGAAACAAAAAACATACTAGCATAAGGTGGTTTTTGGCACATGGTAGCTGATTGTTGTTTGTCCGAAGTGGTTAACCAGTCCTACCCAGCTTGACCAAGATGGTCAACCAGCTCGACCCCAGCTTCACCATATGGTAGTCCTGCTGATCCACCATCTGGACCAACTTGGACCAGTTAATAACCATAAATGTTACCAATTAAAGATGTTTTTTAGCTATGATATTCTAGTCTATAAATATGACCGTTCCCTTGTTTTTGTTTTTTTTAAGGAAAAGCACAATTTAATGTTACGGTGAGCGCTTACAATGGAAGTGAATGGGGGCAATTTTTGAGAATTTAAAAGCACAAATAGGAAACTGTTAAAACCTTAAACTTTTATGTTAAAACTAGTGAATTATTTGAACTAAACAATTTGAACTGTTTGTGTTGTGTTATCATTGCAGCATAGTGGTAAAATTGGATATAACTTTACACAGAGAAAGGTTAGGAAGACATTTTTTCACAATAAAATTATGTTAACATGCTTAGTGTTTTCGTCTTGTGGCCAGTGCTATTTTAGTATTATTTAAATACTATTGTAGTATTAATTTCAGTTAATATGAATACATATTTTTATATTTTAAGTTTTCATTTTTAAAATTTGTATATTTAATTTTGTTATTTATCTATTGGTTTTTATTATTTTATTTGTTTTAGTAAGACAGGGAGTGAAGAATTAGCGCTGAAAAGGCGTGGACACAGTTGTTTTTGTGCCTGACCTTATAGAATATGCATTTGTAGGAGTTTCCCTTTCAGACGCAAAATGTATGGGAAGAAAATGCTCTTTAATGTGCACATTGTCAGTAAACCACACGCAGAGTTTCCCCTCCAATCAATCCAATTTGTTTAGTAAATCTTGCCCTTAGTGTTTCAACTTAAACAAAAAATTTGAAATGTTACCTCTGCAGGTTTTTCATCTAATTTTTATATTTTATTTCAGCTTTTATTTAAATTACAGAAAATGATTTTTGTAATTTCAGTTTTTGTTACAGTAGCAATACTGCTTGTGGCTGTACTTTCGAGTATTGAGTATATTAATGTTTTTGAATTGGCCTCATTCACTTCCATTGTAATGCCTCACTGTAACCTATATTTTTACCAAACAAACAAATAAATAAATAAATAATATAAATTTAAAAAGGAACAAGATTAATATTTATTTATTGATTATTTTTTATTTATTTTATTTTTTGTGTGTGTGTGTGGTAATCAACATTATGCCAGTTCTGTCAATTGAGTTGGACTTGAGTTGGTACTAAATATAGCTATTGTATTTTTTATTTTTTTTTTGTCTACCAGGCAAAAACTGTAAATCACCTAAAGCAATAGTGCACCTTTCCTAAATGTCCATCCCATAAACACTGTGCCAAAGCTTAATATTTTCAGTTAGAACAATCACCAAACCCCAAATATGAACAATACTGATGCTGATGCAATGCATAAATAGAAAATGGTGCAGTATAGATTTTCCTGTTCCTCGTTAAATGGATTGACTCATACAGTTAGTGAGATTGCTATGATGGGCACTAACATACTAGAAGGCAGAATAGATAAGCACATATGGGCCGTAACACCACCAGTATTGTTGTTCCCTGATAAGCCATTCCATTATGCTGAAGAGTAACCCCAAAATGACCAGAGATGCTATTAAGGGCTGACGTCAATCTCATTAAGGAAAATGGATTCTCCCAATTTAAGGAATGCAAATGGTTCCTGGCATGCCATTTGGGATTTGACGTATTGTTGTCTGAGTGTTCATGGGACCCGGGAGACAATAACAGGCTGTCTTGTCTGGCCGTAGGTTGTGGTGGAGAAGTCATAACTGAAGTCAATTTTCTGGACTCTGCCCTCGACCCCTGAAGGCACTTTTCCTTAAGTACTGTTTCTCAATGACACTGTTAGGAAAATTGCTTTTCACTTTTAACCAGCCAGGCATAAACCCCGCTCTGGAAGGAAAGTGAGCCCGGTCACTCCTTCCAAAAGGCCTTTTATTAATATCACTCCTGGAGTGCTAAACTTTTTTTTGGGGGGGGGGGGTTATGGTACTAATGTCGGTGGTTGAAGGAGCACAGAAATCATTCCGATATTCAACAGTATTCCATTTTCAACCTAAAAGTATCTCTGTGCTGAACGTGTTTTCCCGTTTCCCCCTACATCGTTGGGTCGTACCTATTCAATGTATATCGCATTATCCTCTGTCCTTGGATGACTTTTGTAGTGAGGCAACATGGACAGGAAATGAGATCAAGATAAAGGCTGCCTTGTCCCTCTCTCCACACTGGGCCTACTAATTTTGGACTCCTGAGACCCAGCAAACTAATTGTATTAGATTGTGATCGCCCAATAAGACAAAACGTGATGTATATAGGCTACACTGGGGCTCAATGCTTGTGCATTATTAAAACTAACTCTTAAATTATATTATATATTAAAATAAAAACTTAAATTAAATGTATTTTCAGAAATTGATTCAATATTACTTTTTGATAAGTTGATAAGTTTTCGCTTCTTGTCTGCATATCTGCAAATTGTCACTAAAAAACACTCTTTAGGTTTTTGATTTCTGTAGAGTATTTAAAATGTATCCCGAACTTTGCTCCGTTTATGAATTTCTTTTGTTTAAGGGCTAGATGGTTGCCAGATGGCTATATGAATAAATAATAAATTATATATATATAAAAAATATATATATATATGAAGTTTAAATGTTAAAATCTAATGCATGTATAATAACCAGATGTATAGAAATGCGTTTCCATTTTGCTCTTTTTAGTAAATTCTGTATGGAATGAAAATTGGCCCTATTTTCTGAATGCATTGATTATTGATTTTATTCATTTTACTGTGAACGATTCATCCATTTATGTGTTGTTTCATTTTTTTTGTATGGTTTTTTTTTTTACATTGCCATTTTCAGTCAACTCATAGTTCAATTCATCTTCCGATGAAATGACAGATTTGTCCAATCATTGAGTCTAATTAAACAAATTTTCTTACATTCAACCACAATTTTGCATTCGAATCTGCTTCCATCCAATCAAAAACCAATGGATAGAACCAATTCCTTGTCCTACAATTCTTTTTTTTTTCTTTTTTTGCTAATGTGTTTCAATCAGATTGATGTTTTTTCATTTCTTTAAACGGAAGCCAATAAACCAACCAACTTATTTCCTTGACATGGTCGAGTCAATGCGAAACAGAAGGCCTATTACTCATCCTAATTCTGTCACTGAGCCATCACAGATCTTTCATGGGTTGGGTCTCCTTATTACTTGTCATTCCATTTGCGATTAGCTTCAAGATAATCAAACGCAACACAGCCGTATGCCATTCCCTGCACTAAAATGCCTTTACCTCATTGCATTAGTCCATATTACATGACAGATGCGAACCATCTCAATCTGAGCACCTCATTCCCCCGTCTCACTTTCCCGCTCTCAGAGGAGGGTCACAGAGTGCACTTCTTCACCAAATCAATACAGAAATGGCGGTTAGTGGACTCATATACAGAGCTCTCTGAAGCAACTGGAGGAGTTCTGCCCCATGTAGCCTTGGGAGCTTCGGGCTCCTGAGAAACAATGGACTAATTGAAGACCTACAGCAGACCCCTGACACTGTGGCCTGGCCTGGTCCTGTTCTGTTGTTCAGAAGACAGGAAAAAAGAAGGGCTATCTTCTCTCTGTACATCTCTCCCTGTGCCCCAGGCAGCAATTTTGGTCTTATTTATGACCCAAAATCAGTCCCATTCTCTGTACCGAACTGTTATCACGTTACATGCACAAGCCTAGTAGTCAATCAGACCCCAATGACAAACCAGAACTGTGAAGAGTTGTAACATCTCCACTAAGTCTGTTCATTAAACTCACAACTTTGTTTTGCCTATATAGACCATTTTTAAGGCATCACAGACTTTAAAGCTGTCTCAAACAATAGGCAAATTATGCTGCTTTCGAAGACCTCATTTTGGCCATACTGGCAGCATTGCAGTTAATCCCAGAATGCACCGCAACAAACTTAGTGGAACATGTTTGACTGAGTAGAAAGAAATTGTATTCTACTTGTATTCTGTTCAATCTCTCAAAGGACAATGCAGCAAACCCGAGTGCAGTTTTATTTCCAAAGGTGATGACCCAAAAACATAAACAAAATATGAACTTAATCAACATGAATAGACAATAAAAAATGTCCTGACGTGGAACATAAAGAACAGTATAAAGTACCTTAATGCACAACAAAGTACCATGGCAGGGCTTAAATATAAAGGTGTGTTCAATCCGAAGCACCGCTGTGCAGACCGATCTGTGTTTTACATCAAAGTACCGCTAGAGCGTTTCGAAAGCATATGGAGCTGTCTGCTCTCTAATTGCTCTTGTGGTATTTTTATGTTACACACCATTTGGTCTGTACTAAGTGTTTCACATTGAACACTATAGCCTGTTCGCACAGGATAAGTATTACCTGATGACCTCTACATACTTAAAAATAAGGTTCTTCAAAGCGATGCCATAGAAGAACCATTTTTGGTTCTACAAAGAACCATTCAGTCAAAGGTTCTTTAAAGAACCATCTCTTTCTTACCTTTTTATAATCTATAGAACCTTCTTTCGCCACAAAGAACTTTTTGTGAAACAGAAAGGTTCTTCAGATGTTAAAGGTTCTTTATGGAACCATTTAGACAAAAAGGTTCTTCTATGGCATCGTAAAGCACCTTTATTTTTAAGAGTGTAGCCATGTGTAATAACTGCGGAGGTTGTCTGTGATCTTAATCCTGTGCTAATCGGCCGTGTCTGTCATTTGTAAAGTGAAAATTCCCCCCAAATGACCAACCATATTTCGCCAAACACCCAGGTTCTGTGATAATATTAGTCCCCTGCGAATCGGCATCTTTGTGATTTGGACAGGATTTGGCAGGGTCATTTTTTTCAAGGTTTTTGTTTTCTGTGCACCTTTTTATCCATCTTTCGCAAAGAATGGAGTTGCAGTGTTTTGATAGTATTTTGGGTGCTGGGTCATATCGCTATATGCGCCATCGCTATATGATATTACTAATCCCCAGTGAATAGGGCTTAATAAGACAAATAGACATGAAGCAATGAAAGAAGATAACTATTAGATAAGACAACAAACCACTGAAACATGACATGAGAAACAAATAGGAACAGGAAGTCAAATGACATGAAACAGGAAACACATGATTGAAAGTAAAATACATGACATATAAACATGACTAGATAGACCTGAACTGAAAACACGAAACATCTTTTGTATTTGTGTAGTTTTTAGGCTTATTAGGGACTGTAAATACTCTAAGCACAAAAAAAAAAAACATAGAACACACAAATATTGAGTTCCAAAGTTAACATGTCTTTGTGCTCTGTGTGTTATTTGAGCTTATATGTATCATGTTAGCTTAGCAACATGCTACTGGCAAACACTTGGATTTCAATATTTGCATGTGCTATTTATTTTTGAGCTTATTAGAGTATTACATTAACTTAGCAACATGTTAACGGTAAACCCTTGGAACTCAATATTGTCTGCGCTGTGTGTTTTTGTACTCATTAGAATATCATGTTAACTTGGCAAAATGGTTATCTCAAACTTTTAGTGTGAATCCAAAATCACATACCGTCTGAGTAGCTACAACATTTGAATTTGAACTCACTTTCCTGACCGTTAAAAAGTACATTCTGTATAATATGAAGAAGGGGTAGTATGGACGTACTGTCACGTGACCTACCAGTGTTTATCACTTCACTGCCAATCCTCTCCAAAACTGATTCTGTTATGTTCGTGTTTATCACTGTAAAGATGCTTCGACAGCCTATATGTATAATGGGGATTTGATTGTGGTATGTATGTTTCAGTCTATAAGGCTATCATGTTAACTTAGCAACATGACATAGCCGTGTTGCTGCCTATGTAGAACATTCCAAATCGCTCATGGTTAGAATGCTGCCTTTGTGAGCAAAGCTTCGTTTTTAGAACAGAGCACAATAGTTAAAGTTCAGTGTGTAATGTGCCCAACAATTCCCAGGATGTGTGGATAGAAGCTTTGCTCCTCATTGCTGCAAGTATGCAGTACTATATTGTGCAAGTGCAGTAGACCTGCTTTTCCGCCCACTCTGCCTCCTCATTCTGTCTCTCGTTCTTTGTCTGTCTTTCTCTTTCCCCTCTTACTCTCTGCCCTTCTCAGGGGCAGATTGGAGTGGTTGTAGGAGGAGGGTCATATGCACTTCCTGGTTTTGGCTCACCGCCTGGTCTATTTTAAGTTCAGAGGCCTGAGATTTTTCTTTGGCGAACCCATACAGTACAAATCAGGGATGTCACAGAGAAACAGCCCAAAGCAAAGGCCATGATGTTCACATAGCGCTGCGATGACGTAGAAAAACAGATACCAATCAAGTGGCTTGACTTGCAGCCTCAGAACAATAATTCTTGCAGGCTTCTGTGAATGCCGATTCACTGTCCTCCTGAAGACAGATGCAACATCTATTTTGACTGAATTTAGGAATGCATACATGGAAATTACTGGCCACAACCATAAATTGACTTTTTTTCTTGACTTCATTGATCATTGCGGGAAAATGGACAAAATGTGGCTAATATTATTGAACTTTATAGATCCAAAAAAGCAGCGTGTTGTTAGGGGTCAATAAATCAAATATGGTGAACTTCTCACGTTCAGATGATCAATGTCCTGCTGCTTTTGTGACAATGTTGAGTGTTTGGCCAAGGGTTATGAGGTAGCTCACGGTGCACTGAAATGAAAGCAAAACTGCTTGTCTAAATTCCGGTGGTTGTGTATCTCAAATTCCTAAAGGTTTGTTTTTCTTGTTTCTTCTTATAGATGAGAGATCGTCAACCACCCACCTTTCCCGCTCCTTGGCTAATGATCTGGGTGGCTCTCTGGCCCCGCTGATTGGTGAACGTAAAACGTCTGTTCCCGCCCACTCCAGCCAGCCGATGCTTTTCACATTCGACATACCTGTACGCCACTCCCATAGTACTCTGTCTAATAGTGCTCCTCAGGACTACCTCTTCCTCCATCAGTGCATGAGCCGCAAGAGTGAGAGTGCACGGTAAGAGCCATATTCTCTGGAGATGTGCTCATATTACACCCTTTATAGCTTACAGACCGAAAAAACTAACTAGATATTGTCTTCAGTGCTGGAAGCACTTTATTTCAAGCGGTGTAACATGTAGAAAAAGCAGAATTGATATCAAGGTCAATAAGTCTCAGATAAAGTATCAGATAATTTGACCTTATTAGGATAGGCAGTGTTAGTTTAGGTTGTACAATGTGGCGTGATTCCCCTAAAATAACAGAACATATTTATATATTGGATAAATATATAATGATATTTGTTAAAAAATACTCAAATTTCCAATGATTCAGAGATGCTCCTCTCAAGCTCCCTCAACCATCTCACACACTTCCACTCACACACACATTCATCCATACAAAGTGCCTTCTTTATTTAATATACCTGCATCCAGACACGAATCATCCTTCATATAAAGAGCTGTCATGTACTGATGTATGATCTCTAGAGAACCGAGCATAGATCAGAAATCTATAATGAAAATTATGCTGGATATTGATAAACCATTATGACAGAAAATAGTTGCTGATGTCAGTGGATCAGAAGCTGATGCTTTGGTGTAAAAGACAGAATACAGTGTGTGTTAAATGCACATAAATCTCACAAAAACTGTCAATAAATGACTGATCCTAGCTTATTTTTTACATTGCAGCATTATTTTTATGGCAGCTAAACACCCCTCTGCATTCCTCAATTGTCAGTAGTCTGCTGGATGTTTATTATTAATCTTATGTTTATTTCAATAAATAATTCTATATTTTAAAAAATTATTAATATTTTTATATTATTTAAACTGTAAAGTATACATTGTTGTATTGCCTTTCATAGCAAACTGATCGTATTTAATACTGAATTAAAGTAATGGGAATGTTTTTTGTTTTCCGAATTATGGTAATTTCCCACATTTCAATAAGGAAATTATATATATAATATGCTAAATTGAAAAAAAAAAAAAAACATTTGGATTTGGGGCAAAATATGGCCCTCTGTATAGACATATACCGGTTTTAATTCTTGTCATCTGATATGAGATCATCTTTGCAGGGTTAGGATTGATGTTATCAGGTCGTAAGCGAAAGTGTTTTGCTTTAAACAAACACCTATGAGACCTTCCTTCAAATTCAGGAGCAGGCGGTGACGTATTGTAGTGTTTGCAGAAGGATTCACTTACAGGATGTGCTCATCAGTCATTTCACCCTGATTCACTTCCTTTGATTATAATCCTGGTGAAATAATGCCAAACGAAACAGAAATGTGTTATAATGCCTCTGGATAATCAAGCCATCAAAGGTTTACTATGCCTACCATTTATTTCATCCCCCAAACTAAGTCTCTTCACACAATCATTTGACTTAAAACCTGCAGAAAGTAAACAAACTCTTTTATCCCGTGTGTACCAGTCATGCCAGTTTTACTGGGGGGAATGCCCATGATATTCATCATCACTACCCAGTATAGAGCGTCATAAAACACTGTCCATCATACATCATCATGCACTAACAGTGCAGCAGACATATATTAAAAAACACCCTCTGTAAGCCAGACACAGTGCGTCTGTTATATGAGACAGAGAACTCCACTGCCTCCAGTGGTTAAATCTAAACATTACACAAATATGGTTTTGTTTTTTTGTGTGTATTTACATCCAGTGTAGTTATTGATTACTAAATCTATTAAAAATAATGTTTGTTAATTAAATAAAATATAAATATTGAATGAAAAAAAATTAAAAATGTTGCTAAAAATGGTAAATAATTTAAAAAAAAAGTTTAAATAATAAAATTACTAAAATTGAAATAAGCTAAATATATATCTGAAAAAAAGGCAAAAACATGAAATTACTAAAACTAAATTTACAATGCAAAACGAAAGTTTTTAAAAATATTAATACATATTATATTAATATTATAAATTATATTAAAAAACAAATTTTAAAGACCCCTTGGCTAGCATATTAGAATTCAATTTTTTTATGTAGGATAGAGTATGAATAATGTGCACATTTTTGCTGCATTGGATTTGCACTATACAGAGCACATTGCATGCAATACTGTATCCCACAATGCAATGCATTCGACTTTACCTTCCATTTCCATTGTGACTTGTGAGTAAATTTAAGACAATGCAAAAACAATTATCAATTAATTTATGAGATTTTGACACAGATGTTATATTGTGGTTGATATTAAAAGATTCGACCTGCGGTTAGTTCAGTGTCGTAAATATAGTTTGCCGTGTCAACATTTGCATGACTGATTAGTATTATTTATAGCAAAGGAAAATAATAGTTTGGCTGTCGTAGATAATGGCTGTGTGAGAAAATAAGTGATCATAAACTAATGTTTGACTGTTCATCATAAATAACTAACCAATGTCATTTTGGTCCCCAAGGAGTGCCAGTTTCTCGCAGGCCTCGCGCAGCAGTCTTCTGGTAGGCAGTGACTCAGCGGTTCAGAGACTCACTCATGGTTTCTCTCACTGTCTGAATGGCATGGGCGCCCAGCTTCACGGTTTCTACAGCCTTCCCAAACCCGGCAAAAATCAGCAGCCCCCTTCACGGACCGACTCACGTGACGCTTGCTATGTTCTACCCAGGGGTTACAGCTCTGAAGGGGCATCAGAGCTTGAATCAGAGGATGTCTACACCTATAAGACCCCCAATAACACTCTAGCAGCCCCCCAAACCAATGAGCAGCGGGCCCTCGATAACTATGATCTACCCACCATTCCTGGCTCCGTCTACCAGATCCCCCGCACGTTTGATAAGAACCACAATGCCCTGATGCCATCCAGTGCTGACTCCACAAACGCACCCCCTCCCAGACCTCCCAAACCCAGCCAGGGCTCAGAGACACGGTGGGGCAGCCCGCTGTCCGTGGGGGCTCAAAATGGAGAGGTCTCCACAGTGTCCGTCATCCCCAGGAGGAACACACTGCCGGCGGTGGAGAACGTCAAGCTTCACAGAGGTAATACACTCACAGTCTGGATCAGCTTTATTAATCTGTTGATCTTAAAGTCTCATCTTCTCTCCTTTCCTCATTTTGTCTAGTGTCTTTTCTCCGTTTGGCTGTTTCTGTGCTCCTCTGGTCTCCTCTCATTTTGTCTTTTTATTTTAATCTTGTCTCTTACTGTATCTCATTCTCGTCTTGTCTTATCTCATCTCATTTTGTATTTCTCCTCTCGTCTCTACTTTCCTGTTGTTTTGTCTCATCTCTCCTCCCATCTTGTTTTAACTTTGTCTCCACCTGTTTCATTCTCATCTCGTCTCAATTTGTCTCTGTCTCTCTAATGTTCTTCTTTCGTCTCATCTCTTCTCATCTTGTCTTTTTACCATTTCTCTTGCTTTGTCTCTCCTATTGGTCTATATTAATCTTTTCTCTTCTAGTTTCATTCTCTTTAGTCTCCTCTCTTCTCTTTTTTTCGTCTGGTCTCGTCTTTTCTCCTCTCTTTTTGTTTCATCTACATGTATCTTTTCTCATTTCATCTTTTTATTTTAGTCTTCAGTTCATGTTTGTTCTCACCTTTTCTATTGTCATCTTTTAACATCTTGTCTCCTCTTGTCTCGTTTTTTTCTCTGTGGTCTCTTCTCTCATTTCGTCTCACCTATTATCTCATTTTTGTCTTATTGTCTCCTTCCATCTCTCCTTTTCTCTTTTTGTCTCATTCTCATCTTGTATGTTTGTCTCATCTTGTTTTATGTCCACTTTTTTGTCTCGTCATGAGACGATGCTTTAAAATAGACAAAACGAGAGGACATAAGAATAAGACAAGAAAAACAAAGAACCAAGGTGTGGAGAGAGACTCTTGTCGTTCCATCTAGTCTTCTTTTTTGTCTTTTTTTCTTGTCTCACCCTCATTCCCTTTCATTTTGTCTATTTTAAAGTCTAGTCTTGTCTCCTCGTCTCTCTTTATTCTCATCTCGTCTACTTTTGCCATGTTGTCTTGTCTCTTCTCTTTGCTAAACTAATTTAGCCTGTTTATTTTAAAGTCTGATCTCCATTCATTTTCTCTCATCATATTTTGTCTCTCCACTTGATCTCATCTGGTCTCTTCTCTCATCTTTCCTCTTCTCCAGTGCTCCTTAAGCTTTATGAACTCATTACACAACTGTAGATCAGTGTTATTACCAATTGATTTACCTCTCTACACTTATCAGGCAGCCAATTTAGGCTTTCAGCTCAATATTGTTTTTTTTTTTGTTTGTGTTTTTTTTTTACCTTTCCACTATCTTTCGTTCTGTTTCTTTTCTGAATGTGTACGTCCGATTTGTAACCAAGAGGCAATCTGGTCAAGGTTTACTCTGCTCTGCTAGGAGGCTAATGAAATTCAAGCCATGCAGGCAGCCCCAGAATGGCTTGTTCCGGCCTGATAAGCAGTAAAATAAAAAAACAGCAGATACAATTCAGTGATTTCCTAGTGGTTTGGGCTCAGCAAGGCCAGACTAGTGTGTCTGCAGGAACAGGAAGTGACCTTTTGACCGTCCTCACCTGATTCCCACACCTGTGCTCGGTAGCCATGCTTCCAGAGAGGTAAACTGGCAGACAATGTGGAATATGCAGAAAATAGCCACATAAGTAATGCCTTTGTGTGAAGGTGTTACAGAATTGAATGCTGCATCACTTACAAATCCGGTCTGATTTGTACAGAATGAACAGCTCATGTGTCTTATGACTTTTCTTTTGATTGTGACCCAGGCTTGAGGTAAACATTTTACTTGGTGGGCTTGTTTTTACGTGGATTTTTTGTTCTTGCTCATGTGTTTTAGGATCCTCTTTTGAGACCAGCAGTCACCAAAGGCCAGTCTATTTCAACAATTCTGGTCAGTCAGTGGAGTCTGTAAATGATGGCTTCAGCTCATACCTGGTAAAGCAGCTTCTATATCATATCTACATCTAAGGGTCATTCACAAGAAAATGGTGCCTTTGTGCCTTATTTTTGAAAAGGTTACTACTGAACTTTCAAGACGTCACGTCATATTTTTCTACCTCAATCTGAAAGTAACAGGGCCATAAGCACCATAGACCCATGGAGGGAACTATATTACATTTAAAATGTTTTGGGCTAGACCATTACAGGGTTGAAGGGCAGTGCAAAAATATCTAATAAATGTACAAATATCAGTGCAACACAACATATTACTTTTAGTCAGTGCTTTGTGCCAACTGGTAAATTTAAAGGGATAGTTCACCCAAAAATTAAAATTCTGTCATCAATTACTCACCCTCATGTCGTTCCAAACCCGTAAGACCTTCGTTCATCTTTGGAACACAAATTAAGATATTTTTGAGCTCTCGGTTTTCTTTGCGCACAAAACGTATTCTCGTAGCTTCGTAAAATTACGGTTGAACCACTGATGTCACATGGATTATTTTAATGATGTCCTTGCTACGTTTCTGAGCCTTGATCATGTTAGGATCCTTGCTGTCTATGGGAGGGTCCGAGAGCTCTCGGAATTCATCAAAAATATCTTAATTTGTGTTTCCCGAAGATGAACGAAGGTCTTACAGGTCTCGAACGACATGAGTGTGAGTCATTAATGACAG
This sequence comes from Acrossocheilus fasciatus, assembly GCA_036784905.1. NCBI lineage: Eukaryota > Metazoa > Chordata > Actinopteri > Cypriniformes > Cyprinidae > Acrossocheilus > Acrossocheilus fasciatus. The sequence continues at coordinate 8,094,784 of CM071952.1, forward strand.
AATTTTTATTTTTGGGTTTAATATAGTTTGTATTGAAAATTTCTGTGTAACCATTACACTGTAATTGCAATGACTTACAAATTAAAAACTTTGGCATTACACACTAAATGCGACTAAGAGTCACATCTATCAAATAATGTGATTAAGTTCAGTATCCTGTTAATTATATCCGTAGTAAGTCATAAAGACACAAATGGCACCATTTCCTGAAAATGACCTCATAACTCACAGAGTCACAGACTGACAATAACAAGTCTATTCAAACTAAAACAAGAACAAATGGTGTGTGTCACAGTGGTTTCCACCACTGATCTGGAAACTGTGTAAGCTGGATTGTTCTTCTTTCTTTTACAGAGAACTAAAGCCCCATTGACCCGCTCCGATAGTGCCGGCTCTGAGGATAACTATGTACCCATGAATCCCGGCTCGTCCTCCTCCCCTCTCAGTGCCGCCCTGGCTGACAGTCCTAAAAATAATTATATTCCCATGAGCCCAGGTCCTCACCATTTTGATTTCCCAGGATTTTCAGCGACGTTGCCGGCCAGGAAGGGCAGTACAGCATCACTATGTCTCCGACCCAGCCGACACAGTGACGTCACACCACCACCGATTAACCGCAACCTTAAACCCAACCGGACGGGTGAGTGCCAGCTGACACAAGTTCTCGTGTTTATTTGCTGTCTTTGTTGAGAACATGAAAATTCAATAAAGATTAGAAGAACAGATTAATTATACAAATTTCTATTGCACAATTCTTTTACTTATAAAACAAGATGATTGTTTGTCTTGGTTTGCAGCAAAACCAACACCTCTTGATTTAAGGAACAATGGCATCATTGATGAACTTCCTTTCAAGAGCCCCATCACCATGTCTTGGATCAGACCAACGTGAGTGGGTCTCCCAATTTAGAACATAATTTTGCATTGCTGTTATTCATAATTACAGTAATAAAGTAAAACTACAAGTAAAAACACATTGAAATGATTAAAAACATCATGTGTTAATACCTTATTTTAATGTAGTTATATAGTAGTCTTGCACAGCCACACCTTTGCCTGATGACATTAGGTCTTGGCTCTATAGCCAAGGACTGCCTACTTTCATAGGGAGAGACTGTCTGACTGGCATGTAAAGCGACCAATCAAACATTGTCATTCCATCAAAACTGGCATAAAAGTTAAAGCAAATATTGCAGCAAAAGTCTGCATGAAAACAGTTTGTTCTCAGAATTTTAACTTTTTCCCCGCTAGCATTTTTTAAAAACAGTTGCTAGCCACTGCCAGCATTTTGTATTGTTTTCACAGCCCCCAGAATATTTAGTTGTTTTGTCAAAAGAAAGCCTCTGCTTTTAAAAACCTGTTTTATTCTAGCTTCATGCGTTCTGTTTTCATCACCGCTTGAATATGGGTAAGTTTCATAAAAGAAAGCAACATTTTGAACAAAAAGCTGAGAAAATCATGTTTTTCTCAAAAATTGTGTCAATGGCGGGAAATGTTGTCTCATAAATGATGAAAAATTCTGTCCATGGTGGAAAGAGTTAATCAATCTAAAAAAAATAAGCAAATCTTAAAAGAATAATGATTTCAAAGCTCCCATATAAGTTTCCCCAATTTTTAATGTCCACAACAATACAATGTCAGTGCTGTCAGGTAAAGTACAGTACATACAGATACTTCGACTCTTATGTTCAACGAAGTGCCTCAAACAAAACCCTTGTTTCCAACCCTTCTTCCCATGAGCAACTAAATGCTCAATTTCAAAAAGTTTGCAAAGTTCTCCTTCACAAAGCTTTTGAAATCCAGCTCACGTGAAGCGCTCAGTGTCAGTCTTAGTCTGAACATGGTTTTCCTGGCAGACTGTTAAAGACCACCACACATGGTTCCCAGAAATCCTGTAGAAGTCAGCCAATCAGATTTAGACTTCAGACTTTGCAATGTTTAGAAAACAAGTTTTGACTAAGACTAGTTTTATATATATATATATATATATATATATATATATATATATATATATATATTACATGTTCAGTGTTTTGTTTTGTTTTTTCTTTACAGGCCTGTGAACTCCATCTCTTCGCAACCCTGTCGGCCCATTTCGACCCAGAGTATCACCAGCACTGATTCCGCAGACAGTGAGGAGAATTATGTGGCAATGGTGAGAGCAAGAAGTTGAGTTTCAGAATATGATGAAAGGCTTGAATGTGCTTTAGGAATAGCACCCCAACCTTGTAGTTAGTTACCAAGTTCCTCAACTACAGACTACCTTTCAATACAGATAACATTCTTTGAGATTTGTTTTTGTTTCAGTCAGCTGTTTCTCAAAAAACATGTTTATTTTTGTGCAGCAAAACCCAGTGTCTACCTCCCCAGCGATGAGTGGTACCAGCAGTCCTGCACCCAGGAATTGTGGTAATGTGGACTATTTGGCCCTGGACTTTCAGCCTGGCTCCCCTGGTCCACACAGAAAGGTATGTCTAGCAGTTTATATCAAGCAAATGAAAAGCTCACCATCAAACGCTCAAAATTAAAACCCTATTCTAAGACAAACAAAAGTATAAAATAAAATAATTTTGTGTGAAGCTTTACACTTTGAGTTGTTTGGTTGAATATATTTGATTCCATCACTTCACAATCTATGTCTTTTTTCTTTGCTATAGCCGTCCACCTCTTCAGTGACCTCAGATGAAAAAGTGGACTACGTCCAAGTGGACAAAGAGAAGACACAGGCCCTACAGAACACCATGCAGGAGTGGACAGATGTGCGACAGTCAAGCGAGCCGGCTAAAGGCATCAAGTCCTGATGATTTTCAAATGTGCACACTGATTGTGTCACTCGAGATGCTCTTATACTGTTACACCGTGATACAAACTGATTTACCTGTGACAAAATAGCGAATGATACACCAACTAAAGCCATAGATCCAGTTTGTTTGGTCTTTTGAGGACAAAAAACTCCACTGAACCGCTTAGACTGTCTTGCCATGCATGTTAGACATGTTTAACTTTTCAAAGTGTGGTGCAACCAAACTTTAGCTACTTACTCTCTCACTGAGTGTGAGCGAAGAACGATAAGCAGTGAATATTTAAATCTAGTTATAGGTGACGTGTGCAGTTTTTTAGAATGTTAAAATACTTTCATCACATCTTTAAATTAAGAGACAGCTAGAAATCTATTTGTCGTTTGATTCCCCCAGGAAAGGTAAACACTGTGACTCTGTCAAAACATTGCTCTGTTTGTTTGAGCATCCTGACCAGCCAGACATAGCAACACTGGCTCAACCAATGCCATTAGTTTGGGGCGGGGCTGTCTGACCAATGGCATACAGGGGGAGTGTCCGGGAAACCTGTTTGAAACTCAACATTTTTATCTGTTTAGTCGCACTAGTTGCACAGAAATTACACACCTCACCTTTAACTTTAACTGTTATAAGGGGCAGAGCAGCACTTCAAACAGAAGATTATCTGAAGTCTCGGTGGTCTGGCTGCCAATTTGAATTGCAGTTTGCCTGTTAATTCAGAGGAAGAGAGAAGGCCACTTTTCTCCAATTTTTTGAGTCGAGAAATGCAGAAAAAGTTTGAAAGAGAGATCCTTGTAGCTTTTTCATTTAAAAAAAAAATCGGGTGTTTTCACACATGGTCCGACAGTTCATATTGGCTTATATGTGAATGCAAACCCAGCCTTTTTTTAAAGTAAACCAAGCTCAGATCATATCAGGAGGTGGTCTGTGTACGGATCGCTTAAATAATGCATTTTAAATGCAAAGCTTACACGCAAGTTGATCTTTTAAAAAAGGTTCACGCAAAAATTCAACTTGTCATTTCACTCCAATTATGTTTCTTTTACTTGTATGTAACACAAAAGGAGATAGTTAGCAAAATGACCAAGTGGCTCTTTTTCATTCATTGGAAGAAGATGTTTTCTTTTTTTAAAGGAGGTCAGATACTCTGCTATATAAGACCTTTGTTGTTCCACATAGGGGTTTCACAATATACTAGTATTAATAAAAATGAAATATGCATGTTACTACTCCACATTCATTGCATCTTAAGGGGGGCGTTCAAACAGAACGTGTTTTCACATCTAAAAAAAAAAAAAGAAATGGTTTTAAAAACAGCACAGCGCAGAATGCAAGGGTTTTGAGACGTTTGAGACATGATGCAATAACAGTTGCCATGCCACTTGCTACTGTAAGTGGCATGGCAAAAGCTCACAACGCTTGCCCCGCCTCCAGGGTCTTCTGATTGGCCCACTGTTTTGGAACTGACAGTGTAAAAGCTGAATATCTTTTAACGTGACACAGCGTCTTAAAAACACAGCGCTCATGTGTGAGACGCTGCAAAAGACACACCTGTCTACCGCGTTTACATAAACAAACAATGGAACGGAACACAGAACACGTGTTCTGTATGAACGCCCCCAAACATTGGTTGTCACCCACGAAGGAGTTTTTTTGTTAGACACCCCAGTCTGGAGGAAGTGGTGATCAACAGTCTTTTTTTTTTCTTTTTTAATTTATTTATTTATTTATTTATTTTTTGTACGCTCTTTCTACCTCCCTACACTATTTTGAGTGATTAATTGGCCCAAAAAGAGAAAACACATTATAATATCAACATAGTTTAAGTAAAAATCTGATATTCTGCCAGCCTTTGGGCCCTTTGATAATAAGGACGATAACTATAACGATAACTGTAAGTAAAGTTTTAATAATTGTTATAAATCAATGAGAATAATGAGAAACAATGCAAATCAAAGTCCAGCTAATGAACTGTAAAACCATCGAGAGCAAGTCAAAATCCACCCAACTTTAAAGCGCGTGAGTATTTAAAGATGCAGATGGCATTATTGGAGCATGCACTAATAAAAAGAACGTTATTGTGCGTTAGTCATTGTTATCATTCTTGGTGTGAATGGGCCTTTAGTTCAACATAAGAAAAAGTCCTACAGGTTAAACTTGACAACATAAGGATGAGTAAATGACAATGTTTTTATTTTTTATTTTTGGGTGAACAATTCCTTAAAGGTTCCAGAATGGTACCGGATCCCCCCCCCCCCCCCAACCCCCAACCCCCCTAAACTAAGGACTTTTAATATGGCAACGTGTACTAACTAACAGACCTTCTCCTTTTAGCTTGACAGAGATGCACTTCAAAGTATTCAGTGGGCAGTCCTTTACTTTGCATGCAGTCTGAATAGGGATACTGTGACTCCTTTTCCCTAAACACGTTGCTTCCCTGGCTGACATTACACAATAGCAAACTTACATATTCAGAAATAACAATAAATTATCTATTCATATACTAATACAAACATTTGTTAATGTCCTTAATGTGGTTTTGTCAGAGGGAATGTATAAGACGGATAAAATCGCTCACATTTATCAGCATTTTAAATGTTATACTTTGCTCTCAGAGCAGTTTGAATTACTTTACGGAGTTATTACAGCAAAAGGCGCCCCAAATATAAACTGTTCCTAATTTCAGCAAACTGGCTGGTTAGTGCAAGCAGCTGTAGCTGTAAATCAGCCATGCTTTATGCCTGTTGAGATTAGGGGAAGGACTCTTACACGGGGCATGTTGTTTTTGTGATAGACACCTTGCACGTTTAATGGGCTGTTTTCTGAACAATGCTGGAGGTGGAACATAATGAAGGGGCACAGAAACTACACACTTCACTGTTAAACTGTGATGTAGTATTTTATTTAATTTTTTTTTTTTTTTTTTTTTTTCATGGTAAACAATGGTTCAGCTGTGGAGAGTTCTTTAAACACGTGCTTGCTCAAGTTTAGGGGTAAAAAGGCGCCATATTCATTTTGAAATCAAAATAGCCCATTATTAAGTTTTAATAAAGAAGACTGTAGAGTTTGACATTTCACTCAGTATTTTATGGCGGGCTGGGACCTCCAATACTCCATTTCTAGCAGTATGGGAGATATTTTATTTGCCTTTGAACTCATCATTTCATAATCCAAAACCATTTTGTATTAAGTTAGTTTAAACTATACGAGGTTGTAAGTAGTCTGGACTTGTTAAATAAACCTTGCATAGATTGTCTGTTAGATTCAAATCCTTTCATGTGTTCAGTGGATTATTTAAAAATGTGCTTTACAAGACTGCCATTATTTTCTGATGTTAAACTTTGTGGGACATTTAGTGGCAGTGGCATTGGCCTCACCGGTTCATTAATGTTTAAGTGAGCTTACAGGCTAAAATTGGTTTATTAATGTCTTTTTCTATTCTGAAAATATGTAATGTATTGTTATGGGAGAGTACTAGTAAATGAATATAATACTTGTGTGTGAGCTGTAGTAGAATTTATGCTGTAGTTTGTCAAGGGGTCAAAGCGGGGCAGACGAGAAAATCTACTTTGACCAATGTCATTAATCGAGTGGAATTTCTGTAAAGCATTTCTGTTCAACTCGCTTGTGAATTAATTTATTAATTTATTATGTGTTTTGCAGATGGACGAAAGATGTACAAAGAATGAACTTGTGGCTCTACTAACATTAATTTATGCTATGTGTGCTGATTTTGTGAAGCAATATGCCAAGCAAAGCCAGTAAAATGGTCAAATGTGGTACATTTGAGATGTCTGTCCTTTGTTATGATATTCTATGAAATTCAACTGCAAAAAATTAAAACCCATTTTATTAAACAAGAGTAAACAATTACACTCAATTAATTATCTTTTAAAATTAGATCTGCTATCTGTATAGCCTACGTTTCTTAGAAACTTAAAAAAAAAATTCTGGCGAACCTTATTGCTTTTTATCATCAACAGTACACAAAATGAGACTGGTCAAAGCGTACAGACTAATACAACTTATGATCGATATCTGTTAGCTTGGAAAATTGTGGTTGCAAGAAAATCTAGAGTTTCCTACTGTCACATCATTGCTCTTATCACGTCAATACAATCATTCTGCAAAGACGCTAAGGCAGCATGAGACCATACTGATGTCTATGTCATTACTATGGCAACTGATGTAGATACTGAAAACTTACTGCACTCTCTCAACAAACAGATCCAATTTCATCACTTGACTGATAACAGCATGAACAGTCAGTCCTAAAGATCAGATCTAAAACACATATTCCATTGTGTGAACAAAGCCAGTGACCGAGACCTAGTTTACTTGACCATAATTCACAAAGCTTTTACACTTCAGAAGTGCTGATTAGTGATTGTCAGAGCCAACGGTCATGCAACACTTTCAAGCGAGTACAGAGACTTGCTACTGCCAATACATCCACAGATATGTAGGAAATACTGCTGCCCCCTATATAACATTCATGAAATTACTCCGCAGCAGATCTATACAGGTGGAGCTGGGGAAGGGGAAGGGTTTCTGAAACTGCTACAGCGAGCACTAGCCAAGTATTTGAATGTTGAGCAGCAAGCTCTGCTGATGTGAAAAGAAAACAATTGGCTATGCCATGTGAAACGGCAGATTATTAGGAACACACACACAGTACGTTCTATATAGAACGAATGTCCAGACATACTATATCCGTTGTCTTGCATCATTTTACTGCAATTCACAACTCCTTTCTCGAGGCATCATGGGATAGTAGAGTGTCCACTGGATGCACACATCAGAATCATGGAAGAAGTAATAAATAGGTCATATGTGTACTGTTTGCGTACTGTTTTATACTATGAATTCATACATAATACTCATTTCATGCTGTTTTTTCTTATTATATAGTACAGAAGTATGCATATTCGGGACACAGGGTTGGAGTGCCACTACCACTGCACATGTTTTCCTAATCAAACATCCAAAATGTCTACGGTTGTGGGTTGGGAAACACTGGCATATATTACAATAGTTATGTTTCAATTAGATTTGTAAAATGTATTCATTTTAATTAATTAAAGAAAATTGAAAATTGGAATATTAAAACAACACTTTCCGAATACTGTAGCATTTTCATTCCGTGTTTTCAAAAGAAACTGGGATGAAAATAGAAATTAAAGTTGAAATGAAAGTAGCCAATAAACTCTCATGGCAAACTGTAAGTATTTTACGCTTTGGCGAATTGGTGGCTAAACCGTATGAATTCATACAATCTCATTTGTATGATCTGCTTACACCCGCGCTGACAGTTAGGTTTAGGGGTGGACCTTTATGCTTGCTTTTTTTTAAAAAAAATTATTAAAAAAAAAAAATTAAAATAACAGTATGAAACCACTACCTCATAAACCACTCAGACCAAGTTATGTTGATCAGTGACAGATGCTTTATGTCTTGGAGACAGTTCTGAGAGGTAACAAGCTCGTGACCTTTTTGATGCACATCTAGGAATTTATTTGGCAAAACTGTTTCCATTGTTGTTTGCATGTCTTCTTACTAATAAAAAATGTATATACCGCTGGTTAATGTTTTTTTATGCACATTTTGGAAATGCTATTGTTTCCATACACGTTTTATGCTATTTAATCATGTTCAATTGGCATGCAAATGTACGGATAGAATTCTGATGATCAATGAGATGAATTTACAATTACACCTAAAAGATAGCATTTATTCCACTGATTAAGTCATAAATTTCCAAAATCCTAGGCGCATATTGTGAAATACAAGACCTGTAACTTATACTAAAATACTAACATGTCAAGCTTTCTTTCTCTTTTAAATATCTGGGATTTTAACTCTAAATAAAAAGGGGGAAATGCAATCCAAACATGGTAGTTTAAAATTTAATTTTAAAATCTGGCCATCTGCAAGTGTCATGATGAGGTAGGCTACTATAATGTAATGTGAGCTCAATGTGTTAAACATAAAACTTACATCTTTTTTCACTACTCGCTGTCAGTTTGTTGACTCAAGGCAATCCAGTGCTGTTGTGATGAGTAACAGGCTGATGTGACTTATTAGCCCACACAATGACAGTGCAGATAATGGGCCACTCCCTGTGACTCCTGCAGTCTGAACATCCCCAAAGCCCCACTGACCTCTACTGGCAAAGGCTGGAATAACTCCCTCTGTATTATATTAGATCAGGGATGGGCAACTGGCGGCCCCCAGTGTCTTTTAGTAAGGACCGCTGGATTATATTACACTCGGATGATCAATTTCAAAAACATTTGAAAAGTAAGTCACGTAAAAATTGCTTTCAGTTTGTGATGTTAATGCTATCTCCAACCAGGAGAGGTCGCTATTTCCAGCCGCTCCCAGTATTAACTTCAGCGCAGTGTAAACATTCACTAACAAATAATAAATGGGGGGGGGAAAAACAGACCATGAAAACAGTATTTTCCAGTCAAGAAGGTTAACAGATTATGTTTGTTTGTTTGTTTTTTAACAAGTTAAAGGGGATCGCCATCATACCACTGCTTACTTGCCTCAAATTTCAAAGGTAGAATGCATAGTCAACAAAAGCTTTTTTGTCAAATGCATGACAGAAGTGTTTTCACTGAACTATGTTCTTAGGGTTTCTACGGGTCCTTAAAAAGTCTTCAGTTTAATTATTTAAATTTATGGCCATGAAAACGCCTAAATGTTACAAAAAGTCTAAATTATGAGAGGTCTTAAATTTGGGGACGGAAAGACAAGAATTGCTATATGGATTAATATGACGATTAAACTTCAAAAGGCTGTGATTTCACTGAATAAATATGAGCGCTGCACGTTTCAAAGTCAGGAGTTGCTGCGGTTACCGGGGAAACCGGTATATTCTGCCGTTCTGAAAGAGAAACCTGCTGCCAGAGAACGAATATGCATTTTTCAATAAGCCCGTCTGCTATTTTTGCTACATATTTTTAAATGTGAACCAGTGAATCGGCAAAAAGCTAATGCATTATAAAAATCTAAACAATTAAGTCATTAAGATATATTTATATGTTATTTAATGTAACAATTAATTGATACTTTTGACTCATCCCTTTTCTTAAAAATTGTTTAAAGGCTAAAATCTTAAAAACGTCTTTAAAATTGATTTTGAAAATCCTGCAGATACCAGGTTATTTTATGGTACCATTTGGAATAACCCTTTTTTTTTTTTTTTTTTTTTTTTTTTTTTGAATATGTATGATATATAATCACTTACAAAATTAAATAAAAATTAAAAATCTGGCCAAAGTTAAATAAAAATTCATGAACACATTTGCTGCTGCATTACATCTCACTGTTGACAATGAAGACATGATACAACAGCCAGTTTTTGTTTAATGTTCTTTTCAGTCATTATTGATTGTATGACCTCATATCCTGTATGGCATTTTTGTGTGTACCATAGAATAAAATCATATATGACCTTAATCTATGGTACACACACACACACACACACACACACACACACACACACACACACGCACGCACACAAAATTACATTTTTAATAACGTTGAAATAAAAATAAATAAACAAAACCTTTGGTGTGTGTGTGTGTGTGTGTGTGTGTGTGTGTGTGTGTGTGTGTGTGTGTGTGTGTGTTTCACAGATTTATAAAACTGCTTAAAGGCTTGGAACAACATGAGGGAAAGTAAATGATGACACTATTTTTTTTTTTTTTTTTTTTTTTTTTAAGTGAACTATCTCTTTAAGTTAACACAAAGTACACTCCATCTCAGGTTTTAATGGACCCTACTTTAACTTTCATTATATGGATAGCTGTGTTTACATTCTGATAAACATCTAATTTTGTGTTCCACAGAAAAAAAAAGTCATGTGGGTTTAAAGTGACATAAGTGTGAGTAAATAATATATTTTTTTTGTTAAGTTGAGAGTCATTTTTCTTTTTTTCTTTTTAATTTGAAAACCCTGTGTCACTTCGTAAATTGAACATGTTGAGGACAGTTTGTTTCATTCAAAAGATATCTGCTGTCCTCGTGTGGCTATACGAGGAAACAACCACTTCTCACCAGCCACTCTCTGTAGTGATAGAATGTATCAAGAAACATTACACTTTAGAGGCAGGTAATCACTTGTATTAATCAGGCTGAGAAAAAAATCAGAGAGAAAAGACCAACAAGTGGGCGGGCAATATGCTAATATTTCATGTTAAAGTCAAAATGAAATGGCAGATTCATTTTAAACGACTCCTTTCAATGATTCAGAGCCTTCTCAGAGACAATAACTTTATATACAGTACACTTTTAGATTTAAAACTTTGCATGTTTTCATTCACTTAGAGCTGTTACACACTGCATGAAAGGTAATTTTCAAAAATCCATAATGGGGGCACTTAAATCTAATTACTTTCCAATACATTGGAAAACTAGTAAGGTAATGCAGAGAAAAATGACATCCAAACACTTGGTTTTCCTCTGCATATTATTTTTAACATCAGTTTTCCAAAATATATCTAAAAATAAATCAATAAAAACCCTGATGCTCAAGCTTCTTAACGGTAGTAGCAAATAAAAAAAAAGAAAAGATCTTTAAACAAAATAACAAAAATTTTATTTGAAAAAAGATGGATCTCAAAATCATAATCATTGTTGCAAAGGTGTCAAATATGCAGATACTGGACAACGCTACGGTTACAGACGTAACCTCAGTTCCCTGAGATAAGTGAAAAGAGCGTTGTGTATGGGAAAACTCCTATTTTACTCTGTACTGAAGCCTGATTTGTTCACAATGGCGCTTTAGCCTGGCAGAAAGGGCAGAGCCTATGCGTTATAAGTCGGCTCGCAGGGCCATTTCATCAGATCATTCGACTGAAGCGACAGTCATCGATTCACCTTGCAGCTTATAGCACAGCAAGTGACACAACGCTCATTCCCTTATCTCAGGGAACTGAGGTTACGTCACTTCACATTGTGTATGGGAACCGTGTCCAATCACGCCATGCTATGAGCAGATACAGAACATCCTGCTCTGTGACGGACCACTAATAAGGACCCCCAAAAACCTGAGCACATTGTGCTCCAAACTAATAGTTGAGAAGCACTAATATAACCAACTTCGCCCAAGGGGGAAGAATGGAATATTAAACTGACAGAATTTGTGCCCGTAAAGCAGGGATGTCTAAGTTATTAAAATCTGGCAAATGTGGACGGCAACGACCAGCTGGCAGCCGCACAGATCTCACCAATAGAGATTCTGCTGGACCACACCCAGGAGGAGGCCATCCCTCTTGTGAAATGGGCCCTCACATCTATAGGGCATTGCAAGCCTTCTGAGGCGTAAGCCAAGGCTATCGCATCGGTGTTCCAGCGAAAAAGTCACTGCTTTTTGGCCGGCAGTCTATTTTGGCGGCTTCCAAAGCAAACAAAAAGCTGCTCTGACTGTCTAAACAGGCTAGAGCGCTCTAAGTATACTCTCAGAGCCCTTACTGGACTGGACTGTTCCTGCTCAACATCTGCAACAGGGAGTGCCAATAGGGAGATCACCTGAGCTCTGAACAAAGTTGAGAGCACCTTAGGAACATAACCATGTCTTGGTTTTAGAATGACAGCGCTGATTGACAGTGCTTGTAAGTCACCCACTCGCTTAACCGACACCAAGGCAAGGAGGAGGGTCATTTTAAGCGATAATTGCCGCAAATCGGCTGAACTGAGGGCCCACAAGGACTATAGACAAGTCCCGAGACGGCATGGTCTGAGGGCGAGGAGGATTCGGTCTCCGTGCACCCATCAGGAACTTAGTGATCAGGTCATTTCTGCCAATCGATTGGCCAGCTTTGAGAGAATGGTTCGCTGCGATAGCTGCCATATATACTTTGAGCGTGGAGGGGGGCGCCCCTTATCCAGCAGCTCATGCAAAAGGGTTAGCAAGTGGGACACGTCACATGATACCGGGCCCAAACTTCGTGCAGAACACCAGTTAAGGAAGACCAACCATTTTAGGCTGTAAGTCCTCTTGTAGACGGTGCTCTTGCCTCCAAAATGGTATTGCTTACTTGCACTGGGAGCTGATTAAGCTCCCATCAAGGCACATACATGAAGGCTCCACAGCTGCGGCCAGGAATGCCAAATTACACCTTTCGCCTGTGAGAAAGGTTCCTCCTCAGTGGAATGGGCCACAGGGCTGCTGCTGAGAGCAGCACTAGCTCTGGGAACCAGGCCTGGTTCCTCCAGAGTGGGACCGCTAGGAGGAAAGAGCACTTGGTCTCCCTGACCTGCATGATGGCCTGAGGAATCAGTGCGATCGGGGGAAACATGTATAGGTGAGCACTGGGCCAGTCGTGGGCCAGAGCATCTCGCTGTATCGAGAAGTATGTTGGGCAGTGAGGGTTTTCTTCTGAGGCAAAGAGGTAGACCTCTGCCATCCTGAAGACTGACCAGATCTCTTGAGCCATATGAGGGTGTAGCGCCTATTGCCCGGGGCTACCTTGCCTCTGGACAGTATGTCTGCGCCAAGGTTCAATCTGCCCGGCACATGAACCGCCCATAACGAGAGGAGTGACGAGCCATCCTGTAAAGAGTGTGTGACCTGAGACCGCCTTGGTGATTGATATAAGCCACCACTGTCATGCTGTCCGACCAGACCAAGACGTGGTGCCCTTTTAAGGCTGGAAGGAAGGTTTTCAGGGCAAAGAAAACCGCCAACATTTCTAGGCAGTTGATATGCAAACGCTGCTCTGGGGCTGACCAGGAGCCGAACGCCGGATTGCCCTCCAACAGGGTGCCCCAACCTGAGTTGAATGCGTCCATTGTGACAACCTCCCTTCTAGAGGTCAGGCCTAATCTCATTACTGCTTTGAAACAGGCGAGAGGTCATCAAGAGATATTACAGAGGCAGCAGTCTACATGAGACCGAGCAATTGCTGAAAAACCTTCAAGGGACGTGTCGTCCCGGGATTGAAGGATGCCGGCAATTGCTGAATGGTCAGGGATTGTTCCGGCATGATCCATGCCCACAGAGTCTAAAATCATTCCCGTTCTGATCTGGCTAGAATCAGCCAATCGTTGAAGTAGTTCAATATGCGGATTCCCATCTATCTCAGAGGGGAAAGAGCCGCATCTATGCACTTTCGCAAAAGTGCGCGGGGCCAGAGACAGTCCAAATGAAAGGACTGCATATTGGTAGGCCACTCCACAACAGTCCAAAAGAAGTTCAATAAAGCGCATCCATCCATAATAAAAAGTGCCTCACACAGCTCCAGGGGTGATTAAAGGGCTCCTGTAGCAAATCGCTGCATTTTTGTAAGAAAAATATCCATATTTAAAAGAAATTAAATTGTTTTCTCTAGCTTGCTCTAACTGTTGTATGCACAAGCTGTTCCAGGCGAATGACGTAGGACATATGCGTAGCGCATGCGCCTGTGGGAATATGGTAGTCTTGTGAGAATCAAAACATTTGGTTACAGGATCAAAGGAAGCAAAGCGTCCTTATTTTAGCAAAGGAAAACCAGTCGCCTCTTGAGACTCCTCTCGACAGATAGCTTGGAAGAGCCAGGGCATTTTTTAATATAACTCATTTGAATATGATTCGTCTGAAAGAAGAAAGTCATACCTAGGATGCCTTGAGGGTGAGTAAATTATGGAGTAATTTTCTTTTTTGGTTTAATGAGCTTTAATGGTCGATAAGCAACTTTAAAAGAATATGTCTACTACAGTAGCCTACTCGGAGAGTAATTTTGGACCCACACACAGCCATAGAAAAACTTGCTGCATTCAAAATCGATTACTTCCCAACTTTGTTACACACACACGAAAATAAATAAAATAAAATTATATATATATATATATATATATATATATATATATATATATATATATATATATATATATATGTGTGTGTGTGTGTGTGTGTGTGTGTGTGTGTGTGTGTGTGACCCTGGACCACAAAACCAGTCTTAAGTCACTGGGGTATATTTGTAGCAATAGCCAAAAATACATTGTATGGGTCAAAATTATAGATTTTTCTTTTATGCCAAAAATCTTTAGTATATTAAGTAAAGATCATATTCCATGAAGATATTTTGGAAATTTACTACTGTAAATATATCAAAACGTCGTTTTTGATTAGTAATATGCATGGCTAAGAATTCATTTGGACAACTTTAAAGGCGATTTTCTCAATATTTTGATTTTTTTGCACCCTCAGATTCCAGATTTTCAAATAGTTGTATCTAGGCCAAATATTATCCAATCCTAAGAAGCCATACATCAATGGAAAGCTTATTTATTCTCAATACAAGAGTCCAACGTGTATTTGAGAAAAACATTTATTTCATAATGATATTTCCCCATCATTTTAAATTCTTATTATCCAATGAAAGGTTAGATTTTTGTAATTTTTTTTAAATAAAAGATCAAAAGGATTAACAATGCAATTTAATTTTCACAGCCTTCTTTGATCATATTTACCAAGGGTGCCGATATTTTTGGTAATGACTATTATTATTTATTAATTTATTTATTTATTTACTTATTTTTCAAATTTAAATTTTAAGTAGGCCTAAGTTTAAAATTGAAAACCAGATGATGCATCTCAAGTAGTTTATCCCAAATAATAAATTTCGGACTTAATGCAAGTCTTCATCCTTCATTGAGTCATCATGTGCATATCGACACCTACTGGACTGTTGTGAAATCATCATTATTTCTTAGGATTTCCCTTTTCTTTTGCATCCGTTTTCTTTCCAGTGGTGTCCACTAAAAAATAAGCAGTTCACCTAGACATACTAACAACTGTACAGCTATATCCCTCACAGCCACAATCGTGGATAATTATATCTGCCTACTCTGATGAATGTGTTTACTGTAGCTTTAAGAGTGCAGGTTGATCCAACAGCTGATGCCGTAACGAGTCGGTGACTCGAGAAGAACTGCTAGAATTAGCATAGTGAATACTGGGCATTAAGCTTTAAATGATCGTGCATGTGCCATAAACAATCCATACGAAAATAAGCACAGCATGATGCTGAAGGGATGCGTGTGAAGAACATGCTCAGTTCTGCAGATCGCACTGTCCCTCGACTGTCCTGCGAGGAACTGCCTGCTGCAGCAGTGGATTTACAGAGGAAAACCTGCTGAGTCCAGGGTTATTTTGGATTTGTTCAGTGTTACTGTAATCTACTTCACTTTGGGCGAGTTGCACCTGAATTTCAAAATAAGATCATTTTCACAAAAGGTGAGTTTTTTTTTGTTTTTTGTTTTTTGTTTTTTGTTCATATATCACGGATGTAACAAATAAGCAAAATTCAGTACAGCAATAATGTAACAAAATATGTATAGCTACTAATACAAGTTGTACGTTTATTTATGTTTATTAAATGTGATTTGTTTGCATCTTTTTATCAAGGTTTAGTAGAAGGCAAATGTATTGGTGCAATGAGGCTATGACGTCATTTGGTACATCCATTGTACTGCGTCATAATTTATTTATTACAAAAAATAAAATAAAATAAATAATAATAGGTCTAATAATAATCTACTGCATGTGACTCTGATTTCAGATGCATTAAATGTTTAATTACCAGATAATTCCCAATGTGCACGTGCATTTTATTTCTTGGACATTAAACAAACTGTATGTTCCTTCAGTAATAATAATAATAATAATAATAATAATAAGTTTTTAAAAGTTAGTGAAAGCATGTGTTTTATAACGTTCACAATTGTAACCAGTGGGACAATTCATAGTTAAGTCACTCAGTGACTCAGTAAGTTGCAAACAATAATGTAACATAATTTCAAATTTTTGTAACCAATTGGAAAAATGCAATGTTTAAATTCTACAGTAGCCTATTAGAGTAAGATTGGGTAAGATGCCACCGGGAGCAAGATGACCCCACTCCTTATTTTTTTCTTTTGACCAGGCACAAAATCTCATTTCAGCACTTTTGATGTATGGCTACGCTATTTTTAATTTTGTCATTTCATCTTAATATCAACATTTGCGACATTTAATAAATCGTAAATTTGTGTTTCTGGAAAATAGTGATCTATGACATGTACGATATTGAATATCGAAGGTTTTTGTGTCTATTTTGTGTTAATGAGGGATTTGGGGATACCTTAATGTTTTTGGATTTGTGGAGTAAAAGTGACAGTTCCTATTTTGAAGTAAAATTTTGAAAGTAAGAAATCTTTAATGGAGTTATTTCCATTAATTAGATGTAGGCTACATTTCAGACATCTTTGCTTTCATTAAACCTATAGTTTAATTCATTAAGTATTTGAGAATTATTATTATTGTTTCTTTACAATGTGTTATTTGTGACCCTGGACCACAAAACCAGTCATAAGTAGCACGGGTATATTTGTAGCAATAGCCAACAATACATTATATGGGTCAAAATGATCAATTTTTCTTTAATGCCAAAAATCGTTAGATATTAAGTAAAATCATGTCCCATGAAGATATTTTGTAAATGTCCTACCGCAAATATATGAAAACGTAATTCTTGATTAGTATTATGCGTTGCTAAGGACTTCATTTGAACAACTTTAAAGGCGATTTTCTCAAAATTTTGATTTCTTTGCACCCTCAGATTCCAGATTTTCAAATAGACTAGTTGTATCTCAGCCAAATATTGTCTGATCCTAACAAACCTTATTTCAATGGAAAGCTTATTTATTCAGCTTTGAGATGTATAAATGATCAGTTTTAAATAATCGACCCCTATGACTGGTGTTGTGGTCCAGGTCACATAATAGTTGCAGTGTAGTTCGAATTTTCTGCCCATCAAGTGCATTACACTAGAGAACTACAACTCCCAGCATTCATAGCGCTCAGTCAGAGTCAAAAATCCGCAACTACACAAACACATGCAGCTTATACATTCATTGACACACTCTTAAGTAGGCGTTATCGTGGAAGAAGCTGCGTTTGTGACATTCTATCACTTTTTTCTTCCAGAATCCTTCTTTTAAAACACTGCGACAAAGCGTGACATCTATGGGACAAACCGTTGGCTTAACACCACGAGCCGTTTATTAAACCGCATCGATACCTCGCAGGAATAGGAGGAGGAGGCGGGTCCAAGAGCAAAACACGGCCACACGAAGCTTATAGCGCACAGGATGGGATGATTCTTTGAGACTGAGACCAAAAGGGTCAGAGTAAATCAATGAATTCCCAATGCGGAGGATTTTCTCCGGAAGATAACGGTACGGCATAGCGTAGTGCTCCATGCGGAGTGATCGATGAATGTCTGCGAACGAGAATAACCGCAGTTTGGCTGAAAAGCAATGGCAACCGGTCACGACCCGTGGTAAGTTAAGATGAATTAGTATAAGTTAGTTACCGGTTTGATGTTGTTTATGACTAAAATGGGACCGTTAACTATCTGAACTATACGAAATCCTATTATACACAACAAACAAATTTAACCAGTTAAACTTATTATCTAATGAAGGTAGCATGTGAATTGTCACTAGATAGTGTGCAATGTGCATGGTCCATATTATGCCCCACCCTAGCACACAAATAGGATGATACATCAGTGAACCTGTGGGACTTTCATTGGTTGCCTGACAACAGGTCAAGATCTAAACCTAGAGTTATATGTCACTATGGTTCTTGTAATATAGTGCAATGTCATAATGTGTCAGCTTGGAAAAATACATATTCCTCCAAGCTGTGGCTTTTAGAAGACATACTGATGTCTGCATTTGGATACAGCTCAAACTTGGTAGCCCCTAATAGGTGTAATTTGATTTTTAACTGCAGAGGTGACGTGGCAGGCATGCATTTCTGTTAGGGTTTGTTGTGCATGAAAGTATCATCAGTCAAGGCCATAAAAAAAACAAAAGCATCCTTGAAGACAAAATGTTTCTTCTCAGTGAAAGAAGAAAAATAAAGAGATCTTTGTAATCTTGTGTTGTTTGTCTGACCCACTTTGCCTTAAGACAGAAACTATTGAGATATTGGAGTTTTTTTTTTTTTTTTTTTTGTAATTTAGTAATTATTACTAAAGAATATTATCAGATGCATGGATGGATGTCCAGGTCATATTTCATTTTGAAAATGAAGCCAGGACCATTAAAATTGTATGCATTGTAACATTGACTTTATCATTTTCATTAGATTCTCATTACTGTAATGTTACAGGCATTATGAATATTTGCATGATATAAAGAATTTACATTTAAAATAATTATATTTCATATTACATATTTTTTTACTGTAATAAGAACTGCACCTTATTTTCATGAAGACAGTGTCACAATGAAAAACCTCTTAGTCCTAAAAAAAAAAAAAAAAAAAAAATTCTTAACAAGAAAATAGAAATTCTTTCTCTTTGTTTTCTTTGATGTTGAGGTGAAACATGACCTGAACATGTTCTTTTAAGGCTTCCTGAGATTCAAGCCTGTGAATAGTTAAAGGTTTTGCTTTGTGATTTTAGGTTGCCGTGGGTGATAGTCTGTCATGACTATCTAGGCAAGAGGGTCTTCCAGGTTCCCCCATCTACAGTGATCAGGTACATCAAGACCCTGATCTACCAAGAAACAGATTATCCTGTGTCTCAGCAGCAGCTGTTTCATAATGGAAAACTGGTGAGCTGTAAACTGTTGTAACATTTTTCAGGATATATTTTATATACAGTTAACAAGACACTGGTAATGATCTGGTAGGGGGATTGTCTGAAGTGAGTCTGTAAATGAAGAACATCACCGCACATTGCCTTCCCCATGTGATCAGAATCAATCCCCTGAAATACACAGGTTTATAATCCGCCCAAAGAAAGTGATTTAGAAACGGGGCAGAGGCCAGATTGTTTAAATGTGCTCTATTGTGTTGTAATCGGTGTGCAGCCCAGTGTAAGAGCTCATGATAGTTTCCAGTGTTTTGCAGTGTATACACAGCCAAATCCACAGTGATGTTTGTGCTCGTACAGCACAGCACAGATCACAACAAATTGCGGATAAATAAAATCTATGAGCATTTTCTTTTATGTTGTGGTTTTTACTTTTCAGTTCACTAGATGATATTGGAATTAAACATTTTTTCATTCTTGATTTTTAACAGAGTTGAGCTTTCCCATGCAAGGCTCAGACATGTTCTGTGTGGTTAAGTTGCAGTTGTGGTGTGCATTTTCCCATCTTCTCAGATCTATGTTATGAAGGATGCACCACAGTCTGTCATATTGCACCGTACAGCATCATTCCACCATTGCAGACACCTCTTGCCACTTCAGAATGGCAAAAGTGCATTTGACTGCACTGTGCATCTGGATTTTTATAAGGTCAAATAATGTTTATTTGATGAAATGCTGCTATCATGATCTATATATCACATATATATCTATCACATCTATATATAGTAATCGTAAACAAACATCTCACTTATTTAATATTGCAAAAAAAAAAAAAACACATATATATGTATATATTATTTTGGTCACACTTTATAATAGGTGGCCTTAACTACTATGTACTTGCATCAAAAAAATAAGTACAATTGTGTTCATATTGTATTGCAAAACACTATTGCTGCTATTGAGGTGGGATACGGGTGAAGTTAGGGACAGGTTTGGTGGTCTGGGTGGGTTTAAGGGTGGGTTAAGCTGTAAGGGATGGGTCAACAGTGTAATTATAAATATAATTACAGAAATTAATTACAGATGCAACTGCATATAGGTATTTTTAAAAATATAAGTGCAATGTAAAAACATGTATGTACACAATAAGTGCATTGTACCAAATAATTTATTTAAATGTAAGTACATAGTAGTTAAGGGCACCTAATATAAAGTGGGACCATTATTTTAATATGACAAAACCAATTTGCAAGTTGTCCAAGAGAGCTGAAGAGTAATTTCTGGTGCAAAATAAATGTAATTTCGGGCGGATACTGACAGCGTGTGGGAGGCTCAGTAATAGTAGCCAATCATCTGAGAGAATTTAGTCACATGAAAAGTGTCATCTGTTTTTTGATGCACATCTAGGAATTTTTGGAAAGGTTTTGGTATTCCTATCCAGTATTTTTTTTTATGTGATATCCCAGAATTTTCTTTAAAATATGTGGATGGAAACCTGGCTAACGTCTTGCTGTAGTTATGTTCAGCTATGTTCAGCCTTATTAAACTGGAGGTGAAGAGGTGCAACTGCTTAGTGAAATTACCCATTGGATTCCAAACATATAGTCATATTGATCAGAAAGATTGCATTAAATGTCTTGTAAATGTAAGCAGCACAATCCAAATAATCTTGGGGTTAAAATAAATAGTTTTTTACTTTTCCTGTGACCAGGTCAGGCCTCAGAGCCTTTCTTTTAAGCTTGAAGCGTCCCTGAACGACGAGAGCAGGTGGGAGATTATTTCTCTAACCTAAGTGTGTCAGACTCAGAAAATAGCCTGGAGAAAGGCAGCTCTCATATCTCAGCTAACATTCATGCATACAACCCCAGAGGACAGGACCGCACAGTCTGGCCCAAATTACTTTAGAGGTGTGCCAGTGTTATGGGTTAGTTGAGATATATCTTTGCATACAGTCATGACCACTAATCTTGGCATCAGTCCAGCGTCTCTAATAAGTTTAGGAATTTTAGCTTTTGGTAATTCTCCATGGATATGCCATGACAAGTTGGTTTCTTCCAAATCTCCTCCTAAGGCATTCTGTCCTTTTTTTTTCTTATCCAAGGAAGATGATACATTGACTCTGACTGAGCGCTATGAATGCTGGGAGTTGAAGATGATACATTGTTCTTTTAGTACCTTGAGGGACTAGTTGCCCATATTATGTTATCACAAACTACCTTTAACAAAGAAAATCTGATAAAGAGATGTCTTACACAATTGTCAGATATAACATGAACACAATGAATAAACACTACTCCCTGTCCAAATCAGGCTGGATCTATGGGGGTGCTAAGCACCCTCAAACAAAAGCATGAGCACTACTAGTTGAAGCTGTAATTACAGCATATTGGCATATTCGGTCCATTGTGATCCACTATTTGTGTTTGAGCTCTGGAGAGCTTCAAATGTTTCGGTTTACAACATGTTTCTGCAGCGTTTTTGTAGCCAATCACAGACATATCTGTTGATTTCGCAATGGCCAGTCAGAGGCATTTAAGGTAGAATCCAGTCAACGCTCAAAACACCAGTACCTGATCCAGATTTTACCCCAAAAGTGATTACAGTGACTGAGAGATCTTCTTTACAATACTACAATATTGTTTAATGTTTGATGTTTTAACCTTCAGAAAATATCAATTAATGTCTTTTTAATGATATATCAATTTTACATGACTGAAATGGTCAATAGATTAGCAAGCTAACCAATTAGTCCAATAGGTTAACATCTTTCATATACTCTAATATTTAATAAAAGGATAATATACGGATCCCTGCACATGAGATGCGAAATATATATATATATATATGTATAGTTTATAAGGAATTGATTTCCACCACTTATTAATTCTTGGGCATGTTGTACTACATGTTTCCTTTTTAAATGTATTAATTTATTTTTGTCATTTTGTCTTGGGTTCTGTACTAAAAAAAACACGCTTGATTGATTATTTGCTGGTTATGCTGGTTTGTCAATTATTAAAATATTTTGATTATATTGACACAATTTTGAACATTATATAATAATAATATATTATAATATTGAATAAAACTGGCTTTCTTACACTAAATCATGTTGTCTTGTTTACAAATATGGGTAGTTGACAGCTGGGTTTCCATCACCCTGTTTTAATGTGCAATTTGAAGTGTCGCATGAGAAACGAGTGATGGAAATGCCAAATTTCGAATAAAAATCCCTTAATTCGCAAAAAAGGTTTTACACTCGCTTTTAATGCTCGCATTTTAATTCCTCTAAGCACATCAAAAAACTCATGTGACTTTGCGCTATGAGACAGAATAACTTGACTAGATGCATTCACCTCCGAAAGCAATGACGGCATTTATTGTTTCGTCTGCTCGCTCTGAGGCACAAGTAATTTATCATATATGAAAATTATTATATTCAGTAGCTTATCCTAGTTTTCTGTTGGCTATTTAGTGCCAGTTTACCAAGAAGTGATGATTTTGTTCTCTTTGACTCGTTGGATGGAAACGGTGCTTGTTCGCAAATGTTTTATGCGATATTACAATTTTGCGCATAAGTTAAATTCGCAACTTTGGATGGAAACCCGGCATAGAACGTGTCCATACATGTTCCATTGTAGGACACTGCTAAAACTACTTGAAATTTCATGTCAACTTGCCAAATTTCTAAATGTCCTAAAAACAAGATAATTTTACCCTTAAAGCCCATGGCTCTGATTTGCCGGGTAGTCCTTTCATCTGGTCTCTGCATGCGGTTGGTCAGTGTGTGTTAGCAGAAGTGCTGATCAGTGTGTGTTAGCAGAAGCTGATTCCAGCACGAATAGCTGAAGACAGCAGTCTCTGTCTGAACAGGCGCAATCTCAGCCCTGAAAAATCAATCTCTTAATAAACCAAAAACGGTGGTATATCTCAGTGAATTATGGGTAAGCCATGTGGATGGCTCAGTGCAGTTTACAGAGGTGCATTGCAGGCTAAGAGATTAATGGATAGATGGTGAAAAACTTGAGAAAGGAGTAATCCATTTCCCGGTCTTTTTTTTTTCCTAATGATTGTTCATCCTGACTTCATGATCATGCACAGCCCATAAGAGCTGCAAAGTTGCTCAAATGTCCTTCATTTATGCCAATCAGGCCTATATACCTCAGATCTTGTGGATTGTTGAGAAAAGTTATTTTAATTCTCAGAGTGGTCAGACTTTGCCAGAATGTTTTGCCTAACACGTTACAGAACAGGTGAATTTTTACACTGAAGGAGGGAACCAGACCAGTTTGCCATAGAGATGGTGGGTTGTTTTAATTTGGGCCAGTAAGAAACTACCCAGAATTTTCTTCATTAAATGCCCCAAGTATGTTTTATAAGAAAATAACTTTTCAGTCTTTCTTCTTAAAAAAAAAAAATAATAATTTATTCACATTTTAAGTCAATGTTACTTGTAATTATCTGTCAAATTCACTAATTTGATTTCTGAGTGAAAATATTTTACCAAGTTAAAGCCTTACAGAATTTATTTTTGTTTATTTGTTTGTTTTTTCATCATGTGAAATGGTGACTTTTAACTACAGAAAATTTGTTTTTCCTTCTTGTATAGGTTCATGATGGGGTTGAGATTGGAAGCTTGGTGCCACACGGAAGCCATGAAATAATCATGACGTTGCATGGACAAGGCCCGAGAGGAGGAGGTGGGATAGTTTAGGGACACTTTATTAATCAAGTGTGACTGGTGCTTCAATTTCTGACATTCTCTCACATGAAAATCTGCAGGATAGCATTTAAAATACATTTAAAAACACTGTATGGCTGAGAGTATGTAGAGACCCACCTGTAGTTTGCAAGTTTAGCCTCTTCAGCTTCACTAACAAGCATATATTGGAGTGATGTTCATGTATCCATGTAACTTTGGTGGTGTAATTTTATAGTTTTGCATTACTGTGTGTGAAAGTTGATTATGTTGCATTTCTCAGTATTTGCTCTTTTGCAGGGAGGTTCGGTCAAACCACGCCACCTTTGGTCGATTTTTTGAAAGATATTCTAAGAAGATATCCAGAGGGTGGACAAATTCTAAAAGTAAGAATATATGTTATGTAAAAAATGCAGGTATATGGTTATTGTGTGTGTGTTTTTATCATTTTGTTATCATGTGTTCTGCCTTCTTGGCCAGGTCTCCCTCGAAAATGAAATTTTAATCTCACGAGACACCTTGTATAAATACAGTTTAAATAACTAGGTTTAAAAAAAAAATCAATTATGCTGTTTGTTGTTAAAATAGCAACATGAATTTTATAAAAGATGTCGCAGTCAGCAGTAATGCTGAAACCTTTGGCTATGTTTAAAAAAGAGTATGGATATGAAGCAATAAAATATTGTGCTGAATAATTGAGGGAACACATATTGAGGCCTTTTTTTAGTAAATAACACATACGGTGAGAATTTATGTCAACGACTGTATGGTGTGCTCGTCATGCAGGAGCTGATTCAGAATGCAGAGGATGCTGGGGCCACTGAGGTCAAGTTCATGTATGATGAGATGGAGTATGGGGTGGAGTCACTGTGGTCACATGATATGGCTCAGTATCAGGGTAATCTGAATATGCTGATCGATTGCAGCATGTCCCTTCACATGTTCAATATAAGTCCTGGCAATATGCAGGAAACAGAATGAATAGTAAAAAAAGTTAGTAGTCTTGAAATACACTGTTACATTGAAATATGATGGAGGTTTTTTTGTTTGTTTTTACAGGAACAGCGTTGTATGTCTATAATGATGCCGTCTTCACAACAGAAGACTGGAATGGTATCCAGGAGATTGCACGGAGTAGAAAAAGAGAGGACCCTCTTAAAGTGGGAAGATTTGGGATTGGATTTAACTCTGTCTACCACATAACAGGTGAGAAAAGAGTATGTTATGATAGTTGATGAATAAAACATACTTTCTTTTATCAACATAAAGATTTTAGGTTAGAATTTATATTATAATATACAAGAAATTTGTACAGTATATTAGGTGCCTAATAAAGTTTTCCACCATTTATAATCACTTTCTTACTCTCGGTGGATCATTTTAATGGTCCTGTGGTGTGACACATGAATTTTTAAAAATGTTTAATGTTCCTGAAAGCTGCATTATCATACATAATAATGAATTTGCCAAATTTGCAGGACTGTTCAACACCCCACTGGTATTTAATGACAACCATTTTTTTTTCTTTCATGCCAGTTTATGAAATAATTTTTCTGATTTGTGAATATACAGTTGAGCAGGGTGGACAAAAATAGAGGACCTAATGGAACGTTGGGTCACCGTTTATGTTATGTGTCCATAATTGTATGTACCCTTATATGTTTATATACATGGGTATGCCAAATTCATACATTTATGTGCATATGCTAATATAATTCTTTATGGACTAAACGAAAAACTTGTTTTACTATTCTAAAATTTTTTTATATTTTTGTAGATGTTCCTAGTATATTCAGTGGGGACCAAATTGCGATGCTGGACCCTCATCAGATGTTGTTTGGAGTCCATGAGTCTGGGCAGTGCTGGAATTTGAAGTCCGATATAAAGGAAATAACCGAGCTTAACGATCAATTTGCCCCTTACTTTGGCCTGCTCGGGAGCTCAGAGAAAACCATTAAAGATGGCAACTTTCCAGGAACACTCTTTCGT
Source organism: Acrossocheilus fasciatus (assembly GCA_036784905.1). Taxonomy (NCBI): domain Eukaryota; kingdom Metazoa; phylum Chordata; class Actinopteri; order Cypriniformes; family Cyprinidae; genus Acrossocheilus; species Acrossocheilus fasciatus. The sequence goes on from CM071952.1 coordinate 8,120,853, forward strand.
TTTCCACTCCGAATGAAACCCTCACAATTAAGTAACAACATTTACAATAAAGAAAAGGTTCTGGAGCTCTTTGAATCATTCAAAGTTGACGCAGACACTGTGTTGCTCTTTCTAAAGAGCGTGCAGAAGGTCTCTCTGCATGTACGTGAATCGGATGGAACAGAGCGGATGCTTTTCCAGGTCACAGCAAGCGACAGTGAAGAAGATAAGATGGAGCGGCCCAACTCTTTGAAGACCCTGGGACAGGCTATAGATAGCTACAGTAATGGGGTGCTGAGCAGTTCGGTAACCTGCGCCACCTACCAACTCTCCATTGAAATGCGGGATGAAACTGCCAAAGAGACTCAGAAGACCACCTGGTTGGTGTGTAATGGCGTAGGAGGGCGAGGCATGTGTGGTGAACTGGATTCTCTTGCTGATGATCTGAAGTTCATCCCAACCATTGGTATTGCCTTGCCCCTTACGCTTATTGATGAGGACAAGGGGGCAACTTCTAGTTTCTCAGGACGTGCTTTCTGTTTCCTTCCACTGCCCCTTGGAGAGGAAAGCATGACAGGATTGCCAGTCCACGTCAGTGGTTTCTTCGGCCTGACGGACAACCGCAGGAGCATCAAATGGCGGGAGGTGGACCAGTGGAGGGACCCGGCAGCTCTTTGGAACGAGCTTCTCATAGTCACAGTCATCCCAAGGGCTTACTTCACGCTCATCATGGAGACCATCAGGAGAATCCAAACTAAGAAGGACCAAGATTTCCCCCTTTCCCCAAGAGGTATTTATGGAGCCTGGCCTGATCCAAACAGGATCCGACCTCGCTGGAATCCCATTCTTGAGCCCCTTTTCAATGACTTGCTTCAGCAGCCGGTCATCCACTCGCTCAATGGGAGCTGGGTTCAAGTGGATGAAACCATATTCTCAGACTTGGACTCCAGCTTGGACACTACAGAGACTGTCATCAAATACCTCCAGAGCTCAGGGATGATACTGGCTCAGGTGCCAGCCTACATCGATGCAGTACTGACAATGTTTGTCACCAAACCAGGGAGCCTGAGGAGAGTGACCCCTTCTTTTGTGCGCCAGACTCTGAGGAAATGTCGCCATAGAGGGTCCTCTAATGAGAAGCTGCTCCTGCTAGAGTTTATCCTTAGCGATGCCTGCTACAATGACCTCATCGGACTGGAACTTCTGCCTTTGCAGGATGAGAAATTTGCTGTGTTCTCCTCTTCTGTGAATGACAAAGATGCTGTCTACATCGCCTCTGAGGAGTATCCAAGGTATGGGGATACATTTGTATTTGCGTTCTTGGTTTTAAGGTCATTCATAGTTTTAATTCACTGCTACTAAATGTATCAAATCAAAACAGCGTTAAGCAAAATTTGATCATTCTTGAGTTTGAATTGAATTTAGCTAACTGACCACGTGCCACAGGATGGAGAATTTGAATTTCTAGAATTCTAACACAGACAAAACTCCAATAATGATTCCAATAATTTTCACTCATTTTTTTTCTTCGTGATTTTTCCTGCAGGATCTGTTCGTCAGATTTATTTTTTTTATATACTATACCAGTGGTTTTCAAACTTGTCCCTGGGGACCCACAGCTCTGCACATTTTGCATGTCTCCCTAATTTACGCACCTGATTCAGATCATCAGCTCATTAGGAAAGAGCTCCATGAGCTCGAATGAGTGTGTCAGATAAGGGAGACATGCAAAATGTGCAGAGCAGTGGATCCCGAGGAACAGGATTTAAAATCACTGTACTATTCTATACTATTTCACCACATTCAGATTTACATTACAACTTTGCATTCTTGAAATGCATTTATGATTCATTTCTAAATAATGCTTATCCCTGACCAAAACTTGAAAATAGAATACATATATATATATATATATATATAATTTTTGTTTTTTGTTTTTTTAGGTCCCTTTATCCAGGACTGGAGGGAAGATTTGTCTTGGAAAGCATTGCCCCACATGTCATGACCAGCCTGAAAGAAGCAGCCAAAAGCAGAGGTAGACACCTGCAGCTCATAATGCCACTCACATGCTCTCACTCAGGATATATAGAGCATCTGCTCTCAGTTCTGTTCCTCAGTGGTGAAACTTAACCTTGTTCATGCATAGTTTGCTGCAGGGAGTAACATTTTTGAGCTTCATGCTTGCTATTACGGCTGTCAGGTTTTTGAGTTATGCTTTTTCATGGTTAACTTAGTATATGCTGAAAAAGATGAAGTGCTTTTTATACAATAAGCAGAACCTATAAACTCTGTCATCAGGCATCCATCTTAGCTTGACTCAGAGAACACAGTTTCCTTTTCACTATTCCCAAATGACTAAATACAATATTTTAAAGAAAGGATTACTAATCTGTTTCTTACATTTGTTTTGTTCTGCTTGTGCCGCAATTGGCCATAGGACATATTTTTATAATAATAATAATAATAATGTTTTATTTATATAGCTCTTTCAAAAAGCTGACAAGGACATTAAAATGACTGTTGATAGGAAGCATCGTTCTTCCTCTTTTTCGATGAAATTACAAAATTAGTAATTATTGTTGTAAACGTTGTTGTGTATAAATTTTAAAGGTAGTGGCATGCGATATCACGATTTTAGATCGTGAATGATTAAAAGGTCACCATGATCTGCTGTTGAATAGAGATTGTAGTATCATCTGTCATTAATGTAAATAAAACAACAAAAGACAAGGAGAAAATCATTCACTTCTCTTGAACTTCAATAGCTTTGATAAGAATCAGTGTTCATTTAATTGATACAGTGACGTCTATGTAGTGTTTGATTTTTACATTGAATTTCTTATGTGATTTTTTTTTTTTCTTTTGTTACGCTGTGAGGCTAAATTTTTAAAATAAGGGAAATTAGTTTGGCTCTAATGCTCAGTGACTTGCAAAATATTCTTAAAATCCAACACGAAAAAGAATCTTAATAAGATGCCTTGAAAAAACTATTTAGAGTAGACTAGTAGCAAAATGCATTATCTCATTATTTGCTTCATAATTTTTATTAAATAATTTATTTTAACCTAAAAAGATTTTTTTTCACCTTTATCTTGATTTCTGCATTTAATTTCCAGTTCAACAATACCTTTGGGGTTGTTCAGGTAAGTGCACAATGTGTTGTCTAATGCCTGTAGAGCTGGTGTCGCTATAGCTTTCCTGGATCACACTACTTATACACTAACATCTGTGTATTATAGCTCATTAACCATATACTATATCAAAACAAAACATACTAATGCATTTAATAATGTGAAATGCTTGTAATAAAGATTTTAATGTGTTGCACCATTTTAATCAGTCAAGTGGTAAACAAGTGGTAAACTGATACGTTTATTGCAAGAAATAATGTGACATAAGACACACATATGAACATGCATGTGAAGAGCAAGAATTTTCCATTACTTGTAGCCATTTTTCCATATTTTCTGTGCATATTTGTGCAACCTGAACAGCTGAAAATGGGAATGAATGAATGATACTTCTAATTAGAATATTTTCAAATATTTCTAGCATGTGGGCCATTTTAACAGGTTTCTCTGTTTTGTGCATTGATTGATTGTAAATGTTTTCAAATGCTAAAAATGATTATTCTTAATTGTCTCATCATCTGTGATCTTTACCCATGAATGTGTATTTTTAGTGTTTCAAGCTATAAGTGTCTTATAGAATATACAGTTGCAGGGGAAAAAAATATGTGAACCTCTGAATTTATCTGCATTTCTGCATAAAGTTTCATTGAACAACAGTAAACAACCAGTCACATTTAAGCAGACTGTGTTGGTCTATTTATGTCACTTCAGGTCAAAGTTTATGACCAGATCTAGGTAAATCCAAGGGCTCACAGATACATTTTCCTGCACGCATACATTCTTGTATTTCTTCTATAACAGCTTACATCATGTTTTGTGTTTGTTTGTGCTTTCAGGGAGGCCTTGCACTCAGGTTCAAGTGCTAACCCCAGAGAGATCAGCACGTCTAATTAAAGAAGTCCTTACCACAGCATGGCCTTCTAGAGATTTTGCAGTTCAGTGGTACCCTGGTGATCAAGAAAAGCAGCATCCCTCAGCATCTTGGCTCAGAATGATTTGGAAGCATCTCTACATTAACTTTCCAGATGATCTTAGTGTCTTTGAAGATTTGCCTTTGATTCCAAATGTGCCACTCACTGACACCTTAGATTCTCTAGAGCTACTACGCCTAAAAAATCCATCACCCATCGTTCTTGTAAAAGAGGAAGAGGGTCCTCCATCAGATGACTTACTTGAAGTTATGAAGAAACTTGGCTGTGTTATCTTGAAGCAAATTGATCCCTGCTTGCACCATCCACTCCTGACAAATTACATTCACCTGTCATCACCAAGCACTCTACTGCAAATTATGGACAGATCTTCATCCCAGAGATTAGCAAGCCAAGTTTCATCTTTCTCTGTCAAACAGAAGGTTACCCTCAGAAGCTTTTTAGCTGGTCTTACTGATGTTACAGAAAAAGAAAAACGCATAATTCAAGAGCTTCCCATCTTTGACAAGGTTGGACAGAAGTCAAAGACAGACCCTTCACTTTTTACATTATTGAAAGGAGCCAGAGCATTACATCATACTGCCAAGCATCCATTAGATGTTAAATTGTCCATAAATGTAGTTGACTGCAGTGATGAGGCAACCATCCGTCTAATAAAGCTGTTGAACATTGAACAGGTGAAAAGCACTGACTGTCTAAAGGTGATAATTCAGGACATTGAGAAAGGATTCTACACCAAAGAAGAAGTCACAAATATCATGCTCTGGGCTCTTACTCATTTGTCTTTTCTGAAGAATGAAAACAAGGCAGTAATTGGTTGGCTTTCTTCACTGAAGTTTATTTATACCTCTTCAGAAAAGCCTCATTCACCGACAGACTTTTTTGATCCAGAGTTAGAGATTTTGCAGAACCTTTTCTTCATGGAAGAAAAGACAAGGTTTCCCCCAGATGACTATACATCATCTCCTGATGTCCTTCATTCACTGAGACAACTGGGGCTGAAAAATGAGGTTCAACTCAGTGAAAAGGATGTGCTCCAGGTTGCAAGAAAAATTGAGGAGTTGCAAGGGAATAGCAAACCAGATTGGAATCCCATTTTAATGAAGGCAAAAACACTTCTTACTATCCTTAACAAACAGACAAAGTTGGTGAAGTCCTCTGAGGTTCAGACAAACCTGCAAAAATTAAAATGGGTACCCGTTTGCAAAGACAGACCGTTGAATTACCCAAAGTCACTTGCTTGGAGAGGTGATTCCTGCAATATTTCCTCTCTTTCTGAAATGTGTGATATTTCTCATGCTGTGCTTGTTGGCTCTTCAGTTGCCCTGGTGGAACGTACCTCTGCTGGCATGAAAAAAGCCCTGAAGTTGTCATTAGAGCCTCAGGTTGATCAAGTGCTCCAGCATTTGAAAGCAGTAAATGACTGGCACAGATCCCAAGCATTTACCACTGAGGACTGGTATCAGTTTCAGCAGATATTGTTTGAGATATATGAATTCATGCAAGCTCATTTGGAGGATGCAAGGGAAGCCGTGAAGTCTCTGCCCTTTGATTGGGTTTGGACGGGGAAAACCTTTGCTTCCCCAGGACGCACAGTTTTAAAGCCCATACCAGATTTGGACCTCCAGCCTTACTTGTACTCATTACCAAAGACCATTGCAAAATTCAACAAGCTTTTTAAATTCTGTGGCTCTATTGAAGAAGTTGTTCCCAGTCATGTGTTTGAAGTTGTCGAAACAATCAGGCAAAGGAGTGAGCAGGAGATGACAAAAGAAGAAAGCAAACGCAATGTCCTACTCCTAATAAATATTTTACGGTGGCTATACAGCAGTCAAATATCAGTAGATGCTACTATGCACGTCCCCATTCTTTACCACAAAGATCCAAGCAAACTGGTTATGAAATCTATCCATGAATGCACTTACTGTGACATCAAAGTAGAGGATCTGAATGACTTACTAGATGATGTTTCAGAGCCCATCATCCTTGTCCATGATGACATTCCAATGAAAACTGCTGAATGGTTGAGAGTTCCTTGTTTGAGCACGAGATTGATAAACCCAGAAAACCTTGGGTTCGAACAGTCAGGCCAAAGGGAGCCTCTGACTGTGAGAATAAAGAACATTCTAGAGGAGTATCCTTCAGTTGCGGATATCTTCAAAGAGCTTTTGCAGAATGCTGACGACGCAAATGCTACTGAGTGTAGCTTTCTAATTGACATGCGAAAGAATCTTGAAATCAGAGAGAATCTGCTTGACCCTGGCATGATTATTTGTCATGGCCCAGCTTTGTGGTCCTTCAATAATTCTGTTTTCTCTGATACAGACTTCCTTAATATAACCAGGCTGGGTGGATCCATGAAAAGATGTGAAGCTGACAAAGTGGGTAAATTTGGTCTAGGGTTCAACTCTGTTTATCATGTGACTGACATACCCATTATCATGAGTAGAGAATTCATGATCATGTTTGATCCCAACATTAATCACATTGGCAAACACATCAGAGACAAGTCAAATCCAGGCATCAAAATTAACTGGAGCAAACAGCAGAAACGGCTACGGAAGTTTCCCAATCAGTTCAAACCTTTCATCAATATATTTAACTGTCAGCTTCCTCTGTCACTGGAGTCCCCTTACAAGTATGATGGGACCCTCTTCAGACTTCCTTTTAGAACTGAGCAAGAGGCATCTGTAAGTGAAATCAGCAGTATTTACTACAATACCACTGATATCTACTCTCTTGTGGATGAATTTAGCATCTGTGGTCACCGGCTCATTCTCTTCACACAACATGTTGGAACAATGGTCTTGAAGTATTTGAAATGTGAGGAGCCAAACCCTGCTGCTGCACAGGATGTGGTCACAATAAACAAGAGTGTGTGGTCCTCCAAAGCAGCTTATGGTCCCTTAAGTATTCTGAAATCTGCTGCCAAAGTCATGAAAAAAGTCGCAGCCACCAACAGAGTGCCAGCTGAGGTCCCTAAGTCTGGTTGTATCATCAGAATTGTAGTGGAGGAGTTCCACAATGTCTTCAGACGCATTGTTGATCTTCACTCCCCACTGTTCAGAAGTTCTGAAGAAGATCCATCGTCCTACTTTGAGATGGCCGCTAAAGGCACACAAACTAAAAGACTTACAGATGACATGCCACAGAAGGGAGTGGAAAATACCAGCTGGCTTATCTGCTCATGCATGGATGTGACAGAAGCTCTGAAGTTCTCCTTGAGTGATAGTGGAAAACGCCTCGGTCTGGTACCATGCGGAGGCATAGCTGTGCTGCTCTCTGAAGAAGACAATAGAAAATGGACTGTAAAGACAAGTGCCACACCAATTGGGGAAGTTTTCTGCTACTTACCCCTTCGAATCAAAACTGGCTTACCTGTGCACATAAATGGTTGCTTTGCTGTCACATCAAATCGCAAAGAGATATGGAAGACAGACACAAAAGGACAATGGAACTCCATTTTTATGAGACATGTGATTGTCCAAGCATACTTGGCTGCACTTAACATGCTGAGGTCAATGGCAGAAAGTGGGGAATTATTGGACTACAGCTATTATGCAGCCTGGCCTGACCCTGGAGTCGTTCATGATGATTTCAGTCTTATTTGTCAAGGGGTCTATCAAGAAATAGCTAAAGGTGTTGATGATGATCGTGCAAAAGTCTTTTCCGATGGAAAATGCTGGGTGTCAATCAAGAATGTCCGTTTTTTGGATGACTCTTTGCTTTGCAGGCCAGACATTGGGTCTGCTGCCTTCAAGATATTCTTGAAATACCTCAGAAAGTGTGGATCCCAAGATCTTTGTGCTGTTGAGTTGCCAGACTGGGTCAAGGAAGGCTTCGATGATGCTGGCTGTAAAGGAAAACTGATGGAGAACACCCTGACAGAGACACAGTTTTTCTCAGATGTGTTCTTCCCCCATATCCAAGACATTGATAAGGATCTACGTGACCCTCTGATGTATTATGTACTCAATGAAAAACTTGAGGATTTTGCATCCATACTGAGGGAAACCCCATGTATTCCATGTTCAGGACCATCACAGAAGCTTGTATTGCCATCTCGACTCATACATCCTGAGGGCAGAGTAGCCAAACTGTACAACAGTGAAGATGGAAGGTTCCCTGAAGGAAGTTTGAGAGACTATGCCAATCCAGTATGCTTGGTGAAGTTAGTTCAGCTGGGTATGGTCAAGGATGACCTATCTTGGGAAGACTTGATTGAACGGGCTGAGTCTGTATTGGCTCTAAATGAAAATGACCACACACTTGCGTGCCACAGGAGCAGTATAATCCTCAGTCTCATTGATGAAAAACTGAAAATGAGAGATCCAGCAGCAAATCAGTATCTTGCCAAATTACAAAATATCAAATTCCTTCCATTCTTGACAAAACCAGCTGGATTTTCACTTCCATGGCATGGAAACAATTTCCCCCAATCTACCATGTTCTCAGCAAAAGAGCTTTTTACAACAGACCATCAGGACACTGTGTGTTTAATGAAGCCCATTCTCAATGAAAATTCCCCTTCCTTTAAAGGATGTGGTCCTATCTCACTGGCTGTGAAAGACTTTCTTGGATTGATAAAAAAGCCAACGGTTTCATTAGTGATCAGCCAACTGAAAGAGCTCTCAAAATCCTTTGATGGTGTAACTCTGTATCAAGAGAACATAACCAATGCTTGCTACAAATATCTCCACGAGGAATTGCTGCAGTCCAATGCTGCGCAAGAGGAAATAATGGAGGAGCTAAAAACATTCTCTTCCGTTCTAGTGGAGAACACATACGTGGAACCATCAAAAGTAGCATTTCACTTAAACTTTGATGCTGCTCCATTCCTTTACCAGCTTCCCAACAAGTACAGGAATAGTTGTCGTGAACTTTTTGAAAATGTGGGAGTTCAACCTAGCTTCACTGTTGAAACATTCGCAGCGGTTTTACTGGTGATAAAAACTGAATGTGGGAGAAAACCTCTTACTGAAGAAAACTTTCAGCTGTCTCGTAGAATAATTAGTGAGGGAATATGGAGCTTAATCCGAGACAAAAATCAAGAATTCTGCCAAAGCAACTATGGGGAGATACTTCTTCCTGACAGCAATTTCACACTACAACCATCAAAATCACTTTGCTATAATGACTGTCCTTGGATTAAAGTCAGGGACACAACTGTTAAATACTGCCATGGTGATATTCCAAGAGAGGTGGCAGTAAAATTGGGAACAGTTCCAAAACGTCACAAAGCCTTAGAAAGATATGCCTCCAACGTTTGCTTCACTACCCTTGGAAGTGAGTTTGGGCAGAAGGAGAAGCTCACCAGCAGAATAAAAAGTATCCTCAATGCTTATCCATCAGAAAAGGAGATGTTGAAAGAGCTCCTGCAGAATGCAGATGATGCAAAAGCCACAGAAATATACTTTGTCTTTGATCCCAGGACCCACCCAACTGACAGAATCTTTGATGACAAATGGGTTCCCATGCAAGGCCCATCACTCTGTGTGTACAACAATCAGCCTTTTACAGAGGATGATATTAGGGGGATCCAGAATCTCGGAAGGGGCACCAAAGAGGCAAACCCTGGAAAAACCGGCCAATATGGCATTGGGTTCAACTCAGTGTATCACATTACTGACTGCCCATCTTTTATCTCAAATAATGACATTCTCTGCATCTTTGATCCACATGCTCGTTACTCACCTGGAGCAACATCTGTCAGTCCAGGAAGAATGTTTAGAGATTTGGATTCAGACTTCAGATCACAGTTTTCTGATGTACTCAACTTGTACCTAGGAAATCACTTCAAGCTGGAACGCAGCACAATGTTCAGATTTCCCATACGAAATGCAGAAATGGCCAAAATCTCAGAGATCAGCTCAGCACCTGCTTCAGACAGAATGGTTCAAAATTTCCTTGATAAAATACGAATGGATGGTGCAGAACTTCTCATGTTTTTGAATCACATGGAGAAAATTTCTATATGTGAAATTGAGAATGGAACTGGTGATTTAAAAACCCTATATTCGGTGACAGCAAAAATCACAGACGGTGATCGACTAAAACGGAAGCAGTTTCACGCCTCAGTTCTGGACAGTGTCTCCAAGAAAAAACAGCTGGCTCAAATTCCAGTGCAACAGATTACCTACACAATGGACATAGAAGACACAGATGGTAATTGTACTACCTGGCTGATATGTAACAGATCAGGATTTTCTGACATGGAGAAGGTCTCTAAGAGTGTCATTTCGGCTCACAAAAATGAGGACATAACACTCTTTCCACGTGGTGGCGTTGCTGCATGCACCAGCCACAACTACAAAAAACCACATAGAGCCTTCTGTTTTCTCCCTCTTTCTCTGGAGACTGGCCTACCTTTCCATGTGAATGGCCATTTTGCTTTAGACTCTGCCAGAAGAAATCTGTGGAGGGATGACAATGGAGTTGGTGTCAGGAGTGACTGGAACAACAATCTAATGAAAATGCTAATCGCTCCTGCATGTGTAGAACTGCTAATTCAACTGAAACGTCGGCTTTTTCCAGGCCCTGACCCCACCATGACAATATTTCAAGGAACTCCAATCCATGTTGTCCGGGATATTTTGAGAAAATTTTTGTCTATCTTTCCTGTAAACAGACTGGACATTCAACCAGATTGGTATTGTTTGGTAAAGGCAGTCTACCTTTGCATTCATGAAGATTTGAAAAGACTACTCCCTGTTGTTAGAACACCCCACATTGATAACAGTGATATACACTCTGCAGTATACATCTCCTGGGTGAACACGTCCACCTCAACCAAAGGCCGGGCTTTCTTTGACAACTTACTTCAAGATGAGTTGCAGCATCTTAAAAACACAGAGTATAACATTACCACAAGAAAATCTGTGGCAGAAAATGTTTTTAGAATGAAGTCCATGCTCCTAGATGTTGGCTTCAACCTAATCTACAGCTGTGATGAGACAGCCAGTCTGTATTTCTGCCTGGAAGATGCTGGGATTCCAGTCAACTATGTGACTCCTGACGATGTTCGCAACTTTCTTCTGACATTCTCATCTCCAGACGCATCATGCCAAGTTGGAAAGCTACCTTGTCGACTGCAGCAGTCCAATTTCAAGCTCTTCCATGGTCTGAAACTACTTGTCGACTACTGCTTCAAAGATGTGGAGGAAAATGATATTAACATAGAGGGACTGCCACTTCTGTTGACAATGGACAACATTCTGCAAGTGTTTGATGCCAGACATCCAAAGTTTCTGACGACTCATCATGAGCTTATTCCTTCAAGGAAAGAGCTTTTCATGCACACACTATACTTAAGGTACAGTAACATCCTTCTAAAAGCAGGTGTGGCAAAGACCTTTGACATAAGCAGTTTTGGAGATCTCCTGGGATTTGTACTTCCCAGAGAGTGCAGGACAAGAAACTCAGTAAAATGGAAGGAGAACTTTCCTACTGAATCTTGGCTTAAGAGTGCTTGGCATTTTATCAGTGAACAACTTGCGACCAAGGATGACCAGACAGAGATCAAGCCTAAATTTGAGACCATTATGGATATACTGAAAGATTGGGCACTACTTCCAGGAATCAAATATATGGTGTCAGGAAACAAATTGGTTGTGCCAGAGCATGACGTTTTGTTGCCCCTGAGCTTGATCTTTGCAGCAATCTTTCCAAATGGACAAAATGACAAAGTCTTTCACACCCTGATGAAGGGAGGATGCTTTCAATTGGCTGTGAATAAAATATGTGCCAAAGAGAGTCCCATCTTGCCTCTATTAGCTCAGCACACAGCAAATATAGACAATCCTTCCAGCATACTTCGGGCACTTGAGTACATGATCCAGATGTCAGCTTTCAAAACAGCAAGTTTGATGGACAAAGACTTTGAAGCACTCTTGTTGTACTTCAACTGCAATTTGACTAATCTGACCCAGGATGATGTACAATGTCTTAAACTGTTGCCATGTTACAAAGCTGTCAGTGGCCGGTACATCTCCATTGCAAACTTCGGAGCATGCTATGTTCTAACAAAAAGCATTCCCTCTGCCGACATTGAAAAGTGGGCACACAATACATCCTCAGCCTTTCTCGCTGACAGTCCACAGCTGAAAGAACTCTACAGCTTTCTTGGGGTCACACCAATTGATGATCTTGAGGTCTACCTGAATCATTTAATTCCAAAATTTGACATTTTATCACATGATGCCAAAATCCAACATGTCATCTATCTGAAGGAGAGGTTATTGGCAATGGAGGAGCCGAACAGCATCAAGGATCAGCTCTTTGAAAAACTAGAAGGTCTGTCTTTCATTCATGACTCCACCAATAGACTGAAACCTGCCAAAGCCTTCTTCGATCAAACAGTTAAAGTGTTTGAAGTAATGCTTCCACAAAAAGCCTTCATTCCCAATGATTTCTTCAAAAAAATTGAGCAGGTCTCAAAGCCAAAAAGTGGGACATCCTATTTACCCTCATGGATAACATTCCTACGCAATATTGGGTTAAAATATGTTGTATCACAACAGCAAGTTCTTCAGTTTGCAAAAGAGATCAGCATCAAAGCTCATACAGAGAACTGGTCCAAGGAAAAAGTTCAGACAGTTGTTGATGTTCTCCTAAATCACATTTTCAATGAGAGAACAGATCTTTTTGATGGGGCATTCCTCAAAGAACTCTCTATGATACCATTCCTATGCCCAGAGCGTGCACCAGCCGAGCTTGTTCGCCTCCACGCCCAGTACCAAGAAATGAATGGCACCATCCCTCTAATTCGCTTCAATGGGTCTCAAGTAAATCCAAAGTTCAAACAAACTGATATCATGCAGTTGTTGTGGACATCTTGTCCTATTCTACCGGAAAGAGCCACCCCAACAAGCATAAAAGACCAGGAAGGAAATGCACTTGCCAGCCAAGAGCAGCTTGATCTTATTTTGAGCATGTTAAACGTCAATGTGGACCCACCATTGGAAAAGGTAATTAGCAACTGCAAAAACATATGTAGCATTACTAACTTGGATGATGACACAGTGAAAACACGAAACAAGGTCTTGAGGAGCATTTATGAATTTCTGAATGCAGAAAAACATGAATTCCGCTGTCAGTTACGAGGAGTAGCCTTCGTCATGGTTGAAGAGGGTTGGAAACTCCTTAAACCAGAGGAGGTTGTCATTAATTTGGACAATGAATCTGACTTCAAACCCTACTTGTACAAACTTCCCCTTGAGCTGGGTACATTTCACCAACTGTTCAAACTGTTGGGAACTGAGGACATTGTTTCAATAAAACAATATGTTGAAGTTTTGTGTCGAATTTATAGAATTTCAGAAGGCAAGCGGCTTGACCCAAATGAAATGAGAACAGTGAAAAGAACTGTCTCTGGGCTGTTCAAAAATCTCCAGAATGACCCAGTACAGGTCCGTAAAGACCTTGAGAATCTCAGAGATTTGACATTTTACCTTCCAAGTCATGATGGACGATTGGCCAAATCAAACACTTTGGTCTTTGATGATGCACCACACTACAAGAGCCGAATTCAGGGTAATGTTGGTGTTCAGATGCTAGTTGACATGAGCCAGTGTTACCTAGGCAAAGACCATGCCTTTCACACAAAGCTGATCATGTTGCTTCCCCAGAAACTGAGGCCCAGGCTTTTGAGTAGTATCTTGGAGGAACAACTAGATGAAGACTCTCCAAAAATGTGCCAATTTGGTGCCCTTTGCTCCCTACAGGGACGGCTTCAATTGCTCCTTTCATCAGAGCAGTTTATCACTGGATTAATTCGGATCATGAAACACGAGAATGAGAATGCATACATGGTGAATGAGGAGAAAGCAATACGGTTATGCAAAGCACTGTGTGAGGGCTTAAAGGTGTCTTGCTTTGAGAAACTACAGACAACATTGCGAGTGAAAGGCTGCAGTCCAATTCCCCACAGCCGTAGTGAAACTCTTGCCTTTCTTAAAAGGTATGGTACTGCTGTTATCCATCTCTACATTCAGCACTCTGACAGCAAAGACATTAATTTTCTTCTTGCTTTGGCAATGACCCTTAAGTCGGCGACAGACAACCTGATTTCTGACACCTCCTATCTTATTGCTATGCTGGGTTGCAATGACATCTACAGAATAACAGAGAAGCTAGACAACCTTGGTGTCAAGTATGACACAACTGAGCCCTCAAAGCTAGAGCTTCCACTTCCTGGTACACCCATTCCTGCAGAGATTCATCATTTACTGCTCATGGACCCCATGAATGTCTTTTACCCTGGAGAATATGTCGGTTACCTGGTAGATTCAGAGGGAGGTGATATTTTAGGCACTTACCAGCCAACTTACACATATGCTATCATCGTTCAAGAAGTAGAACGAGAGGAAGACGAAAGTCCAAGTGTCCTCGGCAAGTGCTTTCAAATTGACATTGGGTACAGCGAGTACAAAATCGTGAGTTCTCTTGATCTGTATAAATTTTCCAGACAGGATGATAGCACCCATATTCGAGATGGCACACCAACTTCAACAAGCCCCTCAGAGGGTCGTTCTCCTTCTGCCAGAATGGTCCCTCCAATATTTCCTGGAAAGGAAAATCACAGGGCTCCTCCAAAAGAGGCATCCCCCAAAAAGATAAAACTCAATGCATTACCAGAAATTCTAAAAGAAGTTACCTCAGTCATAGAACAAGCTTGGAAACTTTCTGAAACCGAACGCAAGAAAATTATACGCCGCTTATACTTGAAGTGGCACCCTGACAAAAATGCAGAGAATCTTGATATCGCTACCGAAGTCTTTAAGCACCTACAAAATGAGATTAACAGGATGGAGAAGCAAACACAGGCGGAGCAGACCGCTGATAGAGGATCAAGGAGACCTTTCTCTGCATCTTCCACTCGATTCCAGTCAGAGAAATTCTCATTTCAGAGATTTTACACATCATGGAACCAAGAAGCAACAAGCCATAAATCGGAAAAGCAGCAGTTCCGAGAACAATTTACAAGCTATGCAGGCACATCACATTCAAATCGTTTCTTTGTACCACCGTCGTTTAAGTCCGTTGGGAACCCTGTGGAGGCACGGCGGTGGCTAAGGCAAGCAAGAGCCAATTTTTCCGCTGCAAGAAATGACCTTCATAAAAATGCCAATGAATGGGTATGTTTCAAATGCTACCTGGCAACAAAACTTGCATTAATCGCTGCAGATTATGCAGTGAGAGGAAAATCAGACAAAGATGTGAAGCCCACAGCACTTGCGCAAAAGGTAGAGGAGTACAACACCCAGCTAACAGGGTTGGCCAAGGATGTACACATCCTCGAGGGTTATGGTGTGGACAGCCTGAGAACTCGCTACCCTGACCTTTTACCCTTCCCCCAGATTCCTAACGACAGATATACTTCGGAAGTAGCAATGAGAGTAATGGAATGTACCGCTCGGATAATCATCAAACTTGAGACATTTGTCCAGCAAAAAATCTGAATGTCAGCATTAGACAATGCAAATCACTAACAATTCAGTTAACAAAGCGATGGTTGTGCAAAATAGACCAGTAAACATTTTAAAAGACTTGTTAAAGGTAAAATGATGTATCTAGCTGGTATTTTATTTTAACAGTGCCACCTCTGATGCTGTGACACGTGCTTATTATTGCGTACATACCTGCTCCATTTCTCTGAAAGGTTGCCTGAGTTTAAAGAAAAAGTGTATGCTATTTAACATGCAGCATTGTACATATTGTTCAAAAACATAGCAATACCTTTTATTATTTTAAATACATTTATTAATTTTTGTTGTTCCTTTGTACATAATGAATACCAATGCTGCTTTTTTTTAAATCTTTTTTAGAAATGTATTTTTCCTGCCATAGTCATTAAGTTGACGGTATTGTGATTTAATAGCATGAGTTGCACTGCACTTTTATGTAAATAGCACTCGAGTGATTGCTGGAATTTGAATGAATGAATCATGTGCAATCCAGCAAAGGCAGGCAAATCAGCTCATGGTTTCTTATGGGATCTATATCAGTCGTGTGCCAGTAGCTCATTCTAAAATAAAAAATGGCAGGTTATAATGTGCATACACCATTTTATCAGTTGGCAAATCCATATGGTAATTGACATGCTCCTTTCACTGTATATGTAATACTGTGCATAACCTTAACATTAAACAGTGAAAATAAAAATATTTGAAAGACTGTAAATTACATCCTAAAGATGTAATATGACAGCAGGTTCACAAGTGTTAACCAGTGCAATTACTGTATCTGTCTAGTTGCAAGATTACAGTATGCAAGAATGAAATTTATTCCATATTTCAGAATCAACTTTATCGCAGCTGAACTATACATGTATACATTGTTGGCTAGGGGCACAACAGAGCACTTTTTATTTCCCATACAAGGACACTGGGTGTAGTTTTAGGACATATTGCTATTTAAAAAATGTACCATTTAAAAATATAACAAGTGATATTTTCTCTTAAAATTTCACCTGTCAGTTAACTGCTGTCTACACATCATACAACATGCATAGTTCCTCAGAAACACATTGAGTAAATATGCATTTTCTATTATTCACAATGGGAACCTCTTGTCCTCTACTGTTGAGGATTTTTTGCATGAAGTTCTCTGAAATTTGTGTAAGACGAACATAGATGCTCATATGGTGCTCAATGTCAATGATGTTTTTCATCCATTTCCTTTGTTTAACTGTGAGAGACTGAAATTAAACACTGGTCTACTGTATTGTTTGGACAAATATATTTTGTCATTTGTTTCAATCTCATAATGTCATATTACAGCTCTGTAAATTTGAGACCCACTGACAGTGGGTCTTATTTTTATTCTTAAAAATATCTTCTGTTCAGTCATGTCGTATCAGGTAATAATGGTGCAAAATATACCTTTTATTGTGCACAAAATTTTCCCTTAAGTTGGATGATTTTTTTTTTTTAGTTTGAATGAAATTATCATGTCAACTCATGCCAAAACACTGAAGCACATGTAAATTGTTTTTTTCCACATTAAGTGTTCATACATGCTTTATAGTTAAACTATAATATAATTCAAAGGTCAGTTATTGTAATTATTTACTTTACATTTGTAAACCTGAAAATATGAGTTTTTCCCTTGAAAAAATGTGCATCACCCAAAAAATAATATACAACTGATGTATAAATGAGAAGATCCCCAACCAATGTATATACAAACATAATCACTCTCAGCATTTTCAAACAGAACATATGAAAAACAATTTAAAAAAAAAAAAAAACACAGATCCCAAAGTTTCAAGCTGCCATAGGAAAATTAGCATTTTGATACTTATTCTGAAATAAATGACCTAATTTGATATCAAACCATTGTGTATAAAGTTCAAAATTCAAGAGCACTATATATCTTACAGCAGTTTTTTCTTTCTTCACTAGATGAATTATGTTGATTTTTTACATACAGAACAGAACATGATTACTCTCGATACCCCAGCTGTTTCGGCACTTACACGCGTGGATTTTGGCATTTGACAAAAATGAGAGACATTTGGATTCGATTATATTACAATGCTTAACGGAAGAATTCAAAGCCACTGCTTCAGGATTGTGGGTAGTGCTGTTTTTCAGACAGAAATTCATTATTATACATGACTTAAAAAAAGTTGAAATTAAACTGATTTCAGAAGTATATATCATAACCCTCTGAGAAGCACATGCGTGTCTTATTTAGAATAATTTCACTATTAATGAGTGCATCTTTAAACAATAACTAGCTGATATGCAACACACAGAATTTGGTTATTTATTGCACCTCAAAATAATATTGCATAGGATGTCAGCTGTTTACCAGCCCCTTTATTGCCCAGCCTAATTTTGAACCATTTTTATACAAAAAAAGGAGAAAACATACAATAATTTTGTTCCATATAGTATAAAGTACAGTCTACACAACCCAATCTCATTAGAAAATGTAACAATTTTACAAGGCGATTTTGTATGAATTTATACAATGTGCTTCATACGTATACATATTTATAATAATAATAATAACCATAAAACCTAAACTTTCGTCCCTTAAACCTAAACGTCAGTGGGGAGTTGGCAGATTGTATGGAAACATGAATGAGATTGTACGAATTTATAACCACCAATTCACCAAAACATAAATAGTTACAAATTGCCATGGGAGTGTGTTGTATATACTGTATATTTCATCTTCCCTATCATGATAAAACCTCAACCAAACAGATGAACGTACCACCTGATCTTCATTAACATGTTAATACATATTATGATGGGTTTTTTTAATCTTGCCCAAGACAATGTAACAAAACGTTTCTAGTGTGGGTCATTCAGCAGTCCTGGTGCTCGTTGCAGGTCGAAGAGACGCCAGCTCTGGAGATGAAGAGCTTACCGCTGGGACAAACGCACACTTCATATGTGTTGTACATTCCCTGAGAGTCACCTGACGTTCTGGCCTCTCCCACAGGTAACGTCGGCAGACGAACACTTTCAGCATCTAAAATCAACTGAAACATACAACAAAAACCTTAATAATGAGGTATTTAATGAAAGGTTAGGCCATACTTTATTTTAAGGTGTCCTCGTTACACGTTACATGAACTTACAATTATAATTACAATAAATTATGCATAATTACATGCAACTAACCCTGAGCCGAACCCTAACCATATAGTAAGTACAGTGGCATGCAAAAGTTTGGGAACCCCTTGCAGAATTTGTGAATAATTTTAACAAAATAAGAGAGATCATACAAAATGCATGTTATTTTTTTATTTAGTACTGTCCTGAGTAAGATATTTGACATAAGAGATGTTTACATAAAGTCTACAAGACAAAAAAATAGCGGAAATTATTAAAATAACCCCTTTCAAAAGTTTGGGAACCATTGGTTCTTAATACTGTGTGTGGTTGCCTGGATGATCCACTACTGTTTTTGTTTTGTGATGGTTGTTCATGAGTCCCTTGTTTGTTCTGAACAGTTAAACTGAGCACTGTTCTTCAGAAAAATCCTCCATGTCCTGCAGATTCTTCAGTTTTACACCATCTTTTGCATGTTTAAACCCTTTCCAGCAGTGACTGAGTTTTCACCCCCCGGCTCTTAATGCATCATGTTTCCTTCTGGAGCATGTGTTTGAGTCCCTCAATTGTCCTCAGTGTGAAAAGATGGATCTCATACAGTCATACAGTCACTGCTGGAAAGGGTTCAAATATGCAAAAGATGCTGGAAAACTGAAGAATCTGCAGGACATGGAGGATTTTTCTGAAGAACAGTGCTCAGTTTAACTGTTTAGAACAAACAAGGGACTCATGAACAGTCGTGGATCATCCAGGTAACCACACCAAGGGTTCACAAACTTTTGAAGGGGGTTATTTTAATAATTTCAGCTATGTTTTTGTCTTGTGGACTATATGTAAACTTCTTATATGTAAAATATATTACTCAGGACAGTACTAAATAAAAAAAAATAACATGCATTTTGTATGATCTCTCTTATTTTGTTAAAATTATTCACATTTTCACAGATTCTGCAGGGGGTTCCCTAACTTTCACATGCCACTGTACTTACTATATGGTTAGGGTTTGGCTCAGGGTTAGTTGCATGTAATTATGCATAATTTATTGTAATTATAATAGTAAGTTCATGTAACGTGTAACTAGGATAACCACGTCAAAAACAGTTTTTACAAATATGAGTGTTGGCATGGATTTAAGCATACGCACGCTTTATAAATGAGGCCCCAGGAGTCTTTGTTTCAACTAGAGTTTCAGAGATGTACATATATTATGTATATCTATGTCTTGGACTGTGCTCAAATAATTAAAATACCAATTTCTACAATCAAGAGTTATTACATTCTTCCAAAAATATGAGTTATGCCAGCTCATGGATTGATTTTAGCTCCATACCTAATCAAATGCTCATGGAAAATCGGAGAAATCTAAAGCTTTCAGGATTGCTTACCAGTCCTGCAGTTGAGTGTAGCAAAATATCAAAGTGTGCCGTCACATCAACATTTCCAGCCAAGGCTTTGACGTGAACGCCTTTTGGGGCATCCATGCTCAGAGAGCGTGTTGGAGACTCTAGTCTTAAAAGATAGGGAATGCTTAGTTAGCACATTGCAGTGCATTGTTTGGACACAAGATGGCCACAAGATACTCTCAAATCCAAGAGTTTGATTCATAGAAACTGAGAGGAATCTGCATTACATTTACTTGTGAAAGACATTTTTAAAGCAGAAAAAAATTAAGCCTTTGTTGAGAACCAGATGCCTTGGTAACTCAGGTCATCGCACATCACAGCTGGTTAATTCCCTGCTGGAAACTTCTCTAAAAGTTATTTTAGGTAATATAATCTGTACCGCCATTACTTTTAATGGGCTGACCTTATAAAACAAGAATGTTTTTGAGAGAGAAAAAAATACAAAAAAATCAGATAAAATGCAGAGTTAAAAATGTAGCTATGTAACAAACAAGCCGGCAGTTAGTTTAACTGTCAAAACTGCTGTAGCGAAAGTGAAAATATTAATCATTATTTATTTTATACAGCACTTACTTTAGCTCTTTGTTAAGTACTGCTTTGACCATTGGAGTCCTGACAGAATGCTCAAAGATAGCACCTTCTGGACCTGTCCAAACACCAGAAGACTTACAATTATACAAAGGAAGCGGACAAATCATTCAGCATTATGGGTGATATCCATATAATCACATCATTGCATTTATTTGCTAAAATACAGATTATCCAATATATTATTATATTATATAACATATTCTATTTTTACTGTATTTATTTTGGTATATATAACAAAGCATACAATGCAATACATGTATTTTAAAATCAGGTGCTGCCACATTCACGATTAATTAATGTACATAGTTATATATTATAATATATTAAATGAAATATATTATTTTTGCAGTTTGAGAATTGGTATGGAAATGTTCTAAATTGTAAAAAAAAATAAAAAAAAATAAATAAAAAATGCCTAAATGTCCTGAAACAGGCTTCATTCTTTAAGTAAAATATAATTTGTTCAGAGGGAGAAAAAGACCATTGTTGACAATACAACATATATATTACATAATATGTATTAACATAACATAAAATATTAAATAATATATAAACTATTATTTTTTGCAATATGAGAATTGGCATGGAAATGTGCTAAACTGTAAAAAAATGCTACTAATACTAAATAACCTAAATGTCCTGAAACAGACTTCATTCTTTAAATAAAATATTATTTGTTCTTCTTTTTGGGGTGAAATACGATTTTAAAAACGCCCTTGACAGGTATGAGATTCACCTTTGTGTAACAAAAATCAAAATAGCTCTAGGCAAAGTATTAATATTTAATCTAGTGTATAAACCCATTGTGCAACATGGGATAGCAGGCATGTGTTGTTATGGCTGGATCTGTTGTTTACAAAATCTCAGTGTTTAACCAGTTAATTAATGGGGCTGTTTCATATGTTAGAATATACTTACTATTCTCATCATGTTTTTCTTAATTCTTTTTAAATTATCATTTGAAGTAACACAATAAAGTGCAACACCGTAAACAATGTACGTCCTAACACTATAACAGGACTAATAATACAGCAGAGCATTTCCTTTTCTTTTTTAAATGCAGGTCTATTTCCAAGCTCACCTGTTACACGGAGCTTTCCTTTTCCCACAACGGCTCCATTTACATCTGCATAAAATACATTTTCATCATGGTTGGAACTGATATTAAAGTGTTGGCCAAAACCCTCAGCCTGACTGGGACCTATTGAGAGTAGAAATAAATGGGTAGAGAATATATGTATTATATATTCAAACAGAATATTGATAAAAACAGACAATATTTATTCTCATTAAATATCCAGTTGTTCAGTTTAATGTTGGGCTCTTAGCTCATGCATTTTCTGTGTGACCCATTTGATTCACCCTGTAAAGCCTGACATATTGATAATGGAACTACAGTGGCCCAGTTGTGCACAACACGGAAACAAGCCACAATGCAATGAAATCAGCACAACACAACAGAAACAAGCCGCAACACAATGGAAACAAGACGCAACACAAAGTAATCAGCACAACACAACAGAAACAAGCCGCAACACAATAGAAACAAGACGCAACACAAAGTAATCAGCACAACACAACAGAAACAAGCCGCAACACAATGGAAACAAGACGCAACACAACGTAATTAGCACAACACAACAGAAACAAGCCGCAAAACAACGGAAACAAGCCGCAATACAATGAAATCAGCACAACACAACGGAAACAAGACGCAACACAATGTGATTAGCACAACACAACAGAAACAAGCCGCAACACAATGGAAACAAGACGCAACACAGCGTAATTAGCACAACACAACAGAAACAAGCTGCAACACAATGGAAACAAGATGCAACACAATGGAAACAAGACGCAACACAAAGTAATCAGCCCAACACAACAGAAACAAGCCGCAACACAATGGAAACAAGACGCAACACAACGTAATTAGCACAACACAACAGAAACAAGCCGCAAAACAACGGAAACAAGCCACAATACAATGAAATCAGCACAACACAACGGAAACAAGACGCAACACAATGTGATTAGCACAACACAACAGAAACAAGCCGCAACACAATGGAAACAAGACGCAACACAGCGTAATTAGCACAACACAACAGAAACAAGCTGCAACACAATGGAAACAAGATGCAACACAATGTGATTAGCACAACACAACAGAAACAAGCCGCAACACAACGGAAACAAGATGCAACACAATGGAAACAAGCCGCAATGCAATGAAATCAAATCAGCACAAGACAACAGAAACAAGCTGCAACACAACAGAAAGAAGAGGCAACACAACGTAATTAGCACAACAAAACGGAAACAAGTCGCAACACAAAGGAAACAAACCGCAATGCAACAGAAACAAGCCACAACAACGAAATTAGCACAAAACAATGAAATTAGTCCAATGTGTTGTGTTGTGGAGATTTGTTGTGTTATGCATTACTGGGCCACTGTATTGAACATTTAAAATGTTCAGAAATCTAAAAAAAAAAAAAAAAAAAAGAGAGAGTTGGAATATGTTTTTTTGTTTTTTGTTGCTCAGTATCACACTTTTATGGCTCATATAATTTGATGCAGTGAGAATATGGAGTGGATATTGTCAGGGTTCTGTCACTTCGGTCTAGTTTATTCGTGGTTTTGAGAAAGAGCCTTGACACTCCCCTCTTGTCTTGTTTTTATGTGAGCTCTCTCATCTGCATGCTCTGTTTCATGTTGGAGCGCGGTATTCGGATCCCGCCACTCTTGTCTTGTTCAGGCTTAGTTTTGGTTTCAAGTCGGGGTTCGGACACTCATGCTCCAGGTTCTGTCTTCCTGTGGGAGCGTACCGTCTCGAGTTCGCTCAGGCTGTGCACTCCTCTGTCCATGTGTTTTTTCATTGTCTTGTTTTGTTGCACGCAGCTCGTTTTTCGGCTGTGTGCTTTCTCTTGTTTTGTCTTGTTCTGTGTTGCATGCAGCTTGTTTTTCACTGGCTGCGTGCTTTCATGTTTGTCATGTTTTGTGTGAACACGCGGCTTATGAGTTTCCTCATTAGCTGCATGTTCCTGTCCTGTTTTGCACATGGCTAGTGATTTGTTTCGCTGGCCATGTGCTTGTGTTTTTGTTTTGTGTGAGCACATGGCTTGTCTTGTTTGGTTTTATGTGCCATGTGCTCTCATGTCTATTGTCTTGACCCCACCCATCTTGTTACCTGATTATTGGTTAATCTGCCCCACCTATGTTCCCTCGTTTCCTTCCTCATTTGCGCCCTATTTCATCTCCTTGTGTTTGCAGTCCTGTGCGAGTTCATCATCGAATGTTGTGTGCGCGCGCCTTGTGCCTAGCCTCGCCTCGCCTCGCCTCGCCTCGCCTCGCCTCGCCTCGCCTCGCCTCGCCTCGCCTCGCCTAGCCTCGCCTAGCCTCGCCTCGCCTCGCCTCGCCTCGCCTCGCCTCGCCTCGCCTCGCCTCGCCTCGCCTCGCCTCGCCTCCTGCCTTGCCAGTCTATTTTCCCCTATGGGGTAGTTTTTGTTTATAATTATTATTAATAAAAAGCCCTTGTTTCCTGCAATTGAGTCCTCACTCTCCATCCCTTCACCCGCACCTGACAGATATAGGCAAAATGTAAGATGAAATTTTGTCTGTAATGTAAATCAGAGAGTTCTTAATAACATGTATGATGTATTATGATTGTCAGGCGTTGCAGTGGTAATCCAATAGGGAAAGACCCGCGATGCGGAATGAGCAATAAACACTCTCTCTCAAAAAGAGAGAGCTCTACCACAGCACAATGAACATAACTTCAACACGAGAAAAAGAAACAGAAGAGAACTCAGGGTTTAAATACACAGAGAATGATGATTAACAAAATGGGGAACAGGAGAGGATTAATCAAAAGCCACTTTAACAAAAGGAAACATGAACATGACTGATATATTAAACTGCTTATTGTTATGATCAAAGCTCTGTAGTTTTTGTTTTTGTATCAAAACTTATAATGCAATGCAATTCAATAATGACAAAGAGATGTCAAAATCATGTAATCAGCCAATAAATGTTTTGTGTATCTCATACCTACGGACACACTTCCTGTTACATCACCATCGGCATTGCGAGCATTGAGCGTAACATTTTCAGAGGAGTGCACCAGAAGAGCTGAATCCTGTGATGAAGATGAGAACGAATAAAATGGCCAACTAAATCAATCTATTTATCCATGTTTAAATATACTTTAAATACCTCTTACCTCTCTGGAGTCAATTTCCTGGGCATAGACAGGGAACAAAAAGTCAGATTCTCCCTCCAGTCTCAGTCCATCTTCATTGACCTGCAGGTATCCCATGCCTTCCTGCAACAGCCAACAACACAGAGTTCTTTCTCAGCATCAGTGTGACTTCATGTGACAGCATGCAGTGGCCAACTCAGATAAAGAGGCTCAACCAAGGGCAAACTCTAAATATGGATTCATTTTTCTATTAAAAATGGATTACATATCCAGAAGTCATTTAAGGGAAGTTCTCTCACCGTATTGAACCACATGACTCGCAGGATCCAGATCGTGAGGGCAAAGTTCACCACCAGAATGATAAGGAGAAGCAGAACAAACAGATAGAGGCAGCGTTTCCTCCAGCCGTAGATGCCAATCATGTAGATGTACTCATTGATTGGAGCCAGAGCCCCAGACTCATCTGTGGTGGTGAAGTACTGCTCACGCACCATCTGGTAATGAAGATTAGTGGTCAACTATACATTAAAACTACAATTCACGAAAAGTACACAAGATATTTTACAGCCTGAACTAACCTTGCTTTGTCATTAGTCAAATTATCTGATACATTAGAAACTTGTTGACCTTGACACCCCTTGATTTTTTGTTGTTGTAGTTTGTACCACATGTGTGTGTGTGTGTGTGTGTGGTTTTTTCTAACAAATAAAATGAAAATGTATTTTAAATCTGAATTTAAAAGTATACTCATCATAGAAGCGGTATGTTCAAATCATTGTATTAATTAATTGCATCTGATCCATGAACTACATGTTTATCAACAACCAATATTGGTAACACTTTATTTTAAGAACCAATTCTGACTATCAACTAGCTGTTTATTAGCATGCATATTACTGAAATATTAGTTGTTTATTAGTACTTATAAATCAATTATTCTGCCTTATTCTGCACGACCATATTTTAGATCCCTTAATCCGACCCCATACTGAAACTTAACAACTATCTTACTAGCTATTAATAAGCAGAAACTTTGCTGTTTATTGAGGGAAAACCCTTAATTAATAGTGAATGTGTTTCCTATTTTAAAGTGTAACCAAAATGGGAAACACAGACATAAAGGGAAACCCTATTAAGAAATACCACTTGCAGACATTAATACAAGGGGTAAAAAAGGTCTTGCTAGGTATGCTAAGTATGCTTGAGTATGCTAGTGTGCTGAATTATTATTCTAAATGACCCTAGCAACCACATACACAACCGTTCAAAAGTTTGTGGATGGTAAAATCTTCAGTAAGAAGTCTCTTATGTTCACCAAGGCTGTATTTATTTGATCAAAAACTCTATAATCATTAATAAAATTAAAACCATCAGTGCACAATTTTCCACACCACAATCTGTAAAGCACATTTTACCAGCTAACATACACTCATTCACATCCTTCTCTTCAATCTCTGAGGTAGAAGTCTCCAAACTCATAATTTCTAATCATCCTACTTGTCTGCTTGATCCTGTTCAATCTCATCTCCTTCAAGCCATTTCTTCTGCAGTTGTACCTGCACTCACTCACATCATTATCACATCCCTTCACACTGTTTTTTTTCCCTCAGCATTTAGACAGGCTCGTATAACCCCACTACTTAAGAAACCCACCCTTAACCCATCTCTTTTAGAGAACTACAGACCTTATTCCTTTCATTGCAAAAACACAAAAACAAGCTGTGTTCAACTAAGTCTCTGCCTTTCTCACACAGAACAAACTCCTCAACAGCAACCATTTACATTTATATTTACATGACTGAAACCAGTCTGGTTTCAGAAGTGGACATTCAACCGAGACTGCCTTGCTCTCAGTTGTTGAAGCCCTAAGACTGGCAAGAGCGGATTCCAAATCTTCAATACTTATCTTGCTGGATCTGTCCGCTGCTTTTGACACAGTTAACCACCAGATCCTCCTGTCAACCCTACTGTCAAAAGGCATCTCAAGAACCGCACTCCAGTGGTTTTAGTCTTACCTCTCAGATAGGTCCTTCAAGGTACCCTGGAGAGGTGAGGTGTCCAAGTCGCAACATCTAACTACTGAGGTGCCTCAGGGCTCAGTTCTTGGACCACTTCTCTTCTCAGTCTACATGGCATCACTAGGTTCTATCATTCAGAAATATGGCTTTTCATATCACTGCAATGCTGATGACACTCAACTCTACCTATTATTCTATCCTGATGATCCAAAAATAGCTGTTCACATATCAGCTTGTCTAACAGACATTTCTTGCTGGATGAAGGACCATCACCTTCAACTCAGCCTTGCCTAGACAGAACTGCTTGTGGTTCCAGCAAACCCATAGTTTCATCACAATTTCACCATCCAGGTAGGCACATCAACCATAACTCCTTCAAAAACCTTGGAGTTATGATTGATGATCAGCTGACTTTCTCAGACTACATTGCTAAAACTGTCCGGTCCTGCGGATTTGCTTTATTCAACATAAAGAAGATCAGACCCTTTCTTTCAGAACTTGCTTCACAACTCCTTGTTCAAGCTCTTGTTCAGTCTAGGCTGGACTATTGCAATGCTCTCTTGGCAGGTCTTCCAGCCAGTTCTATCAAACCTTTACAATTAATCCAGAACGCAGCATCAAGATTCATTTTTAATGAGCCAAAAAGAATGCATGTCACACCTCTGTTTATCAATTTGAACTGGCTACCAGCTGCTTGCATAAAATTCAAGGCATTAATGTTTGCCTACAAAACCACCACTGGCTCTGCACCCCTTTACCTAAATTCATTACTTCAGACTTATGTGCCCTCTAGAAGCTTGCGTTCTGCAAGTGAATGTCGCTTTATTGTGCCATCCCAAAGAGGCACAAAATCACTTTCACAGACTTTTAAATTACCATATTGACCCGAATATAAGACGATGTTTTTTTCTTGGAAATACATCTGAAAAAACGCGGTCGTCTTATATTCGTGGTCTAGACTTTGACATGTCAATAATACACCCACAATAATAGGTGGCGCCAAAAACGCATAAAACGACTGTGTCATGAAATATGTAATGTAATGTGTGTTGAAAAGATCGCAAGTGAAAACAAAAGAAAAAGAAAAGCTTGTTGTTCATGTTAGTCTGATGGGACCAAACTTCCTCTGTAAGTGATTTTAAAACATAAGACAGTACTTGAAGACTACAGTAAGATTTCACTTCTACTGTTAATAAAATTTTGGTAGGCTACTATGAGATGGACAGCCTAAATGTTATATAATTCAGATGGGCTACCTGTTATTTTTATGGTATATCAAAAAGTTTATATTTTTAAGTGTCATTGTTGGTACATTTTACCAGTATTTATCATACTTTCAAAACAAAAATTAAAATAGGAAAAATATGCAATATGAAAATAATTTAGGAAAAAATGTGTTTTACAGAGGGGGAAAAAAAACAAGATTTGTTTTGTTTTTTTTGTTTTTTTTATTTAAAAAAAAAAGCCTTTCCAAAAGGTACATCTGGAAAAAGAGGGGTCGTCTTATAATCAGGGTCGTCTTATATTCGGGTCAATACGGTAAATGTTCCCTCCTGGTGGAAATGCTACCCAACTCAATCCGAGCAGCTGAGTCCTTAGCAATCTTCAAGAATCAGCTAAAAACACATATCTGCCATCTTTATTTGACCCTCTAACTCTAGCACTCTCTATTCTAATTCTACTCTTTAAAAAAAAAAACCTGTCCCTTTTAGACACTCTATTAATTTACTGCTTGTAAAATAAAAAAATAGCTTGCTCTATTCTTTTTCTATTATATCTGTTTTCTTTTTATTTATTATATAATAAAAATAAAATAAAATAAAACCTTGCTATGTGTGCTGTGTTAAGCTAACTGAGACTTGATATATAGCACTTGCTTTGGATAAAAGCGTCAGCTAAATGACTAAATATAAATGTATAAAAACAGTAATACTGTAAAATATTGGTACAATTTAAAACAACTTTCTTCCAAAATATAAAGTGTAATTTATTTCTGTGATGTGAAACTGAATTTTCAGCATCATTACTCCAGTCTTTAGAGTCACATGACCCTTCAGAAATCATTCTAATATGCTGATTTGCTGCTCAAAAAACAGTTAAAAACAGTTAAATGTTTGTGGATTTTTCAGGGTTTTTGGTGAACAGTAAGTTCAAATGAACATCTTTTATTTGATTAGAAATAATCTGTAACAAAATAAATGTCTTTACTGTCACTTTTGCTACATCATTGCTGTATAAAAGGAAAATATCTTACTGACCCGAAATTTTCAAACAGTGGTGTAGCAATGTGCTTAACACCACTCAATAAATCTTCAGCCATTTAAAAACATCCAAGTAACCAGCCTCACATTTTCTTGATAAAATATAAATTCCATTATATTTGCTGTTTTCTGTTAAAACAGAGATCTCTGAGATCTTTGGTTTTTGTCAAGAGAGTGCTGCTTTTAGTACAACATTCACTTTGAATCAAATCCTGAGTGAACATGCCATTGTCAGATGAAGGAAAAACTGAAACACAGCCTTTGTGTCTCCACAGCAACTCATCCAAACATTCCTTGGGTTTGGAGTTGCATGATCCAATTCCCATTCCTTTCTAATCCCTTTTAAAACATAGTTACCAGCCAGTAATTAAACATTCATACGATATCAATGGCTGCAGAGGATCATTAAAGTCATACAAGAAAGTAAACATCTTGACTCCACAAGTTGCTCACAGACAGCCTCTCTCTTTCTCTTTCGGTCTCCCTCGGGACTTTTTTCCATTAACCCACCCTACTGATGCTCTTTCACTGTTTCCAGTCTTGTCTAAGCTGCCAAGAGAAAAAATTACAGCAGAACACTGTCTTTCCAAGCCACCGGGGTCTGACTTTGTTTTAAACAGAGATTCCGAGATCCTTGTGGTGTCAAAGCTGGACCTGATCAAATATCAAGAGGACCCAGGAAGACTGGGGTGGGGGGGGGGGGGGGTGGATATTGCTCTGTTTCTGTGGAGTTCTGCTGGAGGATAAACAGTTATGAGGTGGGAAAACCAGTTCTCTGAGGAGCCCAGATAAGAGCTTATGGAGAGAGGCTGTGGGCAAACATAACAAGCTGTATGAAGTTCTCCCCACTCCGTCTAATCTTGCCGTCTGCATAACTACAGCGCGCCGTAATGCCTCGGCCCTCTAAAAATAGGTCTCAGGACCGTGCTCACATTTTAAAGAGGAAAAACAGCCAAAGTGTTTGAAATAATGATCAGAGTGCAAAAAATATGACTGAGAGTTCATATGTTCGGCCTCAGAAGTGCGAGTATTTCCTCATTTCAGTGGCTCATGGTAATATTTTAACAACATGGAAAAGGTATTAAAATACAGTTTGGTGCAAAAGTAAGTGCACCCCATTCAAAGTTGTATTTTTATTGGATATGTTGGCATTTTAATACTTTATTTGGATTATATTAATGAGTAAAGATGATATAATTTACCAAACAACAATGAACACTGTTTATGCAATGTATACTGGAATTATAATCAGGCTTTCATTCATTTATGTCTCCAGTTATTCCACATTTTCTGGTAATATAAACATTATTAGGCATGAGAAACAAGACTGATATTAAAAATCAAGTCACAAATCAAACTTGACTAAAAGAATAAGAGTTAAAGTGTGACTTACCCTTGCTGTTTTAGTGTGATCTGACACACTCCTCTGCAGACTCGAATCTGCTTGTGTTACGCAGCAGTGCTCCAATCCGTCTGTCTGTCAAACCCTCAACAGCTGCCTTCCATAAATCTGATTCTGGATCAGTCTCAGCGCAGACACCCCCCAAACTTCCTCTCAGGAGCTCACATATCCTTCAGAGGTCTCTACACCTCGAGTTACGCAAACGTAAGGCTTCAATGATCACTTAGGAGTGGATTCATTAGCGAGACCCATAAACACCAGTAGCTAGTTTTGCTGTTTCTCGGGGAGGGAGGGAAGGAGGAGTAGAGAGAGGGGGGAAGAAGGAAAAAATGACTGCCAAGAGAGAATTATAGAGTGTTTTCTGCACTTGTTTGACTTTTATGCATGTGAGTCACTTTCTAAGCACGAGCTCTGAATAGGAAACTAAAGTTAGTGGCTTCGCTCATTGAGGATCTGCTTGTCTGTTGGACAGCAAGTCTTTCTCTATAAAGACGGGTCACACTAAAACAGGACGGAGTATTAATAGATGTGCCTCTGCCAACAGCCGAAGCTTCAGGCTTGTTATGTACTGAGCTTTGTGTTGTCTCTCTTACATAGTTTACGTAGTTTAGGAGTCAGAATGACTCCTCATGAAAATGGTTATAAAACAGCCCCCCAAACTAATTCAAAAATGGAAACACTGTTATGGCATATCTTACTAGACATACATTATTTAGGAGATTGAGGAGATGTGTACTGATATTTTCATGAGTAGACTTATCAGACTTATGGAAGGTAAAACTATAATGTATTTTTCTTTTAGGCCAGTAAGGGACCACCTGCAGACTCGGAGTCGGAAGTAAACGCCCACTGCTATGATTGGCTAATAGTTGTGTTTGTTTGACCGCCTACATTCTTCACAGATGGACACTGCTGTGAACACACAAATGCTCAGTACACATCAAATGATCTGTAATAACAGATTAAAAAAAACGACATTACTGTCGGATACAATATAGTCGGCACAGTATCGTCTTTTAGTTTCTTTCAATCTTTCTGAAAATCCTGTGTCAAATTATTCCTTGTTCGTAAATTAAACTGCGGTAAAATGAAGTGACCAAAGCACCGAGTTCTTACTGATGCAGTCAGGAACTTCATTAAAAATAAAATTCATCCACTCTTTCATTGGGATAAGAAAGGAAGGCAATGCAAAGACTATTTTCTCCACAACTTGCCACTGCATGGTGTCTTGTTGTATTTGGAGCATATCAATTGGTTTCTGCGTAGACCTGCATTTACCTCGTTGTTTATACTATATGCATGAATAGGTGGGCGGGGCTAAACAGGCAGTGATGTCAAAGCAGGCGGTGTTTAGCCACACTATTACATCATAGAGTGGTACATTTCACAAGCTGTCGTTCTGGCAGACTGAATTCAGTATAAGCTGTTTTTAGACTAATGAGAAAGTTTTGAGATATGAAACTTACAGGATGTTTTTATAGTACAATGACCTCTTACATGTGAAAAGATAAAGGAAATTTTGATTTCTCAGCAGACCCCTTCAAGAAAATCTAGTTATATACACCAAAAGTTTGATTTCTGTAAAAAAAAAAAAAATTATGTTTAAAAAAAAAAGAAAAAAGTATCTTATGCTCACCGCAGCTGTAATTATTTGATCAAAATACAGTGAAAACAGCAATATTGTGAAATATTATTACAATTTCAAATAACTACTACTACATTTTCAGCGTCATTACTCCATACTTCAGTGTCACACGATCCTTCAAAAATCATTATAATATGCTGATTTGATGATCAAGTAACATTTCTTCTTATCATCAATGTTTGTGGACTGTGTGAAACATCTCTAAGGAGTATTTAATGAATAGATAGTTAAAAAAAAAAAAAAGCATTTATTTAAAATGGAAATCTTTTAAATCAATTTGATTAACTGAATACATCTATGCAGATTAAAAATACAGCCTACAATTCTTTGCTGACCATATCAATTTTTGAACAGTAATGTTAATTAGGCCTATAATAAATAATACAATATTATAATGTATTGTATTCATTTATCTCTATCTTAAAAGGATGCTGATGGGTAGCGTGAGAAACTCTCCGTCAAAGCAAATGCTGGATGGCACACATCCTGTGGTTGGAGGCAGAACGTGCAATGATAAGACAAACAGCTGACCACATCAATATCTGACCCATGATGACTTCCCTCTGTCAGCAATGACATCGCATTTATTCACCATTCAAGGCATGGCAAACATATGAAGAGTTTATTTGCAAAAACAGTTAACTCCATTCTTATAAATGTTCATAAATCATATTTTTTTTTATTGTGTTATGTTATTGTGTTTTTTATTTAGTAGGCTATGTATATTTAGTGTGTGTGAATGCATATGTGTAATGATGTGTCAGATCAGTCTGATATAAAGCATTCTAATGAGTATTTTATTATTATTATTATTATTTCTTAAGTAAACTCTTTTGTGGAAAGTAATTGCATAAAATACCTGGTCGTTGAGTTTGCATGTCTCTCATTTTGGGAGTATAGGGACGTAATTGTAACGATTAACCGCGATTAACCGCGAGCCGGTTGAAAATCAATTCAAATATGTGACGATTCAAATCGGTTGAGATGCTAAACAAATCGCGATTCAATTAAAGGTAGGAGTTTACATGAATGTATGCCTGAGGGGAACTTACTGTCTTTAGAAAAGTTTATTTTTTCTTTTCATCTTGCCTCTGTATAATGCATATTAAAGTCAGTGCTGCTTTGTTTACAGCGTAACGCGCCACCTGCTGGCAGAGAGTGAATCTGCGTCTCATTCAGCTCCTCTGCTGTTTCTATGTATAGTTTCACAAAACTGAAGTCAGATCATTCTGTTTTTGCTTCAAATTTCGAAATTATACAGTCTAATTTAGATTAAAAACTGCTCATGCTCCATGTATGCAGCATCTTTGTTTGGAGCATGATTAAAATGCAGTGGTTGCCTAAATGGAAAGAGCACAGACAAAGCCTTATTGTTTTTATGAAGAGATTTATTTGTTACTTATTTATTTGATTTGGGGCTTGTTATAAAATTTCAATTTAGTTTTGTTATTTACATTTACATTATATTTACATTTTGTTATTTAGCAGAGGCTTTTATCCAAAGCGACTTCAAATCAAAACCAACAAAAGAGTAATAATATGCAAGTGCTATATTTGTATTATGGTGTTATATTTCAATTTCACAAAGAAACAGCATTTTGTTCAAGCAATAATAAAAAGACACATTTAATTTATCATTTGTCTTAAATCTAATTTTCTTAAAAAAAAAAAAATCGTGAATCGAATCAAATCGTGAAATCAGAATCGTGAATCGAATCGAATCGTGAGTTGAGTGAATCTTTACATCTCTAGTCAGGAGGATGAATAATGTGTGCCTTCTTCTCCAGACCTCAAAGATAAAAACTTTTTTTCTAGGCCATTGCTTCATGTGTTTTTCGTTAAAAACAGGATCATTCTTTACATAGCCTACTCTGATACAAGACATTTTCACTCAGTTAGAAAGTATGATTACTAGAAGGACATCAATATATATTTTAACATATTTGACATTGATAGTGAGAGAGAAATACTGTATTACTGTGTGCACATTCTAGCTCATCTCCGTTTTGTCTTGTTCCTTAGTCGCATGAAGATATGTTTTAAATGTCTTCTAAATTTGTACATTAAAACTTTTTTGGATTTATGATTAAAGATTACAAAGGCACATGAATTAAAAAAAAATAATAATGAAGTGCACGGATACATTATTTATAATAAACACTACAGTATTCCACAAAAAAAAAAAAGAATTTTCCATTTTGATTTCATGCCGACTTTAAATATTAGTAACTGAATTCCAAATTAAAATGTTCACACAGTGATTTTACACATTCGTTATATGTAATCAGAAACAACTGTGATCCGTCCATCCTGAAAGCGTTGAGAAAAGTAACAAGGTACCATGTGAAAGTGCTTACTCGATCTTTTTCAGTATAATTTACACCGTAATAAGAATTGAACGGAAAAAAATGAAACATTAAAACTTAATGATTAAAAATCATTATTATTTAATACCATAGTGCAAACAAAGACCTGTCTATTAATATTCTGAAATTAATAGAATATGCGCTTCAACCACTGATCAAATGACTATACTATTATTGGCTTCAACCAATCAGTGCACTCGGTGGTGTTATGGGAAATGAAGTTTTTCAACCATCGAATTATCAAAAGTGTTTATTCGTTCACAAAAATACTCCGCAATAGTTATTACTTATTTTTTATATTAAAAAGAATAATTTGTAGACAGCATGGTATGCGCTGTTTATAATGTTTTTATTGCTGTTATTTTATATTTTCCCTACGTAACAAAGTCACATGACTGCCCCGCTGACAGACAGGAAGAAAGATGGCGATCTTCAGTGTGTATATTGTCAATAAGGCCGGAGGACTCATCTACCAGTACGATAATTATGTACCTCGAGCTGAAGTTGAAAAAACATTCAGCTTTCCGCTTGATTTAGTTTTAAAGATTCATGATGACAAGGTGGTTGTGTCATTCGGACAGCGGGACGGGATCAGAGGTGTGTGTGTGTGTGTGTGTGTGTGTACTGGTATATATGGTTTATGAGGACACAAATGTGTATAATAACATGGGTACTACAGCGTAAAACGTGTCCCCGTAAAACAAAAGGCTTAAAAACATACAAATCGGTGTTTTATGAAATTCAAAAAATGCCAGTAGTTTCCTGTAAGGGGTAGGTTTAGGTGTAGGGCGATAGAAAATACAGTTTGAACAGTATAAAAACCATTACGCTTATGGAGAATACCCGTAAACCACAAATTCAAGTGTGTGTGTGTGTGTGTGCGTGTGTATTCATACACAGTTACAGGTCCATTGCTGCAGTTCAGCATGTGTTCAGTCTGTGTTTCTCGTGTGCAGTGGGTCATGCGGCTCTGTCCATTAACGGAGTGGATGTGAATGGTAAATACACGGCTGAAGGGAAGGAGATCCTGGAATATCTGAAAGATCCTGCCAACTATCCAGTGTCCATCAGATTTGGGCGACCTCGTCTCACCTCAAATGAGAAACTCATGCTGGCATCGATGTTTCATTCGTGAGTAGATTTCATTAAACAATAATTTAACCCATTGCTGTAATGTTGTTTCAAACACGTATGACGTACTTTAGTCATTGAAACACAATAGGAGATGTTCTGTAGAACACAAAAGTGGATGCCTTAACAACACAACTGTGACGGCTTATGTGGGTATGTTTTTATTTTTGTATACTTAAATTGTGTCATGCATAAAATACACCAATAAACCTATCAATCAATAAAAAGTCACCATTAGGATTCAAATAAGAAAATACTGAGGAGTCTAGGATTGGATCATTATTGAAGTGATTAATATATTTCTGGCATGTTAAATATTTTGTTTGTAGCTTTTCATTTCTTAAACAACCGTGTTGGAAGACGAATCAGTGTGCATATTCCAAGATGACAATGCCGAGATTCATTGGACCTAAATTGTGAAAATGTGGTTTAGTGAGCATGAGAAATTATTTTCATGTATGAATTGGCACCCACAGTGTCCTGAGCGTAACCCTATTGAAAGCCTTTAGGATGTGCTGGAGTCAACATTACAGAGTGGTTCAATTCTCTCATCGTGGCCAAAATTTAATGCAACTCTTGGAAAGACAGTCCAAGAAAATGTTACAGTGTGTGACCTTTTTTTTTTTTTTTGGACAGGCAGTGTATTTTATTATATACACTGCCATACATAAGTTTGAGGTTGATAAGATTTTATTTAGTTTTTTTTAGAGTCTTTTATGTCCACTGATGCCAACCTGCATTGTACCTGCAGTGATTGATTATTTTCTTGTCTTTTCTAAGGCTGTTTGCCATTGGATCACAGTTATCACCTGAAGTTGGCAGCTCGGGCATTGAAATGCTGGAGACAGACATGTTTAAACTGCACTGCTTTCAAACACTCACAGGTCAGTTTTTCTCTTGTTGTCAGGGCAAATTATATTTAGTCATAGAATGTAGAATTTCGTGCTGAACAAAACCATGGTGATTTTGACAGAACTGTTTTTTTTTTTTTTCATTTTGCAGGTATAAAGTTCATTGTATTGGCTGACCCTCGACAGTCTGGTATTGATGCCCTCCTAAGAAAGATTTATGAGATTTACTCAGACTTTGCACTGAAGAATCCTTTCTACTCTTTAGAAATGCCTATCAGGTGTGTAATTATTATTTTTTTAGTTATAATTTTGTGCTTTGCATGCAGTCCAATTTGTTGATTTCCACAAAGGTGTTGTGTGTAACAAAAAATGCATAATTTCTTTCAGATGTGAGCTTTTTGACCAAAATTTAAAGAGTGCCCTGGAAATAGCAGAGAAAGCTGGAACATTTGGACCCGGGTC
Source organism: Acrossocheilus fasciatus (assembly GCA_036784905.1). Classification (NCBI taxonomy): domain Eukaryota; kingdom Metazoa; phylum Chordata; class Actinopteri; order Cypriniformes; family Cyprinidae; genus Acrossocheilus; species Acrossocheilus fasciatus. The sequence continues at coordinate 8,157,796 of CM071952.1, forward strand.
CTGAACTGTACTTGCATTGAGTGTGTTCATTCACCTGACAGGATCTCCAGATGCTCTGAGGTCAAACTTATCCAGATTTCCAACATCTTTAAGGAACATGAACAAGAGTTTTCCTCAAGCTCAAACTATTTACCTTAAAGACAACTATGACTGGTTAATTTGCATTTGTCTTAAAATTACGTCCCAAATTTACAGCGAGAAACATATTTCACAACTTTTGTAAATAATGTACATGGACACAGTTTAAGTTTGTAATGTGCAGAACGAGACGAAGCAGCTCAAGATGCTCAATACATGCTCACTGAAACATGTTTATTAGTGTCTTTCTAAATGAAATAAAATTTACATGTCATTTGCTTTCTGTCAGCAGAATATGAAAAGTCTACTGTATACCTTGGATCAGTTTCTGAAGTTTGGTCTTACTTTTTATTTATATAAACATTGTGCTATTAAACATTCATGTGATATAACACGTTGTCATATTTCATTAGACACGTTTATGAATTTGTAATACTGCAGGTACACAGGTAGGACCTGTTTTAAAGCCATAAAATGGATGGAAAGTACACAAAATAAATTGTTACCTGTTTTAATAGCAATAAAATGTTAAGAAATGGCTTTAACATGCCTTAACCAAATGACAAAGTTGTGCAACATAAGCACTGAGTGAGCAGATTCAGAACAATGTAAAATACTGTCATCCGTTTTTAAAATGAACAGAATAAATAACATGATGTGCAGAAAGTGACACAACATGGTATGCTATTTCATATATCACTAAAAAAGTGTAATACCTTAGGAATAGACATCCACAGGATATCCACAGTGAATTAATTATATTTCATAAACACAAAAGTAAAACCCTAGACAAGTTGTGCCCTTTAATTTTCATACCATATCTTAAAAACGAGTTAAAAGACATTTAAATAATACTCTAATGTTTAGTCGGCCTTCTTGGGTGCGCTTCCCATCTTGGTGCGGATATTCCGGAGCAGGAAGTATCCAACTGTGGTGACAGTACAGGTTATCTCTGCTACCCAGAATGCTGTGTTCCAGCCATAGTGTTTAGCAATGGTGCCAAATGGCAACCCTGACAGGAAACCACCAACTGCCAGCAAAACAAATGCAAAAAACTCATTAGTATTTTTTGGGCAAATGGTTAACGTGTAAGTTTTCTTTGGGAATGAGATTATATACTACAGAAAAACCAAAGTAAAATTCCAAATGTAACTAATGTAAAATTAGGTTAGTACAAATTCACTTCTGCTGTAAATTTGAGAAGATGCTCACCGTTTGCCATCAGGGCCACAATGGCGTGAGAGGTCCCACAGTAGTTCGATGGAGCGCTTTCATTCGCAAGAACTCCAAACAAGGCAATCGGTCCATAGGAGGAAAAACCAAAAACAGCACCCAGCAAAAGAATCCAGACCTGTGTGTAAATTGTAATAAAACCAGTACATTATAGAACCCATAAACACAGTCCTATTTCCTGCATTGATGTATTTCCTATTGCAACAGAAATTTTGGGCAAAACATGTGGTCAGGTTTGTCTGTTAAAAAAAACAGCAATATCCAGTAGGGTTTAGTTTAATGTCAAAGTCAGTAATATAATTCGCTATTGCACGATGTGGGCTGCGGGTGGAATGTTTTCTGCCAGTTTTGTTCATTTGTAATGTGTAAGTGATACTGAACTTACATTTGAGCTGTGTGCTGTGACAGTAGTGCGGAAGAGGTACATGGAGACACACATGCCAGCCATCATGGAGAGCAAGAGCCCATGGCGAGGGTTACCATACAGACGCAATCCATGCTGAAATTAATGAGAAATTAAAGAGAATGAGAAAATGCACCACCTAAAGGTCAGTGCAATATTTTTTATTCAGCAAAAGGCTTGATCAAAAGTAACATTTGTAATGTATAATTCCTATTTGAATAAATGCTGGGTTTTTTTCCATGAAAGATTTCTGAATCACAGTTCCTACTAAAATATCAGGCAGCACAACTGTTTCCAACATTGATAATAAATGCAAATCAGCATATAGAATGATTTCTGAAGGATCATGTGACACTGAAGACTGGAGTAATGATGCTGAAAATTCAGATTTGCATCACAGGAACAAATTACTTTATTATTGTTTTAAAATATTTTTTAACTATTTTAAAATATATTCCGATTTAGAATAGTTTTAAATTACAATAATATATCACTGCATTTTAGATCAAATAAATTCATTTATTCCATTCATTTAAACACAGTTAAAAAAACACACCTCTACTTATGAATGGTAGAATATAAATAAATTTTCAGAAGAAAACATGGTTTGTCATGAATAGTATAAAGATTTTGTATAAATATATATTGGTGGTATAAACGCACCTTTGCCACAGCTCTATCTGACAGAAATCCAGCGGCTAAACTACCCAGCAGTCCTCCAATCTCCAGGGCACTCATAAAGGAACTTCCTGTTAAAATCAACGGCAATATGCATTTCAGTCTCATCACACCCTTAGCAGACCATTTCTGAAGGAGGACAAAAAGTGTGAAATTGTGCCTGATCTTTTAAGTTAAGAGTGCACTGTACTATGAAATTATGAAAACATAAACTGTAACTTTCAGAACTGAAATGTCTTCACACTACAAAACGTTGCCATTGACCTCTTTAAGGCCCTCATTAGATCACACTAGAGGCCTGTCCACCTTATTGTGCAATGCTTGAGTAAGCTATTTTCTGTGAATGTGCAAAACTTTTGATTCATTAGCTGCTATAGGTTGAAAACTAGAAGAATAACAAAGTGTGTTAAATTACTAAACAGTAAATCTATTTGCACTACAAACCAGTGTGTTTATGATTATGATATGAACTAAAATAAAATACGATAAGATATACCAATTTACAATATTAGGCAGCAATAAAGGCCAGTGTTTGTACAGCTAAAATAACAACACAAAAACCTTTGCACATTCATGTTAAAAATTGGCTGCACCCACTCTTACATTAAAAATAAGGTGGATACTAAAAAAAAAAAATACACTCAATACATTAGACAACACACAATACCCATTAGAGCTGACTGGCCCATGTCCTGGATAAGGAAAAGTTGCCCCCAGTCAGTGTAAGCAGTCTTCGCCCCAAACACCACCAGGTATCCCAATGACAACACCCACAGATATGGAGAAAAGATGAACTCTTTGAAGGTGCTTTCATTTTTGCTGGAGCCTGAAATCAGAGGTAGATACCACATGGATCAAATGTACAACTGTTGTTGGAGAACAGACACAAAAGTCCATTAGTTCAACATGAATGACCTTCGACGGAAAAACATGAATTAACACACAGGCCTAGTAAAACACACCCCTTTGTACTCTGTTTTGGTCCAATAGTTCATTCTTCAAAGAACTAGCAAGTGAAGCCTTTTATCTAATGCAGACTTTCACAATAGCATAGAACAGCAATGACCTATATAAGCAAAACTAGCCATAATAAACAACTAAGTATTGAAAATGAAGATGACATGAAACCACATTGCCAGTTTGAATTCCTTAATGTGATGTATTTCCTACTGAAACAGGATATTCAGTTAAAATAATTATAGAAATGCATGTGTGTGTGGATGGGGAAGTCCTCATACCTCCTTTGCCTTTCTTTGCACCAGCTTCGATATTTGGCAGGCCAACTTCACTGGGCTCATTTCGGATGATGAGTAAACAGAAGATGGACACGACCATGCAGGTCAGGCCAGAGATGGACAGTGTGAACCTCCAGCTGTAGCTTTGGGCCATCAGTGTGGCAATTATAGGCCCGAGACCCCCAGCCAAATTCATACTACAAGACAGCACTGCCCACCAGGTCCCAAACTGAGATGGCTCAAACCACTATTTAAACAAAAGAATCAGTTAATTTCAAAAGCATCTTTTAAAAAAAAAATTACTGGCCCCAGACTTTTCAATAGTAGTGTTTTTTTCAAAAGGTTCAATAGTAGTGTTTTCAAAAACCATCCCCAAGGAACATTTTATTAATCTTTAAAGAACCTTCTGTGCAATGGAAAGGTTCCATGGATGTTAAAGGTTCTTAATGAAACCATAGTTTTATTAAATTTGAGTGAACATATATTTCAATGTACAATGCAAGTCCATGGATTACAGGGATCAGATCCATACCTTGCGTAGTACTTTTGCACACGGTGGCCATCCTAGACCTTGACCCAGTCCATTCAGAAACCACAGGCCTGAGAACACCGCCACAGACGAGGACTGAGAGAAAACCACATTGATGCCGCCAACCATAAACAGCCCAACAGAGAAAAGCCATCGTGCGCTCATCTGATCGGACAGCACACCGCTTATGAACTTGCTAATGGCGTAGGCCAGTGATTGGCTACTAGTGATAAGACCTGCAGTGCACAAAGAAGAAATAAATATTGATTAGACTTCAGCAGAGAGTTAAGAATCACTCAAGAATCACATATGGGTTTGCAAAGATAGGGCAAAGGAACATCTCTTCAGACATTATCACTCCGCATCGGCTTAAGGACTGTAAAGACTTCAGTGATAAAGATGAACTTAATCACTGCTGATAAGGTAGATCCCGGACAACATACCAAACATCTCACTGTAATAAAGAAAGGCTAAATGTAGCTGCATTTTAAGCTGTATAATATATTTCATATTTTATGCATAGTAATGACTAACATTTTTTACAAAGCTAAACTAAAAATACATTTCACTGGTGTGGACATATCACAGTCTCACAGGGTAACGTCACAGATGATGCAAGTGGAAAAGAGAATTTAGCTTTATATATATATAATTTTTTTGTATTTTTTAAATGTACTTTTAGTTAGGTATAATGTTTCTTAACAGGGTGGAAAGTGTATGAGCATATTGTAATATAACACCAAAAAAAATAAAAAATCCGTATTAAGGCATAAAAGGTTTTTTCTAGTTGAATTTCTCAGATTAGGATGTCACACCAGAGGAAGTGATGTCATGGTGCATTGGTTTAATATTTTACACTTAATATTAAATACACGCTAATAGGGTGGACAGCAATATACAGTAGCAGTAGAAGACAGTACAGTAAAAAACATACTGTTCAGGATGAGGTTGATAAGACAATCTTTTTTATATATATATTTTTCAGGATTATTAACAAAATCGTAAATTTAAAAAACATTTATTTGAAATATAAATGTTTTGTAACACTATAAATGTCTTTACTGCTACTTACTTTCAATTTAACACATCCTTGAATAAAAATATAAATTTATTTACAAAAACATTTTACTGACCTCAAACATTTGAACAGTAGTTTTTAATAGAAAAATTAACAATTCAAAAAAGGAATTTAAAATCTTAAATTAAACATATTTTTATTAAATGTACAACATATTGTATATGTATCTGTTTATGACACAAATTTCAATAACAAAAAAGATGATGTCTCCTCTATTAATGAAAATTATTACACTGACTAATGCATTAACGATGACTGCAGTGTTTCCTCTACCATTATTTTAGGAGGGCTCCAGACCAGAACTGCTCTGAGGGTCACTTCATGAGCATTTGACCGTTTCATTTGAGAAAAACTATCATCATATCATATACACACAGAAATGTAACAGCAACCCGTCAAAATAAAAGTTTGGTTTCACTCGAAGACATTGGGCAGAACGTAATAGACTACTACTAAAACTATTAAAACCTTGTCTTTAAGGAATAATCATACAATGTCTTCAAGGTTATTAACAATATTAGATCCCCTTTATTTTCCAAAAAATAAGATTTGTTTAATTTTTATTCATTAAAATATAAATTAAAGCAATGTTTTTATGTCGGGAAAAAAACGGAACACATATCCCACAAAACCCCCCCCGGTCGCTGCCCCCCCAAAGCCATAAACATAAGGGAAACACTGGACTGGTAGTGTATATTCAAATATTTGCATTATTTTCTGCCAATATCAGCTAAATCTAAAATTGATTTTTTTTTTTTTCGTCAAGGACAGAAAAGGCACTGCATGCAGAGAATTACGCAATGCACAACTGTCTTAGTGCATTCTGTCTACTGTTTATCATCCTCATTTACTGTAATTCAAATTAATGCATGTGTGAAAGGTTAAAAAGCATGTGTGGCCACATGACAGAGAGGAAAGACAAAGTACAGGCCACTCGTCGCACATGCTCACCTAGATCATCCTTATCCAGCGTGATCTCCTGCATTACAGAGGGCATCACGAAAGAGAACGTCTTCCTGTTAAAGTAATACAGCGTGTAGCCCACAAACATGGCCAGGAATATAGTTGTTCGGTAGTAGCCATATCCACTCTTCGCCATGGTTGGCACAACTTTTAAAACGATTAAGAAGGAAACGTAAGGGTCTTCAGCTCGACACAGGAGTTACCAGGAGCATCTGAGGGCTATGAACTCAAACGTGTGGATCTGTGAAACATGAAGAACTGGTGAGGTCAGGGGAAAGAGCTGTAATCAAGGCAGGGTTAATGGTCAACCTGGCAGAGATCTTTGGAGTGTTCTCCAGCAAACAACTGCTTTCAAGGGAACAGTGTCAGGGGACGGACTGTAACATACTCTATTGAATTAAAACAAAGTGTGCCACTGACATTTCAATGGCAGCAGATCTACCATCAGCCAATGTTTTTCTCTTTTTTCTACTTTGTTGTTGTTTTAAACGTGGGTGTTATTGAAGATCCCATAATCTGAGGAGTTTAATAATTGACATGGGGGTCTGTATGTGACAGCTTTATAGATTTGACCACTGGTGGTGTGTGTTGTGTAAGAATCATTGTACAATGACGATCTCTCTTCAGGGGCAGAGCACCAAATGTGTGCCACCAACAGCTCAATGTTACACTCGTACTGTATGTCTGATTAAAATTTCTAAACTGTGCAGCCTAGAAATATTGTTTGTTCATTCTGAATCAAATTTATTCCCCCTGCTGAAAAAAAACAATAGAACCCTACCCAAAACACAATAGAAAATGTAATGGTTTTAATGGTTATAATGGGAATTGTATTGGTTTTAATGGAAACTATAATGGTGTCTCCTGGTATGTGATGGATTCTATTGGTGGGATGTTAAATTCTATTGGAAAAATGGCCAAAACACACTACAAAAAGGAATTTTGTAATGGTTTAACTGGAAAAAGCTAATGGTTTATAATGGTATTTTAATGGATACCATTGGAATTTCCGTGTTGGTTTCTATTGGGCTTCTATTGTTTTTTTGTTTGTTTTGTTTTTGTTTTTTAAGCAGGGCCATGCTTTCTGTCTGACCATATTTTCCACCGTTTTTAACATTCTGAAAAACCCATCTTTTCTAACTGCAGACGTTCATCAGATATCTTCACTAATTTGTTTCAGACCACTATAGGTGCAGTCAGCAACATTTTTGTTTATGTGAGATTTCGGTGGCAAAATAGTCTGCTTTATTAATAGTGTAGCGACAAACTGTGCTACATATGCATACATGCAAACATGTTTTGTATTTTCCGTTTTAATTTAGATTAAAAAAAAATAAAAAATTTTAGTAGGCTAATTTTGTTATCATCATGCAATAGGCCTACTCCGATCACGCGGAGTCAACCCGAAATAGCCCGCAAAATTTCGCTGCACAACAGTTAAAATTAAACGTTTATGCCACATAGCTCGAGCATAACGCGTTAACAATTTTATAGATGACAATGGATCTATACAAGTTGAAATTGAGTTCTTTGGCCATATTGTGAGTATGAAATATTGTGAGTATGAAAATTCCAAAATAACGTGAACACACCGCCATTTGAATTTTATCATAAAATGCTGTATTTTATCGTATCAACACGAAACCTAGTATGGGTCATCACTAGCAATACTGAAGCTGTCTAATAAGTTTGGGGGCCACCAAAATTAATAAATATGCATATACGTTTTTGATTATTTTGACTTAACATTATGACACTGTCTGCTTTTAGATTCATTAGTCCATAATTGGTCTGGGACCTTGTCTTTCCGTCCATTTTATCCACTTTTGGATCTCCTTCTACTCGCATTAAATCACAAACTGCCGCAGTTTATCAGAAATAATTGTGGCGCATGGCATTGTTTACAACAGCGCCACTTATTGGTCAAAAGTTATAAGCAGCCTAAAATCATAGGGACAGTGGTAAATCAAATGCTTATCCTGTTTATTCAGATGAAATTGAATAATTTCAATGTCCACATTGCTGCTTGCATTTATGTTTTGTGTTTGTCATCCACAGACCTGACTGTCATACACCATCTGTACGAGTATTTCTCGTCCTTTTATGGTTGAAAGTTTGTAAACGCTGCATAGTGCACAGCGAGCTGGTTTGATACTGCAGCTCGCAAACGTGGCAACACAATCAGTAACACAACTATCTAACTTACAAGTCTGAGTGGCCTTCACTTTGAGTTATAAGATTAGTCGAAGGGACAATGGAGATTTAAAAAATGTCATAACAGAAACAACGAGTTAACAATGAAAACAATAGCATGCCTACTTCCGTGAACAAGGTTGCCTTTCGGATGTCTGTTCCAGCAAGCAAAGTTTTCATTAACCCTTTATCCACGACCAAAACATGTCGATCCGACACACTGTCCTTGGTAAATGTTCACGTTACGTTTAAACGGTGATTTTTATTTGATTTATTGTTTTCCTTATGATCAGACATTGCTAGTGGATCTCGTCTTGATGCTGTAAATGTGAATCCTGAAATACTAGTTAAACTAGTCTAAATAGTCAATTGCTGCCACCTACCGGACGAGTTATAGAACAGTTTACAAACATTGAGGCTTATTATAAGATCATATTGTTCAAATTCTGTTATGCCATCTCTAAAGGCTGGATCTGAAGCGGTTTTATTACATGAAATTTTACATTTACACAGACTGTTTAATGCTGGACGAAATTAATGTATACTGAAATTACAATTGCAGAAATACTGTACTGTTATACAAAAGTTAAATAGCCTTTTGTGTCATATGGGAATATCTACATTAAATGGTGAATTAAAAATATTGCATATTAATATTTCATTAATTTAAAGAAAATAATACTTTTATCATCAAGGATGCATTAAATTGATAAAAAGTGATAGTATATTCGTTACAAACGATTTCTATTACAAATAAATTAAATCAAAGAATGCCTGAAAAAAAATGTATCACAGTTTGCTGCTTTTCCAGCTGTTTGCAATATTGATGATAATAATAGGAAATGTTTCTTGAGCAGCAAATCAGCGTATTAGAATGATTTCTGAAGGATCACGTGACACTGAAGACTGGAGTAATGGCTGCTTCAGCTTTGCCAAATTCAGCTTTTCCATCACAGGAATAAATGTTTAAAACTTATTTTAAATTATAATAATATTTTACAATATTATTGTTTTGCTGTATTTTTGATCAAATAAATGCAGCCTTGTTGAGCATAAGAGACATTTTTCAAAACCAAAAATCTTACCAAATATTACATTTTTAAGCTGCTTGGATCTTCTTACAAGCTAGTTAATTAACCGTACACTGAGAAAAATGATTTTGTGGTGAAGTGAATACTGCATAAAAACAAATGTAATTTCTACATTAAATAATTTAATTCAGGCGATAATTTAAATTAAGTAAATTCTATATTATTACTCAATTTAAGTTTGTAGAAATTACCATTCGAATTTATAAGTATATTTTACTCAGAATTGTTTGTTATGTTTACAAGGATTCTTTAAGATCCCATTTTTCCCATCATGCATTGGGGCATGAATAATTAAAAAGGTAACATTTTTCACTGTTTTTGAGTTGTATTTACACTATTTTAGGTTTAGTAACTTTTGTGGCATCTGGGGTTCATCTTCTACTCACAAATGACCCATTCATACACTATTCACTAATTGTTATCGTCACTGTGTATGGTGTACCAGGTGTTGAGGTCTCTGTTATTTCAGTAGTAATTGTTTTGGGTGGATATATTAGTTTAAGAAGATAACAAGTTGTCTACTTGTTTATTTACATGTTTGTAAGTGAACCACATGATTTCACAGCATGTTTTTTTTTCCACGGTGCTACATTGTTTAAGTAAATTCTATAAACTGTGACTGAGTGAAATGTAGCAGTGCAGTAAGCAGACCAATAGTTGAAGATCTAAAACAAATTAAAATGTTATTTAGTTAAGTTAATTACATTTTTTAATATAAATGAGTTTAAATGTTAAGTTAACACAACTTGAAATTACTTAGTAAATTATATCATGTTGCATGCTTTAAGTTCATATAACAAAGATTATCTTGTTCATTTTAAGTAAAATTGTTCCAAGTTGGGTTTACTTAAAAAGTGTGATGCAAAAATGGTGCATGTATATTTTAAGTAAATCTAACACATCAGTTTTACCAGAGGCTATTAATTCAACAATTAGCTGAGGCTTTCTATTAAAGAGATCCTCTGAAGTTTAGGCACTCTGGTGAAGGTTCACAGAAAACCACTTGCAAAGTTGAACCTACAGCTTCAGATCTTCAGCCAAATCAGCCAACCATGTGTGACAGTAATGACCGCAGGGCAATAAAGCACAATTATGTGAAGTGTACATAAGCTGTGGAGAGGGCAAGCATGATCATGTTTGGTTTTTGCTTTACTTACCAGCCAGCACAGCATTTTCTGCAGCAGCTTCTGAATCTGAACTTTTGCGGATCAATATACAGTCGCTACAGTAACAGTAACAGTAACAGTTTGATAATAGAGATAGAGGTAATAAACATTAAATTTTGATGTTTGGATTGTTGTCTGGAAGTAATGCAACCAAAGACCTGCTGGTTGTGTCATCTTTTTACACTTTATTTCTCAATATTAATGGTGCAGTCAGATCATTCTGGTGGGTCCAGGATAGGCTGCAGCTGCATTTGGTCTCATATCAACATAGACTTCGCCCGAATATTCCTGTTATGGTTTGTGATTGTCTTCTATGCTTTATTTGGGGCTACTGTCTTCTCGGCCCTTGAGAGACCTTCAGAACTGGAGGCACACTGCAGATGGAACAGACAGCTGGCCGAATTTGTTCAGGATCACCAGGTTCCCTCGGAGGACTTGCGTGAGTTGCTGGGACACTATGAGGAGGCCATTGCCGCCGGGATTCGGATGGAAGCACGGAGACCTCGATGGGACTTCTCAGGAGCTTTTTACTTTGTGGCAACTGTAGCCAGCACTATTGGTAAGTCTGAACCTGTCTGGCTGTCTTGTCTGGCTGTCTATCAAATTCAAATTCAAATTAGCTTTATTGGCATGACTTGCACAGTATTGCCAAAGCATTGTATATTGATATCTGTCTATCTATCTATAGTTCTATCTATTGTTCTGCCGTTCTATTTAGCATTCTGTCTGTCTGTCATATTATTTTTCTGCCAGTGTCTATCATTCTGTCTGTCTGTCCATCTATCGTTATATAGTTCTATCTATCGTTCTACCATTCTATTTAGCATTCTGTCTGTCTGTCATACTGTCGTTCTGCCAGTGTCTATCATTCTGTCTGTCTATCTATCTATCTATCTATCTATCTATCTATCTATCTATCTATCTATCTATCTATCTATCTATCTGTCTGTCTGTCTGTCTGTCTGTCTGTCTGTCTCTGTCTATCATTCTGTCTGTCTGCCTATCGTTATATAGTTCTATCTATCGTTCTACCATTCTATTTATCATTCTGTCTGTCTGCCATACTGTCGTTCTGCCAGTGTCTATCATTCTGTCTATCTATCATTCTGTCTATCTATCATTCTGTCTATCTATCTATCTGTCTGTCTGTCTGTCTATCAGTCTGTCTGTCTGTCTATCGTTTTATTGTTCTGTTATGCTATCGTTCTGTCAGTCTATCTATCTATCTATCTATCTATCTATCTATCTATCTATCTATCTATCTATCTATCTATCTATCTATCTGTCTGTCTGTCTGTCTGTCTGTCTGTCTGTCTATCTAACTGTCTGTCTGTCTGTCTGTCTTGTCTATCTATCTATCTATCTATCTATCTATCTATCTATCTATCTATCTATCTATCTATCTATCTATCTATCTATCTATCTATCTATCTATCTATCTATCTATATCTATCTGTCTGTCTGTCTGTCTGTCTGTCTGTCTGTCTATCTATCTATCTATCTATCTATCATCTATCAGTCTGTCTGTCTGTCTGTCTGTCTATCGTTTTATTGTTCTGTTATGCTATCGTTCTGTCAGTCTATCTATCTATCTATCTATCTATCTATCTATCTATCTATCTATCTATCTATCTATCTATCTATCTATCTATCTATCTATCTATCTGTCTGTCTGTCTGTCTGTCTGTCTGTCTGTCTGTCTGTCTGTCTGTCTGTCTGTCTGTCTGTCTGTCTATCCAGCCTTTTCTGAAAAAAAGTCAAAACATACTTTTTTTTTTTAACTTTCCACATAATCTAATAATTTTATTTAGTTATTAAAAATAACAATACAAGTTGTAAATAATTCACCTGTGTGGTTGGGTGTATGTGGTAATTAGCCACTAAAGCAATTCTCTTTCTTGACAGAAAGTTTGTTTATTCCTCCTACGTGACCTTTTCTCTCCATACATTTGTCCTTGTGTTTGAAGAAGCATACTAATACTTCTCCCACTTATAGACTACATATAGTCATTAGCCTTTGGAAGAATCAATATGTTCATACATTTCAGGGTAGAATCACTGTTTACACATGATAACAATCTTTAACATCCTTGTTTTATTATCTGTGCTGTGCTTATCTTTTAGTGGTGAAATAGCAAGAAAATCAATTTCCTGATTCAAATATCCAGAGCTCACATCATAATAGCTTGTAATCATGGATACATGTAAACAGCTCTTTAAATGTACACTGTCCAATATAATGTGTAGTGTGTCAGTACACAAAGTGGAATCTGTAAATGTCATCTTGCTTGCATAACACAACTAATTGTTACCTAAATATTATCGAATGAGCAACTTAAGGTTGATGAAAATCTAGATTTTGTTGCAGTAGAACTGTACTATAGTTTCCCTTTTTTCTTGTAATTTCACTCTGTCAATATTAATTGTTTGTAGTCTGTCAGACTGAATTCAGGATAGCATACTACCATACCACTCTTAGTATTTCTACTCATAGTAGTTTTATATTGCAGTGGAGAAGTATGTTTGTACATTCCCTACAGGTTTATCTGTCTGTAAGTTTGTGGGATTTACGGTGACTTCCATTATTCCAGTAGATGATGAAAAGCGACGTTTTTTTTTTTTTTTTTGATTAAGTCAATGAATCTTTCTTTCCTTCTTTCAAAAACACTGATTCATTCAAAAGCTAAACAACAACTGAAGCATGAGTTATTGAATCATCATTCACTCAACTGAATTGTTTCAAAACACTGATTCATTCAGGAACAAAACACTTTTGTATGTCAGTTGATTTTTTTTGTAAAGCAAAATAGACAAGAATAAAGCTTTGATAATCATTCTAATTCTATGAGAATATGGAAGTTGCTATAATGATAATAACACAGAGGAACGATATCACTGGAATCATTTTAGAACAGTTTTTTTTTTCAGCTGATAAAAACACTGAAAGCTAAACAGAATCCTTCCAACCAAGAGCTCGAACACTTAAGGCCCGTTCACACCAACAACAATAACTATATCGTCCACACCATGATAATGTTCTGTTTACTATAATGCATGCTTCAATTTTGTCACCAGTCACTTTAAATGGTCACTAATTTGTTGTGGGCACTAATATAGTTATTGTTATAGTTATCTTTATACTTAATCCTTTTAAGTGTTAACTTTTAAGCCTTAACTGGCAACATTGTGTCTAAATTGTTGCAAAACCTTTTTTTTTTTTTTTTCAGAAAATCAAAAAATATTTACCAAATCTAAATGGAAAAAATATATTATCGAACCACTCTTTACTCCACTGTTCTCTTTTTTCTCTGCATTTCTGTGTCCATATCAGGTTTCGGGATGGCAGCACCCGCTACACTGAATGGAAAAATCTTCCTTATCTTCTATGGGCTGATAGGCTGCGCAGCCACCATTCTGTTCTTCAACCTCTTTCTGGAACGCATGATAACGCTGATTACATTCCTCACACGCAGATGTCGAAAGCAAAAACAAAAAACTAAGCTGTGTAAAAGACACATTGTCCCCAGTTTGAACACACAACCAGAACATGGAGATGAGCAGGAGGACTGGAAACCTTCTGTTTACTATGTAACCCTCATTTTGGCAACAGTTGCGATTCTGGTGAACTGTGGAGCATCAGGTCTGTACTCAGCCATGGAAGATTGGAGCTACCTAGAGTCTATGTACTTCTGCTTCGTAGCTTTCAGCACCATGGGTTTCGGGGACATGGTGAGCGGACAGAAGGCCCACTATGAAACACGTTGGGTCTACCAGATAGCCAACTCTTTAATGATCATCCTTGGCGTGAGCTGCACCTACTCTCTTTTCAGCGTTACCGCCATCATCATCAAACAGATGTTGAACTGGATTTTGGCCAAGCTGTTCAGCCTGCATTGCTGTCAGTCTCAGGGCTGCTGCTTCATCACAAGTTTGAAAGTCAAAGAACCGGCCAATCAGCAGATCCAGAACACAAGCAACCATCACGGCACCTGTCATGTGGTCAAGGCCTCTCTCCCCTCCAAGAGCAAGTGTAAGTGTGCCAGCACTGCAGTAGAAACTGTGTGCCAGAGCTTGGACACAGCAAACAGTGGCCCAACCTTTGAACACGAAATCAGAGATTCTTACAAACTTTCGAAGGATGATGCAAGTTTTTGGTGCTCTCAGCAAGAACTGTCACCTTAGTCATCATCATAATGTGCGGGAGGATGTGAGAACAGTTGCAGTGTCAATTCATCAGCAGCAAGACACAAACATCAATGCAAAGCCAGTACTGTAAAAAAAAAATCTGTATGTAAATGCAGTGAAAACTTATAAACATAAGCTACTGTAAAAAATATATATATTAGATTTAATAGGTGAATGCATTTCATTTTATTTGGAAGTTAAAAGTGTAAATTACCTTGTAATTTAGGGTGCAAATCTATGTTATAGATTTAACATATGTACTTTTACAGTAAAATTATCTTTATTTTACAATAGAGGACATTCTGAACTAAATTAAATCTCCCAACTTGTGAAGGGAAATTATTTGTTATTCGTTTTTGTAAAAACAGAAATATACTTTCTTGATTGTTTCACCATAATATCCCCACAATGCAAGGAAATTGTAAAGCTATTGATTTAAAATGAACTAATTTTATTCATTAATAAAGAGTTCAAACTCTTAAACCAACCAACCAGCTCTGAAATAAATAAATTAAGGTATTCTGAATTGGATTTTTCATTTATTGTCCTTATACCTGCAGTCATTAGGTCCTATCATTCTAACATATCATTTTATAGCATTTGAACAAGTTTTCCAGCCTATAGTTTCCATTATTGTTAGTTTATAAAATATATATATATTTTTATTATTCACCTGTATTATCATGGTGGTAATTAGTTAATGTAAGTTAAAAAGGAGATTTTGGTATAGTTGAAGTAGATTGGTATACAGTATTAAAAATTATATCACTTAATGAAACATACAGTTATACAATGGGGAAAAAAATTATTTGATCCCCTGCTGATTTTGTACGTTTTCCCACTAACAAAGAAATGATCAGTCAATAATTTTAATGGTAGGTTTATTTGAACAGTGAGAGACAGAATATCACCAACAAATCCAGAAAAACACATTTCAAAAAAGTTATAAATTGATTTGCATTTTAATGAGTCAAATAAGTATTTGACCCCTTTGCAAAACATAACTTAGTACTTGGTGGCAAAACCCTTGTTGGCAATCACAGAGGTCAGATGTTTCTTGTAGTTGGCCACCAGGTTTGCACACATCTCAGGAGGGATTTTGTCCCACTCCTCTTTGCAGATCCTCTCCGAGTCATTAAGGTTTCGAGGCTGACGTTTGGAAACTCGAACCTTCAGCTCCGTCCACAGATTTTCTATGGGATTAAGGTCTGGAGACTGGCTTGGCCACTCCAGGACCTTAATGTGCTTCTTCTTGAGCCACTCCTTTGTTGTCTTGGCTGTGTGTTTTGGGTCATTGTCATGCTGGAATACCCATCCATGACCCATTTTCTGACGGTGCATGGCCCCATCCATCGTCCCTTTGATGTGGTGCAGTTGTCCTGTCCCCTTAGCAGAAAAATACCCCCAAAGCATGGAGGTTTCTACCTCCATGTTTGACGGTGGGGATGGTGTTTTTGGGGTCATAGACAGCATTCCTCCTCCTCCAAACACGGCGAGTTGAGTTGATGCCAAAGAGCTGGATTTTGGTCTCATCTGACCACAACACTTTCACACAGTTCTCCTCTGAATCATTGGCAAACTTCAGTCGGGTCTGAACATGTGCTTTCTTGAGCAGGGGGACCTTGCGTGCGCTGCAGGATTTCAGTCCTTCACGGCATAGTGTTACCAATTGTTTTCTTGGTGACTATGGTCCCAGGTGCCTTGGGATCATTGACAAGATCCTCCCGTGTAGTTCTGGGCTGATTCCTCACCGTCCTCATGATCATTGAAACTCCACGAGGTGAGATCTTGCATGGAGCCCCAGACTGAGGGAGACTGACAGTTATTTTGTGTTTCTTCCATTCATGAATAATCGCACCAACTGTTGTCACCTTCTCACCAAGCTGCTTAGCGATGGTTTTGTAGCCGATTCCAGCCTTGTGTAGGTCTACAGTCTTGTCCTTTACATCCTTGAACAGCTCTTTGGTCTTGGACATGGTGGAGAGTTTGGAATCTGATTGATTGATTGCTTCTGTGGACAGGTGTCTTTTATATACGTAACAAACTGAGATTAGGAGCACTCCTTTTAAGAGAGTGCTCCTAATCTCAGCTCCTTACCTGTATACAAGACACCTGGGAAATCAGAAATCTTGCTGATTGATAGGGGATCAAATACTTATTTCCCTCATTAAAATGCAAATCAGTTTATAACTTTTTTAAATGCATTATAGACTGATCATTTCTTTTTCAGTGGGCAAACGTATAAAATCAGCAGGGGATCAAATAATGTTTTTCCCCACTGTAAGTTGTGAGATAATTACATAATACCAGAAACATTGTCGCAGAATTTTTGGTGTATTTCTGGCAACCACAGCTGCCAGTTTTTACCGTAAAAATAAATTATTATATAAGAATATTCTTTACAGTGCACACAATTTTGAGTAGAGAATTATTTAAATGGAATATACATTTAATTCATTCATAGTGGAATACATTGGTTCTTGTTTTTTGCCGATGGTCCATCTGGAAGCCTCCAAGATGCAGTCTTTCTTGACTTTGTACTTCTCTGTGAGGTATTTTCCATTAAATCATCACAAAGGAGACAAGCATCAGCCATTCTCTATAACTTTAATCACCAAACCACAAAGCAGTGTCCAAAAATGTGTCAGATATCATCATGTTTCCAATACACCGAGTCACTGAATGGCAATTTAAAATAAGTGGAGGTGAAAAGTTGAAACAAACAAAAAAAAAAAAACTTTTTTTTTTTTTTAAATACATTTTGATGTGGAAGAAGTGTATGTTACAAAGACACCATAATTCATAAATAACTTAGAGCCAATGCCAGTGCATGATCCACTGTCTTGTCCATTTTTTCTAGTGCTGCATGGACCGCAAAACCTCACTAAAAGAGTAACGCTGTAAGAGTAGACCTTAAAGCTGGGCTCTTCAAATCTGGTCCTGAGGGCCACTGCCCTGCGGAGTTTTGCTCTAACCCTGATCAAACACACAATCAACGTCTTCAAGATAACTAGAAAATCACAGGTAGGTAAGTTTGATCAGGGTGTGAGCTAAACTAAGATTTGAAGAGCACAGCTTCCCACCTGACTATATGGTTAAGTCCATGGCTATCCTGCAGAACTGGGCTAATTTTACACCTGCTGTGGGCTGATTTTTTCCCCTGCAGGTTTAATGCCGAGTTCACACTGCACGATTTTAGCCCGATTTTTCACTCGCCAACAGGTTTTGATAAATCGCCGGCAAATGCCCGAAATCGGAGGCAAATCGGCGCTCATTCACGCGAGTGGCAATCGCGCAGTGTGAATTATCAAAGACGCGATCTGAGAGAATCGCCGATGCGTCGCCGACGCCCGCGATATATTTGGCATGCTAAATATCTGGAGCTGTAGGTGAATCACAATCACGCTGTGTGCAATGATTTCTGACTGAAAACTACATCGTTGATGACCTTCAGGCTGAAGGCTTCAGCCAATGAGAGACCAAGATACAGGGCAGATCGAAGTTCGGGGAGGAGTTATAGACCAGAATATCAATATTTTAATAGATAGCCTATATAGACTACAATTATATCATACAGAAACAACCCTGCTGAAAAAAACAACAGAACCCTGCCCAAAACACTGTATGGTTTTAATGGAAACTATAATGGTGTCTATAGCCTACTGCATGTGATGGATTCTATTGGTGGGATGTTAAATCCTATTGGAGAAATGCCCAAAACACACTACAAAAAGGAATTTTGTTTATGGTTTTACTGGAAAAAAGCTAATGGTTTATAATGGTATTTTAATGGAAACCACTGGAATTTCTGTGATGGTTTCTATTGGGCTTCTATTGTTCTGTTTTGTTTCAGCAAGCACAAACATTTGCTTGCTGCAACATCAACAGTTAGCCTACTGCTAAATTATTATTTAGCCTACCTCTCTTTGCAGAACACACAATATTTTCTTATCACTTCTCGCGTGTGTTTTGTTGTGAAACGAAGTTTGTGGATCAGACAGAGTTGTCGGCGATTGTGAAATCGTGCAATGTGAACACAGCAGCGACTGAATGCTACCCCAGATAGTCACGCAGTGTGAAAACAAAAGCAATCCAATGAGTTTGATAATCGTGCAATTTTTAAATGATGTTTATTTTAAATTGTCCCTGGACCAGTAGGGTACTCTTGTAATAAAGTAGCGGTGGTTAGGACAGCTTTTAAGTATCAATTCTGCTTAAAAAGATGCAATCTAATCCTGTTTACGTTAAATAAACCTGCTCCCGAGCAGGTTTAATCCTAAGGACCCGTTGCTATGACAACAAGTCTAGGATGATCTTCGAAGAACCAAATAATCCAAGATCAAGCAAAATCGTCAACAATCAAATCCAGCTAACTGAGTTAGCGACGTACGAAGAACGGACCCCACATAAATGAGACTACAGAGATTGTCGGGAACATTCAACATCATCACAAACAGGTAAACTCATCTACTCAGTCAGTTTTTATAGCTATATGCTCAGGATTTTAAACAAATACTGAATTAATTGTCCTAGGAAGCTTATGGTGTTGATCTTGTGCAACCGTGGTGTAGTTATAATTCATAAAGGTTGTGTTAATTTGTGAAAGTTATCATGATGAACAAATCAGCATAATCTTTTGTTGTTCACAAAGTTTATTTTCTACAAGACTCCAAAAGCCAGTGGAAAAAATTCAACTGGCTTTTTGTCATGAGAACCAGGGTGATGTTAACTTCTGGATTGGCCTACAAAAACACATCACTGGAGCACACTAATGGTAGGGGCAAACATGAATTGTGACCCTTATTGAAAATGATCTATTTTTCTTAAATGCCAAAAATCATTAGGACATTAAGTAAAGATCATGTTCCATGAAGATATTTAATAAATTTCCTACCGCAAATACATCAAAACTTATTTTTTTTTTTTGCACCCTCAGATTCCAGATTTTCAAATAGTTGTATCTCGGACAAATATTGTCCTATCCTAACAAACGATACATCAATGGAAAGCTTATTTATTCAGCTTTTAGAATAGATGATGTATAAAAAATTGACCCTTATTACTGGTTTTATAGTCCAGGGTCACAATTGAACTTTGGAGTGCATGGTATCTATATTGTGGCAGCCAATGTTTTTAGATGATCAACATTGATCTCATTATGCTGATACTATGATAGATATTGGGGATTCATTTTATTTAAAGTTAACCAAAATATTCGCTGCATTCGATGCAGAATATTGCAGGTGGGCTTTTAATCCAAACAAAACAGTATTTTTTGTATCAAATAGGCCTATAGTTCAGGGTCCAGTTATCAGATTGCTTATAAAAAAAGGCATAAGTATAAACAAACCTTTTTCAAGAATAGTATTACATTACTATGATTTGTTTATACATCACAAATGATTTGAAAATTAGATCTAATTTTCCTTCAAATTCTCACTAAAAGCATTGCTGAAAATGACCGGAATCGGATCGCAGTCGTAAAGCAAACTGTCGAAACCCGAAATTCGTTATATTCAATACAATTCACATTCTATTTATAATCCACCAAAGTAGAAGATAAACCACAGTATGATAATGTATCTGTGGGTGGCACAGCACTGCCATTTCATCCTCACACTGGCCTGTGAGTGTGCAATAATGAGATGAAGCTGGCGCGGAGGGATACAGCGTAAATGAGGCCAGAGCGCAGCGGCGGCGCATTACTACACCTCAATCTGTGGCTCACTCACTTACACACACATACAGAGAGAGAGAGGAACAGATCCTGCGTTTATACGCCAACGTTTAAAACGTGATTTTACACACATTTATCAGACGGGCCTTGTTTAAGGATGGTAAGTACAGCCTGATGTTTATATTGGTTTTTCTTTTTAGCTAACGGTTTAGCCACTTTAGCATCCTATCAGACAGTTTGACAGCTAATAATGATTGTGCCAATTATTTAAGCTTTCTTTTTACAGTTCGTGATGTCAAACGCAAGATAAATTAAGGTAACGTTAGTAAAAGTAAAAATGCGTCGCAACGCATCGATGTTTTATTTAAACAAACTGCTAATTAGCCAGTTAGCGCTATCCAACAGATGCACATCAACATGTGTTGTATAAATTAAGGAAAAGGCATGTACGATTCACTATGAATTAATCTAAAAGAGATTTTAGAAATGGATAAATGAATAAATTTGGCTAGTTACGTTGCAGTTTAACGCGCTCCCGCTATTGCTCTCGCGCCAGCTGAAGTCTGTCAATCACATGCGCACCAGTTTCTGTATTAGATTTCTTGAATATCCTTTAATGCAAACTAGCCGTTTTTGGTCACAGTAGACCCTAGTGGTTGCAAATGCATGCTTTGCATTGCATTACAAATATGCATGATGTAAATTCACAGCGCTGACAGCTTTTGGGTGTCTCTCGGATGTCGGATGCATATTACTATTGCAAGTTAAGTATGCATCGCATCATGCGTGTTGCCTTCACGCAGTGTTTCTGCTCATCTCGGTGTGTGAACAGTGACTGGCTGCTAATTTTACATGGGCTGAGCTCATTGCCTTTAACAGAAGGATAAGTGTGGGCGTGGTGGTGTAAAAATAACCATCAGCAAAGCATATGCGCTCAAGTTCCTCAATTCTGGAAGAATCTGTCGCTTAGCTTGCTTTACCTCCATGTATTTGCTTTGCATGCACGTTCACAAAGTTTGCAAACGTCCTGCGGATATGAGACTGTCTCTCTTTTGCATTCGCATGGGCCAAAGTTGCAACATGTAAGGTAGCTGTTGCGCACCGGTTGTTTAAAAAAAAAAAAGCGATTCAGCATCACTCAGCCCCAAGATGATCACACAGATGTATAAGGCATAAATATGAATGGAGTGGACAGTGAGGTTGCATATTGCAGCAGGCTGAACTGCAGTGACGGATCCCGGTTGTCCCCCTCCCCCCTTTCCCCCTGCATTGAACCAAATCAAAGCTGGTGCAGCAACACGCTGACACTGGATCTGCAGTGCAGACGCCCGCTCTCGCTCATCAAATTGGAATGCATCTCGGAGAGGACTCTTGTTGCATGACAAACATTTGTCCGCTCATGCTCCACTTAATCCACAGTAATTGCTGCAGTCATTGAAATGCGGTAACGGGCTTAAGAAGCAGCGCGCAGAATATGTTAGCCGGAAGCAACGGAGACGGCAGCCCACCTGCATCCAAACCAGGCATTTAACTCTCCGTGTGCATCTGGTCCTGGAGGGCATGTGTGCACCTGATGTCTGATACAGGCCCGCCATTACGTTGCACTAACCTGAAGTTTGAATAATACATTTCTTCTGTTTCTAGGAGAAGCATTGTTTGCATGGTACTCGGAGTCACTCAAGATTCTTTTTTTCAGTACGATTAAGCGGTTTTCGCGAAAGAGATGACAAAAGTCAAATTTTTTATGCAAATGAGCAGTGATATGATCAAGAAAAGTGTAGTTTTTCTTGTTTTTTTTAGAAATAGATTTTTAAAAGACATGTCAGGTTTTGCACTCTTTGAATACGTTTTCTTCCCCAAACCAAATGAACAGTTTAATAAAATGTCAAGTGGTATAACCAAACAAAAGGTTATTTTAACATTTTCCTTAAACTTTGAATGCGAGTCTATGCAAAATGTTCAAAAATGTAAAAAAAAAATATATGCTAGCATTCAAAAGTTTGGAATTTGAGTAATTTGAGAAATATAATAAATGCTGTTAAATTGTGGTAATATTTTTCTGTATTTTTTTTTTTAAATTGTGTTTTTGATCAAATAAATGATGCCTTGTTGAGCATAAGAGACTATTCAAAACATAAAATCTTACTGACCCCAAACCATTGAATGGCAGTGAATTTTTTTTAATTCAGCAAATATCAATAAATATGAATTCGTAAATATCATTTTTTAGAAGTCTGACACATGGTTGTTTTCGAAATCGTCTCTATACCCTCATTTGCTCATTCCATTAGTTCACTAATATAATGAATGAAAACTAGGAGGCGAATTTGGACACTGAGTGTACCAGAAGGGCTGCCACTTTTACTTTGTGCTTGCCGTTTAATAATAATTAGAAAACTTTACAGGCTGCCACCTCCAGTAGTAATAAAGATTTATGTTGAATTCTGTCATGAAAACTAGCATTGTATAAACCACCATTAAACTATTTAATAATCAATTAAAAATAAATTTATAGCTTTATGATTTTCCGCTATACCCAAATTAGACAAACGTTTTGGAAAATAGACGGATGGATGATTCAGCTGCAGTCGCCATCATCTGGCCAAGCGTGGGAATTCATACGACCCTCACAATGCATTATGGGTATATAGGGTTATTTTGGACAAAATGCATTTTATGGCCTGATTTAATCTTGCCTTCCTTTATAATAAGGCCAAATTATCTGATGTTTGAAGATTCATATTGACTTTGACACACAGTCACGAGGGTCTGCAGGGGCCTTCTCTATAATATCTTTTTTTTTTTTTTTTTGTGCAACTTTGCTGGTCGCACCACATGACTATTTTAGACAAAAGGTTTTTAAATGTTAATTTTTAATAGAAGCTGTCAAGCTGTATTGATTTGTTTAAAAAACTTTTTTCATTAAGAAATAATTATAAAAGGTCATTTTTCTTTGCAAGAATTTAATTTATTCAAAAAGGCTTTTTCTTGGTGATACAGCTGTCCAGATGTTGTAATCATACCGTTTTCCCCTCCAAAATAGAGATATTTTTTTAAAATATAGAATTTAAATTATGCTCATCGTGGAAGAAGTGTATAAGTAATTGTATAATTTACTTTTTTTTTTTGCATAAATCTGGACCAAAAGAAATGATTGACCCATGTTGTAATTTAGGAAGCACATGCAGTTTCCTGTTACGCTTTTACAGAACAAAATTTGATTATGCACAGGCACACATCTTGTGTTTTGCTGTGCCCTCCTGTATTAGAGAGAACCATTTATATCAGTCGTTTTCTCATCTCACAAATGGCGAGCCAAATGTGTTAAAGCTAAAGTCATTGCCTCGTATGTGGATGAGTCAGATCCATGTCCGCTGTTTCCTTATGGATCATTTTACACCCTGTCCATTTTAAGCTCCAAGCTTTATGAATCACCCGCCTTTGAATACAAGGGAGCGTGTTCTGCTGCCTCCTCTCAGAAAAGACACAGCTGAATCACGCAGAGTGAATCACGTGTACAGATGAATCCTCTCCTCTTTAATAATTGAATAATGAACTCCGTGTCAGAGCGAAGCGCAATCATTTTAAGTGTGTCGCATTCATGACCCCCTAAGTGGCACTGTCTAATTATAACTGCCGTGGATATTTTTGAAGGAGTATTTTTATGCATGTCCTTCATTATACTCATTTAGTCAGAGGTGTGTGTGTGTGTGTGTGTGTGAGCACTGCAAAATTGGAGCTTTTCTGATAGTGATGTGGCACTGAGCTGATTGACTTCATCTCTCCCTCTTTTTTCCAATACAGGCAGATCAGCTGACCGAGGAACAGATCGCTGGTGAGTGAACTCTTGACAGTCAGCTTCAAAAAGGCCACTAAAGCTGTCTTGCACATTATATCATCAGTGCACAGACATACACGCACCATATTGCTACCTCATTAAGTATGGGCTGACAGACTAATTCTCTGCCCCTCATATTTTTTGAGATTCACTCTCACTGAAAAATTGTCTAGTACCATGGTTCTTGTCCAAAGGGCCAGGACCCACTAGGGGATCTTATCGCACTTCCAAGGGGAAAATTTATTTTTAAAAAACAAAGCGGATTTTGAAAAGATATAAACTGACATTCTATTTTTTTTCCCCTTAGCAAGTGTAATTTGTATTTTAATTCTGGATACATGAGAGAATTTTAAAAGTGTGATAATATCTTGGCCTAAATGGGGGGTATGTAATTTTCTGCTTTAATGCTGTAGCTTTTTGAATGAGGCGAAGTGCTAAACAAAACGGTGTTTGTGATTGGCACACTACCGTGCTTTTTTCACACTTTATAGTGTACTTTTTTTTTTTTTTTTTTTTTTTTTTAGTATGCAAATTTTCTTTATACACTGAGTGCCCAGATGGCCCACTTCCCAAAATGTGCAAGAAGTTTAAGCCCAAAGTATACTTAGGTTTTTACACACATCCGAGGGTGCACACACTGCCTGATTTTTGTTTTTTAGTTTAAAAAAGCACAAAGATATTTTATCTGCCTTAACTTCTGGACAGTGTACAAAAATGAAAATTGCTAGAGTGCACGTCGACCGCTTGCGTCAAATGGAGAATAGTTTGAAAGGCTAGGCGTTCAACTGGATGCATACAATACCTGTAAAAAAAAATGGAAGTATACTTCAAGCTTTAGGATTAGTACATGGATTTCCTACAGTACAACGCACTGTAATCTTGACTTATCATTTCCAGTTAATTAGTCATACAGGAAGTAATATCAGCTGGACTTGTTTAAAAATCTCTTTCTTTACTCATTTGATTCCACTGCCATATTTTCATAGTATTTTTTTTTTTTAATAAAAACTAGGGATGTAACGATTCAGTAATGAAAAGCAGTACCATACCCCCTGTTTTAAGAGTTGCTTGGACTTCAAAAAAGTAGATGTACAATACTTGTATGTTGGTAATTCAAAACAGAGTTCAAGGAGGCGTTCTCACTCTTCGACAAAGATGGCGATGGCACCATTACCACCAAAGAGCTGGGCACAGTGATGCGCTCATTGGGTCAGAACCCCACTGAGGCCGAGCTCCAGGATATGATCAACGAGGTAGATGCTGATGGTAAGATCACAAACAGTTATAACTTTCCACAGCCCTGCTGTCTTTTCTGTTTGATACTACAAGTGCGTTGTTTTAGTCAGGTAAAGTTATGTGGCTTCTTAGATCCAATCCTGCTCAAAGAGGTCCACTGTACTGCAGAGTTTAGTTCCAGTTATAATTAAAACACCTGGACCAGCTAATGAGGGTTTTCAGGATTACTGGAAACTTCCTGGAGCTAAACTCTGCAGGACGTTGGCCCTCCAGGAGCAGGATTGGACACCCCCGTCCTAGATCAAGGTGGTGTTAAGTGTCTTTCTCAGGAGGGCAGGTTAACATTGGCAAGGACTGCCCTGTGAGTCCAAGATGGTTGGTTTCATCCTCAGTCAGCATGCCCATAGAGAGCCATTCTTGGACCACCCGATACATATTACACATCAAAATGGAAAGAGCTGTCAAGAAGTGCATTCTGATTTGCTGGAAGCTACAGGCATCCTTTGAGAACCAGGGGTGTGCAGTTTTATATCAGGCCAGCAGGTAACAAGGTTTTGTTTAGAAGCTGGCAGGCTTCTCTGGAAGATCTTGACACAAGCTTGGAAAAGTTTGAAAGATATTGAAGTCTACTGCCTCATGCTTTTCATTTAATCTTGTGGTAAATGGCAACAACATGGTCTGTCCACAGGCAACGGAACTATAGACTTCCCAGAGTTCCTAACCATGATGGCACGGAAAATGAAGGACACGGACAGTGAAGAGGAAATCCGAGAAGCTTTCAGAGTCTTTGACAAGGTGAGGAAATGTCACCGTTAACCACAGCTGCCATGAACTTGAAACCTGATGAAGCACTGAACTGATTCATGAAACTTAATCTTGAAGAATCTTAATGAAGGTTCAGGGTAGCTGCTTTTGAACACAAGAACACTTCTGACCCACTTCTCAGGGTCAGGTGAACCAAAACCAGCTGAAATACACAAGGCCTCCTTGAAAATGATCAGTCAACTAGTCATCCAGACAACCCGCTGACTTTGAAACTGTGTAGCTGCTTTGAAGTGTTTACGTAAGAACTGCGCAGGTGTGTTTTCTAGACAGTGGGTGAGATTATTCACCATGTGGGCACAGGCTGCAGCAGGCCGTTGACGAGAGTGCTTGAAACAGCTTGAGTTGGTTTTGGGTTTTCTTGATTGCTTCTCCACTTGCTTTGAACTTGGGATGAATATTTTGTTGTCAGATATTTGAACACAAAACAAATAATGAAATGAAATAAATGAAAAGCAATCAATATAACACACAAACGAAATCACATTTTTGTTTCATGTGTCCTTATTCAGAAAAAGAAGAGATGAAAGTTGACTTCTTAAGGTTCCGATATGCTTCAAGCAAAATTGACTGAAAGGTTACAAACAGGTGAAAAAATAGGCAAAACAAAGGTGTTTGAGTTTGTTTCAATAGTTCAAAACGGCTCGCCAGTGCGGAAATTGTCAAACTTTTTCTTTTTTTTTTGCAAAACATCTTCGAACTGCCATTGGTCCATTGCTTATTAGGTGGGTGTGGTCTAAAGCCCCACTTCTTTGACATGAAATTCTTTTAAGGTTCATTTGTTCACTCAGTCTGTTAAGACCAGACACCAGTGAAAACGAGAATACTAAACACGTTGGGAGTATTTCAGGGCACAAGTTACAAGTTTCCAGAAGCGCCACTGTTTCACCATAAAAGTGGATCCTCATCCAGAGAGAAGAGCTAATATTCCCATTAAAATCAAAATATTGCCGCACATTTGTACGTGTCTGAAAACACACGCGGCTGCTATCACATCTCAACATCGCGTATCCACAGTGACGGCCAGTGTATTCAGATGTGACAGAGAGATTTAGGAGGGTTTCTGTGAGAAATTGATGCTCGTGGCAGGCAAAGGGAAATCAGTCTGAGTAATTTCATTAGTGTGTGTGTGCAGAGCCAGTAATCTTGCACATCCCTGGTTTGAACAGCCCTTTGTAGGCGTGTTGGAACTGCATAGCATTTCTGCAGTTTCCAGTAGATACTGTACTGTTAACATTTGCAGATGTCCAAATATTATGAAGCTATTGTGCATAATATTCTCTCTTCAGGATGGAAATGGCTATATCAGTGCAGCCGAGCTACGTCATGTCATGACCAACCTGGGTGAGAAGTTGACAGACGAGGAAGTGGATGAGATGATCCGAGAGGCAGATATTGATGGAGACGGTCAGGTCAACTATGAAGGTGAGCTGCTGTAGCACATTTCGTCATTCATGCAGGAACATTTTTTGGAAAGTTGTATTATGCAACCAAAATGACATTAAGCAAACAATTTATTTGGATTGTTTTCAATAGTGAGGTTAGAGGTTGTTCATTTGCACTGTTGTTTAAATCAATTTTTAATTAGAGAAAGTGGTTTCATTCTTTACACCTGCATTGAATGTTCAACACATCCGTTCTAGAATGTGATGGTGTAATGAAATGCAGTGACGGTACATGGGTGATATATCTAAAAATAGAAGGGACTTGTACCTGATAATTAGTGGTGTTTGCTTGGCAAGCATCAGACATGCATCCTTTTTACTATTGCCATTTTGCTAATCCCATATATTTTTACACTAAAAATACACTCATTAAAAAATTGAAGTGTTTAAAAAGAAATTAATACTTGAATTAAGCAAGGATGCATTGAAAGTGACTAAAGTCATTTATAATTGTACAAAATATTTCAGTTTCAAATATGTGTTCTTTTGAACTTTCTTTTTATCAAAGAATCCTGAAACAATTGTATCACTTTTTCTAAAAAAAAATATATATATATTAAACCGTATTACTGTTTTTACTATTGATAACTTTAATATATAAATATAAAAAATAGAAAATATTTTTAGATGATCACTTATAAGTACATATTTTTGATAAATTCAGCTTTGGTGAGCAAAAGGGACATCATTCAAAACAAGGAAGAAAACACACACACACACACACACACACACACACACACACACGTAAAAACTTGTTTATGCTACATTGTGGGGACCAAATTTTATAATTGAATTTTCATTTTGCACTAAATGTTGCACATATGTATGGGAAAATGTAAATTTAAATACAGAAATACATTGCCATTTTACGTATTGCATTGTCATTTTGCATATTACATTTCAAAATGTATTTGGCTACCCATATGCTTCCATATTTTATATATATATATATATATATATATATATATATATATATATATATATATATATATATATATATATACACACACACACAAATTGTTACATAATAAAACGGTCCTTAATTGACAGTTGCTAGAAGCTGCTAGAAAATGTTTGGTCTAACGTTGGTTCCAGCACATTCCAATTTGGTGCATTCCAAAATTATTTCATAATAGCCCTTAAGATTATTTGAGAATAGAAAATCCTTCTATTTATTTTTTTTAACATTGGTCAATGTCAGGAATCACCATTCGATTACTATTATCTGTTTTTCTGTCTTCACAGAGTTTGTCCAGATGATGACTGCAAAGTGAAGGATTGTCATCCTATATCTTTCTCTCTTACATTGCTTGTCCTACTAAGATCACTCTGTCTTTAAAAAGAAAAAAAAATCTAAAGTTTACTTCAGAGAGTATTAGAATTTCAAATTCTGTGATCTCTTACCAAAAACAAAATCGATTCAAATTTCAAAATCAATTTGTGAAAAATACTAGCAGAATTGTCCCAGCAGAAGTGAATGGACCAAGCATAACTGCATGAGCCCTTTTGGAGCAAACGTCTCCAGACCTGACAAAAATTTTGAGGACAGGACGTCACTTTAGTCGCATACGAGTTGAAGTCCATGCCTAATATGGCAGAGAACATCTCCTTTCATGAGTGTTCTTCATCACTGAAAAATAGAGTAAATTAAAATAAAAAAATACGTATAATAATAATTATAATAATAATAATGCTAAAACAGTGTGGTAAATAGTCCAGGGTCACAGTGCTGCCTTGAATACAAACTGAGCAAAAACAACTGCGTGTGACCCCTGTGGTGAAGTCATGCTTTTGCGTGTTGCCTTCTCCTGTTTAAGACTCCAAACAGAACAAAAACTGGATGTTTATGAAGACGTACATATTGTAAAAACCCGACGTCATGCTCATACTCTGTATAACTGCGGTTTAATGGCGGCGTACGACTTGAAGAGTGTCTTTATGGGCTATAAGGCATGTACTTGGAGCCAGTGGTTTCTGTCAGCTGGTTTAAACCTTTGTTAATGTGGGTTTTGTCTCTGATGACTTCAAACTTTGTGGGAGCGTGGCGATGCAGAATTGAAATGACAGAGGAACGCAAATAGCATAACTGTAAAATATATAGTTACATAAGTAATCATAATGCTATCAGTGTTATGCTTTATAAATGTACCGTTCTCCAATATTAACGTCTGGTAAAACTTTACATTGCCTATTGTTATTCTAGTTAGGTCTGTGACTTTTGTTTGATCCATGGTCTTGAAATGTGCCATAATACTCGTAAGCCTCAACTTTCTCTTTCAAGAGATCTTGTAGTCAATTAAGAAGTATGTTATCAGTCTATGAATATACACACAAATATCTATATATATATAAATATATTTGCACTTTGGTGTAGATTATACATTCAACCACAGAAGAGGAACCTGCTGCTGCTTTACGGCTCATTTGTCTCTTGCTCTCGTGGGTTTGTCAGAACCTCTTGTTGTCAAGTGCTCCGAATTTCATTTGCGCTCTGCTTGCAAGACGACCGATAAAGGTGAAACTGTCGATTGTTGGTTATTTTGAGCGGGGAAAAGACAGTGTACCAACTTATGTTGCTAGTAAGACTATGAAGGGCTTGTTATTGGTCTAATAATTGGGTTATTTATTTATTTTCTAGCTGAAATGTATTACTCCTCTGGAAGAGCTTTACATAGCATATCTTACTCTGTTCTGGACTGTTTGGACAGTTTTGCGTTGGCAGGGTTTGAAATTGAGCGACCGGACTGGGAATGCTCAACATGTGAAATCTGTATGGATAATATGTGAAATATGTATCAGTGTTTTCCAATAAAAATAAATGTATATGTTTATGCATACACTTCTGTGTTTGCCGTTCATGTTGTCATATGCAACTGTGACTTGTTAGGTTTTGCCATCAGCTCCAAGCTGATCTGCTCACTCTCCCGAGAGGTCTCCAGCTGACTCTGAACTATTTGGGAACTCAGGATTGTGCTGGATGGAGCTGTAATCTGGGGTTAAATAGGGACATACCTTCTTTTCCCTTTTGCATAAGATGTCGAATACGGAGTGATTTGCCTTTTTAATTATGTGCTGTCATGAGATCGCTCAGGACACTTAGTGTAAGAAGAATTTAAAAGGACCTCATTTGCACTTTTGCTATTTTAAGATGCTAATTCATTGTAAATGCATATTAGAAGTTTAACAATTTACAAAGCAAGACGTCACAAGACCTACATATGAAAAGCAGGTGCATCATTTATAAGGCCTGGGGCCTTGAACAATATTGGGGTAAAACAATTTAAAAAAAAAAAAAAAAAAATTTTTGGAAAAACCAGGTCTCTCCTGTGGTCATAGAAAACCTGAATATAAATGTGGTAGCCTAATAAACCTGATTTCTAGACATGAGTACTAGCTAATACAAGCTCTAAAATATATTGTTCACTTCTAAAAATGAAGGTTCTTTATTGGTGCCTATGATTTCAAGAAGAACCTTTAACATCCAAGGAACCTTTGCACAAAAGGTTTTTAAAGCGTTCTTCACTAAGGAAAAATAGCTCTTTTGAAAACCTGGTTCCAAAAATTGCAGTTTACATTGCAGTTCAAAAACAAACTTTGGATTCTTTATTTTTAACAGTGTTGTAGATTTTGAGTAAAAAAACCTTATTCCTAGTCCTGCTTATCTAGTAAATTACAAACTGGAAGACATTACAAACAGGGAACCTTGAAGAACGTTCAACTCCTGAAATGAAATTTAATTGTTTTAATCATAACTATTTTAGTTCTATTTTACTCAAGCAATGCATGGAATAGTGTTGTCGACGATGGAATTTAGTAGCTAGAACCACCTCACTAGATGTGACTGGGAGTGAAATGCAAGCTGGACAGTTGATGGCGCCATTTTCTTACTTATTCAGTATTTTGCATGTCAACACATTTACCAGAGAATTGTAAAAGAAATGCGTTTAACTCTTCTAAAAGACTGAAAAAAAAAAATTCTGAATATTTTAATTAAAAAAATGAAAATAAATGAAACTTAGGAAGGTTTAAAAATCATTTAAAAGAAACTTCTCCGATTTATATTTTTCCCGCCTTGTGTGTTGACGGCAGAAGTGTTGGGAGGCTAATTAGCGTTGTTTGCTAAGGTAAGCATTACTATTATTGATTTTACTTGTTTGTTCATATCTTTAGCATAAGTATTATACTTTGGCAGTGTAAGGTCAGGCCTATCATTACTATTTATTTATTTTTTTAACTTGTCAGCAATAAGATATTTTACAGCAGCTTAGATTGTGTTACCTAAAGTATAACAGAGATTTGTATATGTCCAGATCTACGCAGCACTGTGTATAACTGCTGTCTTTAGTATACACATGGTTTTAAACAATTTATCTTGATATAAAATATACAACTGTGAAACTACATATGTCTTTAAGATAATTCAGTACTGCGTGTTTACCACTGAACCTTGGCAACATTAGCAAATTGCAGTTAATGAGAGATGCTAGGCTAATTCACTATCATACCAAAGCGTAATGGAAAAATAGCAGAGATGGTTGTGTGATGTTAATCTAAAGCACTCCCACTGTGACCTGTGGAAAATGTTTGTGTGGTCTACATCGTGTTGAAGCAGACGTGTGTTTATTGATCCATTGTCAAATGGAGGAGAAAATAGTCTGGTTTCTTTCTTCCTCCCTGTACAGTTCTCCTCCATCCTCCACTGCTATACCACTGTCTATTGATTGTAAATGACGAAAGGCTTTTGTGGCCATATGTGCGTATGTGCATTGTCCAACCTCAACCCTCTTCTCAAATTTATATTGCAACATTTGTAAGTCTACTACTGTTCTGTGATATTGTTCTAGCAGTGATTTTTGCTAATCACTGACACATAAGGCAGGTCACTGAGGGCATGCATAATGTATATCACATATCATGTGACATTTTTTGAGGTAAAGCAGAGAAATTAAGATAACCATGGTAAAATAGTTTATCTTTCAGTGACGTAAGGCTGGAATACAGTACATGACTTTTTAAATCTAGCACACAAAATTTTTCAAAAATGTTTGACATCCTGCAACTGGATGGGTTCATAGGTTGAAGCTAAAACATTCTCTTTGCCCATCATAGACAATACAGTTTCTTCATATCACTTTGCAAAATTATTTTTGAATTGTTGCAAAGTCTTAAGTTAATGTCAAAGGTGTGAAAAAAAAAAAAAAAAAGTGTGAAAATAGACAGCATTTCTGTGTAAAGCGCAGCAGCTATATGGAAGACTGACAGTCTGAAAATAGCATAAAAAACCAGGGGTAATAATAATATAGACCATATGTGTCAGAGAAACAAGTGCGCGGCTGCCTTTGAACTTTTGTCTTTGAACATAGATGTTTTTGTGGTAGCTCTGTATATTTCTGTGGAATCCCTGTTGAAAAGCTGGTGAAGTGAATTTGCAGATTTAATGAAAGTTATCGTGAGCATCGTAAAGTTTTAAGTGTAATGTCAGTAGTCCAAGAAGATTTTAAAGCAAATGGTTCATCCATAAATCCATGCGAACTTACCTTTATTCTGTGGAGAAACAGTAAGACAGAACACAACGAACGCAATGCTGAAAAGGGGCAGAGCTACATAAGGTCTATAGAAATATAGAGAAATATATACAGCACAAAAATGGAAGTTCAAACACCAAATTCTAAAGATGGATGTGTACTTGTTTCTCTGGTGCATAACATCTTTAAAGTAAGGAGCTTAAATTAGAACACCAACACTGAAACCCTCTGTACATAGAAGACATATTAGGGTTCCTTGAAATATGTTGTTCCAGTAAGTGTGGCTGAAGAATTAAAGTAAATTTGAATCCAGAAAATAAGATGGTTTTTTTGTTGTTGTTTTTCAATGAAAATACTCAGGTAAGTTATACAGGTGCATCTCAATAAATTAGAATGTCGCGGAAAAGTTCATTTATTTCAGTAATTCAACTCAAATTGGGAAACTCGTGTATTAAATAAATTCAATGCACACAGACTGAAGTAGTTTAAGTCTTTGGTTCTTTTAATTGTGATGATTTTGGCTAACATTTAACAAAAACCCACCAATCTCAACAAATTAGAATATTTAATAAGACCAATTAAAAAAAAACATTTTTAGTGAATTGTTGGCCTTTCTGGAAAGTATGTTCATTTACTGTATATGCACTAAATACAATGCTTTTGGCAGTGTGGGCAGGTGCCAAATCCCGCTGGAAAATGAAATCAGCATCTCCATAAAGCTTGTCAGCAGAAGGAAGCATGAAGTGCTCCAAAATTACTTGGTAAACGGGTGCAGTGGCTTTGGTTTTCAAGAAACACAATGGACCAACACCAGCAGATGACATTGAACCCCAAATCATCACAGACTATGAAAACTTAACACTGGACTTCAAGCAACTTGGGCTGTGAGCCTCTCAACCCTTCCTCCAGACTCTAGGACCTTGGTTTCCAAATGAAATACAAAACTTGCTCTCATCTGAAAAGAGGACTTTGGACCACTGGGCAACAGTCCAGTTCTTCTTCTCCTTAGCCCATGTAAGACGCCTCTGATGTTGTCTGTGGTTCAGGAGTGGCTTAACAAGAGGAATATGACAACTGTAGCCAAATTCCTCGACACGTCTGTGTGTGGTGGCTCTTGATGCCTTGACCCCAGCCTCAGCCCATTCCTTGTGAAGTTCACCCAAATTCTTGAATAGATTTTGCGCTTCTCTCGGTTGGTTGTGCATTTTTTTTCTTCCACACTTTTTCCTTCCACTCAACTTTCTGTTAACATGCTTGGATACAGCACTCTGTGAACAGCCAGCTTCTTTGGCAATGAATGTTTGTGGCTTACCCTCCTTGTGAAGGGTGTCAGTGATTGTCTTCTGGACAACTGTCAGATCAGCAGTCTTCCCCATGATTGTGTAGCCTAGTGAACCAAACTGAGCGACCATTTTGAAGGCTCAGGAAACCTTTGCAGGTGTTTTGAGTTGATTAGCTGATTGGCATGTCACCATATTCTAATTTGTTGACATAGTGAATTGGTGGGTTTTTGTTAAGTGTGAGCCAAAATCATCACAATTAAAAGAACTAAAGACTTAAACTACTTCAGTCTGTGTGCATTGAATTTATTTAATACACAAGTTTCACAATTTGAGTTGAATTACTGAAATAAATGAACTTTTCCACGACATTCTAATTTATTGAGATGCACCTGTATATAAAATTACTAATTGTAAGAAATTGCTATTTAATATACATATAAGTGTTATAGCCTGATGAATCATTTCGAGACTTACTGCTGACTGGAACAAATCATTATTTTGAACTGGTTCTTTTTAGTGAACTTGATGAACCAGTACACCAAATCGGACTGAATCATTTAAAACAGTTTGCAGCTTGAGTCAACATTTAGCCTGTTAACTTGTCCAAAAATGAGTTTTGACTGAGCAGCTAGCAAAATTATAGCTTATTGAGCATGTTTGACACTGTGACTTGAAATGAAGTGATATCCCGGCCAGAGGCAATTTTTTTTTTTTTCAGATGTAACCAATTTTTCTTGGGCATCAGAAGAGGAAAAATTATAGTATTACAAATCATTTATACCCTACTAGAAATATATTTATGGCTTGACTTAATCAGAGTTTGATCCTGCTCATGTAACAACGAAGGAACCGGTTTGTTGTAAAATAATCAGACTTCCATTCATTAATGCTGACAACAATGGAGCTGCTTTTGTCAAGAGACTTATTTCTTTGCACAAAATAACACAATGGTACAAGTGGATTGCCAAATCATTGTTTTAAGTGTTAAAAGGATAGTCTAAATTAAACCATCTGAAATAAAACTTCTGTCATCATTTACTCACCTACATGTTGTTCCAAACCTGTATGAATTTCTTCCTTCTGCGTAACACAAAAGATATTTTGAAGAATGTTGTTAACCAAACAGTTTCCGTTCCCTTTGACCTCCATTGTATTTTTTTAGTCCATACAGTGTCAAAAGTCAAAGGGAACCGAAACTGGTAACCAACTTTCTTCAAAATACCTTCTTTTACGTTTCAAAGAAAGAAGCAAGTCATACAAGTTTGGAATGACAGGAGGGTGAGTAAATGATAACACAAGTTTAATTTTTACCTGGGCTATCCTTTTAACTCTTAAAACCTAAAAAAAAAAAAAAAAGTTTAAGAACGCTGATTTGGTAATCATCTTGTTCCAAAAGTTAAGGCCTTTCCACACTGAGCGCAATGCGAATTGCATTCGAATGTTGCTTTCACACCAAAACGAATGTTCGCCTTCTGCTAATTCACGCCTGCACGCTAGGTGGCGCTGACCAACAATGCATTTTTTCTTCGTCGCGTATGTATCTCGTGTGGTTTACATCATCCACTGCTCAATATACAGCATTAAATTAAGATAAATAACTTTTTTTCTCTTTTTTTTTTTCTTCATCAGAAACACAAAATATCCATAATGCTTACAAGAATGCATCTGAAATAATTAGAGGTAAAAGTAGCATCAAGCTACACTGAAAATGTATGTAATTATTAACGTTTTTGCTCAAAACCCACTTTAAATCATCATTGAGTGCTTGTAATAACTTCCGATTGTGATCTAAAATGGATTTTGATTTCTATAATATGCAGACAAGCACTCTTTGTATGTTTTATAATGGACTGATCGATACCCGCTTGTCATGTGTCATAAACATCCTTTATTGTTAAAAAAAAATAACGTGAGCTGCATAAAACATACAGAAAACCTATCTTCATAACTATAGGTCTATTTGCTTTCATATTTCATGTGTAGAAAAATATTTTTTTTATATACGGAAGGGCAAGAGATTACATGATTGACAGGCCTAGAGTGAACGAGCTCTGACTCATAAACAGTCCTAGAAGATAATGGACGGTACTTTTCAGATCACATAACTCAGTGGAGAATTAATAGAAATGTTATTCTGCATTAAGAACGTGAGAATAGTGTGTTCTTAAATACCAACAATTACAAGAACTCAGCATTCACTCTCTTATCTCTCTTGCGAAAAAAGTCCTCTACTTCTGTGTTTTTACACTCATGTTCAGTACAGTCTTCTGAGCTTTTAGCGCCACCGCGTCGACCTTTTGGGTAACAGCAGTTGCTCTGGCCACGTGATGTAATGCTCAAATCTTATTGGACGGCCCGTGTTTTCGCTTTGCGAAATTGAAAACATTCGTCGGACTGGACGAAAAAAAAACATCTGCATTTTCGGTGCATGAATGTTCGCGGCCTATGTGGAAGCATCCATAGGAAGCTGTTTTATTCCAGTGTGTCATCACGTCCAAAATTCGTTTCGCTTTTTCGCGCTCAGTGTGGAAAGGCTTTTATACAAAAAACGTATGCAGCAATGGCACACACAAAGCTTGGTGTCAATATGTCTCAGCTTTGCAGAGATGCAGCCTCAGATGCAGTTTGGCATGCCAGCAAAATTTTTGATGCATTAAACAAAACCATTTTGTTTATCAATATGAAATTCAATTTTTTTTTTTTTTTTTTTTTTTTGCCAGCATGGTCTGAAGATGATCTGAGTCGAATTTGGTGAAAATCGGACCAACAGTCTAAGAGATGTTTGAAAAAGTAAGAAAATTAAAATGTCAGACAGGAGGTTTGGCTGATTATGGCTTATTTGGTATTGATGCTCTCGGCATGACCCAAGGAATCTATCAAGACCAGTCTCATGACAATAGGCAAAACTAATCAAAAGCTATTAGCATTTTTTGAAATTTCATTGTAATTATTGACCACAAGGTGGCGATGGCACAAAACATCTTAAATACCTTTAGGGCATGGTGTCGAAGACACATACAGTACTGTGTTTCATAATGATGTGCCAATGCATTCATAAAATATAGCATTTTACAACTAAATTCAAAATGGCCAATGGATGACATTGGGTATGGATTGGTTATGTTCAACTCAGTATGTGCCACCGAATCTAAGCTACTAGTCTTGTGATTTTTGGCCGATCCATTCAGAAATTATAAGCAAAATAGCCATTTTTCACATCTCATGACCAACTAGATGGCACTATTCCCGAAACTGTGCAAGTCATGGTCATTATAACACACACCAAGTTTGGTTTCAATATGCTAAATCATTGCTGAGATTCTGAGTATAGGCTTTTTGATGCATTTTGATGTGCTCTTTGTCAAATTTGTTTGCGCATTATTTGAGAATGGTTTAACTAATCAATTTGAATTCCATAACTTTTTGTCAGCATGGTCTAAAAATGATCCGAGCAAATTTTGGTGAAAATCAGACAAACCGTCTAGGATGACTACGAAAAAGTAGGTTTTTCAAATAATTCAAAACTGCAAAAATCTTGACCCATAGAAATTTAAATTGCATA
This sequence comes from Acrossocheilus fasciatus, assembly GCA_036784905.1. Lineage (NCBI taxonomy): Eukaryota > Metazoa > Chordata > Actinopteri > Cypriniformes > Cyprinidae > Acrossocheilus > Acrossocheilus fasciatus. The sequence goes on from CM071952.1 coordinate 8,196,016, forward strand.
TTTGTTTAACACTGCATGAGCTATGGAATTAGAGGAAAAAATAACTTTATGGTTCAAAAGTTATTAGCACAAACCTGAATAAAACTAGACAAGTGGTGGCGCTAGAGGGTTTGAATTAGAGTTCAGACTGTCTCCTATCTGTATGCCAAATTTATATTGGCTGCTATAGACTTCCAGAGCAGGAGCAGAAGAATATTAATAAATACAAGCACCTTCAGTGAGTGATTTTTCCTGAGCAATGGAAGTGGAGCAAGAAATGCCAATCAAGTGTCTTAGAGCTGGCAAAAGCTATGAAAAAAATGATTGTTTCTTCCTGCACAGTAACTTGCGTCCTGCAGCAGTAAAATGTACTGTATGGTTTTTGTCCACACACATGAAGTACCTACTGTCGCCAAAGCACAAAGTGAAGACTTCTGGGAATCCATACTGTGCTCTCATGCCACCAAGTCAATCATTTTGGACCTAACGGCAACTAAAATGTATGGCGTTGCTAGGGAGAGAAGTACAGTGAGAATCGCCTGGTTACCACAGTGAAATTTGGTGGTCACCTGAACCAATCATGTACTCTTGGAAATAATTTGTTGACCTTTATTAGATTTCTTATATAGAAATGTATGAGTGCTGAAGGTTTGGGTGAGTTGTGCTTCATCAGTGTTGTCATGAATTCACACTCCTCCTTGCCACCCTGTAACTGCTTGTTGCAGGTTGAGTGAGATACTCTTGTGTCAAAGACGAGCTCCATGCTATCAAGTTGAAGGATTCTTTTTGAAGTCTGTTGTTTCAATTGTAATTTCCCTTTCACTGGATACCTTTACTGTGTGTCGAGTCAGAGATTGGCTACCCCATAGACTCTCTGGGAGATTAGGGGTAGACATACAAGTCCACCTGGGTTACAAGCCAGGGTTTCTAGATGCCTGGCCATATCCACTTAAAGGAATCAAATCTTATATATCAGATAAATCTTATATATCAGATAAATCAAATATATCAATATCTGATTCCAAGCCTTTTGAGCTCTGCCATGGGATCAAGCTCCCTTCTGCTCAGTCCTCAGCAGGTAAGTCTTTAGTGGCTTCTGACTTTTGGCTGAAGGGGATAGTGTCACTGACAGCCACTGATGCGTCCGAGGGGCAGCTCCAACAGTGACCCCCGTGGAGTTGGTGCTTAGTGCTTGCACCAAGTAATATGGCATGCACTCCCCTCACCATGCCAGAGTGGTTATTTCCGTGTAGCGACCACTAGAGGATGCAGTGTGAGTGTCTCAGTTTACACATGTAACCATGGTTCACTGAGAGGGAATGAAATGTTCCTCTGGTATCCTTTTATACTATGGTCGCACAGGTAGTGTCGTCATAGGCTGTCATCAGCCATTGTCATGTTTAGACATGTGCTTCAGACATCGGTCATGCTGGAGGCATTGCCCATAGCAACTGCTAGAGGACGCAACATCTCATTCTATCTCAGGGAACCATAGATGGTGACAAGAGATGAGTGAGTCAGCAGTAAAGACCTATATCAAATGAGACTGAAACAGGGTTGTAAACAAGCAAGTTATTTTTACTTTCAAACAACACCTTGTAAGACACAACCAACAAATGCATTGAGCTGCGCTGTCATCGGAAATCACCTCAGCGGACATTCAAACTAATGTTTATTGTGAATATGAGCTTGAGCTGAAGAATGAATGCTGTATCAGATGCAGGTAATCACACTTAGGTGGTCATTATTGCAAGCGAGTATGAACTTGATGCATTAAAAATATGCATTTATGTGCATTGCATAACAGCTTTGAACTTGGCTCATCAAATCCAGATTTGGAGTAGAAATAATCTGTTTTATAATATAAAACAACAATTAAAACATCTTTAAATGAACACTAACCACACGGATGCAACCGTTCCACACTTCTTTTTTCAGAATACTTACATAAGGTAACAAAGTAAACCAAGACATGTCATGCTGACCTGAAGCAATCATGTACTCTTGGAAAGGATTGAGTTTTAATAGATTTCAAATACACCGATGAGACTGTAAATACTGACTGCTATCACTGCTGTTGAAATGTTAACAGAGTTTGATTCATGACTCCATAAAAGGCCAAACATCTGCTGTGTGCCTGACGTCAAATAGCATCTCACTTCCAATCAAACATGCAATGCCCACATAATCATAAATCCCTGTTTGATGTCAGACTCATCGCTCCCCCTTTCTGTGGGAAACTGAAAATGATGCAGTATTGAAAATACTGCACACAATAGGATCATGTGTGATTTTAACCTTTGGGTTAGTAGGTTAATATCTGGTATGCATAATAATGCTGAGAATATGAGATAGATTTCCAAAAACATTTGACTCATCTGCATACATCATTTCAGCATTGGAATCAGTGGTTTCCACATCTGTATTCCTTTATGTGATTCTAGACAATGCTACTTGTGCTGAATAAATTAAAAATAAAAATGAATTATTTTTATGTATTGTAAATGTAAATGTATTATAAAATATTATTGCTAAAATAATACATTAAATCACATTCTTTCATCTCAGTGAACTAATAGGAAATTAAATACTAAATCTGTGGTATATGATATCACACAGGTATTATATGAACATTTGCAGCTGTCACTATGGGGAACAAGAATATCCAACAACAGTTTTACAATTTGGAAAACTGCAATTTTTTTGTTTTGTTTTGTTTTGTTAGATTTTTCGGATTAATCTAAAGGCCACTGCATGGGACATGCTGTCATTTAGGATCAGGAAATATGACATTTGCTTTATGTAAATTACTGGAATTCCGGAAATGTTGGGACGGTTTTTAAATTTGAATACAATGGAAACTAAAAGACTTCCAAATCTCATGAGCCAATATTTTGTTCACAGAGAACATAACAAATGTTTAAACGGAGAAATTTGCTCATTTCAAATTTGATGCCTGCTACAGATCTCAAAAAAGTTGGTACGGGGCAACAAAGAGCTGAAAATGCAAGACATTTTGAAAAGATTCAGCTGGGAGAATATCTAGCAACTAATTAAGTTAATTGACATCAGGTCTGTAACATGATTAGCTATAAAAGGGATGTCACAGAGAGGCAGAGTCTCTCAGAAGTAAACATGGGCAGAGGCTCTCCAATCTGTGAAAGAGTGTATAAAAAGATTGTGGAAATACTTCAAAAACAACGTTCCTCAATGTCAAATTGCAAAGGCTTTGCAAATCTCATCATTTACAGTGCATAACATCATCAAAAGTTCAGAAAAACAGGAGAAATTTCTGCATAAGGGACAAGGCCGAAGACCTTTGTTGGATGCCCGTTGTCTTCGGGCCTTTAGATGACACTGCATCACTCATCGGCATGATTCTGCCATTGACATTACTAAATGGGCCCAGGAATACTTCCAGAAACCACTGTCGGTAAACACAATCCGCTGTGCCATCTGCAGATGCCAATTAAAGCTCTGTCATGCAAAAGGGAAGCCATATGTGAATATGGTCCGGAAGCGCCATCGTGTCCTGTGGGCCAAGGCTCATTTAAAATGGACTGTTTCAAAGTGGAAAAGTGTTCTATTGTCAGACAAGTCCAAATTTTGGCATTCTTGTTGGAAATCACGGGCGCCGTGTCCCCTGGGCTAAAGAGGAGGAAGACCAAAAGCCAGCATCTCTCATGGTATGGGGGTGCATAAGTGCATACAGTATGGGCAGCTTGCATGTTTTGGAAGGCACTATGAATGCTGAAAGGTATATAAAGGTTTTAGAGCAACATATGCTCCCCTCCAGAGAACGTCTATTTCAGGGACGGCCTTGTGTATTTCAGCAGGACAATGCAAAACCACATACCGCAGCTATTACAACAGCATGGCTTCGTAGTAGAAGAGTCCAGGTGCTGAATTGGCCTGCCTGCAGTCCAGATCTTTCACCTATAGAGAACATTTGGTGCATCATTAAACAAAAAATACGTCATAGACCAAATGGGACCAAATTCCAACACCAAAACTCCAGAAACTCATAACCTCGATGCCCCAGACGTCTTCAAACTGTTTTGAAAAGAAGAGGAGCTGCTACACCATGGTAAACATGCTCCCGTCCCAACTATTTTGAGACCCGTAGCAGGCATCAGATCTGAAATGAGCTAATTTTGTGCAAAAAATTTTAAAATGTATGTTATCTATGTTGTATTGTGAATAAAACATTGGCTCATGTGATTTGAAATTCTTTTAGTTTTCCTTTTATTCAAATTTAAAAAACGTCCCAACATTTCCTGAATTTGAGTTGTATTTTCCCTCCCCAAATCCTGTTCCCTATCTTCTAACAAATCATTTTTCTAAAAGTGGTTTTCAGTGCATTGCCCAGAAACATTATGAGACTAATCAGTGTTGGGTGTAATGCATTACTAAGTAATACATGTATTTAAATCACGTTTTCCTTGGACTACAGTATGGACTATAAAACAATTCCAGTCCCACTTTATATTATGTGGCCTTAGCTAGTATGTGCTTACATTTACGTTATCCATTTGATACAATGCACTTTTTGTTTACATGTTTTTACATTTTACTTGTATTTAAAAAAAAAAAAAAACCTTCATGTAATAACATCTGTAATTAATTTCTGTAATAACATTTATAGTTACACTTTTGACCCATCCCTTTCACCACCCTTAAACCTACCCATACCACCAAACTTGCCCTGGTAACACTTTATTTTAAGGTGTCCTCGTTGCACATTACATGTACTTACTATAATACCAACAAATTATGCATAATTACATGCAAGTAACCCTAATCCAAACCCTAATCCTAAACCTAACATATAGTAAAGTATATGTAGTTAATTAATATTACTCAGTACTTAAATGTGTAATTACACTGTAACACGGACACCTTAAAATAATCCCCCTGCGCCTAACCTTGCCCGTATCCCACCTCAATAGCAGCAAGAGTGTTTTGCGATACAATATGAACACAATAATTACATTGTACTTATTTTGATGTCAGTACATAGTAGTTAAGGCCACCTAATATATAAAGTGGGACCACAATTCCATATGAAACAATAGTGAATTTACATGAAAATGTAACATCTAAATAATGAAAATTTATATTATTTATTTAAAAAATAAAAAGAACAGTTTCATGTCTGTGCTTGTATTTTTCAAATATTGAGGTTGGTGTGGGATTAAAAAGTCATTCGTAACAAGTAATGCAATACCTTTTTAGAGAGTGTAATTAGTACAGCAATCTAATTACATTGTTGAAGAAGTAATTAGCTAATTAATTCCTTTTTAGAGTGGAGCACACAACGCCCTCCCGGAGTTGCTGTGTGCTGTTTGGCGCCGTGGCTTAGTTGGTTAAAGCGCCTGTCTCGTAAACAGGAGATCCTGGGTTCAAATCCCAGCGGTGCCTTTGGCAGCCGTCGTATCCCTCAAGCGCGTGCTTTTCTGAGATCGGAAAGCAAGCAGTGCAAGGGCAGCAGGCGATTCCGTTTCTAAACCATCCCGACTGAGTTGTCAGCGCACGTTTTTAAGCTATCCAGCGCCTGGCCCGCGACCCTGCTTGCCTCTTCTCTGGATGCTGTGGTCCTCTTTGTCACCCTCCATAAGACCAAACATACAGGCAGGCGCCGTGGCTTAGTTGGTTAAAGTGCCTGTCTAGTAAACAGGAGATCCTGGGTTCGAATCCCAGTGGTGCCTTTGGTTGTCAGCTGGTGTGTCTTTGCGGAGCATGTGCTTTTGAAAACCACCCCTTAGCTGCTTTTGAAGGATAGCATTCCACGCAAACACGCCACAGCAGCGAGACACCGTGGCATAGCTTGTCAAAGCGCCTGTCTTGTAAACAGGAGGTCCTGGTTTCGAAGCCTAACAGTACTTCTCTGCCGGTTATTGAAATCTGTCATCTAGTCGTTGGACAGGAGACCCTAAGAGTGCTGTCAATTTTTTTGCACCGGGCATCAATTGTCCAGAGACCTGAGGACCTGTCTTTCTTGTGCACAGAGCGTGCGAACCTCACCGAGCTGGACGGGCACAAACCCGAAAGGGTTTGCGCCTGTCTTGTTATCAGGAGATCCAGCGGTGCCTTTGACGGTGCTCGAGCAACACCTTGGGGTGCGTGGTTTTTCTTTCCGAGAACGGAACGCAAACAGGGAGTGCAGAGGAGCGCTGTGGCAGCTGGCGGTTTCATTTGCGAACCACCCCTCAGCTGCTGCAAAAGAATGCTGGCTGCAGCAGGGCGCCGTGGCTTAGCTGGTCAAAGCGCCTGTCTTGTAAACAGGAGATCCTGGCTCGAATCCCAGTGGTGCCTTTTAACCAGTGTCTTTGCTCTGTGGGTTCTTTTTTGGACAGGAACCCCTCACAGTGCCTCTGCTTTTCAAACCGCATTCCAATTATGCTGAGACCCAAGGACATTGCCTTTCCAACCTAACCAGCGCGCGACCTCACAGCTATGGACTGGCACAAGCCCGGAAGAAGATTTTGAGCTGGGCTCTGTGGGGCAATGGATAGCGAATTGGACTTCTAGATTGCTGGGTGTGGCCATTGAAAGGTTGTGGGTTCGAGTCCCACCAGAGTTGTTGCTTTTGGCTTTTTGTTGATCCTTATGTTGCACAGTGTTGCCATCAGGCAACAGAAAGTTGTGAACAATCTCTTAAGCTGTCCAGCCCGTGCACCGTTGGCATCACCGCTGGAAGTTTTGATCCACTGTGTCGCCCTCCCGGAGTTGCTGTATGCTGTTTGGCGCCGTGGCTTAGTTGGTTAACACTGCTGGTTATAAATATTGCTGGTTCTAAAACATGTATTATCACAGTCCACTGGTTCATATGCAGCAAAATAATTCAATAGCAAGCTTATTTAAAAAATAACAGTAATTAATGTTAGCCATTTTAGAACGACTGCAAGATATATTTAATATTGGCTGTAGCATATTTGCTTTATGAGATGAACATAATAAATCATAACGGGTTATCAATTATATATCCATCTTCAGGAATTAGCTGTAGTATTAATAGTACAATAGAATGATTAGTTCGTCCGCAGTACGGACCCTTCTATTGACTTTAAGGAAAATTATTCCTCTGGCCACGACAAATAATTTTCTTAACGAAGCAGTGCTCCAAGCATTGTAGCAAGATCGGACGTTAAAGTGACTTAGTTCTGAGAGCAGCAGACACAGACAACCAAGTGTGAATACATATGGATGTTTATTAAACTACACTACAGGGGAACATGTAACATAGAACTAGACACAGACATACACACATTAAACAACGACAGTCAACAACGCTCGCGCGCAAGAGAGAGTGTGGCAGGATTTTAGCATCAGCTAACTACAACCTGGGTTTGAACCATTAGAAAATCACACCACCTTAATTAAAAGGGGTCGAAGCCTAGAAGCGCATCTAGATAGTTAACAAGCGGTTACTTGCATGGTTTTTGTGGGTGCTGAGTAAAGTATCCTGGTGCATGTATAATGCGTAGATTCCCGGGGGGGGGTTCCTTTAGGAGTAAAAGCTTCGTCCTTCCAGCCATGGGTTGATTAGTCCGAAGTGAGTTGCCAAAGTTACCGAACTTAAAATTGCCAGAAGATCGGGCTCCCCCGGAAGGGGAGCCGCGAGGTTTCCTAGGTGATAAGTGTGTCTCCAGGGCACTTTTGGTAGAAGAGAGAGAGCGAGGGAACTGTGCGTGGGCTCTTTAAAGTCTGCGAAGAGTCACACCTCTCAGGATGGGCTTGACCAATGAGAAAGGCTGAATTTCCAAGCGGGAGTTTGGAAATACTGGGGGGTTTATGGCCCTTTGTCTGAGAGCATGTTAATTTGCAAAAGGGGTTGGATTGAAAGTTATTATACAAACTATTAAAGATTCTTAGGACACTGATATGTTGCATAGGTATCAACATGTAATATTCACTCTCATTTAGATCATCCGAAGACGAATTGACAGAGACCAAACATGTTACGGTCAGAGTGATATTAACTAGTGATCTATTATAAGCATGCATAAAACAGTATAAAATACACAAAAACAGTAATAATATACACAATGACTTAATGATATGTGTGCTCATTCAAAGAAAGGTTTTTCTATGAATTAATTAGAGAAGAGTCCATTTTATGGCATAATGTCCTTTTCCTAAAGTGGATATGAAGTGAGTGTTGCTCAACCATTTGCATTCCTTCGAGCAATAAAACTAGTGTTATCTGATGGGTTGCCATGGCACCGGGGGTGGTCTGGAGGCGTCTGCAGACATAGGGGCACCCAAGAATGTGTATTGGGTGAGGGGTCTGTGATTATTTGTTTAATCTAATAACTAGTCTCATTTGTTAAATCAAATGAGAAATTGTGTCTGATTGGTCCAAATGCTACATGGCAATGGCTGAAAAGTATATATTTTTATTATTATTATTATTATTATTTTAAAGGCAGGCAGTCAGGTATGAGAAACATAGAGAAATGGCCAAGGGGTGTCGGCTTGATATCAAAATTAACTTTATTTACATGTTCCTGCTCTTATTGTCAATCATTCATTAGTGAAAAAAATAAAAATTGTCCACATACTCTTTTATTAAAAATTTAATGACGTGCTCCCGCTCTGAAACAAATATCCCTCTCTTCATGAATCCCTCTTATTTATTTTCTCTCTTCCTTTCTCCTGGCTCACATTTCACCATTCAACCAACTGCCAGTTAATAAAGTTTGTTTCATTCTGAAATGCATCACATTGCAGAAGAACAATGGTTTGTGAATGTCAGTTTGTTGGTTAGAGGTTTATAATTGTCTACAGTTGTGTTCTTGAGGTTGTTGGTGCTCACTAAGTGACAATAATGCCAATGCTTTTCATGCTAGTAACTGTAAAAAAGGCTAATGAATCACTGCATCCTAAAAAATTTTGCAATTACCATGCTTTAATTCCAGAATTACAAAAAACATACTTCCCATAATTTCTCTTATTACGTATAATCAGATTTGTTTTCTGCTACCAAGACTCACATTTCTGAATCTTTCAGGTGTAAGGACATGAATGTTTCTACATTTACACTTGCTTTATTACATTGTCTAATCATCCTTAACATTTGCTAACCAGTAGCCTAAGTGAATTTGTCAAAACTATCCTTACAAACAGCAAAACACAATGGATTACTGTATCTTGCTAAAAATTCTTAGTTCATCTTTTAAAAGCATTTATGTCAGTCAACATATCGGTGCCATCAAAAGGACCAGTCCTTCTGTCACTGTTCACAAACAAGATAATATCATTGTTATATCGACAACATGGCTATTATGACTATGTAATCTGTCAGGATTTCCTAATGTAAACTATGGCCAGAACTGGGTAGTAACTGATTACATGTAATCTGGATTACATAATCAAATTCCAAAAAATTAAGCACTTTTATTTAGGTTAAATTAAATTTTAAAATACTCTGAATCAGACTACAGTTACTGTTTTTATTGATTACATGATTACATATTATTCACACAATAGTAATAAATTATTTATAATTAATCGATTCTCCCCAATTCCTTTTTTCCGTCTTTCTAAAATACCACTTATACACTCGGAAAGTCTTCTTGTGGACATTCACACAAAGACCAGTCACTAGTCAGGTGGCTACACAGCATTTGACCACTGGATTTACAAAAATCATTTCAATTTTATGGCGTGTTTTCTCAGCATTTTAACATTGCTTCAGCTACTGATGAATATTATTTTTTATTTGAATTATCATTCAGTGTGTTATTTAATCATGTATTACTATGTCTTTGGAAGACTTTTGTCTTTTAAACACACTAACATGGACAAATTCACTTTATTTACATGTAATGCAGGGATTTACAAACTTTTTTTTGTCAGCCAAACCACTTTTACCTAATATATTTACTTAATGTACCCTTGAGATGTTAAGGAAAAAAGTTAATAATTAAGTAACACATTTGCATGTTCACTGTTCTCTGATGTTGGTTAATGGTCACATGACATGCAGTTAAATAACAAATTTCATTTTTTTAAATAAGTGTTTTATTTTGATGTATGTTATTTTAAAATTATTTATTTCCATTTATATTTTTATGATTTAACTCTCGAACCCCCTGCAATTCCTTTACATTTGAGAAATGTTCATGTAATGTAATGCTTAATGCACTTTATAATATTGATTTTTTTTTTTTTTTCATTTCTTTGCATTTTTATATCAATAATCAACAAGATTATGCTATTTAAATCAATGTGATAGCCAATTTAGGTCAAAAAGTAATCTAAAAGTAATCTGATTATATTACCTTAAATGTGCAATGTAATACTAACAATGTGTTACTAACTACAATTTTTCGTTATGTAATTTGGAATCAGTAACGGACTACAATTTGTAAGTAATTTACCCAGCTCTGACTATGGCTATGCTTTTTATGACAATGATTGAAAATTCACAGACCTGCGCACTTTTTTGGTATGGCATATATAAATTTAAACAGTACAGCTTTACACATTAAGTAGGCTATTGATTGCAAGAGGACAGGATTCAGAGTTACAGGTGGTCTGACAACCAATTACAGATCTATATGTCTATACACACATTACAGTATGTTTCTGTATAATGTATATGGACTACTGTAATATTTAAGCATTACAGTTACAGTACAGTGCACATCATTTGATTGCATACATGCTCCACAAATATTTGAATGACTGAGGACACAGATATTCTCCCAGCATCTACTTTTTAACCTCAGCCCCATTGTAAGGTCATAATTGAGAACATGGCCCACAATTAGGGACCTTATTTCATCCGAAATGTGCCTATGTCCGTGGCCTCTTCTGCCTCTTCCTCTGTTTTGCCTCACAACCCTTCCACCTCGCCTCCTTACTCTTTGTCCTACCTGGTGTTGACCCTGTTCATTTCCTTTTTGTTCTCCTGTTCTCAGAAATTATGCTCTGTCAATATATGTTTTCCAAACGAAGCCTCATGACATGCATCTCTGAGCTATTTTAGAGAACTGGTTGATCATTGGTTGAACTAATGCTTTACATTTCCCCTTCATTAGTGAAATTCAAGATTTACCTGTGCAGTTCATCAATTCAGGACACATTTACAAAAAAAATAAAGTCTAATAGAAATGTATTGAATATATGCTTGACAAATTATGACAATTGGACAGTTTTTATTTAATGACTTAAGCAATGAATTAATGCTTGGGTGTTTTGGGGGTTCGACTGTTTAAAAGAGAACCAGTTTTGATCAACATGAAATAAGCAGTTGATAATGTAGGAAACGGCTTACAATTGTACATAATCAGTTGCATGAATGTACTAAAGCACTGGCAATTTGTTCAGAAGAACAAGAAACTGCTTTTATGATGTGCACACGCGACTAGATGAACAAGTAGTTTTGAGAATTTCAGCTGTGATCTGAGAAATGTCTCAAAGTGACTGAGAAAAATTGTAAATGTGTTGTTACCAGATTTGCCTGAAAGATCAGTTCTTGATTATATAGTGTTACATTTCTTAGCTCAACTTCCATTAACTTTAATTCATTGCTAGTTGATTGTAATGTACTTAAAGACACCCGAGCCGCTTCTTCAAATGAATGAGTGTTAACAACAGGCTGTCTTTTGAGAGTCGTACTGGAGTGCCCATTCATTACAGAGAGGGACTGCAAACGCAGGACAGTGGCCCACATCTGTCAGGCTTTATACACTAACTGAAGCATTGCAGCATTACAATAGCCTAGATCAACAGCACAGAGCAAACATACATTTGCTCTCATAAACACACAATGCCAAAATGCCTATGACACTCAGTCACATTATGAAACCATTATGTATGCAAGTTGATTATCAACAGGGAGATTTGAAAAAAGGTTAAAGTCAGTGTCATGCGATCAAAAGTGACGCTATTTATTTTCTTGATCGTTACTGAGTTTATTGTGAGCGATTCACTGGTGCATTAGCAATCGTTAATCAGAATAGCATAATTTGATCTCCCTGTGATATGATTCATGTGACATTGCTCACATTAGCAAAATTTTGGCAAAATGGTCCATTGTTGTTGATCCCTTGTCTGTTTTCAATAATGAACTTGTTTGCAAAATCTGTGGGTAAATATTTTACCCTCACATGAAATATCATGTGGAATTCTATTCAAAAGACTGGATTCCATTCTTGGAAATTCACAAATCAACTGTAAAATTGACTACACCTTGTGATTTTTGTGAGTCCGCGCCACAGTTGAGCCAATTCTCTTAAAAAACGGCCACTTTTCAAAAACCGATGGAAAAAATAAGCTAGTATGTTAGTAAACCCAATTTATTTCAGGGAGTCTAAAGTTGATATGAATCTAGGTGAAAGTATACACTATGGACTAAAGTAGTTTGATCTGAATTTTAGGATTACATTCTGATTTATTTGTTAAATCCATTTGCGCTCATCTGTTTAATTTTCATAAAATTCATGTGCCTGATATATTTGGCTGTTTGTCCATTTTTAAGCTAATACTGTAGGATCAGTTCTGGTTTCATTTGGACATTTCAGTATTGATCGTGTGATGTGAAACCACAGAAGTGCTTCTACTGGAGGTTGTGTTTCATTTCTCTCTGAACCTCACTTCGAAATCCAAAATTGTGCAATTGATGTTTTTTATAAAATGATATATCGATTATCGCATGCCTGAAGAAATGGACAAAAGACACATGTTTATTTGGACAGGGTGTTGTTCTTTACTAAGTCTCCATTGTTTCTAGCTTGAGTCAACACTGCATGAACAAACACAATGTACAACAAGCACTGGACAACACTGCAACGAATCATCAAAACACACAATATCATATCACGACAGGGCATCAAATTCACATCATGCATGCAGACACTGCACACTTATATCAACCATAGTGAGGAAATTAATTTAAACTGTCACTCTACAGACTGTCAAACCTGTTGCGCGGTATACATCAATGCTGTATGACCTATGAGTTAATTAGTTTGTTTAGTTAGTTAAACTTACCGATCCACCTGAAAACTATACAGACTGTTAATAGATCATTCTCAGAAAAACACTGTCATTTGTGTGATAAATGTGATCATATGACAGGATACTGAATTTGTTAATATTATTTCTTAGATTTTCCTATTTAGAGCAAACATGTTTTTTTAAAAATGTACATGAACTTGTTCCCATTCAACACTGTTAGTTTAATAGAATAAAATCAAATGTTTTGCTTTAATTAAATGATCAACTATGTATTTTGCATGTATTTTCTGAGAATATTTTCTGATTTGTCTTTGTTTCTTTACAGAAAGAAAATATTACTAATAATATTACTATTATTAGCATTGCTAGCCAAGCTAAGGCTTTTATTACGCATATTGCACTTCAACCCTGAAACATTTTCTCTGTAACAGCACTGAAATAAAAGAATAATTGTGTGGGTTATTACTTTTTTCCTGAATGTAATGCATGATTTATTTCAAGGCACAACAAAACCGAGCAATACTACAGAATATATTCAGTTATTTATTGAAATTATAAATAAATTACTAAAGTACTGTGATTAGGTTCAAATAAAGTACCACTTTATGGTTAGCCATAGGGCTAGTGAATAATAAATAACTAATAACAATTAAACAAAGATTTGGGCCCAAGATAGGAAAATCTGACTTCTTTAAGGTTCCACAGTAAAGTTTTCAAATGAAATAATTTATTTTCTTGCAATGTTTCCTGAGAATGACCTTAGTAAAGCATATAATGACACTGTCCTTTTTGGTATCTATTGGTACAACAGACCAATGTACTATAGTGGCAGTTTTAGCAGCAGATAGCTTCAAACAGAGTATACAAATGTTTACAATAATCGTACACCGTACCGTATGTATTTTAAAGACAGATATCAATGTTTTTTAATGAAACATTTAGGGTGATATTGGTAGCTTTGAAAGCAGACATGCATTGTATTAGGATAGTTTAAACTGTATACATCAGCTGAATTGGAAACATACTGCATGGTCAATTGTATTTACACTATACAGAAGTCTTTCCTCTAACACAGTATACTAAGACATGACATGCAAAAGCATCTAGAGATAAAAGCCATCTCTTCCACATAACATTTTGTTCTAATCAAGCTGATCGCTTGATTTCTATTTTGGTGGCTGGGGAGCCCCGCCCACAGTGCAATCTTATTGGTCCAAACTCCTGTACCACACAGCTATTCATTAAAATCGCACCTGGTTATGATGCAATCTTACAGTCATTTATTCTTATTATTTACATTAATTACAGTTAAATTAAATGAGCATACCTCTATGAAGTAACTGAAATGTAATTTTTTCATTTTCATCAAAGAGGCGCTCTTCCAAAAACACATCCTTACTACACCCAAAAAACTTTTTTGGTATTATATCTAGTATGAGTTCATACCAAATAGTCTTTTTAACATCTGAAATTGTTACTTGGTATTCATAGTTATCTTAAACTTTGTTTCTCACTTTTTTATGTTGAGTTAATTCTGAATTGTTTTAAACTGTACATGTCGTCTAATTTGCTGAAAAATGAATTAACAACAATTAATAAACTGTTTAATAACTTCTGTGGAAATGTTTCTTCATGAGTTAATGCAATTACCTTCACTGTTTGATGCTTTAACTGCTTCCTTCAGATTATGAAAACAAACCAAGTTGTATGAATATTTAATGAGACATACTAAACAGCTGTAACATTCCAGCACATGTTTTGTCACACCGTACACCCTTGGCACTGCAGTTTGGGTTGCATAAAAGTTTGTAGATTTTAGAAGGACATTAAAGTGATATATGCTAAGCGTTTTCCACCCCGTATCTTGGTTGCATGTCGTTATTAACTTTTGCAAATATATCCAGTGGCTCTGCTATAAATGATTAAGACTTCCCCTTCCTTTAGTCTATTACTGAGCAAGTTGGTGGTCAACTTCATCTTTTCATAGTTCATGATGTTCTATGCTTGCTGATTATTGGTACACTTGTGGTATGTGCCAGTTCCCCAAATGGACATTGGTTGTTTTTTGTCTTTACATTCTGTTCATTTGTCAACTTTGCTTCACGTCTTTGCTCAACTAATTCTGTGGTTTATACTTGCACGAAAGAGTCTGTTTAGTGATGGGCATCAGTTCACAAATTTACAAAATATTTCCCCTCCATCGCCAATGGAGAGGAAACAGGTCCTTTGACATCCATGCTTTTATATTTGGTTCTTTCTTTTCAAGTCTCATCGTCTTGTTATATCTCATTGCACGTCATAATAAGTGCATCATTGCTCATCAAGGCCTCATTGGGGGAGGCTGCAGTAGATCTTAGTCTGGATGCTGGAGCAGGGTCTGGGTTCTCCGGCCTCCAGGGGGAAGGACAGGGAGTTTTGGGCTGTGGTCTTCACTGAGTTTCTGGGGAAGCAGCAGCGGAAGAATGCCCGGATGTGGTGGAAGACTGCCTTACGGAAGATGATGAAGATCCAGGGGTCCAAGATGGGGTTAAATGCAGAGAAGCGGAAAGCCATTAGGTTCTGCTGATCATTCCCAAACGGGCTAATAGCGTTCACAAAGCCACAAATCTGAGGAGGAGAGAGAAAGCGATTAGAACAGCTATCACGTATTGCAACGTAATTGTGTTGTTAAGTATCGGGAAGCAGTTTGTCCTGAATTTTAGTGCCTTGCACCCGAACAACTGTAAACACTTAAGTATTTTTTGCAAGTTGAACAGTTTTGCAATTGTAAAAAATTAAAATGATAGATCACAATAGACAATAAATTTTAAAAGTTGGACTTGTAAAATCTGATGTTCGCAAGCCTCTGAAGTTAAGCCTCAAGTCTTATTGTTTGTGATGAGTCCAAATGAAGCATCAAATCTGTTCCCAGTCACATTTCTTGAGTATTAGAATTTGCAAAGTAGACACCAAACTGATGTGTCTAACAATATTTGAACACTTCAGATTGCATATGTGGTATGATGTGGAAATGGATTGTCCCTTATTGTCCTGGCAAAAGTCTGAGACTGCCGTAGTCTACAAGTATCTTTAATCTAAACAACACAATAACTATATATATTTCATGTATAATAATAACCACATGATTTTAAGGAGAAGATGTAGAAAACATCTTCTGTTTTATTGTAGCATGGTTTGTACTTTCTGGAACTGGTCAAAAGTTGACAATTTCAAGACAAAACAAGTTGTCACTGAAACCACGAGGAATGGCACAACATCCCTGCAGAAACTCCTTCTTTGAATGACTGTGTTATTATCAGTTCCACATTTCCTGCAATAAATATTCAGCAGATTTGTTTTGTGATTAAGGCTGTGTTCTGGAAAAACACGTCTGCTAGCATAGGTCGCGAGTGTTTGGACTAAATCTCACAATCCAACACCATTACTGTAGATGAGAGGAAACACAGCAGATGTGGAGCGTCCCATTTCACTGTTCTCAGGAGATCCAATTCCCACAATTTCACCAGCTCTGATTTTAATTGTTGCGTAGGACGTATAAAGATCGTCTATCAAATGCTAAACAGCAGTCGTCAAACTTTTGGCACAAAACCTGTTTTGTACATTTCCAGTGCAAGAAAATGAGCCATTTCCTCAAATCTGTTCTTCAAGAGAGGAAATCAAGGCATGTTTCAAATTCCAGACATCTCATTCCTCAATCAAATTTACATTAGATTTCGCATCCAACCGAATTAAATACACGTTTGCTTCAAATGTAACATCCATGACACTGAAAATGAAAAAGAGAGTTTTTTTACAGAAATATACTGTGTATATTGTGTATGCACCTTCATTATGGAAATGCCATGAATAGATTTTCCATCATTATACTGAAAGCAGAACAACATCTGCTGATACCAGTACTGGCAGTTTGATGGTTTTGTCTTTTTTCTGCCACTTTGTTTTAAAACTTTAAACTGATTAATTGCACAACTGAAATGCATTATTATTTAATAAATTATTAATATTACTACTACTACTACTACATTTTAAAATGATTAAATTTACATTTCTTCTAAAACACTTCTCTAAAACTCAATAACAAAAAAAGTGGCTTAATAGTCTAATATTGTCACATTATTCATTTTTAGTGTATAATTTATTCTGAATTTGAATTATATTGTTTTTCATGCTGCAGCTCTGCCAAAAGAAGTTTTCATTGAATGATTTTCCCCCTGCCTTTAGACTGACAGGACACAATCTGCAAATGTCCAGTAGAACAAATGATTACTATAGGCTAGCAACAATGTTTAGCCAATAAAATAGAATTTTGAACACAAGCGTCAACCATCAATGCCAGGAAAATCATGTTTAGATGCTCTAAATGGTCGTTAGCCTTCTGAACACTTTGTCGCTCTTTTCTTGCCAAGAGATTGATAGCAAATGATATCTTGGCAGTTGATTTTATTTCCCATATGTGGCTTTGGTGCTGATAAAATATCAAGATTAGAGACACTAAAGTATCAGCTAATATTTAAGGTCCAGATGCTGCCTTCCTCTTACTGAGACAACATCTTGCTTCAGAGCATTAATATACAGCCAGATGAGACTAAACCTCCTAAAGTTGGCAGCTTTGTGTGAAAAACCGGATGCATTTTGTTGGGTCAATCTGGCACTAATTGTATTTTTGTTTTTCAGGTAACACCTGTGACTTCTCATACCACACTTAATCCTGGGTTAAGACCTTTGTTTAACCCTGAGTAAAACAGGCCTTAAAGTTATAAAAACAACAACAAAAAAAGTCTATCTATGGATCTATCCATCTGTCTTGGAGAGGAGGAAGTTACTATATAAAATGAATGCAAAGCAATGCATTACAATATTGCTTTACTCCATAAAAACTAACTAATTGTGTTACTTACTGTAGTTACTTTTTATGGAGAGTAATGCATTACGTTACTTTTGCATTAATTTTTGTCACCTGGGCTGGACTTGGTTATTCATTTTTTTAATAACAAAAAAAAAAAAGTTACATTTTTGGGAACTGTAAATGCCCTTTCATACCAAAAATGACATTAATAAGCTTCAGGATGAAGAAAGTGCTTCTGCACCTCACTCTCAATTTCTGTCAACATGGGGTCAGTCGATAAATGTGTTACTAGTTACTTGAAAAAAGTAATCTGATTATGTAACTAGCATTAAATATGGCTTTTTTTAGGCCATAACATGAAAATAATTATTCAGTATCGTTTTTATATCGGTTCATAATGACACTGGGATTGTCATTTCAAGTGTAAAAAGCTCTAAATTCTTAAAGGGATACTCCACCCCAAAATGAAAATTTTAATCACTTACCGCCATGTCGTTCCAAACCTGTAAAAGCTTCGTTCATCTTCGGAACACAATTTAAGATATTTTAGATGAAAACCGGGAGGTTTGTGACTGTCTCATTGACTGCCAAGTAAATACCACTGTCAAGACCCAGAAAAATATGAAAGACATTGTCAGAATAGTTCATCTACGATCAGTGGTTCAATCTAAATTTAATGAAGCGACAAGAACACTTTTTTCTGCACAAAGAAAACAAAAACAACAACTTTATTCAACAATTCCTCTCCTCTGCGTCAGGTTAAATTTACGGGTTTGGAACGACATGGGGGCAAGTGATTAATGACAAAATTTTCATTCTGGGGTGGAGTAACCCTTTAACACCTTTTGATCATATCTGAACCCAGATATATGAGACAAACAGATCTGGAAAGACCTGTATAGTTTCTCTACTGGTAAGAACGGCTACTGTTCTTTGTGTTTGGAAGAAATCTTCATCACGGCCTACAGCTGCAGCTCTGTGGTGATGTCATCGTTTATATTCCATCATCTCAGATGCGTTGAGACTCAACACTGACACCTGATACGCTGAAGTACAAAGTGTCCTGGATGGTGAGGGAGCCAAAAATCCTTGATAGATCAGCACTTTGGCTGCTCTTTGTGCCATTCCATCAAGCGATTATGGTATAAAACATATTAGTAAGCCAAGAGTGATTCTAATGACCCTGTCACTGATGTGTCAAACAATTCACGGTAGGTTTTCACGTCTTCGGCCACATAAATTGCCACCCGGTACCACCAGCTCTGGTTGTCATCACTCGTCAGCATCACTCGTTGTCAAAACACCACAGCAAACACACCCTGCAACATTCCCCTACATGTCCTTGGGACCTCATATGGTCCTCCAGCACTGTGATACTCGCTCCGGTAGGTCGCAAATCACGGCGTGACGGATGTCGCAGGAGAAGACGCCAGTTGGATTATGCTATTGAAGTGTCTGTCCTTTTGGATTTACCATCCAAACTTTTCACACACACAGTGGCATTTTTGAGAATGCAAGTTGCTCTCCAAAGGTAATTTATTTGGAGAAAAGTGTGGCCGGGAGCATGCAAATTATATGTGACCAGTAGTGGTTAATTTGTTTAGAAGAACTTCACATGAACTGCATCCCAAAACAAACAACAAAACTGACTCAGGTCTACATCACTTCCATTCAAATGTTTGGGGTTAGTTAGAATTATTATTATTTTTTTATGTTTTAGGAAGAAGTCTCTTAGGCTTACTAAGGCTGCATTTATTTGTTATAAATTGTGAATTATTATTTAACCTTCTGGAGCTGTTCACATGGCAGTCAAAATTTAATTTAATTTAAATTAAATGCATGCTATATCTAGGTTCGATAATGTTTTTTTGTTTGTTTGTTTTTTTTTTTTGGGGGGGGGGGGTGTTTATGGTACTAAATTATATTTATGAAATAGTTATCCATAGGTCCATTTATTAAAGTTGATCCATTTATTACTGAAAATGAAACTTCCAATTTAAAGCACAGTTTGGTCTCTTTTTAAGAAGACGCTTGACAGATTATTGCTGAAGAAAAAAAAGTTAAAAAAAAAAGTTACAGACATTTATTTTTATGTAAAAAAAACACACACACACACAAAATACCATTTTTAATTTATATATAAAATATATATTTTCCAAAACATGTATTACTCTAAAACCACATGATAATCAAAGCCATAAATATAATTTGAGGTTGATATCTTTAAAAATGAGCGTTCAGTAAGATTGCGATTGGGTGCAGTACCAAATATTCTGGTCAACAACTTGTGCTCCAAAGAAAGTTATACATATGACATTGAAGTGAGTAAATGATGACACAATTTTCATATTTTGGTGAACTATTCATATAAACCCTGAGGACAAAGATCACTTACATGAGAGAATCCGATAATAGGAAATACAGCCCTCTCTCAGACCCATGAGATTAACAGCTGCAACATTTTACTCCTCCACAGCACTTTGTTACAGTATTTATTTATTTATCCGCTACTTAAGTTTCAGGTATTTGCTGTGCAAATTTAGAAAGTACAGAACTGCACAGACTGTAAAGGAAGAATCATTTCCCACAAGCAGTTTATTAAAAAGAGGAGTCTGAGCTCATCTAAACTGTTCTCAAGACAGAAATGAATCTGCTCGTTTCATTGAAACAACCCAAGAAACAGAAAAACTCCCACAAGTGATTATTTCCTGTTTTCATATATTTATGACCTACTTTAAACAACTACATGGCTTGTCTTTCACCTATGGACTTATGAACTTGCAGTCCTTTTGAGGTGTCAGCATTTTACAAGTGCAAATGAGCAGTTCTGAAAGTGAGCATTGCTAGAGCAGACATATCTTGACAAATTAATATGAATTTCTGAGTAAGAATGCTTTGCTTATAAATATAACCCTATAATGCCTCAGGGTTTTTACCCCTCCATATAAAAACACAGAGCTCTCCATCACCACTTCCAGAGTCATCCATCAACCCGCCCAGCTCTGAGGAGTGTTTTTCCATCACTCGCATTAGACATCATCATTTCCCTCAACTCTCTTCTGCAATGAACTACTGGCATCTGTGTACTTTCCCTTGTACTCTCTGAGTCATTAAAAATGTGTCAGTAGCAAACCTGACAACACAATGAAAAACAGGTATGCCATGCTTTCAGAAAATGTAGAGGGATGGACACCATATAATA
The DNA here is from genome assembly GCA_036784905.1 of Acrossocheilus fasciatus. NCBI lineage: Eukaryota > Metazoa > Chordata > Actinopteri > Cypriniformes > Cyprinidae > Acrossocheilus > Acrossocheilus fasciatus. The sequence goes on from CM071952.1 coordinate 8,217,012, forward strand.
AATACATATAATACACAATATATACATCATTATTGCATATACAGTTTGAGAATTTAAATAATGTCATAAATTCTTCTCATATTTGGGACAGAGGATCACCAGGGGTGCAAAGGGGACAAAACAGAGGGGTGTTTGGGGGGCTGCTGAAACATTTTTCTAACAAAAAAAATAATAATTTAATTATTTTTTTAGGGCTGTCAAAGTTATCATTTCAACTTAAGAAATTAATATTTAAAAACAAAAACATACACAAATGATATAATATTATACTGTATACATGTTCAATGCAATAATTTTATTTATTAACATTTTACTTCAGTATTTTTCTGCTATTCCGTGAATAGGTTGAATGCTGTACACCTAATATCATTTTCATAGTGAGTAGAAAGAAAGCATGCAACTTAAATAAATATTTCCAGGAAATATAATTAGAATTTTTTTCTTTAAATATTTATTTATCTTTTTATTTATTAAACTTTTTTTTCACATGAAAATGTATTAATGAAAATATATAGATGTATTTAGATTTAGGAAGGGGGTCCTTTACATGGCATCATTACATTTGGGAATATATAAAAACTTTGTTATTATTATTTGATGAAAATATTAAGGCTGTGGCTATTTGCACAGTGTAAACAGTGATAGAGGCTATTTACACTAAGTGTAAATAGCAATTAGATGTTATTTACACTAAGTGAAAATAACATATTTTCTTAGCGATAGATGCTATTTAAATTGTTAAAATAGCGGGATTTTCTGTTATTTATACTACTTTTATTGAAAATAAATGCCTTTCCGACGTGAAATTAGATTTAAAAAGGGAGAAAAAAAGTTTGGCAAAAGGCAGATTTGAACTCAGATTGATCGCGTCAAAAAGCCTATGGCGTGCACTTTACCATCAATGCCACTGGAGTTTTTTGACAGCCATCTTTTGTAGTGTTCACCAGCCCAATCACACGTTGGTGGGCCGAGTTAGAGTAAATAGCCTCTGCCAAAAAGGCTTAGTGTAAATAGATACTCCAAAATATTAATCCCAACCACCAAGGTGTCCAAACCAAGGCCTGCATGCCAAAGTTGGCCCATGATGACCTTTGGTTTGACCCACCATGCCAAATTTTCCAAACAGTTTTTGTTTTGTTTTTGCATTTGAACTATAGAGAATTCTAATAATAATATAATTGGATATAATGCAGCATCTACGTTCGGCCCCCAGCCATCAATCAAGTTTGATTTTTGGCCCTTGAGACCCTCTGCCTCGATGTTCAAAGACAGCGCAAAGGTGACTACACTTATTTTGCTTCAGTATTACATCTATTTCTGAACAGCCTTGGTCATAACGAAACCGCATGCAGCAGTAAAAAGAGACAATATAAGTCAATATCACTTAAACCACAAGTTTCTGTGTAAGTGTTAACTGCCTGGAAGTGCACAGGCCCCATGCTGCAACATTTACGCACACAGAACATCTTATAAGCCATTTGACATTTCAAAGGTTCAATATGAGATACAATAACATCTAAACCTACTTACTGTATGCATCTCACAGTTCCCTAAATAGCAGCAAGTCGGTAACCCATTAAGCTTTTCTGTCCTTGATAATTAGCTTAAGTTTCACTATAAAGGAATTAAATTATTTAAAAGACTTTACTGCAGAGTCAAGTGAGAATTCAGGTAATACTGACACAAATGAAGGTGGATGAATGGCCATGTGCAAACCTCAACAACAGCCATCGGCAAAACAGGAACGTGGCATAGTCTCATATCCTCCCAGGCCTGTTCGACCACTTAAAAATAGAAAAAATAGAAGAAAGGGACGACCATTCATTTCACAACCCTCCCTGTCTATGAATCCTTGCGCAATTTTTGCTTCTTCTCTTTTGTTCCTTCACTTTTTGTCAGTCCATACGTACCAAGCCTTTCCTGGCACCATTACAAAAGTGAAATACATTTCTATTTCTGTGTCAGGGAGAGTCTGTTTCACTGCAAGCAATTTGAAGTGCTCAGAATAAACCTGTAGCCCAAAGTAAGGAATCACACTTTCAATTTTGGCTGCGGGACAATAAAAACAGGTGATAAAATCCCATAGATGTGCACTGAATGAGGCAGCCAGGCAGTCATAATTATCATAAAGAAATGTGACTTGAGCTAGTAAGCAGCAACCATATAGCAAACCCTTAGTAATGCCCCAAACATGAACAAGCAACCACACAGCAACGTGAGATAAACCAGAATACCTTGCATAGAAACACTCAGCAAACACATGGCTGCAAGTTTTACAAAGGCAAACACATTTTCTTTAGAAAATGTGAAAATCGACATGTTTTTATTTTTTTTTTGGTTTTGCAGTCAGTGACCTTAAAAACCTGCTAAACTGTTAATGATAAATTGTTCACAATATTTGTGTTGAAATTACTATTTCGGGGCTGTAAACTGTGTTGTTTTAATTAAAACTCTCAACAGCTAAAGTGTGTCATTTATGTCAATATTTATGTTTTCTTACCACATTTCTGAGAGCAGTCATTAGGTTTGGCAAGACGTGAACTAATAGAGAGAAAAACATCTTGAAGTCACTTTAGAAGAAAAAACATTTCAAACTGTTAGCGATGACTGATGAACTGAAACAAGCTTTTTTTAAAATTGATTTGCATAAAACTAGACTATTTAATACTTCTGAGAAATAAAATGCTGCACTGAGAACCATTAATGTTTTCCATTTAAGATGAACCTGAATTCAAAGGTCAGCTCTGAACTTCTTACACACTGTAAAAAAAAAAAAAAAGAAAAAAAAGTTGAGCCAACTTAAAAGTTTAAGGCAACCAGCTTCAGCAGATTATTGAGTTTTCTCAACTTATTTTTTTTTTAAGGAAATTTATCAACTTTTTGTTGTATAAACTTAAAACAAGAAGTTGAGAAAACTCAAAAATCTGCTGAAGCTGGGTGCCTTAAACTTTTAAGTTTGCCCAACTTTTCTTTTTTTTTTTTTTTTTTTTTACAGTGCATGAGACTCCAATTAGGCAAAGTGTAATTCGAGAAATGATCTCCAGAAAACAAGAATTAGAGGATGGAAATGTTTAATAAACAAACCAGCACTTCATTAGTGTAAGCAGATTGAACAGTAGAGGCTCATTTGCTTTAATGTGATCTGTGAAATATTAGAGAAGGAGGCTGGAAAAGATGAGGAAAACCTCATAACAGATGATCTTCAGAAAAAACCCACAATCTGTGACAATTCACCTTGAGACAATAAACAATCCTCTACCATGAGCGTGGTTTTTGGTTCAACATCACGCATTAGCATGTATCCGAACACAAATTTTCATGTGGTTTCTTTGTTCTTGAGCCTTGAGATGACTTTAAATGCAGATCTTTTAATGTAACATAACTGAGTAGACTGCTCCAGATCTAGACCTGTATAATTTTTTTTTTTAAAAAACCTGTGGTTTTGACAAGACGTCTACAAAGATTAGAAGATAAAAAAAGGGGGGAAACCCATTTCTACCTCAGAGTTAAAACAGTGAATTAGTGACACTGTGAGATAAAAAGTTTCAGTTGTGAAAAAAAAAATCATAACTACGAGAAAAAGTCGCAAATTTAAAGGGGTCATATAATGGTACATGCACTTTTACAAGTTGATTGTACTGAAATGTGTGTTAGCAGTGCCTGTACACAACCATCATAAAATGATAAAAATCCATCCAGTGTTTTTTTTTTAATCTCCTTATTTGTTTTACCCTGTCTCAAATCAAGCCGTTCGACCGTGTGACGCCACACGGTCGGACGCCCCTCCCACGATGGTTGATTGACAGCAGTGTTTCAACACAGACCCGCCCTTGCTCGTGAGCGAGCTGTCAATCATAGTCCGCGCGTCATTGTTGATATACGCTGGAGCTGTCTATGAGCAGAATGGCGTCTAAGCGATTGTGGTGTTCTGTTCTCGGGTGCAATAATGAACACAGCAATCATTTTGATGTTCCTAAGTCCGAACCGCAAATCATTTTTCACCAGACTGCTTTATAAATGAAGGTCAGTATAAAGCTGGTTTTGCTAAGAAGCTGCTCCTGAAAAAAGGATCGGTACCAACTATTCGTGTTCCTGCTGAACCTCCAGAAGAAGTGAGTGTAACGTTTAATTAACCTTTATACTAAACTTTATATTAATCTTTGCAAATCGCTAGCACGCTTCACAATGTATGTGGCTAATGTTTACATTCAGGGTACATGCATGTTTTCTATTTACGACGTTCTCAATATAATTAATAATCCCACGTTTATAATGAACAAAACGTTATGGTTATTGTGTTATTACAAACTGTGTACGCAGGTATTAAAGTTAACATGATAACACTACACTAAGCTTACTTTTGTAGATGGTTTATAACGGTGTCTGTTAAGAAGTAATGTAAAAAATTTAAATAAATAAAAAACAGTTATAACTGCATGAAAATCAATGGTAACACAATACCTGCAAAATACTGTTTACATCCTGCAAATGCATATGATCCAAGACTATAAATACTCTAATTGATGTTTTTCAATATTATGCCAGAATAAGTTATGTTATCTGATCACATATTTACTGCCATTCTTCAAAATATACCCTCAACTGTTGTCAAGGCAACACTCCACGTGTGTTGTGTCAAAAACGCCCCACAGAACAGAGGGGCGGGGCGAGCAAAGCTCACTAGCATTTAAAAACACACGCACTAAAACGGTGTGCTGAAAACAGAGCTGTTTTTGAGCAGGTAAAATGAGTGTTTTCTTACAATACTAATGAGAATTTTTAATTAAAGTATATTACAAACTTTCAATTTAGACCCTAAAGAATCATATTAGCTTGTACAAAAATGGCATTATATGACCCCTTTAAGAAATAAGTTTGTATTGCGAGAAATTTACATTGCAGGACCTTCAGAGATATAAAGTCGTAATTTCAAGAAATTAAGTTGCAATTAATGTACCAGTAAAGTTGTACTGCACAATATAATCAAACTGCAAGATTTAAAGGCACACTGTGAGATAAATGTCACTTTCTGAAATATAAAGTTGCAATTATGAAAAATCAAGTTAGAATTATGAGAAATAAAATCACATTGCAAGATATAAAGCCACATCATACAATATAAAGATGAAATTGTGAAATTCGCAATCACCTCTGTTTTTTTTTTTTTTTTACTCTGAAGCAGAAACAGGTTTCCATAGTTTGTGACTTTCTGACAAGTATCAAGCGATGCACAAAATAGAACAGATTCTTATTTTGATACTAAAATAGAACATACAGTAAGCTATATGACTGCCAATATCACTGTGAAATCAAATGTGGGCAAGAGTAGACGCTGACTTTGTGACACCAGCTACACATAAAGTTCAGGCAGGAAATGACTAAAGCAGTTTAACCCACATTATCCGTTTCAGTAAAGGAAAAAAGTAGAGCACAGAGGCCTGAATAGACCTGAAATTCGATTGAAATACCAGCCAGAGTGCAGCAGATAAACAATCTTAACCAGCACTCACAAGAGAAGTTTATCTTTACCACACGAGCTCAAGCGTCTGCAGGAGAAACCTGACCCTGTGTGATAACATCAAACAAAGCTGCTTAAATCAAGCCAAGATGACTCGCCAGCTCCAAAATGTAACAAACAAGAGAAAAACACCACAATTATCATGTCCTGAACAGAAGCTTCGACATAATGAGATGCGCTGGAACATCCAACAGTTTGAATTTCAGACGAGAAAAGGTTCCCAAATTTGATTCAGACAAATCAAATCTTGAGACAAAGAACCCAGTTATCTCAAATTTGTCTCCTGGGGTTTCGTAATTGTCAGAGATCTCAATATGAACCCAAACATTTCTTATTTACGGGAAATGTGTTCAAGTCGATGCTTAAATGAGACGTAACTGAGGGAATTTTACACAACAATGATTGTACTAAAAACGAAAACGTTTTTCCTTTGCATTTTGAAAAGTTTCAAATACAGATGGCAATGTTGTCAAAATGGATCACATGGATCAGCAAAAATTGCCAAAAACACTGTATTATACATGTAAGACCACTAGTTGGCGACTTTGCCAGCTCACATACATATTCCTATAGACTGAACACGTAGTGCGTTTGCAACCACTTTCACAAATTTGCGTTTTCATAGTTTGCACAGACAATGACATCTTTTTCAAAAACTTGCATTTTGAAATCAATTTCAAAAGTTTGCATTTTCAGACCCCCAAAACACTGTTGTCATGTAAATGAATGGCCAAAACGCATAAATAGCTTTTCATTTTTAGTTGAAAACGGTGTTGTGTAAACACCCCCTGAGAACTCAATTAAGTCTGTTTGAGCAATGAAAGAGCAATAACGTTGTCCTGCGAGTTGGCTGTTTTGGTTGACATGGAAGTGGAATTAAATGGCTGTAGTTCAGGTGGCTTCAAAAAAAGTTAATTAAATCGCTTTGTATGTATTTAAAGAGAATGAGACCAGGGCTTGTAAAATCCATTGACCATTCTTCCAGTCTCCATCTGTTAGACAACACCTGAGATAAGACACGAGAACAAAACAGTCACACAATATCCAAATATGCATGCTTTCATGCTAGGCATTATGCAAAAGCAGTTCGTCAATGAACACTTTTGAGAAGTCAAAAAGTTGAGTTCACTTCATACTCTGAAAGCATGGGAATTTGCATGGAGCCACAACCAACTGAACTTTCTGGAACAATCCACATGGTATTTTATTGTTTCATCAAAAACATATTTTGAAACCCCCAAAACTGAAAAAAAGGCCAAAGGGTGTAGGTGAAAATTCTAAATTCCCAAGAATCTTTTTTCACTCCCAGGAAAACAATGGCAGGACTATATCATAATATACTTTGAGGATGAACTTTTCCGATGTACAGTAAATACAAGATTTTCAAACTTCCACAGAAAGCATACCACAGGCCCCAAATGTCTAGGGAGGCACAGTGCACATTTCAAAACAATTCTGTTGACGCAATTCAACTTTTTTATTTATCAGTCAAGTCATATTCTACAATATACTAACCACATGCCAAAATAAATCATCTTGCATAGTGTGTTTTATATACTCTCAACATCCCTCCCCAAAAAAACAAAAGGTTCCCATAGGAAAGTAAAATAACAAGTGAGATCTCTCAACTGTATTTCCCTGAAAGAAATGCAAGATACTTGTAAAATGTGTGTCTAGAGATCTCAATATCTTAAACTGTGAACAAACTGGTCAAGAAGTCAAACAAAAATAGATTTCAATATAAGCACTTCTCATCAAATTCTCCAAATAATATACCATCTAAACTACACATTCATCTATCCATACATCTGCATCACATACCAAACTTCAAGGCGTTTGCATTGTTCAGGCAAGCCAAAATTCAAAGTTTGTTTAGATGAACGTTCCTTTTTTATTCATTGTTACCAGTGTTCCTGGAGTATGAATGTCTTGAAAAAAAAAAAACCATCAGATCAAAGCAAGTACGCAGTCACACTTACAGAATTTATGGCTGTATGTATGTGATTTTGTTTTCAGAGAATGAGAGATCAGAAACAGTTGCTGTTGACCTGAAACAGGCGCTCAATTCCATGCGTTCTCGTTTTGAAACATGCCAGAATGTAATTTACAATCCAATGTAAGTATGCTTTGCATGCTCAGTGTTGTCGCAGGGGGTGCTATGGTAGACGCTGATATTTCTTCAAGAACAGTAGTTCTTAAATTTCATGTGTTGGAAGCAAAAAATGAACATTATCTGATTGTTAGACTGTGTCAGAGCATCTCCAAAACAACAACTCTTATGGGGTGTTCCTGGTATGCAGTGGTTAGTACATACCAAAAATGTTGCAAGGTAGAAAAAACGGTGAACCGGTGTCAGGGTCATGGATGCCAAACGTTAGGGCTGTGAAATCGATTTTGGCAGAAGCTGCGATTGTCATGCGTATCTTTCAGTGAAGCACGGTTCTGTGATCAGCAGTAAATCTTCATCTGAAGGCCAGAGAAACTCCAAATACACCCCAAAGAATAAACCCAGGAAATGCCAATCGCTGCAACTGAATAAACTGAAGATTTAACAGCTTTCATTGATTCAACGTGACTAATAAACACACGACTGCGACAATACATGGTTTATCTGAGTTCTTATATACAGTCGTGGCCAAAAGTTTTGAGAATAACATAAATATTAGTTTTCACAAAGTTTGCTGCTAAACTGCTTTTAGAGATTGGTTTCAGTTGTTTCTGTGATGTACTGAAATATAATTACAAGCACTTCATACGTTTCAAAGGCTTTTATCGACAATTACATGACATTTATACAAAGAGTCAGTATTTGCAGTGTTGGTCGTTCTTTTTCAGGACCTCTGCAATTCGACTGGGCTTGCTTTCAATCAACTTCTGGGCCAAATCCTGACTGATAGCAACCCATTCTTTCATAATCACTTCTTGGAGTTTGTCAGAATTAGTGGGTTTTTGTTTGTCCACCCGCCTCTTGAGGATTGACCACAAGTTCTCAATGGGATTAAGATCTGGGGAGTTTCCAGGCCATGGGCCCAAAATTTCAACGTTCTGGTCCCCGAGCCACTTAGTTATCACTTTTGCCTTATGGCACGGTGCTCCATCGTGCTGGAAAATGCATTGTTCTTCACCAAACTGTTGTTGGATTGTTGGAAGAAGTTGCTGTTGGAGGGTGTTTTGGTACCATTCTTTATTCATGGCTGTGTTTTTGGGCAGAATTGTGAGTGAGCCCACTCCCTTGGATGAGAAGCAACCCCACACATGAATGGTCTCAGGATGCTTTACTGTTGGCATGACACAGGACTGATGGTAGCGCTCACCTTTTCTTCTCCTGACAAGCCTTTTTCCAGATGCCCCAAACAATCGGAAAGGGGCTTCATCGGAGAATATGACTTTGCCCCAGTCCTCAGCAGTCCATTCACGATACTTTCTGCAGAAGATCAATCTGTCCCTGATGTTTTTTTTGGAGAGAAGTGGCTTTTTTGCTGGCCTTCTTGACACCAGGCCATCCTCCAAAAGTCTTGGCCTCACTGTGCGTGCAGATGCACTCACACCTGCCCGCTGCCATTCCTGCGCAAGCTCTGCACTGGAGGTGCCCTGATCCCACAGCTGAATCAACTTTAGGAGACCAAAGTTTTGAGAATGACACAAAAACATCCTCCGAGAGCAACTTCTCCCAACCATCCAAGAACAGTTTGGTGACGAACAATGCCTTTTCCAGCATGATGGAGCACCTTGCCATAAGGCAAAAGTGATAAGTAAGTGGCCTGGGGAACAAAACATTGAAATTTTGGGTCCATGACCAGGAAACTCCCCAGAACTTAATCCCATTGAGAACTTGCAGTCAATCCTCAAGAGGCGGGTGGACAAACAAAAACCCACAAATTCTGACAAACTCCCAGCATTGATTATGTAAGAATGGGCTGCCATCAGTCAGGATGTAGCCCAGTAGTTGATTGACAGCATGCCAGGACGAATTGCAGAGGTCTTGAAAAAGAAGGGTCAACACTGCAAATATTGAGTCTTTGCTTAAACTTAATGTAATTGTCAATGAAAGCCATTGGCACTTATGAAATGCTTGTAATTTTACTTCAGTATACTATAGTAACATCTGACAAAAAGATCTAAAAACACTGAAGCAGCAGACTTTGTGAAAATTAATATTTATGACATTCTCAAAACTTTTGGCCACGACTGTATACTATATTTACAATGCAATGCCTTTATCACTGCTTAGAATACTTACGGTCCATGTCACATGGACTACTTTAACGATGTCCTTACTACCTTTCTGGTCAATAAAGCGTTTCAGTTGCATTGCTGTCTATGCAGGATCAGAAAGCTCTCGGATTTCATCAAAAATATCATAATTTGTGTTCTGAAGATGAACAAAGGTCTTACGGGTTTGGAACGACATGAGGGTGAGCAATTAATGACAGAATTTTCATTTTCAGTGAACTATCCCTTTAAGTAGTTTAAACAATAAAGAAATCTGTACCATCTTGTAGGCCAATAGTACTGGTATAAAAAAAGTTCAAACTTCAGTCTCATTACTAAAGGGAATTCCCCTAATGTTATCGCCTTTGAAAATGAAAATTTAGATGTTCAGAAAGTCCACAATCTCCATCAGTATGGTTTCTCATGGTTATTTTTGTCTCAAGGAACTACTGAGACTGTCATTCTGAGAGAGAAAAAAAAAACAGCATCCTGGTAAAGATCAGGGAGTATTCAGTGTTTGAGCTGTTGGGAGTATTTCACTCAGAGATAAGTGGGGCTAGACATCATAAACCTTTAAAATATAAGACTTAATTTTAGGTTTTTATATTTTAAATCATAAAAGATTATTCAAGAAAATAAAATTGGAAAATGTTCAAACAGGTAAAAATAGTCATGTCATGAGGTCAAGCGTACCACACAAAGAGAACCAAACAAAAACACATTCATTTTAAAAACAAATGAATTAATCCTTCTCACAGAATCCAAGACAAATATCTAACATGCGAGATCACTCCATTAAAATTCATGAAAAACATGTTTGCATAAGACAGCAAGCACACATTTTTACATTTTTGTTGCTGTTGTGGTTTGTAACAGCAGCTGGTGCAGTGCCACAAGAGACCATAAATTTGGAAGGTCTGTTGTAGGTATACAAGGCTGCTGGCTATAGACTCTGATTTTTAATTTGATAAATCGTTTGAATTACAATGAGAGTCAGCTCGTGATCTTTGTCCAAGATAAGGCCACAGACCTGCTTTTTCCCGTGTACTATGAAACTCGTGCACAGATATGCACTTTAGATGCCCTTAAGGGGTTCAAACACAAGTAATATTTTGCTAATCAAATGAATCGTTCCTCTTTGTTGCTATTAATTTTAACAGGGATGCATTACGTTCTTAAATAATCCACTGCAAATAGTATATGATACAAAAAAAGAGTGGTGCAAGGATATGATTAAGATGAAGTGAGGGTTTTCAAACATATATTTTTGATACATTTTTGAGAGATTTTATAAATAAATAAATAGTTTGAAGACTCACAGGTCTCTGGTGTTTTGAAGAAGCTCAACAAACAAAATATGTCTTATGAAAATAAATTTATAGAGACTCAAGTGACCTGGTGTTGATCATATGTTTGGTTGGCTCTGGGTTCGGCAGTAAATGAAAGCACTTTATGAAGCCTTCGAGACTCATCCTTCAAGAGTTTAGAGCATTCGGTTATTGAGCCACAACACCACAAGCCACAATATTTGAAAATCACAAGCAATCAGGGTAGGATAATGTTCAGTTTGTGATTCTTAGCTGGGTAGGACAGGAAACACATCTTTTGACAATATGACTATTAATCATGAGCTTATGCTGATGTTTCATTTTTTTACATGGAGCATTCGTCGTACTGTAAATAGATGCTTCATCTGGTAAATGCTGAAAAAATAAAATTTGTTTTATTTACCTACAGTTAAGAACTTCCTAAAACTTCCAACGTTCAGGAACACAGCAGGTGAGCTGGATTAATGCTTTTGTTTGAGTTCAAACAAGTCTACATTGAATAATGGTTTTGTGGCTTTCACTCCCACTTTCCCTCTACCCAGCATGCAAAGAGGCATGAATAAGTATGGTCGTCGTGTTTGACTATTTGACATTTTCCCAAAGTACATTTCTTTGAGGAAACATGGGATAAAGCTCACAATAACAAATAAGTTCAATCTAAAAGGGAACAATTTACATAGAATTTGCATGTTTTAAATCATCAAGTTCGGTCAAGAAATAATTGAGTAAATTAACTTAAAAATGGTTTAACTACTATATCGCCATACTTTCCAAATAAGGCAACTGTTTTATATTTATAAGTTTACATAAATTTGTATATATTTATATACGTTTTCTGAAATATTATGTTTAAATATAAAAGGAAAGCGAGGCACGAAGTTAAATCTGAAGTGAAAAAGGATAAGATGAACAAAATGTAGCTGCACTTAAAGTGTTTTAAATATTTATCTTTTTTTTCATCTGTCCACTTTTTTTTTTTTGTTAGCCTATTTGTTGTTGCAGTTGTTAATATTACAATTGTAACATGTTGTAGAGTTTTTATCAATATTCAGTTAGGAATTTAATGTCAACACAACATGTCAATTTATCAGTTATTTTGAAATTTTACACATGGATTGAGTACATATTACTCATCATCTATTCTAGGCTATACACTTTTTGGGTTTGTTAGATATCTTGCTGAATGTGTTCGTTTGATAATATGTGTTAATAAACATTTAAAAAATGCATTTTTAGAATTTCTAATTAAGATACAGGATCATTTATAATAAATCAGAGATGGCCCACTTTACTGCACCAGTGTCAGTCCTCTGTCGTGTGTGTCGTGTGCCTGCCTCTTGTGTCCTTATTTGGTCATGTTCCTGTCCTTGTTTAGTGTGATTATTAGTTTATTCAGTTCAGGTGTGTCTATTTATCAGTAATTATCATGTGTATTTAGTTCATGCCTGTTTAGTTAGTTTTGGTCTGGTCTACTCGTTACTCCCCGGTGTTCCTGTCGATGTCAGCCTTGCCTTGTCTTTCTCTGCCTTGTTTGAGTTAATTAAAGACTGTTATTTGCGTTATCCTCGTCTCCTCGTTCCTCCCTGCTGTGTGCACCTTGACAACCAGATGGCATAATAACAAATAATAACATGTGACCCTGGACCACAAAATCAGTCATAAGGGTCAATTTTTGGAAATTGAGATTTATACATCATATGAAAGCTAAATAAATAATCTTTCCATTGATGTGTGGTTTGTTATAATTGGACAATATTTGACCAAGATACAACTATTTGAAAATCTGGAATCTGAGGGTGCAAAAAAATCTAAATATTGAGAAAATCGTCTTTAAAGTTGTCCAAATGAAGTCCTTAGCAATGCATATTATTAATCAAAAATGAAGTTTTGATATATTTGCAGTAGACAATTTACAAAATATCTTCATGGAACATGATCTTTACTTAATATCCTAATGATTTTTGGCATAAAAGAAAAATTTATCATTTTGACCCATGCAATATATTTTTGGCTATTGCTACAAATATACCCGTGCTACTTATGACTAGTTGTGTGGTCGAGGGTCACATATTTATTTATTTAAATAATAATATGAAACAATTATGGTTGCAGTATGGTTGGGTAAATCTTTTAACTAATATATATCACCATACATCCCCAGCTGATTATATTAAGACAACTGTTTTCTGCTTTCTAAGTTTTTAATAAATTAGAGATGGTCCACTTTACCTGAAAAGACATTTGTCCGGAGTGCATGATTTCAAATTGTTTATATCTTCCAAATAACAAATTCTATGAACTGAATTCAAATGAAATATCACAGCTTGACTAATGTAATTAAGAAAAGAAAAAAACATCTGTGTATCAAAACTATAACTTTAACCAAAAGTGTCCAACTTCACTTTTAACAGTGTATGATCTAAAAACATCTTGTTTCTCCTTTTTTAATTAAGGCTGTAATTATAGTGTATCGATAATGAACAGCACATCCCGATATATCCCTCAGACCAAAGGGAGCCAGATGAGCTCATGATAACTAATACCAGTGGTATTTTAATAATTGATTATTAAGAAAATGGCTGGTTTGAATGCCTGAAGAGACAAACAGGAAAGCCTAGATCAATTCAGCCATGCAAGAGTATTCATTTCACATTAGCTATCTGCATATTATGGGGCTGTGGTGCAATGAAAAACAAGTGATACATAAATCTGTCTTGACTGTATGAGCAGAAAGGCACCCCGCTTTTCATCAAACTCTCCCCAAAAGTTACTTACGTAACAAAAAACTGCAATCAAAAGCTTCCTGTGGAACATGGGCACTCCCAAATACATGTGAATTCACGAACAACTTTCCAAGAGCTTGAGAGAGAGTTATTCTTGGATAAAAAGCAGAACCAGTCCTTACAAAGTTGGGCTATTATATCTTGACCTTTTCCCAAAGGAGACTTGGATCAATAATCTTGACAATGGTTTGTGCAATTTATCACCGGGCTTGTACTCAATGGTTCTATCTTGGGCCCGGTTGAATATCTGAGATCTATGAATAACCATGATAACGTGGGTTTCATATGACCCTACTTGGTGTGCATAGACATGCTGATATTATTTGATTTTTATTCCTCAGTTATTTTCAGAGGTTAGTGCAGCGAGTCTCAGGTATCATCGTGTTCTTCACTGACTCCAAATCAGCACCTCTGGAGACTCAGTAATGTACAAGCTTACCTCATTATTGATCTCAATATTGATCAGTGCTTTCATGGTGGCCTTTACTTCCTTCAGCTCAGATAATCAAGAGACGGGGAGAATTCAAAAGATGGTAATTACTAATTAGGAAAAGCAGGATTTCCAGCAATCATAATCCACCAATTTGAATGCTTCGACAACATACGTCCAAGAACAGCATACAGAACCAAGAATGCAAACCACAGCTAAATCATATTATAAGAAATATTCTGGGTTCAGTACAAGTTAAGGTCGTCAGCATAATGTTGATTACCACAAAAAATTATTTTGGCTCATCCCTCATTTGTTTTTTCTAAAAAAAGCTAAATTATTGGTTACGGATGTTACAAAGAAAGTGAATGCGGCCAATTTTTGGAGGATGTAAAAGCAGAAATGTGCACTGCAGCTTAGAATTTTAGAAAAGCACTTACATTAATTTGGCAAAAAACGTATTAAAAGGGTTACAAAGCATTATCTGCGCTGTAAAGACATTCCCATCATTAATACAATCACCTTAAACCCTTTAAAGGTAAATAGAATCAATTGTAATGTTTTTTGACCTTAAAGGGGTTTTCTTGGATCAATAAATGTTATTGACAGCACAAATGACAGCACTTGAGGGATAATGTTGATTAACACAAAACATAATTACCACTGGTCTCTGTTTTTTGAAACAGAGTTACAGTAACAATGCTTCCATCCTTGTATTGATGTATGAACTCAAATGCAATGCATAACAAAAAACTGACTTTGCAGTGACCTTAACAGATCACAAGATTTTATTACATCTCAAATGTTTCTCAAATGTTGAAAAACATATATAATGGTATAATTACCTTCCACACCTGCCTGTTTGTGTTCCCAAACATCAAGTATTTGCCTCCAAACACAAGATAACATGACAGTATTTGTCATTGCCCTTCATCTGTTTGCTCTGAGGTGCAAGTCATTTATTGAAAAAAGTCACAGTGGCCTCCGCAATTGAAGCACCTTTCATTTTATTATTGATACTTTACACCAGTTTTCCAACAAGTGATGGTTTTGTTCTCTTAAACACATGGAATGGAAATAGTGCTTTATTCACAAAGGTTCAAAGGTTAAATTCGAAACTTTGCAGGGAAACTAGTGAGTCACTTACAATGAAAAGGAATGGGGCCATTGTAAGTGCGTCACTGTAACAGTGAAAATACATTTTTGTGGTAATTAACATTATGCCTCAAATGCTGTCAATTCAGCTTAACTGGTATTGAACCAGGAATATTTCTTTAAGGTCAACATGACATTAAAACTGATTCAGCTTACTTTCTTAAAGGGTTAGTTCACCCAAAAATGGAAATTAGCCTGTGTTTTACTCACCCTCAAAGCATCTTAGGTGTATATGACTTTCTTCTTTCAGACGAATGTAATTGGAGTTATATTAAAAATTGTCCTGGCACTTCTATGCTCTATCATTGTGCAGTGGGTGGGTGTTTCTGTTCAACAGTCCAAGAGACGTTAAATAAAGCGCATGCATCCATAATAAAACATGCCTCACGACTCTGGGTTGTGAATAAAGGCCTCCTGTAGCTAATCCATGCGTTTTTGTAAGAAAAATATCCATATTTCAAATGTAATAAACACTTTTCTCTCACTTCCGCTGACTGTCATACGTGCAATTATAATACAAGATATGCTAGTCTCACGAGTTTATTCACAGGAACAAAGGAAAACCAGTCTCCTCTTGGCTTATATCGAAATCCTCCGACATTTTTCGTTACAAATCTTCATTTTGTGCTTCTGATTCGTGATTATTCGTGTTTTGTTCTCTCTCTGCGTTCGTCACTAATCACGCAACGCTTAATATGAACTACTGATGAGTTAAGACTTGTGCTAATGAAGAATCATATGAATTCATGTGTGAATAACACCCACCTTGCCTACATGTTTGTTATTGTATTTTGGTAAGTTTTCACATATGAATTCATATGACTCATTATGTAGTCCTTGATTAGTACCTGCCTTTACTCATCTTTAGCTCATATTAAAGTAATATTTAATTTTATTAGTATATGAATAATAACATACTGTTATTGGAAAGTGTTACCGTTTCTTTTAAGATTTCAAACATGTAAGTGACAAGCCTATTTGTGTCATACCCAAAAACGGTCAGAACGTTACGCTTGCAGGCACACATTTTGAGCAGCTCCATCTGTACACAGTTCAAGAAAGACAGACTGAGCACATGGCCTAATATTAAATAAAATCTAAATGAATTCTTTTCTCATAAAAGGAGGGGAAATTAAAGTAACTCTGTATAATAAAATGTATAATTACTTCAGCCAGAACCAAAGTTTCAGGCCTCTCCTGGGGTTTTAAAAACTCACTGCATGAAGGTCAAAGAGATCTCAAACAAACAGTCTGTCTGTTTAACTTTGTGACATTTCTGCACACAATAATGAGTCACGCAGTAACGTAATAAGACTGATGAGTGCTATAGTTGTAAACGATAAAAGAGGAAAAAAGCATATATAAGTCTAAACCTTATAAACAGGTGGCAGATTACAATGAATTAACAGTGCTGAAATATTGCGTGCAAATGAAATTCAAGGTCTACTGTATCTTTATTGAGCAAACACTTAGGCCTGACAGCAGTCGCGCAATAAATTAAATTCAGATGACAGAGTGATCAAAGGCAGCGTGTCATTTCCTGCTCCGTGTGCTGCGGTTGATATCACCAGCTTTGGCAAATGTCCCGTGCCACGACTAGGTTTTTGCTAAAACTGCTCATATTACAGACACACATGAATGTTTCTTCTACTACAGGATCTTCTGCACTTTTAGAAAATAAACTCTCTTAAAACACACTCTTCACACTCTCACTTGTTTAATTTATCCACTAATAATATTCAACAGTTTATACAAGAGTTTATATACAGTTTTGGAAATGGAAATGGCAGTGGCGGAAATGAAAATATAAATAAAAAGTAAATTTTCATATAATTTATGGCTATGATTTATATATATATATATATATATATATATATATATATATATATATATATATATATATATATATATATATATATGAGGAGCGGTTATAATTGTAACACTTTCACTTTCAGTAAATACTTACTACTTACATTTATAATTACATTGTACAAAGTCTGCAACACATATGTAACAATCTTTTGGTTACATAAGTAGCTGTGTAACAGACTCGGTCTGTTACATATGTGTAACAATAGCTGCCTATTACATCTACATAATTACAAACTGTAATTACAGGCTTTTCCATAACTTAGTTACATGGTAAGCACATTTTGTTTCATGTAAGTACAACAGCTGCTACTACGTACTTAACTAGGTAATTACTCTGTATTGTGGACACCTTATAATTTAGTGTTACCACATTTATAAATAGATTGAAATGTTTTATAATTACAGTTATAATTACAACTTTGAAAAATGCAACAATTCATTTATTAATTATTTTCATAAATCTAGATTTTGAAGTTAGGGCCTAGGAGACAAAAAACAAACAAGCAAACAAACAAACAAAAAAAAACAGCAAAAACAAATAAAGAAAGCATGTAAAAAAAAAAAATTCTTAAAGACAGCTTCATGTAGCAATTAGAATTCTGGAGCTGAAAACCTCCCATGTATGTGGTTTTAAATATATAATATAATAATGTTCTAATAATATTTTTTTAAATCTGGTCAGACACTCATACTGTATACACCCATATACACTGGCCCTCGTCTTCTACTGAATCGGAAAAATATATAAACCACGTCTTTTCTGATATTGTGACACATTTCCTTCCTCCTTTATCTCCTTCTGCATGCAGTCTCTCTGACAGTAAATGTCCAGCTGTACCTTGTGCTTGCTCTGAATAGAGATGTGCCTTGCAGTTTAATGTTACAATGGTTATATATGACATCTGGGTGGGTGCAAATACATGTGATTCTGAGTCTGTGTGTATGGAAAGAAAATCACAATGGTTTAGTTGTGTAAACTATTTGCTTTGGATAAAGTATCTAGTGTTTATTTCCAGGCGACAAACAGAGCATCCCAAGAGACAAAGGGAATACCATTAGTGCCATCTGTCATCTTTTAATATACTGCAGAGACTGTATGCTGAAGTGTACAAAACGGCTGGGGGGTCATGATAAAGATTCAAAATACAAGAGAGAGAGCTTAAAGTGCGCTGTCAATTTAATGTACGTATAGGGCCAGATTTACTAAACAGGGCAAATTAGCGTGAGACTGTGGGAATGGAAAATTTTGCGGGTAATTTACTGACAATGCGCAAAAGAAAGAAAACAGAAGCAGCCAGCACATTTCCAAAATGTAATCTACTAAGAGCAGCGCTAATTAGCAACAGTTGCAGCCATGTTAAATGCAAAGTGGGTTAAAACATGCTTTTTTGGCCATTAAATATTGGCACAAATACGAGTAAATTGTCTACCGCAAAACTGTAGTAAATCACGTTGAATGATTTATTTAAATACTCCCCCACCATAAATTTTGCATCTAAAAGGAAAACTCTTACAAATGCATATGCAATAAGGCACAAAAATAACTGTGTCCATGCCTTTTCATCTCAATTTTTTAATTGTGCCTTGTACTTTTTTGAAATGACAAAATAGTTTGCGATAACACAAGGTGGCCCATAAAGTAATTAATTCTATTTTTTTTAAAAATGCAATAAAAATAACACATTTAACAGTATTCCTTGACCACCATTTGACAGCCTTCACTTTCATTAGAAGTTTTCTAACAAAATCTTTGTAAATCCTAATGCAAATATGAGCAAGCATCACTTATTAAAATACAAATAATTAGGGTATTACACTTAAAACGATTTAGATCCACAGCTTTTATTGTAGAAACATTTGAAGTGATTTTAATTTTGATTGTGCAAAAACTAAACAAAAAATATTCTGAGAACTGAACTTGTCTAGTCAGAAAACCCTGCCAATCTATTCTAAACTGGTGTAGAGAAAAAGCACACTTAGTCTAATCCAGTCTTCCAGGGTTGTCAAGTTTGTAACGTGCATCTAAATTAAAGGCCAACAGCAACAACTGCTAAAATAACACATCAACTGGTATTAGGGAATTACAATCCAAGAATAATAGCCTTTGTTATGTAATACATGTCCCAGCTCCCCCGCAGCACGTACACGCCCAGTGACTGCTACAGGCGACTCAAAGACTACAGCCAAACCTCACCTACAGCTCACCTTCAATGGGTTAAAGACAGGTAAATACGTGCTATGTTTCACTACAGCTGGCTGATTTGTAAAATGCAGACTTCTTGTTTAGTCAATCACGTAATATAAATGATTAGGATGTGTCAGCATGAGGCAATCTAAAGGCAAAAGATTTTCTTTCTTATGGAGATTTTTAACTCTGGGAGCTTAGACTAAACAACTGTGAATAATTTGCCACCAAACTGCAAAGATAGACTACATGACCTTTTAAAGCAGAATCATTTGTTTTAAAAGTAATTGCAGTTCAAGCATGGCTATTCCAATCTACCGCATCCATTTAAAATGATGACAAGAGCTGGGAGAGCGCATTCACACGGACAGGGATTTGTAGCAACAAAAACAACAGACATTATAATGGTAACACTTTATTTTGATGGTCCCTTTTGAATATTCTGTTGACACTAAGTAATGTTGCAACTACATGTCAACAAACTCTCATAAGAGTATTAGTAGACTGTCTGCTTCTTATCTACTAACTCCTTATTGTGTTGGTCTCCCAACAGATATTCTACTGACTATAAGTAACTTTGCAAGAACGTGTCAACTTAATCTAACCCCAACCCTACCAGTCAACTAATACACTACTAACACTCTAATGAGAGTCAGTAGAAATGTAGGTGCAACATTACTTATAGTCAATAGAATGTGTTAAAGGGACCATCAAAATAAAGTGAAACCATTATAATTTTAATGAGATGCTGTTTTCCATTGCCACAAGTGACATGGACTGTTGGTGATGTGACGAAGTTGACCAAAGTTGCGACATAATTCAATAACTACCAATACAATTTGCATAGAAACACCAATTAAAAGCCATCAGCAAAGTGACTCACTGAAAGGTCACTAAAAATGTTATTTGAAAACAAAAGCTTAAAAAACAATAGTTGAAAGAAAATGACATTTTCCGTGATGTGTGTTAGAATGCGGTGACATCATGAACAGAGTTCGCGCGGTAATGGTTGTTTATAAATATCGGGTATGCGTTGGAATTTGACATACAGGAATTTATTTGACAGTGATGGTTATTCTTATAACAATTGCTTATTCTACCTCATCATATGTCCTCTTAAATAAATGCCTTTTCTAGTGATGGGCGCTTTCGAAACCCTGCTTAAAACATTTACGAATCTTTTGTTTCATATTTGTGGTTCGGAGTTTGTTTCAGAATTGCCAAGTCCCATGGTTTTAGCAAATGAGGCTTTGGCATGTCAGTTTCCAGAACCTTGATGGTTTCAAAACATTCGCTAGAAGACGTTAATCTGGTAAACCGATGAAAGAGTGTTAATGGTTTTTAACCAAAAATCGTGTCGGTTTTTTAATTAATTCATTAATTTTAATACTTGCAGTGTATAACAGAATAATGTATAAAACATTTGCAATCATTTTGTAAAAGGCGTAATTATACTGTACAAGTTTGGCTTGAGTTTTTTGTTGCATTTACACCATTTTAACCAGCAGGAGTTTTAAGTGATTCGAAACAATGAATCATTTGGCGAGCAAATGGTTCAGTTGATTCAAAGTTTAGAAAAGCTCAGTTTCTCCCATTTTGTTCACTAATCTGATGTTGTTCGACATCAAGAAACAGGAACTTAAGCTAGCATTGCCCACACTGCTCTTCAGTGGTTTTAAAAGTACATGCCACAATATTGCCAACTATTGGACTATAAAGCCTCACAAGACAGACAGATTTCCTAAAACGCTGTTGGTTTTTTCACTCAAGAGAAAATGAGAACTCATACCACTCACATACTCTGGTCTGTACCATTATATTAAAGGAAAACACTAGACTAATAAAATTAAGAGGACCAGAACCTGTTGTACCTGTTGTAAAATCAGGCTCTGGAAAAGTAAAACAGGCTGAAAAACAGAGATTTAGCTTTGAACTAGAACAATTCATAGTGCTATAAAGTCCCATACTCACAGTCAGCGGCAAGGAGCAAATGACGAAGATGAAGGTCATGCAAGCCAGCAGCAGTAAGTGGTCCATTTCTTCCTCTCCCTGTCCAAACCAGGTGCTCAGCCTCCTCTTTCGTCCAGCCGACACCACCGATCCCCGACGCGTTAGCTGGCTCCTGTGCATGCGGCATAGGCTGACGATGACCGAACCGTTGCACAAGAACACAACGGCGATGAGCAGCGCCATAAGCACTGAGTAGGACAGCGAGAAGGTCAGTGTTCTCCTCTCCTCATCCTCACCTTCTCCTTCTGCCTCCATCTTGATGAAGCACCACGTGCCCGGGCAGTACTGCTTGTGCCGTCCGTATCCAAAGAACGGCAGCAAGCAGAACACAAAGGTAAAGAGATAGATGAGGAAGAGGACGATTTTGGCGAAGCTGCGCCGCACGTGTTTGGAGTAGAAATACGGGTGACTGATGGCAAGGCACCGCTCCACCGCCATCGCACACAATATGAGCATAGAGGCCAAGCCGAAGAACGTCATGGCGAAGGAGAAGAGTCCACAAAGCCACCAATCTCCTGTAAGACCCACCAGCGATTTTCTTTGGGCATAGCAAATGAAAACCGGTGGACTGAGTAAACACGTTCCCAGCAGATCTGTCAAAGCCAGGCCTGTCACGAGAATGCAGAAGACTGAAGACTTGGTGCGACGCTCTTTCTGGTGGACTCCCAGGATAGCTAAAGCCATCAGGTTGCCAACCAC
The DNA here is from genome assembly GCA_036784905.1 of Acrossocheilus fasciatus. Lineage (NCBI taxonomy): Eukaryota > Metazoa > Chordata > Actinopteri > Cypriniformes > Cyprinidae > Acrossocheilus > Acrossocheilus fasciatus. The sequence continues at coordinate 8,239,204 of CM071952.1, forward strand.
CCCAGCGATGAACATCACAGCGCTCATCACCGGATTCCCGTTCACATCGATATTGGTAATGTTCTCGCATGATTTGTTTGAAAGCATGTTCAGACAGTCCTGCCCTTGAACCCTGAGCCCAGGCACAGGGATCGGGCAACGGCAACTTTGTCTACCGTGAAAAACTTGCAGTTCCTTTTCTTTGAGGATCTGTAAAAATAGCAAGCATTTCTTAAGAATCAATACATCTGTCACAGACCTCACCCACAGTTGCTTAATGACCGTATGAAGTGCCCAATGAACGCCGTTTTCTTTTTCTGTGTAGGCAGCATATATTGTCCATTGTTTTAAATAGCCTGTGTGCTTTGGTTTGCCTCAGCTATTTACTTTGCTATTGCTTGTTAGTGGCAGGTGCATTTACACAGAGGGGGATCCTCATTTGTTTGGACAAAAATTTGGATATTCAAATATTTTATATGACTGAATAAACCTCAGCACATTCTGTTGCAAAAGCAAAATACATTTGAATAGTCATCTCAGGTAGAAACAGCTCCTTGAGGTAACAACTGCACAATTTCTTTTTTAGAGTACGTGTTGATTATCTACAGCATATTTGTGTATGTGATGTGCAGTGAAAAGCAAATGGGATTTTAAAGGATTTTCTTTTTCATTCAAACCTGAAGTAAACAAATATTTGGATTGTGTACTATTTCTAGGTCAATGATAAAAAAATCAAGTTTGGCAATGTTTGGCTCCTTTGTAAAGACTGATGCATAAGATGCTCTTTGGATCATACTCAAATCAAGCTGAAGAACATGATCATCAGGTTTTATGCAAACTTGTGGAGTTAAAGTTTAAATCATTAAGGAAAGAAAAAAAGGGACGGACTAAATACTTCTGAAAATCTTGTCAATTTTTAAGTTGAACTTTTCACTCAAATTGCTTTGCTGATAATGCAATTTGTAAGTTATCGTTTTTTGTTGTTTAAAATTAGAAAACAAGCATTTTCACGTGTGGTCTCTTTTTTAAAGACCAAAGTACAATCAGATGTTTTAGAGACTCAAACGAGTGGAATATTTGTATGGTTTTAATTTATTACGCGTTTGCTATGTTTTATGTATCATTTTGAATTCATTTATCACAGTGCATTACGGATGTTCCTTTGCTGAACAACAAAATCAAACTGCAATTATTTCACATTCACTAAGCTGTCATGACAACAAAGCATCAATATTGAATCACAAGTCAGTACGCACCTGTCCACGGAGTGTCCATCACTGCTGCGCGCGGCCATTCCTCCCGACCATAACACTCTCTAACCAACATAGATGGATTATTTCAGTCACTCCTAACATAATATTGAAAAGCGAAGTCGATATTGCTAGGTCTTCGGGTTTCCGTTTCTTCAGAAGAATTCTCTCGTTTAATTCATAAACAGTTGTTAGTTGAGTTATTAGTCTATCCAGTTCTGGCCAACCACCAGTTTTACGCGCAAAACAACTTTCGATTACAGCTCATTACGCTTAAAGCTAAACAAAACTGTAAGAAACCCGCTGACTCTCTTCATTCCTCCCGCTCGTTGTGAAGGTAGATCAGTAAATCTACTAGCAAGACTTCCCTCCTGTGGGTTGATAAAGTAGCCGTGAGAAAAAAAAAATAGGAGGAGGAGCTGACAACTTCGTTCCTCCTCACTTGTTCAACGTGTGAATGATCTGCATAACACAGCTTGTTTACTGACAAACAGACCAACGCATAGCTGGGTTAAGAATAATGCGTATTTAGTCAAAATAAATAAACAAATAAATAAATATTTAGGTTTTTACATTAGAATTTACATAATGGTGATGCATCATACAATATAGGCTATTATTAAAAATTAAATGAAATAGTGTACAATATAGTTGTTATAGCACAAAATTGAAAATTATGATCATTCTATTTTCAAAAATATAAATAATAATCTGCTTTCAGAATAATTTAAAATCTACATTATTAGGTGAAGTGAAAATTAGTTTAGTTTAGTTTATAAAAGTAAGAAAGATCTTATAAAAGTAAGAAAGATCATTTAAATGGTCTATCTATCTATCTATCTATCTAGTTTGTTTGTTTTTTGGGAAAAAAAATATATATATACATATATATATATATATATATATATATTTTTTTTTTTTTTTTTTTTTTTTTTTTTCCAAAAACAAGCCAACAATGTATATATGTTTTTCTGCTGTGATATCAAGCTGTAAAATGCTTTTGGTTTTCAATGGAACCATATTTTTTTAAGAGTGTATAGGAGACATGAAGATGTTTCCCTCATCCTTACTAAGATTTATGTCCAAACTGATTTAATGGACTTCTGCTAACTCAATTATGCAGAAGGAGATCTTGAGAAATAACTGTGGTCAGACTGCGGTCAAAAATAAAATGAACTCTAACTCACATGATTTCTATAACTGTCTATAGACAGCGTGCAGACTGCATTATCAGCCATTAATGCAAATGAAAACAACTCGAAGTCTGAAATGAGATAATGTTTGGGTGCATCTGTTGTCGCTTAGCTGTTGTGTTTGTGTGTGTGTGTGTGTGTGTGTGTGTGTGTGTGTGTGTACAGAGTGCATATATTTGAGTTGCCTAGGACGTTAATTGTTGCTGTCCATCAGTATGCATTATGAATATTTGAGAAGTAGCCTGGAGCCATAAGAAACAACTACACAGCACTTTTCTAAAGGAAACAAATATAATTCTTACTTAATGGTCTACGTTATCAGCCCATCCCAAACACTTACATGTGTTACACATTTCCTGAGAGTATTGCTATCATATTCTCTTGTCCGTGTTGATGTCGCCTTCAGATACAAAAGAAGGAAATTACTTCCGACATAAATCTTCTATTTTTGTGTGCTAAAGTGTATCAGAAACAGCATATATATGTATATATTATATATGTATATTCATTCAACATCCCTTGTGAACAGAGTGCTTGAAATCTTAAAAGTATATTTAAAAAATTGTACTTGCAGGTAATATGATATTTATGAAATAAAAGGCCTCTTAAAGAGAGTTCACTTTCATAACTATGTTTCTTAACAGGCTCAGTACACTATTAAAAAGTGCACTTTGAAATAATGTCAAATTAAATGTTTTACCTTAAAGTTTAATTTTAATTTGGTCACTAACATACTAAAACACATGTTTTAATTAGTATGTTATTTGATATTACATTTAAAGTTAATATTTTTAAATGTACTAAACTGCAACTTCATTGTTACAAATATGTAATTACAAATATATTCAAATACACGACAACAAAAATGACATTATATTATATTTTAGTTTAACATAAATTATTGCCAGTACATTTAACCATGCACTTAATGATATTTCAAAGACAACAGCAGCGCTTATGAAATTAAATATGTATCTCAGTCATACTGAAATTGGTCAAAAAAGCCGTCTTTAGTTCTGTTAAATGTAACAAAATGTGACAAACGTAACATTAAATGTAACAAAGTTTAATCTATGTATTGTTATACTGTATGACTTTTCCCTTTGAATTCAAAAACATCTGTTGAAGCACATCTGTTCAGATCATATGTGTCTATCGTCTGAGTCACTTTCAGGTGCTGATTTCACGTTGTCTTTTGCTGTAGGCCTGTCTGTTCAAACCCGACAGACTCGTGGCTGGAATCTCGTCTTGTCATACTCTAAACACTGCCGTTCAGATGACTGTTGTTGCCAGACTGCTCTTAGCGAAGCACACGCATATTTTGAGTGGTTATGATTGATCCCTGAGGAATTTTGTAGTGAGTATATGTTAATCAAACACATTTTTATTGGAAACATTAAAAGTTTTCAGGTGGAAAACAGGCTGATGATTAATTCAGGCAGGCTGCATCATTTTTAAAGTTGCATTACCGGAGCATGCAGGCTTCATAAACTAAAACACTGTGGGCATTTTAAATAAACAGAAGAGCAGCAGTCAGCACTTTGTGCCTCATGACTCTGAAAGCTCTGATAGGATCCTGGGAAACGTTAAATATTACAGTAAATATCCCATTCATCCTTAAGTGTAGCTGAAACTCTTGTGCAAACTCACGCTATATCACTATCAATCTCTCCGGGGTGTTTGTTTAAGCAAATGCAGACGGTTAATATTTTATACTTCATAACATAAGCATAGCAGCTAACAAACAATGGCAGATGGCTCTACTATTCTCAGCGTTTAATACATGGTCAGCATTAAGTTTAGTCAAGTCACCTTTATTTTTAAAGCACTTTATTGTTTCAAAGCAACTTCACAGTGTTCAACAGGTAAGTAACAAAATCAATGAGGCAAATCTAAAATTCTAAAATAAAGCTGCTTTAGCAAGACAATAGTGTCATTATTCAGTTCCGTTCAGTTCAGTGTTGGTTCAGTTTAGTTCAATAACTGTGTTCGTTATCATTCATTATTAAACAAGTTTAACCCAGCTTAGAGCAGCTCTAGATAGCAGTGTTGTTACTCAGCTCGAATCAGCTCAGTGTTGATTCAGCTCAGTTCAATAACAGCTGTGACTCTTGTCTTAGTGGTCACAAATAAACATAATGTTTGTGATATAGGCCTATTTTCCATTCAGTGTAGTCAGATTTATTTTAGATCTAGTTTGACTGAAGCTCAGCTGCACAAGCATCAACATTGTCAATCTCCAGCCAGGGTAAGGAAATGCAAGAGGTCAGAAGTTCAATACAAAAATACAATGGTGCTATGAGTGAGTCATTGAATCATTCATTCAACCGAATCATTTAACAACACTGAGGGGATTGTTTACATAACACTATTTTCAACTAAATATGAGAAAATTTTTATGCATATTGACCATTGACCATACAGGCAGGCGAATTCAGCACCCGGACTCTTCTACTACGAAGCCACGCTGTTGTAAATAGCTGCAGTATGTGGTTTTGCATTGTCCTGAGGAAATACACGTTGGGAGCATATATACCTTTATATACCTTTCAGCATTCATAGTGCCTTCCAAAACATGCAAGCTACCCATACCGTATGCATTTATGCACCCCCAAACCATCAGAGATGCTGACTTTTGAACTGAACGCTGCTAACACGCTGGAAGGTCTCCCTCCTCTTTAGCCCGGAGGACATGGCGTCCGTGATTTCCAACAAGAATGTCAAATTTGGACTCGTCTGACCATAGAACACTTTTCCACGTTGAAACAGTCCATTTTAAATGAGCCTTGGCACGACGGCGCTTCTGGACCATGTTCACATATGGCTTCCCTTTTGCATGATAGAGCTTTAGTTGGCATCTGCAGACGGCACGGCGGATTGTGTTTACTGACAGTGGTTTCTGGAAGTATTCCTGGGCCCATTTAGTAATGTCAATGACAGAATCATGCCGATGAGTGATGCAGTGTTGTCTGAGGGCCCAAAGACCACGGGCATCCAACAAAGGTGTTCAGCCTTGTCCCTTACACACAGATATTTCTTCAGATTCTCTGAAACTTTTGTTGATGTTATGTACTGTAGATGATTTGATCTGCAAAGCCTTTGCAATTTGACATTGAGGAACGTTGTTTTTAAAGTATTCCACAATCTTTTTACACACTCTTTCACAGATTGGAGAGCCTCTGCTCATCTTTACTTCTGAGAGACTCTGCCTCTCTAAGACATCCCTTTTATAGTTAATCATGTTACAGACCTGATGTCAATTAACATAATTATTTGCTAGATGTTCTCCCAGCTGAATCTTTTCAAAATGTCTTGCATTTTCAGCCCTTTTTTGCCCCCATGCCAACTTTTTTGAGACCTGTAGCAGGCATCAAATTTGAAATGAGCTCATTTAGTGGATAAAAGTGTAAAATTTCTCAGTTTAAACATTTATGTTCTCTATGTTCTATTGTGAATAAAATATTGACTCATGTGATTTGAAAGTCTTTTAGTTTTCATTTTATTCAAATTTGAATACAATGTCCCAACATTTCCAGAATTGTGGTTGTAGATCAATGCCTTGTATATGCACAATACAGATTTAGCTCTGCCTATACCGTCAGTTAATGGAGATCGCCAACAAACGCCTGAAATCAAAGGCAAATCAATGCTCGTTTGAGTGAAGATCTAAGAGAAGCTAAAACGTTGCAGATGCCTGAGAGAGATGCAGTATTTAGCAGGTTAAATATCTAGACCTGTCTGTGAGCCCAAATCCTGCTATGTGTAATGTGTTTTAACTGGAAATGACAGTTAGTGTGGAAAAAAACAGTAATCCAATGACTTTGAAACTAGATTGTGGGCGGCACTGCACTTTCCATCAGACAGGAATAACATTTGAGGTATTTATTTATTAAATGCATGAGGTTTTCATTAAAATGGTGAAATAAAGCTTTATAGCGTCTGAATATTCAGTATTTTTTGCAATCATAATTTCTATCACCCCGTCTCTGAAGAGTCTCACCTCACACCACTACAAAATTTTAAGGTGACAGTTCCTTGGCTCTTTATACCTGTCTCTCAGTTCACAGTAATCCAGAAAGTCTCTTTCTAAATATATGAAGTTTAATCTGTTTAAACAGTGTAGGAAAGTTTGGAATAAATGGTGTGTAGGAAATTCCAGTGTCTCTTGTTTTCTGGATTTCCTTTTTTTCTTGTGTGTGAGGAAAGTAAAAAAAAAAAACATCTTAAAATCATGACAAAGGGAGAGAGAGCAGGACTGCAACCATACCTGGCTTCCTTCCACAACTCTTCCTTGATCCGATCTTCTGCTTATGGACTGACAAACCAGATTCCAGTTTGCCTGGTAACCACCACCAGAACAATACAGCTATAAACAGAATATAGGGAACCTCGCAATTAACCTTAATGCACAAAGATATGACTTAATTTTAGGACTTTCATCTCAGCACTTCTAAAACTCTGGGATTAGGCTGTCAGCTTCTTCAGGAATATGGCTTCACCTTAAAGCCTTTATGGAACTGTTTCTTTGTGGGCAGAATAGTAAGCTCAAAGTAGATTTGGAAAAGCGGATATGAGAGTAAGTCTCCCTCAGTAAGGAAAATTTATGCCACTGTATTAGTAACACACTCAAGGCAAAAATCACCTATAAATGTGTCTCATAAACTCTTGGTTTTGTTCAGACAGGCTTCTTTTGCTTCATAGCTTCATTTAGGTCATGAGGTGCAGATTAACGGAAGATTTTTTTAGGATGCATATTTATTTACAACAAATAGGAAATTTTCTTTGGTGCTGAGTATTACATTTTGCTAAACCACATGGGTCTTTTCTCTTAAAAAGTGGTTGAGAAAATCTTGTCATCTGAATAAAACAAGAATAATGCTATTGGAATTAAAATTCCACAGTGAATAATATGATTTATTACACGGTTTTGTCTGAAATTGGCTTTTTTGAAAACGTGCATTATCTCATTCACTAAAACTGTTAACTCCCTTCAAATCAATTGAAAACAGATTTAGTAAATGAATCAAAGATCAGTCTCATTGTTTGGAAACGTGTAGAATGCCAACAAAAATCATCACTGTCAATGACACAACGATCCAGATTGTGCATTCTTTTATATGTGTCCAACTAGAAACACAGTTAATTGAAAGAATATAACAGGGATGAAAGTGTCATTATTCTTCCTTCCTAATAGATTGTCGTGCTGTTTTGCTCCATCTCACATGAAACTTATTCAAAGTGAAATTCAAAGTACGTGTTGTTAAAATAATTCAAAAAGATGAATCTTTTAGCAAAAGCCCATTGTAATTACAAATAAGCTTGTAGGCCCACCCAAAAACCAAAAACCAAAACCCAAAACCCAAAACCCCTCCACACAAAAACCATTATGTCATTGATTGTATTCATCTGTAGATCTTTGGATTTGATTATGGACTTTGTTATGAAAAGAAAGACATTAAAGGCATGTTTTTAATTAACAAATCAGTTTTTGGGTTTTGCACACAATTTCTTTAACATGTAGCATTTATAAAATAGATGTTTATTTTAACAATTAAATTTCCTGATTTTTCAAATAATTTCTGTAAATACAAAAATGGGCATGATATATGCTATTTAATGCTTTATGTTAACATTATTTTGGGGGTAAACTGTAATGCAGAGAGACTTGTCAAAGTTTCATTTCTCATATATTATATGAATATTGTATACAGAAATATGTTTCCAAGCATTTGACATCTCTCTTAATATCCACTCAAAACTTGCATGTATGATCTGAGAAATTCAGAGGGCAAAAATGCTTATAGGCTAAATATGTAATTTATGCACATTTTATTAATAAGTCCAAATAAGGATGTGTGTTGGCTTAAGGACATGTATTGGGTCAGTAAAATCTGAGAATCTGTGAATGATGAACTGAGCCTCTAGCCCAGCATGTTTGTGGAAACACGGTTTCATTTCAAAGTGATATTGATTTACAGGGTAAATCTGGATTGACGTTTGGTCTGGAACGGCAGGGTGAAGGAATAATTCAAAACGGATCTCACTGAGCGCTTAATGCATAACATGCACTAGACGTGTCAGAACTTGTGTATGCAGTGACTGTTTGTATAGCTGAGCAACTGCTTTCACATTATGACAACCTGTTAACAGTTTTTAATACATATTGTATTTATTTTACAATCACATTCTACAGTATTTTTCTTGTTTGTATAGAGAATGCAAAGCTTAGGGGCAAAGCTGTTTCTTTACAGCCTGATTTTTTTTTTTTTTTTTTTTTTTTATAATACTGTAATACGACTCAGAAAGTTAAGCAAATCAAAAGTATTTTGTCATCTGTAATCATCTGCAGATGATACACTGGAGTTGTTTGTCACAGAGGAATTGCTTCCCGCCACAACATTTGATTTATGAACATCTGATTTGATTAATTTCACATGTATAATCTGTCAAGTGTAAAGTTACTGAGAAACCCTAATGGAAGTCTTGCCCTTTGCCTTGGCTTTATTAGAAATTTTAAAAAAAAAGAGAAAAAAAGAAAGAAAGTAGAGTGTTCTGTTCCATTCTGAATGATAATATCGTTCTCATCTGTATTACGGCTTATAGGTAAGACGGTCCATTTGATCCCTGAAACATTATTGAACCAAGATGGCTATGATTTGCTCTCACAATCAATGGGCAGAAAACTCTCTTTTCTTTTCTGTCTTGGCTGTCATCAGTCGGGAGGCAACTGGGAATGAGGTGGACTCACTAAGGTCCTCTCTATTAAAGCTGATTAATTGGGGACAGGAGAGAGGGGACCACCCTTAAAAACAGATTTTTAGTGACAGCTCTTTTTCTAGGTAAACAAAAAAAACCAGCATAGTTACATAATGCACAGGTAGATGTGCATTGCCGTGCATTTTCATACTGGAAAAAATATGCATCATTACCAGAATTCACATTACCAGTGTTACCATAAAAATGGACGTTGCTTTTTGGCTGTTTGCGTTTTGCACATGAATCATGTGTGTGATCAGGAAAAAGAGATTGCAAAATATCTAGGGACAGGCCTGTTCCTAGAATAAAGATGTTGATAAACCAGAAGCAGATACATGCCATCTGTGTGTATTTTCTTTTTCTTTCTTTTTTTTAAAAATAAATATTCATATTCATATCATATTCAAATATTCATAATGTAATTAAAGCTGTTTAAATAATTAAAAAATAATCTTTCTTAAAAACACTGTTATGTTGAGCCTTCCATTCATCTAAAAAAAAAAATCCTGAAAAATGTATAATGTTTTCCACAAAAATAAATAAATAAATAAAAAATACAATTAAAAAATACACTGTAAAAAGTGATAAGTTGACTTAATTGGAAACCCGTTGCCTTAAAATGATTAAGTATATAATAATAATAAAAAAAAAATTATAATAAGTTAAGTAAATTGTCAAGTTCACTTAACTTTTAAAAAAAAAAATATTATTTACTTAATAATTTTAAGGCAACGGGTTTCCTCGATTTTTTTAAGTTAAGTCAACTTATCACTTTTTACAGTGATAGCAGCGCAATTGTTTTCACAATTTCTCAATTGTCATCACATTTCAAAATACAGTATATTCAAATTGAAGACAGTTTTGTAATAATTCTGTATTAATCAAATTGTATTAATAATGTACATCATGTCTTATTTCAACTCCTGAGGGTAAGAAGTTTCCCATTGTAATATAACCATCTTGTAAACAATTTAAATCTGTTTTCATAAGAATCCACCCCCCCCCCCCCCCCCCCGAAAAAATACTGTGAAAGTGTCCATAATTGGGGGAAAAAATTATAAGAAAATTTAATTTAAATTTGCATTAGTTTCTCTTTATTAGATTATTTGCAAAGAAACAAAGTGCACTCCAGTCCCACTGCCAATATTTATTCATTTAAATTTGGCAGCGACTATTAGATAGATGCTATTTACACTATGCAAATAACAATGGATTCCTTTGACAGCAATTGAAAATAGCAGTATTTTTAACTATATACTTTTTACAATAAGTGCAAATAGCGATAAATTCTGTTTACATTATGCAAAAATAGGAGTATTTCCATTGCAATAATAGTCAAATGCTGTTTATACTAGGCTACTTAGTGCAAATTATAGCACATATCTGCAATAACGTATTGAGTGTAAATCATAATTTTTATAAAAATTATTAAACAGATACCTCTTTGGGACAATAAAGCCCTCCCTACACCTAACCTTAACCGATAAACACCCATGAGGCATGTTATTTTCCACTTTTTTGATTATTTCCTTTTTATTGAAAAGAATTGCTTTTCTAATCTGATATGTGATGTGAAAAGGGAGAAGAATGAGTTTGGCAAAAGGGGGATTCGAACTTGAGTCGATCAGGTCAAAGAGTACATTTCTTCTACATGCTTTACTATCTATGCCACTGGAACAGTTATTTGATAGGCTTTTGCAATGTTGTCTAACCCTACCACACGTTGGTGGGCTGAGTTAGTGTAAATAGCCTCTGCCAACAAGGCGGGCTATTTGCACTTAGTGTAAACAGACACGTTTTAATTTACTTGTAATAAATACTTTCTCTTAGTGACAACTAACCAAAACTAAACATGATTAGTGTATTAATAAGCAAACACAAACCTTGTCTTAAGAGTTGTCAGTTTCAAACAGTTTTATGACAATGGCCTCGTGTGGCTGCATTTTCATTGACCTTAGAGACACGGGGCCGAATCGGTCAAGACCTGTGCTGATTACAAACACCCCACCTTCAGGTAGGCTGGGAGCCCAGTCTGGATCCAAAGTGTGAGGTTCAGGACCCAAATTAAACAGGACCAGAAAGTGAATGCAGCCCCATGAGCGCAGGAAAGCTAAAGGATGTGTGGCTGTAGAATTGAGGCCAGAGGATGACATGCTGGCATTGAAGGAAAGGAAGGTGAATCTGCCAAAGTGTAGAGCCTCTTCACGGGCACGCGACCGACTCAGAGAATGGAAGAGGGCTAGAGGTTGATTCAGCTGATCCAGATCCTGAGAATAGAAACATCATACCACAAAAAAACATGAACATTCAGATTCAAATAACCAGATTTTAAAAAGGCCTAAACTCTTAAAAATAAAGGTTCCAAAGTGATGCCATAAAGAACTGTTTTGGGTTCCTCAAAGAACCTTTCAGTGAACAGTTCTTAAAAGAGCCATTTTTCCTCAGTGTGAAGAACATGAACTTTTTTTTCCACTATAAAGAACGTTTTGTCCAATGGAAAGTTTCCATGGATGTTAAAGGTTCTTCACTGAACCGGAGATGCCAATAAAGATCCTTTATTTTAAAGAGTGTTATTTCAAACTGTCACTATAGCAATTGTACATTGAAGAGGGTTTTCTCATCTCACCTGAACTGGATTGACCTCATCTCCATATCTGAAGATGGGTGTCCCAGGTAAAGTCATAATCAGGACTAGAATCGCTCTCTGCAACTCCCATGGTACTCCTCCACCCACCTGTGAAACACATGTGACACTGCATACAAAGCATTCTCAAAAACTTTTCTTAGAAAAATTGATCCCACAATTTGGTTCCCTAAACCATAAATCAAACTACATTCTACGGTTAACTCATACTACTGATGCCATGATTTACATTGGACTTATTTACTGTAAATAAAAGTGTTCCAGTTTGATGCGTCACAGAAATGAAACCTTGATCATGGTTTTGGAGCAAGGCCACATGTTGTACTAACAAAAGTCTATGCTTCTGTCCACAGGTTGAGAGCTGTAGTTCCAACCACAAAAGTTTGCAATGCCGTTTGCCAATTTTGTTGCAATTATGGTATCGGGAAACACCAAATCATTGAACTACGTTGTGTTCATAGTTGACTAAAAATGCTTTTGGACAACAAACTAGATAGGACCAGCAAACCAGCTTAGGTTTCTGGAATCATTAGAAGAATCACTGTGTGAGATTCAGTACCCTGTAGAGTTCAATCTCCCTCAAACACCATACGATTACACAACGTAGCGTTCACTGAACATACTAGCTTAGCAGGCTTGCTGACTAGAGGCTAAAATGCTTGAATGTTAGCTTAGTAGTCTAATGGCTAGAATAATGGCTTTAATTTGATGATTTCATAAAATCCTTTGGAGATTTTGCTGTCTATAAACTATTAGGCTCAGTTCAGTGAAATGTCCACTCACGGTCCAGCTCGGCCAGTGTCCTTGTGGCATTTGCAGACTGGTCTCCATGGCCTCAGCCACCTCAGCAGGAGACAACGGATGGTGTGATGGGGGGATCAGTGACTTTATAACCAGCTCCACCAGTGAACCATTAACAGCTATGCTGGACACATTGAGCTCTGGAAGAGTGTTACCTGTTTGCCTCACCATCAGTATTCTACAACGAGATAACAAGACCTCATTTATGTCACCAAGACTTAAGCAAGTTTATATAGTAATAATTAATAGTCAATTTTCAAGTTTAGTGCATGGGCTCAAAATGAATATGGAGTTAATCTCAATATAAAATGATGTTTATAATCTATTTTACTTCCATTTTTCATCAAGACTTGATTTTATAATACAGGAATTGATTTTGCTTCAATGCCAGTCTGAGTTCAGCTGACAAACATTATACCTTTCGTCATCTTGTGAATTAAACTCTTGCATCAGCACATTCCACTCCATTAGGGTCTGTGAATCATAAATACACATCAATTTTTAAGCAGACACTGGGCACGGGCTCACCATATCATGTATCGAAGTAAAACCCACACACATTTTCCACAAAACAGGACACGTCAGTGTGTTTTCAGTTTTACCTTTGAAGAGAAGGCTGCGTCTGTGTCACAGATCCCAAACCCTGATACACCCTGTTCCAGCCAATACCTTAATGAATACTGGAGAGGAAAATAATACCACATGAACAATAATAAACAGAAGTATTGACATAAAACAAAAATCCTGATCGCATGAATCTTTTGTTTATCTAGTGACAAGTCGCCACACTAACATTTTTTTCATCACATTTAAAAATAATGTACCACCTACATTAAACCCATACTCTAATCTTAAATAACAGGGTTAAAAAAAGTGTGAAATAAAAACACTGAAGCAACTATGCTTTTTTTAGCTTGCTTCTACAAGTCTTTGAGCTTTTTTATTGTGACTTGTGTTTCATGGGACTTCATAGCCAAGTGCTCCGTGTTGCACCAGGTGAGCTAACGAGCAAGTTTACTGCATCAGAAAAGCCATACCATAATTGTAATTTGTGTGAAAAGGACTTGAAATTGTTGGCTGTGTTACTGCCTCTAGTGTTTACTTCAGCTGGATACATACAGTGAATTTTATATAAGTTGAAAAAAATAATACACACCCTTGCTGATATCTTGCATTATATATATCCAGTATGTATGTAATATTCCTTACTTGAATGTACTCTGATGGACTGGACCAAACATCAGTGTCATTACCCGACTCCTGTTCAAACAGATCCAGCTCACAAAGATCCAGCATCACTCTCACACCTGAACCATATGCAAATCCACTGGATCAGTTAATATTGTTTTATTACAACCAACATAGCCTAACATTGCTTAAAGGGATAGTTCCCAAAAATGAAAATTACCCCATGATTTACTCAGATTTTGTCAGAAAAATATCCATATTTAAAACTTTAGAAACCATGATCTCTAACTTCCGCTAACCGTCATATGCATGCAAACGCAATGACGGAAGTGCAGAAGAGAGAGCAAGACAAACCACCGAATTAGAAGTACAAAATAAGGATTTGTAAAGAAAAATGTCAGAGGATTTCGATGTAAGCCGAAAGGAGACTGGTTTTCCATTGCTGTAAAAAAAACTTGGTTCTCGCAAGACTAGCATATCCTCACTGGAGCTTACGCTACACCTACGTCATCTGCTTCATCGCCACTTTGCTTCAGATGGCCTTTATTAACCCCCCTGAGCCGTGTGGAATAATATTTATGATGGATGGATGCACTTCATTGGACTTCAATATCTTAAATCCCATGCCATTATAAAGCTTGGCAGTGAAGAGCCAGGACATTTTTTTATTTAACTCTGACTGTATTCATCTGAAAGAAGAAAGTCATATACACCTAGGGTGACTTGAGGGTGAGTAAATCACGGGGTAATTTTCATTTTTGGGTGAACTATCTCTTTAATATTTTTATGTGCAAAAATTCTACTTCAGTTTCTTTTCACCATTGTTTAACAACCACAAAGGGATTTACAGTAGCCCCAAAAAGTGTTTGCATTAGATAACAAAATCGAAAGCCAAGCACACATTTCAAGAACAAACTCATTTCACAAAAGAAATAAAAGGAAAAAGAAAAAGCATGTGAACACTTTGTGCTTGTGAATGTGAAACATCCACACTTACGCTATACATGAGGAGAACTACTGTATGAGAACTTGAGGTGAACTGCCTTCATATATTCACTATAAATTACCTTGAGGCCAGTTGGTTAAAAGTGATTAGTTACTATTAGCTATGAAAAATTTGCATCATTTCTTTGCACATGTCACTTTGATATCTTTGTTATTTTAATGCAATGCAGACATGGCTTAAGCTTCCAATTAGTGAGACTGGAGAAGACTGATGCAATATGACTAAACAGCACCATCTAGTGAATGGCAAAGGTAGCAAAATCCTGATCCACCTACATGCAGATAAGTGTATTTTTTAAATGATGAATGTATACATACCTGCTTTGCGGCTTTCTGTGATAAGCTGTGTGAATTGTGGAAGTGTGCCCAGACTTTGGTCGATCTCTGTCAGGTTGGGAGGGGAGATGTGATGCTGGAACAACCCCTCCAGGATCACTGCCCCGACCCCCAGTGACTTCAGATACGGCAGCCGCTCGGACACCCCTGAATGAGAGTCATACACCATCATGTTGGGCTTCACAACTGGAATTTCACTGCTGTTTATTAGGTCGACTATACAGTGAATTCTGTGCTGATCACACTCAATCACTGCACCACATGCACTGTATGCACAACACTTCACAATTACATACCATGTTAGTTTTATTGTTCTTACATTATCAGTAGTTGAGGTATTTGTGTGTGTGTGTGTGTGTGTGTGTGTGTGTGTGTGTGTGTGTGTGTGGGTCATATATAATGACATAATTATAATAAAAAAAATACATAAACATTTCATAAAATAGGGCAAAATGTACTACATTGATATAAAGTAATTTTCCGTGTTGATTTTTTTGCAGGTGTTTTACCTGTATTTTGAATTTTACGTGTTTTATTGTGTTTTACGTGTTGTTGTTGTTGTTGTTGTTGTTGTTGTTGTTGTTTTTTTTGGGGGGGGGGTTGTACAGTACACATAAGAACCACTTTTGGTTCCCCAAAGAACCAATAGAAAACAGAAGAACATATTAGAGTAAAGAACCTTTTTCTATTATAAAGAATCTTTTGTCTTGATTCGACAGATGTTAAAAGATCTTCACAGAGCCAAAGATGTCAAAGAACCTTTGTTTGTTGACATTGAGTTAAATGTCCTGTGCTGTGCTTTCTGGAAACTACTCATGAACTCAACAATGCCTTAGACTTTGACACGCAGGAGTAATTTTAGGCTCCAGGACGGATGGATGAAGGGTTTGAATGTTTTGTTTTGACAACAGTAGATGCAATCATATTGCAATAATATTGTTGCTGCTGCAAATGATGTTTTCATGAACTCACTGCTGATACGGCTGACCTCGTCACTGTCTGCGTCCATGAAGAGTGCCGGCTGCAGACGGTAAAACACATCCCTCTGCCACCAGCGCAGTGAAGGAGACTCCGTCCGCGGGCTCTGAATGATTATTGCGACTGCAGTGCCCAGCATTATCAGCCAACCAATCCAGAAGCAAAGCACCAGGCGAGAACGAAACTTCTTCCATTCTGGTCCTCCTGCGCACTTCACCAGCTCTTTTCTACTCAGGGTCTTCCAGACGTGCTGCTGCTGCTGAATGTCTGGGATAAGGAGAGGTACGGTCTCTGAGCCATCCAGATCGGTGAATCGACCTCCAGCAGATATACTGCCATAGCCTGGATCTCCATCAACCTTCAGTGTCATCTGCTCTCACTGGATGTTAGGAGCCAAAGAAAACAGGTTTGCATGTGACTTTATATATGTGTCAGTATCCCACAATACCATTATCAACACAAACAACCACAGCCCTATATTTTGTCTAATTATCAAATTTAAAACATTTCAGATTTTTGCAGTGATCAAAATCCCTGAAACTTTCAAATATAGTGTGTTTCTCCATCGATGATCATTTAAAAAGTTCACATAGTCATATAATTTGTATATTGTGAAGTTATACTGAACAGATCAGGCTTGGTATATGTTTCATTCTTTGCTGAATATCTCTGCACTGTAAAAAGTGCACTGTAGTTAAGTTAACTTAAAAAAATTGAGGAAACCTAAAAAAAAAAATTTTAAGTAAATGATCATTTTAAAAAAAAATAAGTTAAGTGAATTGTCAAGTTCACTTAACTTAAAAAAAAAAAAATAGTTACTTAACTAATTTTAATTAGTTAATTTTAAGGCAAAGGGTTTCCTCAATTTTTTTTGAGTTAAGTCAACTTATCACTTTTTACAGTGTGGTGGAACAAACATTAAGTGCAATTAAGTTCAAATAAAAACTGAGGTTACTGGGTAAAACATACAAATTCAATGTCATGAATTATTCCGTAATATTTGTTCATTAATGACTGAAGTTTTCTTGTGTATTTTTCAGTGTGGTTGGTTGATACAGACTTCAAAACAGAAGAAACTAATGTTTATTTGACAACAGAACTCAAGACACTTTTATGTAATATTAATATTAGCAATAGTTATGTATGTAATAATTACATTCAGATAATTATTATTAATAATACATTCTAATTTATGATTTCTTTTATTCATGATTCATAATATAGCCTACTGTAAATATTCACAATCAAACAAATATCAATCTGAATAACTGGTTCCCATTATTCAATTGAAATATTTTCAGCATCTATTTCCTAATTATTTAAATAACATTTTTAAATGACAACAATGCTGTTTTGCTTTGACAGAAGCTTTGAGATTAAATGAGTGAAGTCTGCAACAGATCCATGACACATTAGCACAATTATACCAGTTAATGTATGTTATTTCATCCCACAACCTTAGTCCTCATGTCTCTAACTTTCCATAAAAATGTCAGTGTTGCCCATATTTTACATGATATTTAGTATTTGTTTGATCTGTATACTTAATGTATTGACACTGTAAGATTAAAACTGTGAGTCCTCCCAAAAGTGAACTCTAAGACAAGATATTTGAGCTTTTGTACTTACCTGTATAGGGAACGTCTGACAGCGCAGTCTCTCTCTGACTGTGACGGTTCGTTTAGTTTCAGTTTATTGTTATGACAAACACATCAATGTTGTTGCAATGAAGAACAGGTTAAACTTCAGTGAGGACCAAATGCTCTCGTATCCCTGACCTTCTTGTTTTTAACTTCTTCGAACATTAAAGTATGACAGTGACACCAAAGATGAGGTTTCAGTAATTAGTATAGAGGTGTCATGGCCCGTGACACTTCAGTCATACATTCTGCAGAGGTTCACTGTGGACCAAGTGTCACCGGGTGAGTTTATTAAATGACTGGAGTAAAGCATTTACCAGTGTTCCCTTTTAATCATGATTTACATTTACAGGTTGTTCTATTCTAAATGAATGGTGCTTTTATTATAGCAAACACACATAAATAAAGGCAATCATTCACAAGCACACAAACTTAAAGCTGCTCCGGGACCTTTACCAATAAAACAGCTTCTCTGCTGAAAAGCTACATTATATATCTTGAAATGGTAATATCAATGTTTTTAAGCAAACAGCTTCACTCAACTTTTACCTCTTTCATTTTTTTTTTTTTGGTAACAAGTTTGAACACACAAATTTGCACACAATTTATATTAGTCATAATGGGCCAAACCAAACATACCAGATCATACCAGATATGCTAGATAATTGAATGCATCAAAATAAATACAAAAATGAACACTTTACAATACAGGTGCACAAATATGCATTAATTCATGCTTAACTAATGAGTTCATTTATAACTCATGAAGAACTAAACCATTTATTAATAATTACTGCATCAGCAACAAATGAACATTCTATATGATTCATAGATTAAGTAATAAAAAAATTGTTATTGGTTAAATGTGTCATTATGTATTCATTCCCTAATAACATATTATATTAACAAATAGTGTAAATTCACGTGTTAATTACCACAATGGGTCGACGTCATGCATTTCAACTTCCAGTTGTCTGCTTTAAGTAATCATTAGATAATAATTGGCAAATATATCATCATGTTATGACTTTACATGCTGAGGCACATGACTAACTAACTAATGCAAAATCCATAACCACAATGATATATTACCTAACAATTAGTTAATAGTTCTATGCCTCAACAAGTAAAGTCATTACATATCGATATCTTTGCAAATCATCAGCTAATGATTAATTAAAGCAGACTGGAACTGGAATTTAGAGTGCATAGTGCCCATAGCTGTGGTATTTAACATATGAATTTGCATCATTAGTTAATATAATATGTTATTAGGGAACTAAAACATTATGATGACACATTATTTATTACTTAATCTATGAATCATATAGAATGCTCATTGGTTGTTGATGTAGTAATATTAATAAATAGTTAACTCGTGATTAGTTAAGCATGAATTAATGCATATTTGTGCACCTGCATTGTAAAGTGTTATCCCCATTATGACTAATAATAATTGTGTGCAAATTTGTGTGTCCAAACTTCTCGAGCCTTTGTAGAGAATCAAATTCTGTTCTGTTCTGAAGAAACACAAGCTTCATGAATTTCTGTTGCCCAATAGTTCAGTTTAAATTATTTAATAACTTAACGTATACTAAATAAATGCATATTAACTTATGTTGTGCCTTTTCAGAAAAGCATGCATTTCTGTATTTGGACAATTCATCACTAATTAACAAATACTGTAAAACACAACTTCTGAGCTCTTTGTGTACACTGTAAAAAGTGATAAGTTGACTTAACTTAAAAAAAATTGAGGAAACCCGTTGCCTTAAAATTGTTAAGTAAATGATAATTAAAAAAAAAAAAAAGTTAATTGAATTGTCAAGTTCACTTAACTTTTTTTCTTTCTTTTTTTAATTATTATGTACTTAATAATTTTAAGGCAACAGGTTTCCTCAATTTTTTTTAAGTTAAGTCAGCTAAGTGTATGATTTCATAACAATTTTGACTCATAAAAATGACAGAGACATTTAGTGATTTTATACAAAACATGGGTTTATCGTCTTATTTATAATGAGATAAACTGACGTGTTGTTTATTCTAGTAAAAAGAGAGAGAGAGAAAGAGAGAGAGAAGTGAATTTATAGTTCAAGTACCCTTTATCAAGTTTTACAGATGTTAGTTTTAATATATTGTGCAAGTTTGGTTATAAACCTAAGCTCTCTGCCGGTAAAGAGAGCTTAGCATCTATAATCAAATACAATAAACATATTGATAATACACTTATACATTGAATCTTAAATATGTAAATCATTCGTGAAGTCAGTCATGAAACAACCTATAACTGTAATATTACATACAATTATTTATTTAAATACATTTAAAAAAAAAAAGTTACTTAAAAAGCTAACAAAGCACATTTATTTAAAGGTGATTTGTGTTATTTTGTGTGGGATTGCTTTTTTTATCCCATGCAAGTGGATAGACAATTAACTATTAATTTAATTCAATTTTGCTAAAAACTTCAGCTCTGTGGCACGTTTTTTTTTTTTTTTAATGGATTATTGGAGTGTTTATTATAAATGAGAAATTTTCATGTGCCCTTGAAATCCCTTTGAAATCAAAAACACTTACAATTCTATTTGGCGGCACATCAATTCCACGCTTCACCTTTAAGTAAAGTAAAATCTTTCTGTCTTCCATAAAAAGCTTTACATAGTGTCAGTGTTAAATGCTTCACCTTCATGAAAGCATATGATAAATCCTCCTCTTCCTCCTATTTCTGTTTCTATGTTTACAATACACAACATTGATTTTAAAAAAAAAGAAATAGTTTGGCTAAACAATGTGACCTCTGTAAAGCAGGTGGCACACAAGTTGATTATTACATCTACAGAGATTCAAGGCTTGATTCCATCTCCAACATAACGGCCACTAGGTGGAGTCATCAGAGCCGCCAATATCCTTAAATAATGACAAAATAGTGGAGAATTGTTGTTATTTATAAAATGAACTTTTGCACTTTGTTAAAATCAAATAAAATGTTGATTAATTAATAAAGTATGGATTTTTAACATGTGTTCATACATACCATGGGCTCCAGAGATCTAAAGGCTGCTGCATATTTCTGATATGCGCCAATTATGCAATCTTTCCTGCAGACAAACAAAACAGAGATTTAGAGAAAATATCTGAATGTTAGTCACTTATATACATAGTGGCCACAGTATCACTTACTTGCATGAGATTCCTCCACTTGGTGGGAGGCCAGGAATATTTTCAGACGCCAAGAATTTCATCACATAGAGCAGGTCAGGTTCCTCGTCTTTAGATCTGATCACATTAATGATCTCTGAGTAACGTAAAAAAACAAAACACGTTTATACACACAATCTGATATTTATAGAGACATTTTATCTAATATAGTGTGTTTAAATTGAATTTTATTTTATATATTGAATGAATTGTTGAAATTACCTGCCACTTTTTGCTCAATGACGCGCTCTAACTCTGCCTCCTGTTGCAGTGCCTCTGGGGTCACCTTGGGGGCGCCGTCGAAGCAGATAATAATAATGCTGATGTTGTCTAAACTTCCCTGCAAGGTAAGAATTTCAAATCCTGCTCACAAAAATCAACTAAGAGTAGATCAATGTGCTTCAATAATACTAGAAAATGCTAATACATATATATTGAGTTAGTATGTTCATAGACAGCAAATGCCAGCTCTTTCTTGGCCAGGTCGTGTAGCTGGTTATAACTCTGGATATAACTTGCAGTCTGAATCTCACTTGTAATCTCCTCTCGCTGTCTCCTGTAATCATTCTATTTAAAGAACAGTATCTACACAGAACGGGTCAAGCTGATTCTATTATGTGCTCTGTAATCTTCCTTGCCTCAACGTGCAGCTGGGAAATACCATTATATAATATTACACAACTCAAATGACTAATCATTTTAAGTAACAAGGCATTGCTAAACTTGTTTAATGTTTTAGAAGGTGACGGTGTTACTGGCAATTCAATATCGACTTTGCATCAGACTTGAATTATTGTCTTTATTGTTTAGTTTCACAGTGCCTTACTTTTTTTTTTTTTTTTTTTTTTTTAAATCAGTATTACGTCAAATTTATTTTAAAATTTATTCATACCAAGAATCACGCACTTAGACAAGAAGAAACATTTAAAGCAATTGACCACAAATTGTTTGCTTTTAAGAGACATTTTGGGGTAGTAGTTGTAAAACAATTGTGGAAACTGTGTCTAGACTTTATAATAGATCTGTAGAAATAAGTACTAAATATTTTGCATCAAATGAAACCAAATAGACAGTTTTGTTTGTTGATATCTAATGTATTTTCTAGGATGCTAAGTGGCTCAAAAAAAAAAAGAAAACTTTGACAAATCATCAATTAGGGTATTGTTCGGAATAGTACACATAGTACACAGTGGAGGTCAAAAGTTTGCAACCCCTTTTCAGAATCATTAACAATGTTAATTATTTTACTTATTAGCAATGTTAATAAGAGGGATCATCAAAATGCATGTTATTGTTTATTTAGCGCTGACCTGAATAAAATATTTTGCATAAAAGATGTAGTCCACAAGAGCAAATCATAGTTGAATTTATAAAAATGACCCCAATCAAAAGTTAACAAACACTTGATTCTTAATACCGAGTTGTTACCTGAATGATCATCAGCTGTGTGTTTTTTTTTTTGTGTCCCTTGTTTGTCCTGAACAGTTAAACTGCCTGCTATTCTTCAGAAAAAGCCCTCAGGTCCCACAAATTCTTTGGTTTTCCAGCATTTTTGTGTATTTGAACCTTTTCCAACAATGGTTTTGAGATCCATCCTTTCACACTGAGGACAACTTAGGGACTCATATGCAACTATTACACAAGGTTCAAACGCTCACCGATGCTCCAGAAGGAAAAGCCATGCATTAAGAGCCGGGGGGTGAAAACTTTTGAACAGAATGGAGAAGTGTAAACACTTATTTTGCCTAAATATAATATTTTTTTCATTTAGTACTGCCCTTCAGAGGCTACAGAAGATAGTTACATGCTTCCCAGAAGACAAAATAAATTAAATTTACCCTGCTCGACAAATTTAAACATTTTTAATAATTCTGAAAGGGGGATGCAAACTTTTGACCTCAGCTGTACTGTACCATATAAAACATGTACCATGTACAATATACAGACAGAACACAAAATATCCCACAATGCATTGCACACAGCCAGTGCTATTTTAGTATTATTTATATATATTATTAATATTTTGAATTAGCTTTTGTTGTTATATTTTCAGTTGTAGTCATTTTTGTTGAGATTTTGCCATTTTTTATTCTATTTAGTTGATTTTTATTCATAATTTTATTTAACACATTTAATTCATTTAAATGTAATTATTTTTTAGTACTCCATGTATTTCAGTAAGATTCCATGGAAACAGTTTTTCAATTAATATTTATATTTTATATAATTTCAGCTATATTTCTATTAAAGAAAACAAATTATAATAGTATAATATAATAATCATAATAGTTAAAAGTTTTAAGTTTAGATGACAGTTTGTGAGAGATAAAACTGAACTTTTAATTTCATTTTTATTTCAATTACTGAAAACAATTTGAATGGTTTTAGTTTTAGTTAATGATAACGTCTCAGGCCCTCCGACTCAGGACATTAGGGAATCTTATTGGATCTTAAACATATGTTCAGTGGCCAAACCAATGGGATCCTCTCACTGCTGTTACCAACCTTATAGAGGCAGAGGTCAATGACCTGTGAGCAGATCTCCCTCAGATCATCACAGACCTGCAGGCGGTTGCGCACAAACGCACACAGCTCCTCATTACCGATGGCGTCCCAGACGCCATCACACGCCACCACCAGGAACTCATCTTCTGGGCTTCGCTCCAGCTCGTACACCTCTGGTTCAGGCGACACCAGCTGTTCAGTCTGAGTCCTCCATTCCACCTCCTTAAAGTCGAAGTCACCAAGGGCACGGGACACGGCCAGCGAGCCGTTGATGCGCTGCAGGGTGACGGAGCCGCCAGCATTCTGGATGCGCTCTTTCTCGCGTGGGTTGATAGGTTTGTGGTCCTCCGTGTAGAAGACCACCTGGCCGTCGCGGCAAAGGAAGGTCCGTGAATCGCCGCAGTTGATGAAGTAGATGTTTCGTGGAGAGATCATGACAGAGGTTGCTGTCGATCCGCTGTGGTCCCAGGTCTCGTTGCGGGACAGGGTGTGCATGTGGCGGTCTATGTTAAGGAAACCATCTCTGATGCCGTCTTTGACCTGGTCTACATCCTCATCCACCGTCACACAGCCTGATTAGACAATCATAACAGGGTCAAGCACAGTGACATGAGGCCTGCCCAGTAACCTGCCTTTCAACCTACTGACAATTGACAACCAACTTGACAATTCACTTAACTTATTTTTTTTAATTATGATTTACTTAAAAAAAATTGAGGAAACCCCGTTGCCTTAAAATTTTTAAGTTAAGTCAACTTATCACTTTTTACAGTGTACATTACATCAGAGGTTTTCTATTTTTTTTGGACCCCTCTCTAAAAATATAAAGGTAGATACTATTTTTGTATATTGTATATATATATATATATATAAAGGCTCATTTATACTGTGAAAGAGGCAGTATAAATGTATTTTTACTGTGAAAAATTGTTCTAAACGTGTGTAAAATCTGAAATCTTCAATAGAACAAAATTATTTAAAAATAAAGGGCTTAGAAAGCTGAACGAATCTGTAATAAATAACCTATTTATTATTATCATTATTTATTTATTTTTACAGTTATACATATGTTTTTACACTCTTTCTCTGACATTTCTTTTTTTTTTCATGGACCCCAGTTTGTGATTCAACATATTGGACTGGCCTTGAACAAATTCTGCATTTTGAGATGAGATGATAACCACTGTTATAACACTTTTTAAAAATGTATTTAAAAGCTTAAATTTAAAAGTTTTAATACTTAAGAACCAAGATCGAGTTTTAATGGAATTACCTAATTATTGTTTGATTGATATGATTATCATTGGACAAATCTATTTTAGTAGACCACTATTCCCTTCAGAAGAAGTGGTATGTTGCTCTTTTGTTCCATTTTCTTCCAGATTTCCTCCGGATTTTAAATAAAAATATTGTGATTTACAGTAGAACATAAAATTACAGTTGGTCAAAATGAGAAAAAAAAGATGGCATGTTTTTAGACATGTTTTTTTTTTTTTTTAGACAACATAATACCAATGTTTTAACTTCAGAAGACTTAAAAAAATCGATATTTTGTGGAATAACCCTGATTTTCAGTCACAACAAATGAAAACATTTGTTATTGTGACAAAATGTAAGTAAATAAATAAAGCAAGCAAACAAGCTCTAAATAATAATATTTTTATTTGTAATTTGGCCAGAATATTGTTAGACCTTTATAGAATAATAACATTTTACTCAAACCAAAACCTGCTAAATCTAGAGAAACTGATAATGTTCAAGTGGTCTCTTAATTGTTTTTCATAGGTATATAAAGTTTTTATTTATTTGTTTGTTTTATTGTTATTTAGCTAGTGTAGTGGTATGGAAAGCATCACTGTTCCATCTTTAATAAAACTGTATTTTGTCTTACTGCGCTGTAGATTTTTCACATTTTAAATTTAAAGTTAAAAATATTGATCACTTTATTTTAAGGTGTCCACCAGGTGAATACACAAATGCATACAGAATATCAGTTATCAACATATACTAGGGTTAGGGTTTGGCTGTACAGTAATTATGCTAAATTTACTGTTAATATGTATAGGTAACTCCAACATATATTCAAGTAATTGTATCATTTTAAAGATTCTTACTTGACAACAAGTCAAAAAAGACTAATAAAACTATTTTTGATAAAGAAATATAAAAATTAAAAAGTCATAAGTCACTTTTTCAGTTTCAAGTAAGATACTGACAATAACATAGCCACCAGCAAATTATTGTGCTTAGCTTATTGTGGTCGTAGTAACACTAGTAAAAATCTAGTTCACATTTTTAAGTTGCTGAAACACAAAAGCACAACATCACTAACTGTTTAAAAATTCCAACGTTTTATCTTCAAGACTGGTGAGTACCTGTGTCGAGAATGAAATCCAGCAGGTGTCTGGAGCAGTACTGAGCCACCGTTCTCCCCGCATGTCCATCGTACACGGCAAAATAGCTCCAGCCTGGCAAGGCATCGGTCATCTCTGGCATGCAGGTGTGGGAATCCTCCATCTGGGCTCGCCAGCCCTGCATACTGGCCATGCCGTAGTTAACACCCCATTTCGACTCACCTTCTGCAGTATCTTTCTCCAAAACGGGCCTTTCTAAGTAGGGTCTTCCCACGTCCTCTTCATTTTCAAAGTACTCATCATCAGTCCCCGACTCCCGTCGGCCACCCTTGAAGAAGAAGGTCACCATCTTCTCGGTTTCCTTCACCAGCTGCCGCAGAAATGAAGGCACCTCCATGGTGCTGGCCCGCCTGGCGGTTCTCATGGCTACCCGAATCCTGCTCTTCAGTCTCCTACTGTTCCTCAAACTCCTTTTTCTGGTCCTCCGAAGATGATCCAGTGCCTCCTGTTGAGTTTGAGCCAAAAAAGGAGGGACGGATGCTGGATAGTGTCCTAAATATGTTGTCGTTCGAGCAAGCCTCTGTTGTTCCCAATGAAATCCATTGGACTGTTCTACTGATATGAAGTATTATGAATTCTGGGTGTGTTTATTACATTTGCCAAGCCTTTGCCAAGTTCTGATTGGCTAACCTATTTATGTTCACTCATCCTCAGACACTGCTCTGTCTTTCCCTCGTGTAATCCCTGATTTAGATTAGTTAGCGTCCACACATGCACTTGATGAACTACACAGTGTTTCATAATGAGCATCCCAACAGGACGCATTTAACTATCATGTACAATCCTGACAATGAGCCTTGCTGAGATGTGTTTTGCGTTTGGTTTTTAACAGTGTATTTATGAAATATTTGGTCTTATGCAATATAGTCCAATTATTATGTTTTACACGTTGTGGCTAATATGCCTTCATCAGGGTGTGGAAAACAAATACACTCAGAGTCTCTTATACAACAATCACCTGATCACATGACAGTCACATGACATCACCACATGGAGCAAGAAGAATGTTACAAAGAACATATTACAAAATACATCATAAATCATAAAATCATCCAATGCAATTCAATTTAAAAAAAAAAAAAGCCTGTCATGTGATCAGGTGATTGTTGTATTAGAGACTCTGCTCCACACCCTGATGAAGGCATATTAGCCGCAACACGTAGGTGTGCGGTCATCTGTGACTTATTTTTACTGTTTAAGCCATGAGATAATAAAGGCTTTTTAATATAAGTTCTCGAGTGCCTTGGCTTTGCAACACAGATTTATAGACAAGTTTTCCCTTGTCCAAAGAGCACCGAGATATTAGAAAGTTTTGCATCCCAGTAGCCCTCTTTTTTTGCATTTTTGTGAACAATGAATAGTCCAATTATTGTTTAATACCACTTGATATTAATAATTCAAAGCCCACTTTTTGTACTTGCCATGGGGTTTTTAGTAGTGCTGGACAATGATTAATCGCATTCAAAATAAAAGTTTTTGTGTACATAATATATGTGTGTGCACTGTGTATATTGTATATATAAATACACACTCATGCATGTATATATTTAAGAAAAATATATTATGTTTATATATTAAATATATGAATATATTCATACATGTAAATATTTTTTCAAAATATATACTGTATGTGTGTCTGGATATATACATAACAAATATACACAGTACACACACATATATTATGTACACAAAAAAGTTTTATTTTGGATGCGATTAATCGCGATTAATTGTTGCCCAGCAGTAGTTTTTAGACATCATTTTAATCTTCTAACTGCCTAATCGCCAATAAGAACCAAATGTTGTCACACAAACTTTTGATTCACTGTTAAGTAAACATTGCGTTTCACTATTATACATTTTTTTGAAAGCGTAAAATGGTAGTCTGAAGAGTTAGCGTAACTGTCTTTATAAATAGGAACTGCCCTCCTTAAGAAGGCCCAGTTCTTGGAAGGCTTGCAGATTACCTTTATTTAAGTAGCAGTAGGTGTGTGACGTTTGGATTTGAGCCATTTGGGTGATTAAAGTTAGCGAGGGCATTTCTCGACCCTGACATTCAAACCAGTGTAACTACGATTACATAACGGACACACTAACTTGTTCAGAGATTCCCTTTTTGTGTGTTTGTAGGTTATATGTTACCCTTACACTTTTTATATAATAATGTTTACTTGACTGTAAGCTAAGATTTCACAATTACATGAATAAAGTACATATGCTCTCAGAGAGAAAAAGGTACAAAAGCTGTCACTGGGGCAGTACCTTTTCAAAAGGTAAACCTTTGTACCTGTAAAGACTCTACATTGGTACCTTATCTAGAGTGTAAATGTACAAAAGTGTACCTTTTGAAAAAGTACAACTCCAGTGAAAGCTTTTTTTTATCTTTTATACACAGCTATTGCCGGACTAATGCTTACCGGAGAGCATAATCACATACTCATATATATATATATATATATATTAAAATAACGTCAGATGATTTTTTGACTCTGGCTAAGCTATGAATTCACATTTACAATGAATTACTCAGCTATTTCTGCTTTCAAATTTGTCTTGACTACACTGAAAGCTATTAAATCTTTATCGCCCAGAAAAGAAGACACCGAGCACACATTGTATGAGAAAGGCAAATGGTTGCACTACACAGGGTAAGCTGTCACCGTGGAAACTTAAATTACATTTTCAGCAAATTTAAACCGTAAAACAATTAAGACACACAAAACAATTCATGAAACAACAAAAAAGTAAAATTCTTCATCTTCATAGTTGACTCTTGCCTGATGTATGTCAGTGTGTTTTTGTGTTTTTTATTGTGTTCACTTTTTGGTGCTTGAAACAAACACAAAGCCACTGCTGAAGAAAACACACAGTTGTGTAATTGGACCATGTGACAACTAGCCCTAGTCTCCACAGCTACAAAGATGAATTATTGCTGTTTGAAAATAAATAATTCTTTTTAAATAAGTATTTAAATCATTTTAAATTACATAATACTAAATAACATTGAAATTGTTAAAAACAAAATATATATGTCTTTAATTGTTGTTTGATTTGTATTGATTTGTCTGTATGTGAACCTGTGTGGGCTGCTGTACTCTTTCTACATGGTGATGTACAGTACAGTAGCTGATAGACCACGTGAGCATTTCTCATTTGCTAGAGTACCTCACAACCCATGAGCCTTTGGCTCTGCTGAAGGCAGTGGACACAAACAAAAGCCTCATTAGACTTTTAAATGAAGCCTTACAGACTATATATATACACACACAAGAGATATAAAGGTCTATGTTGCTGAATTTATACTCCACACAGATCACTATAATTTAGTATATTTAATCAGCATTTCCAATTTGCATAGCTATAATTTCATATTCATAACGTTAATTTCTGTAGCTTAAGTAGCTAATTTAATGTTCATTTTTTTAAAATCATAATTAAATTATTTAAAATGTATTATTTGTTTAAAATAGTATCATTAATTATTTTGAATATTATTTATCTAAAATAATTTAATTTATTTATATAAATATTATTAATTATAAATAATTTGTATAGTTAATTAATTAATTAAAATATTAAATTCTTTAAATGATTCTTTAGTTTTTTGTTGTTGTTGTTAAATCTCTGAATATTTCATTTTAAAAGATGTTAATTAAAATGAACGTTTCTTGGGTCCTTTTAAGGGTGCAACATGTTCATCCTTGTTAAATTATGGCAGACTGACATAAAGAGGATGTTGATCTGAGATGGCAGAGAGCAGGCAGAGATGAGCTACACACACATGAATGCACTCACACAGACACACACACACACACACACACACACACACACACACACACACACACACACACACACACACACACACACACACACAGTGGCATTCTGAGTCCATTGGCTGCAGCAGAGAATGAGAGAGAGAGTGAACCTGGGAGGGGCCGTCTGATGAAGAGAAGGGAGGGTGAGAGAGAGAGAAACAGCAGTGCACTAAAGGAGAGAGCGAGGGAGGGGTGCATGAAGAGCACAGAGCGTGAGAGATCTGTAAAGAGAGGGAGCGATCCAGCAGAGGAGTGCCACAGCGCGGAGGACAGGGGGACTCCAGACTGGATGGGCCCAGCAGTGCCTTGATGGAGCATGGGTCAGGTTTTAGGGTTCTCCCACTGCAGTGAGTCTCTCCTTTGTCTCTGTATTTCTCCCTGTATGCGGCTGACGTGTTGGTATTCTCTTGCTTTGTGTCTGATGCATCATCTCGGTTGCTATTTGGCTCTAGCGCTCCTTCGCCTGTGTGTTTTGCTGGATTCTGCTGATGTTGCAGTGTGTACTATAGCTCTGTATGAATGCAGCATCTGTATGAGACTTGTGCTGTTTACAAATGTATTTGAGGGAAGGTCAATGAGGAAAAAAAATGGAAAATTGTGTTCATTAGTAATTTAATCTGGCATGATTTGGTGTAACAGTTGCTACAATTGATTTGTTTTTGTATAATCTGTCCTAGATTGTGAGTGTAAACATTGAATATTGCTGGTTACCACAAATTATATTCTAGTTTACACAGAAAAACAATGCATTTTTATTGTTATTAATTGATTCTAGTATATCCTTTGTGATGGGGATGTTTGAAGGTGAAGTGAATTGGTTCTATCATTTAAATCAAGGGTCTGTGACTGTGCTGTATTGTTTGAAATAGTTTCTGAGAGGGGGAAAAAACTATTTGTAAAACAAAAATACAATATTATGGTGAACTTCCAAGCCAAGAAGGTAAACTAAACACAAAATAAAATTGTTTTAAGTAAATTTACAGTTTACTGCAATTCACTACTATTCAATAATGATTATTTTAATGGCTTTGCAATACACTCTTAAAAATAAAAGTTCCATGAAGAACCTTTGAGATCCTTGGAACGATTCCATTGAACAAAAGGTTCTTCATAATCGAAAAAAGTTCTTCAGATTATTAAAATATATTTGAGATGGGAAAAAGTGGTTCTTTTAAAAACTGCTCACTGAAAGAAAAATCTTTTGAGAACCCAAAATATCTGAAGGGCCCATGACGAACTTTGATTTGGCCCTCCATGCCATATGACAGAAGGAGGAGAAAAAGGGGAAAAAACATGCCATTGAAGCTTAGCATTTTAAAATCAAATCAAAATAATTATTTGATAAATATGTTTTATTTTTGCATTGACATGTAAGAAATATTATAACTGAATTTGATTTAAAAATCTGAAAAATAAATAAATAAAATTTTTGTTCCATTATAAAAAAAAAAACGTATGCATTTTAATATAATAAAGTTGGAAATAATGCAACATTTTATTTTGTCCCACAGCTCCCCTGTTACATCTATTTCATGTTCTATTATAAAACTCCCTTTTGGAACCTTTATTTTTAAGATTGTATATGCAGATATGTATATGTAAATGTAATATATTAAGGCACTAAATGCATGTTTTTATAGACCAGACGTGAAATACAATGCTCAATTTTGTACAATGACAGAGAGCTGAAAAGGAAACCTCTGACTTAAAGATCTGAACAAAGCTTTG
The DNA here is from genome assembly GCA_036784905.1 of Acrossocheilus fasciatus. Taxonomy (NCBI): domain Eukaryota; kingdom Metazoa; phylum Chordata; class Actinopteri; order Cypriniformes; family Cyprinidae; genus Acrossocheilus; species Acrossocheilus fasciatus. The sequence continues at coordinate 8,270,631 of CM071952.1, forward strand.
TTCCTCAGTTCACTCATCCCATTGAGCAAAACATGAAATGGAGGCTCAGTGGCTTTTATCACGGGTCTCTTTTATGGATGCCCATAATATTCAAATAGACACGAGCTGTCTAAGCCTGCTTCACTTGCAGTTGTTTCTTGGCAGGAACTGCCCACTTAAAGAAAAGATCTGTATAACCAACAGCAACTATTTGAGAAAACATGGTACTGTTAAGGTCAGCTTTCTCAAATACCACAGTGGAGGACATGGTGTAGAAAGAAAACAGGAAATAGTTTCTGTCCTGCTATAAAATCTATGAATACTAAGATGAAAATTTATTCACCTTGAGGATATCTAAGATACAGATGAGTTGGTTTCTTCATCAGAACAGATTTAGAGATATGTAGCATTACATCACTTGCTCACCAGTGGATCCTCTGCAGTGAATGGGTGCCGTCAGAATGAGAGTCCAAACCGATGATAAAAACATCACAATAATCCACACCACTCCAGTCCCTCAATTAACATCTTGTGAAGTGAAAAGCTGAGTGTTTGTAATTTACAAATAAACAAAGCCATGATTATAGCCTTTTTAACTTCAAACCTTTGCTTCTGGTTAAAATATATGTCATCTAAAATATTGATTTGTTAAAAAATGTTGTCTTGTCTGAATCAGGAGAGAAATATTCACAGATCAAGCTATGTTAACAAACAAAAGAAATATGCCAGTGTATCTTGATATGAGAGGACAATGGGGAATGGACTTTATTGACAGAAGGAAGCGTTATTATAGATTATGGACTATGGTATTTTGGCCAGAAGCAACATTTAAAGGTTACAATGCCTTAATGTTGGATTTGTTTCTTACAAACATGCATCTTTTCACTTCACAAGATGTTAATTGATGGATTAAAGTTATGTGGATAATTTGTGGATTATTCATTGGAGAGCATCCATTGGTGAGCAAGTGATGTAATACTACATTTCTCCAAATTTGTTCTGATGAACAAACAAAAACTCATCTACATCTTGGATGATCTGAGAGTGAGTCAATTTTCAGCAATTTTGTATTATTTTTGTGTGAACTATTCCTTTAACTTATTTTATGCTGTATAGAATTAGTTTCATATAAACTTTACAAGCTGAATGTTTATACACTTCTGTATTGAACAGTTCATGATAGTCACATCGCTGGACAATTCCCACATTTTACTTAAAATTGCTACAGAATTCTTGCTGTGTTCTTTTCTGGCCAGTTGATGGAAATATATAAGGAATAATAATAATAATAATAAACACTATAAAAGTTCAAGTGATTCCCTTAAATTGAGCATCATTTATTGCTCTCTCATTTCAGAGGAATTCGGAACAGTGAGCTCAACACCTGACTCCACGCCTCCCTGCTCAGACGGTAATATTTTCATATACAGTACATTTACACATATTCAAATAGGAGTCCTTCAGTTATCTTTGCATGTTTTCCTGATATCCACATCTATTATAGCCCCTTAAAGGGGTAGTTCACCCAAAATGAAAATTACCCCATGATTTACTCACCCTCAAGCCAACCTAGGTGTACTGATAGTCCACCGAGGCGATCGTAATGAAGAATCCAAGTACAGATTTATTAAGCAAAGTGAAATCCAAAATACAAATAAACAAAGACTTGACTTGAACAGACTCGACTCGACTATTCACCGACAGCAGGGTTAAATACATTCAATGCACAACAAGGCACAAAGGCAACATGAGGGCTATTTATATCAAACAATGAGGGTCACATGACAAGAACCAACCAATGGGAAACAAGACACATGACCTGGACAACCAATCAGAACATGACACAATGAAGAAAGGAACCAATAGCAGGAACACAAGAGGGCAAGGGAAGCATGACACAGCATGAAATAATCACAAAATAAAAGACATGAAAACAAGAACATGAATCAGAACCCAAAAAAGACCTTACATATTCCCCCTTCAAAAACGCGACTCCAGACGCCTAAATCACCCAAAACAACAAAAGTCCAGGAGGGTGGTGGAACAGAAGTAGTCCAGGGGGCGGGATTGAGGGCCAGGCCCGTGAAGGGGAACAGGACCTGGAGCATGGAGCAATGATGGAACTAAACCATGGGGCAGAGGTGGGCCTGGACCGTGAAGCAGAGGGCAAGATCATAGGCCATGGTACAGTGCCAGACAGTAATACACTGGAGGACCTGGGCTGTGGAGCAGTGACAGACAATGGATCAGAAGGGGACCTGGGCCATGAAGCAGTGGCAGACTGTGGAACACTAAAGGACCTGGGCCATGGATCAGATCCATAGGAGCAGGCAGCCATGGTGGAGTGTGACAAGACAGACAGTGAGTTCATGAGCAGCCTCCATGGCCGTGATAGGACAGACAGTGAGTTCATGAGTGAGCGCCACTGCCTTGGGAGGTTCTGCAGCGGACGCCGCAACCTCTGGAGGCACTGGAGCGGATTTGTGGAAATGAGAGGCCTCTGGGGAAGACTCGTGGACAGGAGAGGCCTCTGGAGTGCAGTGTGCAGCCCACACACTCAAAATGACAACTGCCATTACAGTAAGGGCAGCAGAGGGTGGCAGAACCTCTAGGATGGTTGGGCTTGAGAGTGCTGATGTCACTGGGATGCCTGCAGCTCGCGCCGACATCAGAGGTGGGTCCTTCACACTGGCAATCAGTCCTTTCAGTCCTAGCCCAAGCGCCGCATCCACAGGAGCTTGGGTACTATGGCCCGCCCCCCCAAAAAATCCTTTGGGGAAATCTTGGTGACAGCCACGACATAGCGAGGCTCAGGCATGGTGGCCATCTTGCGATAACACTCAGGCATGGCGGCCATCTTGCGATGAGGCTTTTGAGTGGCTGGCATGTCGTGAGCAGGCTCTGGCTTGGCAGACATGACGTGAAGAGGCTTTGGCGTAGCAGACATGAGGTTAGCAGGCCCTGGTTTAGCAGACATTAGGTTAGCAAGCTCTGGAGTAGCAGGCATGATGTTAGCAGGCTCTGGCTTGGCAGACATGACGTTAGCAAGCCCTGGAGTAGCAGGTGTGACTTTAGCAGGCCTTGGAGCAGGGGCGGACTTAACCAATAAGCGAGGTAAGCGGCCGCTTAGGGCCCCGGGGAATCAGGGGGCCCTATCTGATATTGGCGAAACATATTGGCAGCATTGAGCAATGTAGCCGTTCACATACATGTGCGCTGATTTCTTGAACGCAAGAACCAGAAGTGTTTAAGTTAGAAACCACTTACTGATCAAAATGCAGAGTTTTTGTCAAGTGCTAACTTATGCAAGTTCGGGAATCATCTCATTATAACAGTGCAGATACGATGTAAATAAGAGATTCATTGTGCAGTGTAGCTTGTTGCAACATGATCTCACAGAATTCCGTATAATGACCACGGACTTAATTCGTAAGATCGCAATGAATTGTAGTGTGAGACAGCTATAGTGATTAGGAAGCGCTCTTTGCGCACATTCTAGGCTGTCTGAATGTCTCAGAACAGAGATATTCATCTCAGTAAAGTAAGTATTGCATTTCAAGTCACAATTTTATTTATCTTGATGTTTCAAAATTACTCTCTTGTGTGCTTCTCCTAGGCGCACCGGCACGAACTGCCGCGTACTCATATAAATGCACGAATGCAATGACTGGAGATTTTCCCTTAAAGGAACACTCCACTTTTTTTGGAAATAGGCTCATTCTCCAACTCCCCCAGAGTTAATAAGTAGAGTTTTACCGTTTTTGAATCCATTCAGCTGATCTCTGGATCTGGCAATAGCACTTTTAGCATAGCTTAGCGTAGATCATTGAATCCGATTAGACCAGTAGCATCGCGTTCAAAAATGACCAAAGAGTTTCAATATTTGTCCTATTTAAAACTTGACTCTTCTGTAGTTATATCGTGTACTAAGACCGGCGGAAAATGAAAAGTTGCGATTTTCCACCATGGCGCAGTGATATTACGTAGCGCCTGAAAGTAGTCCCCAGCTACATTACTTTCCCCAGCTGACTACTTTCATGTTAGCAGGCCTTGGAGCAGCAGGTGTGACGTTAGCAGGCCTTGGAGCAGCAGGTGTGACGTTAGCAGGCCTTGGAGCAGCAGGTGTGACGTTAGCAGGCCTTGGAGCAGCAGGTGTGACGTTAGCAGGCCTTGGAGCAGCAGGTGTGACGTTAGCAGGCCTTGGAGCAGCAGGTGTGACGTTAACAGGCCTTGGAGCAGCAGGTGTGACGTTAGCAGGCCTTGGAGCAGCAGGTGTGACGTTAGCAGGCGTTGAAGTAGCAGGCGTGACGTGAGCAGGCTTTGGGGAAGTGTCGTGTTCCTCCTCCACAAAACCCACAGTAAAAGCAGAGCCACTCAACCATAAAGCAAAGTCTCTATATTTTTCCAGAGTGTGGGGTATTACGTGGCATTAAACATGATATGTCCTTACTTAAACCAAAATGGAAAATGTCTTTCAAGAAAGTTTCATTGAAGTCTACCTAGTAATGAAGCTCACAAAAATCTGCCACATATTCCTCAACAGAGCGATTTCCTTGACGGAGGCGAACTAGGCGATCTGCTGGATTCACTTCTTTGGTCGTGTATTCTGTAATGATAGACCACTGAGGCGAGCGTAGTGAAGAATCCAAGAGCAGATTTATTAAGCAAAGTGAAATTCAAAATACAAACAAACGAAGACTTAACTTGACTTGACTTGACTTAAGCACTCACCGACAGCAGGGTTAAATACATTCAATACACGACAAGGCACAAAGGCAACATGAGGGCTATATATCAAACAAAGAGGGTCACATGACAAGAACAAACCAATGGGAAACAAGACACATGACCTGGGCAACCAATCAGAACATGACACAATGAACCAATAGCAGGAATACAAGAGGGCAAGGGAAGCATGACACTAACAGCATGAAACAATTACAAAATAAAAGACATGAAAACAAGAACCTAAAACCTTACACTAGCTGTATATGACTTTATTATTTCAGATGAATATATTCAGAGTTATATATATATATATATATATATATATTTATAAATGCTAAGGCTCTTCCAAGCTTTATAATGGCAGTGAATGGGTGTTGATATTTTGAAGTCCAATAAAGTGCGTCCATCCATCATAAAAAGAAGAGCCAGAACATTTTTTAATATAACTCCGATTATATTCATCTGAAAGAAGAAAGTCATGTACACCTAGGATGGCTTGAGGGTGAGTAAATCATGGGGCAATTTTCATATATGGGTGAACTGTCCCTTTAAAAGCCATCATATGCATAGCCCTAATCATACACCATTTTTCCTCAGGTGGAAATGAGGAGTCCGACTTCCCAGAACTGCAGACGGCCAGGGAATGGTCTGACGACGATGAAGGCCTAGAGGATGATGATGATGCATGTCTCAGCAGCTCTTCTGTGTGGGGCACGCCGCGTCAGAACTCCTTTGAGCTCACCTTCTCTTACATTGCCTTCTCCGAGAGCGACGGCTCATCGCGGAGAGACTCGGGGCGCCGCAGGACCGGTGGGAGGAGCGGCCGCGGTTCACTGCTCCGGACGGACACTCTGGAGACCCAGGGACCTCCGGACTCCCCTGCTGTGGAGTGGGACTCTCATGCCTTCTTGACTGTAGAAGGGGAGGGAGACGCGGAGGACGAGAGCCTGCAGTGGACTCTAGAGCCCCAGACTCACAGGGTGGAGGAGTTTCAGGATAAAGACACAGGGACATGGGAAGCAACGGAGGAGATCTCAGGCATCCAAACACACAACTTAACATGCAGTCATCAAGATGAGCAAATAACAGGTGCTCATGTATACAAAATGAAACAAATGTGTGTGTTTTCGCATGTGTGCATGATGCATTTTAAAATAGCTAGGTTCAAAGCAGACACTGACTTGAATTAAAGATAATCATAGAGACTTGGAGGTGTGGTCTTTAGTCTTTGGCCAGTAAGAAACCACCCAGAAAACCCAAATGAAATGCATAGCAATGCACTAAAACACCTGAACAACCACATAGGAAAGTCTCTAGTAACTACTAACAACACCCTGAATGATGGAATCTAAAGCAGGCTTTCTGTTTTGGCAAGTATAAATCATTATTTATTTATTTATTTTTAAATATTGATTATTAATCTATTGATTGTATATACAGTGTGTGTGTGTGTGTGTGTGTGTGTGTATGTGTATATATATATGTATATATATATATATATATATATATATATATATATATATATACACACATACACATACACATATATACACACATACACACGCACACACATATATAATTTTACTTGTATTTTAAAATAAAATAATTCTAAATTAAATTTTAAAAGGTTATATAAAATAAAAGTATTTTATTAGTTAATTTTATGTAATTAGTATTTAATTTTATTTAATGTGGAATTATTTGTTTCAAATTTTTTATTGTTAATTATTTATTAATAACATTTTTTCATAATTAATAAATCATTTAAATTATGGGGGTTTTTGTGTGTGTATGCACACATAATATATAAACTTAAATTTTATTGTATTTTGTAAATTCACATTTTAAATGTAAATAAATCACAAATTGTAAATGTACATTTTTTTTGTTTTCATTAATAAATAATTAATAATAAAATGTTATTTCATTTTTAAATAAAAAAAATCAAAATGAAAAAAGTATATTACTTTTTAATACTTTTAAAATTTAATTTAATCTAATTTATTTAGAATTATTTAATTTTATAATAAAAACAAAATATTATTTATTCATAAAAATATTTTTTACAAATAAATTATGTTTGTGAAGATACAGTATGGTTTTTTTTTTTTAAGCAGATTTTTATTTGTTTATACCATTATGGATAATTTGTTAAAAAGAATAATTCATATAATCACATTAATGTAATGAAAATAATTATAAATGAAATTATTCATAAATTATTTACAATAGTATAAACAAATATGTATACTGAAAAAAATTTTCATTCATCATAGAATCAGTGTCATCCAGATAATATCATGGTGATTAATTGTGAATTATGTCGGCAGTACCACAGCTTCATGGGTCAGACCCTTCTGTTGCCATGGAAACCACCGCCACCCTGCAGATGGTGGAGCCGTCACACACAACGCCTCCTGCCATTGGACGAAACACTCAGGAAGAACAGCTCTGTAATCAGTGCTACTCCACTCTCAACTTAACAGAGGGGCCAACAGTTCGCATCCAGATAGCAGGTTAGACATTGCTTCCCATCTTTATAATCAATTATCTGCTCCCTGTTTCACCAAGACTGCTATAAATGCCATATTCTTTAAAGCTTGGTCGTTTATGACAGCACTTAATCAGTCAATATGTCAATATGTAAAACGGATCCCAGGGATATGGTTTCTCTTGTTCACGAGAAGCACAAGCTTCCCACATGTGAACACAAATGCTGGTGTTTTATTGGAGAATACAGTTTCCATCGCCATGGTAACACACTCCAGGGGATGAACTGTAATGGGCTGATGCCACTGAGTGGATTCCTGGCCGGTCGGTCTTCATTATTGCACACAGAGCTGTAAAAGCAGAGTCATGCTGCCTGTATGTGCCATATGGCTCAGAGCCATTATGGTTGGCATGTGCTTCCAGTGAAGAGGTTAGAAGGGCGGTGGCAAAATGCATTCTCATGTGCACTGAAGAATATTGACTGTAAAGAGCCATCTGTGTCCAAAACGTAACGTAAACACGATACAGAAATTGTCATCATCCAGAACAACAGATATTCACAGTCAATAACACATCACATTAATCTGTAACAGAAACAGATGCACTTTAAGAGCATATAACACATTAAAACTGCACAATAGATCTAGTTATTCACTGATTCTCAAAGCACATTCACAAACTACTTACATGTACACTGCCAAAAATCTTGTTTATTGATTTATTTGTTTTTTTGTTTTGTTTTTTTTAACAATAGAGTCTAAAATATTGTAGGAAAAAAGCCTAAAATACATTGTTCTCCACAGAAAGCACACACCATGGACCAATAGGTGGAAGGAAAAATAATAATAAAATAGAATTAATTTATTAGTAAATAGATCATACAAAAAACGTTCTCAACTGCTGCATTTGCAGATTTTAAAAAATTGTTTAAATATAAAGACGGTAAAAACAAACTGTAAGACACAAAAATACTATATATGAAAACAAAAAATTATACTTTTCAGTTAAATGTATCAAGGATTTTTAGGTATCTTTACTGGAAAGCATATCAAAAAACATTTCTTAAAAGGATATTTCACCCAAAAATGAAAATGCTGTTATCTTTCCACATTCCAAAACCTTCAAAGTTAATACTTTTTAATTTAATTAAATTTAAAAACACCTTCCAACAATTTTTTGGAACACACACGCACAATACATTTCACAGTGTTTTTTTTTTTTTTTTCTTTTTCTTTTTCGGTAACACTTCAGTATACACTTCAGTATTATACAAAAATAAAGGTTCTTTATTGGAATCAATAGCTAGGTTTCCATCACCCTGTTTTAATGTGCATTTTGAAGAGTCGCGTGAGAAACGAGTGATGGAAACGCCAAATTTCGGATAAAAATTCCTTAATTCGCAAAAATGTTTTTACGCCCGCTTGAGGTGGTTTTTGACTTGTGCGAAAAAAGGGTTAATGCGAATAATGGGAGATGGAAATGCATTTTGCGAATAAATTCCTCCAAGCGCATTAAAAAACTCATGTGACTTTGCGCTATGAGACGGAATAACTTGACTAGCAGCGGACTGATCTCGTTCACAGCGTCTGAAATGTTGTTAAGGTCGTTCTGAAATGCCTGAGCAAAGTCTGTCATTAAAAGTATCTCTGTGTAATTGTCTCACATGACTGCATTCCCAAACAGCAGCATTCACCTCCGAAAGCAATGACAGCATTTATTGTTTCGTCTGCTCACTCTGAGGCGCAAGTAATTTTTCATAAATGAAAATTATTATATTCAGTAGCTTATCCTAGTTTTTGGCTATTTACTGGCTATTTAGTGCCAGTTTACCAAGAAGTGACGATTTTGTTCTCTTTGACTCGTTGGATGGAAACGGTACTTGTTCGCAAATGTTTTATGCGATATTACAATTTTGCGCATAAGTTAAATTCGCAACTTTGGATGGAAACCTGGCTAATGGTTCTATAAAGAACCTTGAACATCCATGGGACCTTTCAAATGCATAAAATGTTCTTTATAGACGAAAAAGGTTCTTTAGATTTTTAAAATGTTCTTCAAAATGGTTCTTTTAGGAACTGTTCACTGAAAGGTTCTTTTGGGAACCAAAAATGATTCTTCTATGGCAGGGATAGGCAACGTCAGTCCTGGAGTGCCGATGTCCTGCAGAGTTTAGCTCTAACCCCAAAAAACCCTCACCTGCCTGTAGCCCTAGTAATTCTGAAGACCTTGATTATCTTGTTCAGGTGTGTTTGATTAGGGTTGGAGTTAAACTCTGCAGGACAGCAGCACTCCAGGACCGACGTTGCCTATCCCTGTTCTATGGCATCAGTGCAAAAACACCCTTTTGAAACCTTTATTTTTAAGAGTGTAGGGACCAGTTCTCACTGTTAACTTGCTTATTAGCATCTCTGTTATTAACATATTTGCTGTTTAGTAGTACTTACTGTATAAAGAACATATTCTGCATGACCATATTCTACATCCCTAATCCTACCCAACACCTAAACTTAACTTAACTACCTTAGTAACTATTAATAAGCAGCAAATTCTGAGTTTATTGAGGCAAAAGTCATAGTTAATGGTTTGTTAATAGCGAGAATTGAATCTTAAAATAAAGAGTGACCTCTCTTTCCATACAATGAAAGTCAATGGTGTTGCTTTGGAGTTGTCGTTTTTAGATGAACTATCCCTTTACATTAGTTTTTTTAATTTGACTTTTTGCAGTGTAAACATATTTGCATGCAAAACCTGTGTCCAACTGTTTTGGGCATAACATTTTTTCCAAATTTAGAATAAACTTTAGAACCACCTTAAACAGACACGCCTTGTGGTATGAAATCCATAACCTGAGAAGCTTCCTGTTGTAGGTGTTACTTAACCAGTAAGCCGATGAAAATGTGCAATTTGGAAAGACGAAAGGAAAGTGAGAATAGAATTGCAATATTCTGTAAAGAATTATATTAAACAGAGTATAGGGTGGTCTGTTATGCATGAGTATGATTTTAATGATTAAACAGTGTTTGAACATTTTTAGTATGCTTTAGTATGATTTGTCTTCTTAGTAGTTATAGGATGAGTCAAATCTATTATATATGTTATACTAAAATCAAGTGTAGATATTTAATTTTCAATGGTATTACATCATTAATTTGTCTGAACTGATCACATGTTCAGTACAGTGTATTTGTGAGTGAGTGTATTTGTCAGTCTAACTGCCTCTGTCTTCTTTAATGGGGCGGGCACAATTGTGCAGATTTATTTTTGGGTTGTTGGGCCGGGGGGCTGCTGACAGAGCAGACTCAGCCAAAAACAGCTTGAGGGGTTTTCAGAGAAGATCAGGGACATAGACACAGGCGAGAGAGGGATCGGTCCATGAAGACTCCAAAATGACCGGTAAAGGTGAGGGAGCAGGAAATACACAAACTGGGGCTTTGAGAATATGATTATCTGAGCTGAGAGCACTAAGAGACATGGGTTAGGAGAACTTTTATTTCTGTCTGAACCACACAGCACAGAGTTGGGAGTTTAATCCTATGCTGTCATTTGAGTTCAGTCTATTGTTTTTACTATTTTTGATTACGTAAGCGAGAGATATGTGTGGCATCTCATAATATGAGGAAATGTCAAGGAGAATGAATGAAAACTGAAAATTGTTATGTTCATGTAGAATTCTAACTTCATAACACATATCTAGATGTTATTCTTAGTTTTTATTTACTTCATTGGTTAATTGCAGCATTTTCTAGTCAAATATTAAATTATAGACCCTACATAACTGTGCTACTTTCATATAGGCTATATCATATCTTCATGTATCTCTGGTATCTTTCTGGTAAGTTTATTTATTTGGTAAATAAGTAGGATATGTAGTCGGTCATTACCACAAAATAAAACCCTTCAGGATGTACTGATCTCGGTTGAAATTTAGTCATAATGACCAACTGACTGTATATTCCTCAACAAATAATCATGATTTGTTGTTAACATTACTGAAAAACTACACTGAAAATTCTGTAACTTTCATTCAGTCTGAAAGTACACAATTTGTTTCTTTTAGAAACCAGTTTAGAATGTCATTAGCTTTGCATTTGTTTATATGAGCTGAGCAATCTAGCTAAAGCTAACTGCGTCAGCAGGGCCACCTGGCATAACAATAGACAGTTTTATCTAAAGCTAGAGGCTTTTTATACATTACGCTTAGCTTATAAATATCCCATCCACCTGCTACTAGGTCCACCATTCAGAGTCACACAACAGACATGAATGGCATTAGCGCTGAGGTAATTCTGAATGGATTAGGCATAGTATTAGCCTGTAAGCTATTGCTTTGCTTGTGCGAGTCTCTTTAGACAGGGTACACAGTGTTTGTCTACTGAATATAACTGGCTTTATAGCACTAAGAAGTGCTTGCGATTGAGAAGTAAAGCTGTTCTCATTACTGAGAGTCTAAGTTATGCACAGAAGCCCTGAGACCATTGATAGGCAATGGGATACAGGTTGAGTGCTGTCAGCAGGTGCTTTAAGGGACCACTTTAAATTCTTAGTTTCTCTTCCTTCTTACACTGACTAAAAATAGCCGAGGTCAGCCCAAAAGACTCCTTGCAGTTTGTCTCCCTGTCATCGATATCTTAAACCTACCCACCGACTCATTTACTGTAGCCTCAATGTTTCTATCCTTAGAAGTTTTGATATACATTTATCTACACTGACGCTTTCAAAGCATCACTGTATTAATATTCCTCATTGTAACAATCTGTTTTGACATTTGTTAAAACGTTTGTTAAAAAATAGAGTTCTAAACAAAGGTTTGGGAGGAGCTAGTTAATCTAATCTGGCCAATTGTTATGCAAGAATATAGCCTATAAACAGCTGATTATCTCATCTGCTGGCTTATATCTGTTCATTCATTATTTTTTTACATTATCATCAAATGCATTTTATTTTTCTGTGACCTTTATACTTTAAGGTTTAAGATTCTGTTTATCTAAAATCTCTTATAGATAATCTCTATAACAATCTGGTTCACAAAGTAAAAATTTCAGTCATTTTCCCCATGATAAAGAAAGACTGACATAGATTTTTAACGATAACTTCTGAACCCTTAAGGACAGACCTACGGTAAGCTACAAGGTCGTTAATTGATGGCATATGTGTCCGTTGAAGTCATATTGCCCTGCACAACTTTTTTTCCTTTTTTTTTTTTTTAAAGGGGTCATATAATGCCATTTTTGTACAAGCTAATATGATTCTTTAGGGTCTAAATTGAAAGTTTGTAATATACTTTAATTAAAAATTCTCATTAGTATTGTAAGAAAACACACATTTTACCTGCTCAAAAACAGCTCTGTTTTCAGCACACCGTTTTAGTGCGTGTGTTTTTAAATGCTAGTGAGCTTTGCTCGCCCCGCCCCTCTGTTCTGTGGGGCGTTTTTGACACAACACACGTGGAGTGTTGCCTTGACAACAGTTGAGGGTATATTTTGAAGAATGGCAGTAAATATGTGATCAGATAACATAACTTATTCTGGCATAATATTGAAAAACATCAATTAGAGTATTTATAGTCTTGGATCATATGCATTTGCAGGATGTAAGCAGTATTTTGCAGGTATTGTGTTACCATTAATTTTCATGCAGTTATAACTGTTTTTTATTTATTAAAATTTTTTACATTACTTCTTAACAGACACCGTTATAAACCATCTACAAAAGTAAGCTTAGTGTAGTGTTATCATGTTAACTTTAATACCTGCGTACACAGTTTGTAATAACACAATAACCATAACGTTTTGTTCATTATAAACGTGGGATTATTAATTATATTGAGAACGTCGTAAATAGAAAACATGCATGTACCCTGAATGTAAACATTAGCCACATACATCGTGAAGCGTGCTAGCGATTTGCAAAGATTAATATAAAAATTAATATAAAGGTTAATTAAACGTTACACTCACTTCTTCTGGAGGTTCAGCAGGAACACGAATAGTTGGTACCGATCCTTTTTTCAGGAGCAGCTTCTTATCAAAACCAGCTTTATACTGACCTTCATTTATAAAGCAGTCTGGTGAAAAATGATTCGCGGTTCGGACTTAGGAACATCAAAATGACTGCTGTGTTCATTATTGCACCCGAGAACAGAACACCACAATCGGTTAGACGCCATTCTGCTCATAGACAGCTCCAGCGTATATCAACAATGACGCGTGGACTATGATTGACAGCTCGCTCACGCGCAAGGGCAGGTCTGTGTTGAAACACTGCTGTCAATCAACCATCGTGGGAGGGGCGTCCGACCGTGTGACATCACACGGTCGAACGGCTTGATTTGAGACAGGGTAAAACAAATAAGGAGATTTAAAAAAAAACACTGAATGGATTTTTATCATTTTATGATGGTTGTGTACAGGCACTGCTAACACACATTTCAGTACAATCAACTTGTAAAAGTGCATGTACCATTATATGACCCCTTTAAATCGTGTATAGCAGTGGAGTTCCTGGTGAAAAACTACATTACCCATAATTCTACAGACAAATCTCCACCAATCAGATAATTTAATTAAGCAAATCATGCCAAAACCACACTTCAGTGGCCGCCCACTTCCATGAAGCACTGTGAATGACATAATAGAGTAAGTCTCCCTACACTCTCAAACTACTGAAATATTTGTGGATATGGGTAGTTGACGTATCAATGTGTCCTATGGTGTGACGGAAAAAATGTAAAAGAAAAAAAAGAAGAAAAAAACCTTTAACATTGAAGATAAACCTCTCTCATGCTATTTGTAACTCTAAGTATGAAGATACATTTTTTCATGTTATTTGTGTTAAGTTTTTTTTTTTCTACATTTTTGCTATATGACACAACCATAGGACCAGTATTGGGTGTAACGCGTTATTAAGTAATGCGTTACTGTAATTAAATTACTTATCCACTGAAAAAAGTAAAGGGAATACTGCTCATTTGTAGGTAATTTAATTACAGTTACTTATAAAGTTATTGCGTTACATACAGTAAATAATTTCGAAAAAAATTGAATGCTGCGTCTTTAACCCTCTGCACGCCAGCACGTTCACTTTCAGTTTTTCCTGATTCACAGAGAAACCTTAAATACTCAGATACAGATAAGATTAAAATCAATCGAATCTAAAAAGGGCCTACTTTTATTTGTGTACACTGACAATAACAACAAAACATTGTGCTTTTGCAAAATAAACAAAACAAACAGGGTGCACTTTCTGCCGTCAAGGTCTCCGTGGGCAACTTTCTACGTGTCACAAACTCAGTGAATATTTGACACAGAGACATGAGAAATATGTTTATAGAAAGCTTGTGTGTCTACTTTTAAATGAATGAATTCAAATCGAAAAAAGGAATATTATCTGATTATGTCATCCGTATGAAACTAAAGCGAGGTACAGTCTTTCCTGTATCTGAGCTTGAAGTGTCTATTTTTAAATGAACAAATTCAAATCAAAAACAAATATTCCTGATTATGTAATCCATATGAAAGCGAGGCACAGTCTTTCCTGTATCTGAAAGCTTGAAGTGTCTACTTTTAAATGAACTAATTCAAATCAAAAACGAATATTATCTGATTGTGTAATCCGTATGAAAGTGAGGCACAGTCTTTCCCGTATCTGAAAGCTTGAAGTGTCTACTTTTAAATGAACGAATATGAATCGAAAACGAATATTATCTGATTAAGTAATCCTTATGAAACTAAAGCAAGGTACAGTCTTTCCCATATATGAGCTCATTATATGCAGTCACCTGCACGCAAACACCCTCATCTAGCTTGATCTGACACAGCTTTATTCAGCAGAGAAGATCATTTATGTAATTTATTCTTAGCTTAGCTACATTAGTTAATGTGTTATTTTTACATAAACCTGTACGAATTTTACTAGTTGGGCTTTCCCTGAACATCTTGCCAAACTGAAATGTATTGTTTAACTTTTCTTAAGTTTTTTGTTATTCAGATATTTTGTTATTCAGAGTATTTCTATTTGTTAACCAAAGAAGGTTACATTTTTTTATATAAAAATGTTTAAGTATTAAATATTCTATTCCATTCTATTCTATGTTTCTATGTCTGAACTATTCTATGTTTGACTCAAATTGAAAGAATAAAGAGTTTAATTTCTATTAAGGTTTATAGGGATTTTAAGATGTAGCCTAACTAGAAATTTGATTAATTAAGTTGCTTATTGAGTAACTAAGTTACTTTTCAGAGTAATTCGTAAAGTAATTTAAATACAATATTGATGATGTAATAGTAATTCAATACTTTTTGAAAGTAACTTACCCAACACTGCATAGGACACAGTCCAATTTTTATTTGTCATTTACCCATATACAGTACAATATAAACTATATTTTCTATACACACATTAAACATATTCAGAATCATATTTGTATATTTATCCATCATTATGTTATTTGCAATACTTCATTGTATTGTAGTTCTTTCCATTGTTAAATTGTTTCCATTTCCATTATTACACACCTTCTTGTCAGATTTTCAATATGGTTTTGCTTCAAATCAAAATTTATTTGGTAACTGTTTTACAAGAAGGGACTTTTTAAAAAAATGAATGGGAAAAATACTTCTGAAACCAGTGCCGCTGAAACAGTGGAATTTGTTCAACTAAGACATGCTTCTGGTTTGTATCAACCACTCATTACTCTACATTATCCTTCACCTTAATGATATATAGGTTGATAAGGATGTTGTTCGAGATACAACCCCAGAGTTAAGCCTAACCTTAAGGTCTGATTGGTTGATCTGAATGTTGTTTCAGGTCCAGCAAGGTCGCTTTTCCAAGAACATGTCCTACTTGAGCAAATGACATTAAGCTTCCCATCCATTTAAAAAAACAAAAAAAACAATCCGAAGGATTAACTTTGTGTATTAACACGTATTAAGTATTAACACGTTTGTGATATAGACATGAATAATATCTTAAATCAAGTGGCTTGTTGAGGAGAAACATGCCACTGTGAATCTAAGTGACATTGTAAGGGTACATTGGAGTATTCTGAGAACACTGAAGGAGTAAAATGATGTCAGAGACTGTCTGACACCCTGGAAACCATCCACAACCCTCCACCAACCGTCTGTGGTTTTAAACCCAAGGCTTTTTCTTTTTCTCGATCCACGCAGTAATGGACCTGATCTACTGGAAGGATATGGAGCGGACGGGGATGGTTCTCACAGGGCTGGTGGTGGGGCTGCTGTCCCTGTTCCAGCTGAGCATCATCACTGTGGTGTCTACGCTCTCCTTGGCCATCATGTGCTTCACCATCTCAGTCAGAATCTACTACAAACTGCTGCATGTGCTCCAGCTGGGAGACGGAGCTCACCCTTTCCAGTGAGTCTCTGACCTCTTCTCCAATCTTCTTCAGTTTTTAATTAAACATATCCCCACCTTAGTACAAACAGACCAAAATACTCATCGAGCAGAGCAACATTATGTGGGGGGCTTCTATAGAACAAGTGCCCTTTCTATTTTGCTAAGATTTTTAAAGCAAATTTCTTAATAATTTAATAACATGATATCAAACAAAAGACTGCCTATATATGTCCATAACATATCCATTTTTTGTTAAACTATTATTTTAGAAAATGAACAGGGTTGATAGTTTTTTACATTACTTTGACATTACAAGCCTTTATGTTTAAACATCAAGAGACTACAAGGTGCTTATTAGAAATAGTTTAATACTAATATTTTGGCCATACAAAATGATGGTAACTGTTAGATTATTCTCTATGCATACGAATATGCATAGAGAAGTATACCAATTTACATTTACTGCCGTGTTCGATTGATTTTTGAGTTGCATCATTTTAATCATGGCCAACATTTTTAACGCTTATGAAGTTCTTCAAAAGCCATTAAAAACTTGAGAATTCTTTTTTTATTTTTTATTTTTATTTTTTTTTATTATTATTATTGCATGTCCCTTGTACTCAAGATGTAATTTTGTTAGATTTTGCAAAAAGTGTAGAAAATCTACTTTTGGCCATTATTAGAAGATGGATTAAGTAATCTAGTGAGAGTGTGAAAAGGTTTTTTTTTTTTTTTTTTTTCCTTCATAGGGCCAAAAAAGCAACAGTGCAACTGTTAAAGAAACAATTATGGGCTCTGCTTTGGATAAATGTGTCATCTCGATGCCAGACATTTACATGCATTTAATACATTTAGATGTATTGAATGTATGTATTTAACATACATTTAATGCCGTACATTAAATGTATGCATGTTACATTTAGGCATACATTTAATGTCAGTGTGTAAGTCTGTGTCTGTATGTATTGATGTGCTGCAGGTCATATCTAGAGTTGGACATCAGTTTAAGTGGAGAAGAGGCTCAGCACTACATGCAGAAAGCCATTGTGCTGTCCTGCTCTGCCGTAGACACCCTAAGGAACCTCATCTTTGTGGGCAACCTGTTCAACTCACTCAAGGTGAGGCCTTCATTCATCTGAATTCATTCATCTGAATCTGCGTGCTAGATCAATGAAATATATTCCACATTGATGAAAAAGAATCACTGTCTTAGAATGTTTAATTTAGTATTTTTATTTCTCTCTCTGTGAAAATAAAAAAAAATTCTTATTCTGAACGTATCACATTGCTAGCACTCATTCATGTTTCTAGTTTTCCGCTCTGTAGCGCCTGTCATAAGATATTCTTTTCATTTCTTCATTTTCTGTCCACTTCTATTTATGAAATTCTCATCTTATCTTTTTTGGTCTCCTTTCATATTCATTACTTGAATGCGGCATTTGTGGCTTTTTTGTTCATCATCCTCCCGAGACCCAACAAAAAAGGTTTTTTATATATATAATATTTTGAGAAAACCCTCAGAAACACATTGCAATGAGAAACACCCTTATAATGTTTCATAGCAAGTTTTCATATTTCATAAGAATGTAGTTATTTTTTAACTCTATTGATGTGTAGTGTCTCCCCAACAGAAAGAAACCAACTAATTTATTCTTGCTTGTTTACATTAAAAAAAGACTAATTATACATCAAATACTAATGATAACTGCAAAAGAAACTGTTTCTCTTTCCATGATGACATAATAAATCCAAGGATGTTTGCATAACCACTGAGGCAATTAAAAAGGTCCTCTACAAAGGACAAAAATGATTTTCATTATTTCAGGCCTTTCAGCTGTGCACTTAAAATAATGCCGCTCACAGCTGTCACTCTAATTACACTCAAGGATTACCACATGAAATACAGTACTTCTGACAGTGTTTTGGGGTGTATTTTCAGGCATATGAGACTTGACATAGATTATCTCCCACACATTATGGCACAGAATTACAGAATCCATGATAATATTCTGCATTTTGAAAGAAAATTAAGGTTTCAAAATTGCTATTGTGTTTTATGCAAAATTTTATGACAGCATTTTCAACTAACAAATTTTCACCAGCAAAAATAAATAAATACAATACAATACACTAAAGTTAAATAATAACAAACAAACAATAAATAAATAAATAAATAAATAAATATGGATGGCATAATTATTGAATTTTAGTGTGAGAAGAACTTGATGAGAAATGTTTGAGTTCATATTTAGATCTCTGAGGTTCGGTTGCAGACTTTGGTAATCTTGCTAATCTGAGCACAGTTTGAGACATTGTTAACATCACTTCTGATTCTCACTGAGAAATATATGAGATTGCTAGGGTCTTTTGCTCAGGCATAAAGTGAAAACATCCCCATTTAATCTTAATGACCAATCAATTTCAGTTGGGAATCTCTATATAGCTCAGGCCAATATGATTGGTTCCTTTCTCACCCCTCCTATCCAATTAAAACACTACTTTGTTTCTCTTTTTAAAGGGTTACTCCACCCCAAAATGAACATTTTGACAGTAATCACTTACCCCCATGTCGTTCCAAACTCTTAAAAGCTTTATTCGTCTTCGGAACACAATTTAAGATATTTTGGATGAAAACCGGGAGGCTTGTGGCTGTCCCATTGACTGCCAAGTAAATACCACTGTCAATACTCAATACTCCATCTGTGGTTCAATCTGAATTTTGTGAAGCGACGAGAATACTTTTTGTACGCAAAAAAAATAAATGACTTTATTCAACAATTTGACTCCTCTGCGTCAGCGTAGCACCATATTGGAGAGTATCGGCTGGACGTAAACTGTGTACGGTGTACGCAAACCGCAAAGATACACTTTCTACTCTTGTTTACGCTTTGTTTTGAATGAAAACAGCGTATCCGTGTGGTGCGGCTGACACAGAACAGCGTACGCAGTTTGCGACCAGTGGATACTCTACGAAATGGCGCTACGCTGACGCAGAGCAGACGAATTGTTGAATAAGTTGTTATTTTTGGGGGGGTTTTTTGCGTACAAAAAGTATTCTCGTCGCTTCATAAAATTCAGATTGAACCACTGATGGCAGATGGACTACCCTGACGTAGGGGTGTGCGATATTGACTAAAAACAATATCTCGATATTTTCTGGGATTTTATCGATAACGATAATTAGACAATATTTTGCTTTATGTTATTGTGCTGGTACCTTAAGGACTGTCTGACTCCTAAAGTTTTTGATATTCTTCATATTCTGTGTGGTGGTTAGTTCACACTGATAGAAATTAATTGATTTTAACATTTTTACTTTCTTAAAGCCATTTTTTCTAAAAGTGTCCATTATCTTTTGAGTCCAATTCTTACATTTAATAAGTGAATTAAAATAATAAGACTTTTGGGCTGTTACCAAGCAAATGGAATCAGTATCAACAAAATTCATCTTTGCAATGCAGAAAAAACACAGAAGCTGCATCTGAAGTGGTATTTAGATGCATTTACACACTGTTTAATGCAAGACATGAATGCAATTAAGCTGCAATTACAAATGCATGAATCACATTTTGATATATTAAACACAAAACGTTAAATACCGATATTTGAAATTATTTTAATAATAAAAGATACTTTGAATGTGATATTATCGCAGACGATTTATCACACACTCCTATTCTGACGATGTCTTTCATACTTGTCTGGGCCTTGACAGTGTTATTTACTTGGCAGTCAATGGGATAGTCACAAACCTCCTAGTTTTCATCCAAAATATCTTAAATTGTGTTCCAAAGACGAAAAAACCTTTACGGGTTTGGAAGGACATGGGGGTAAGTGATTCATGACAAAATTTTAATTTTAGGGTGGAGTAACCCTTTAACATTTAAATAAATACGGGCATTCACCACTTCATCTTCAACTACAGCCCAGCAGCACTGGTGATACAGCAGTCACCTCCCTCCTCCCTAGCTCCACTTGTCTATATAGCATTTTTATCAAAACAAACAAACAAAAATAAATAAATGAAAAGATTGTGTAAGCTATCTGAGAGTTATCTGAGAGAAACATCTGAGATATTAAAGAGATCTCTTTAGTGATTTATCTTTTATTATCAAAGTTTTCTGACTTTGTGAATGCATTTTTTTTCACTATGAATAAAATCCCGATAAGTCTAGCTCTCAAGATGTAGTACAGTGATGATTTAGTATACTTGAGGAGCAGTTATTTAAAAGTGGCCTAACTTTGTCTTTCAAACACATCTGAATTCAGTCAAGCACTGCAAAGTCTTCAGGCGAAACTCTTAATAGTCCTCAAGTTTCGGGGTGTCACAGAGTCACACTGTGACCTGTGTGGAATGTGACATGGGACACATGTGGTCTTATGTAGTATGAGACGGGAGGATACAAGTGGGTCTTGTCCCGAGTGCGGTTTCCAGTTTCAGACTTGGTGGCTATAAACTCCACACTGAGGAGATATAAGAGGAAACGTTTTCTCTGTGAGCCAGACACACTGTTTTAGATATCACATCATGCTGTGGATGTTGGGTTTGACAGAATGCTGAAGTGGCTTGATGAATCAGATTTGTGTTTTCTGTACACCGGTTTGCATACACAAACATTTAGGACTCAAGTAATGAAATGTTTGTTATTCCCAGTTCTTGTTGCTGATGTATCTGGTCACGTTCCTGGGAAACCTCTGCAATGGCCTTACCTTGCTCATCGTCGGTATGATGTCCAACAACTTTTTTTTTTTTCTTGTAGTTATGCTTTGTAACTTGCATTCAGTAGTTAACCTATAACTTGCAAATCTATACATATACAAAGTCCCCAAAGAAATATGGACATTTTTGTGTCCAGTTACATTACATTTACATTTAGTCATTTAGCAGAAGCAATCAAAATCAACAAAAGAGCAATGATATGCAAGTGTTATAACAAGTCTCAGTTAGCTTAACAACGTACACGTAACAAGGTTTTTTTAAATGATATAATAAATAAAATAAAAAACAGATAGAATAGAAAAAGAATAGAGCAAGCTAGTGTTAAAGGCCTTTTTTTGCTATGAAGGATTGACATATATTATGATGCTTTATGATCAGTTAATGCTTTTTTAACTAGTTCTTCCTCCTCTTGTCATCATGTGCTCTTCAGGTGTGATTGCTGTCTTCTCTGTCCCTCTGTTTTACACCAGGCACCAGGTAACACACTCTCTGTGGGCTTTAATGACAGTGACATCTCATCTCATCCATATTCTCTGTATTTCTCTGTGTATTTCAGTCAGACATTATTTTATATTCAAATAAGCCTGAGTACTGGATATAATAAGAAACACTGTTTACAGATGTTAATACCATGATGTAGGGTGACCTCAGACATGTGATTAACTAGCGATTCATTTGTATTTAATTCAATCAAGAAACTATTTTAGTGGATCTACCATTTCATACTTTTATTATTATGTTATTTTGAATCTCTGTTTCTTAAAAAATGTATTGTATAATGCTTATAATAACAATAATGCAGTACCATACAAGTAGTTGTTTTTCACAGATTATCTTCCCCATATCTTCATACATAATATTTATGATATTCAAATCGGCTCGGTGTGATTAGTTACAATGTGTTTTGGCATTGCTGATGCTAAATCTGGTGCAATGTATCGTATCTTCTCACAGCATAACTGAAAATGATTTTTTATTTAATTTAATTTGTCATTTTAATTTGAGTTTTTGATTGACAGAGGAGAAAGTCTTGCTGATTAATTGTATAAATTTGTAATTATTATTATTTTTTATAATTATTTGCCCAGTTATTACTTAATAAATAAAGGAATTATGGTTTATGTGTAGTATTATGGAATAATACAAACAATAAATAGATTTCTATTTATAATTTGTATTAATATAGTAGATTTATGCAGCAAAATAATGAAAAATCAATAAACGGCCCTACACTAAGAAGAAGAAAAAAGAGCAAGGAACACAACAAATTAACCATGACATTCTGAAGTATTAAGAAACATACTAAAAATAATATTAACTTAAACATAAATTCATTTAATACTAAGGGTAACACATCTATTGCTGCTCATGTCGCCCTGTTTTACAGGACAAAGTGGACAGCTGCTTTATAGCAGTGCGAGCCCACATTGACAACATAAAGGACTTGTGAGTATAGCGCCATCTACTGCAAGAAGAGATCTTCCTATCATATCAGTGCTTCAAGTCAAGATGACTCATGATGTTTTTGATCATAATAGTTTATCAGACAATTATAAACATGTAATTGTTTTTTTTTTTTTCTGTTGAACAGCCTTCATCGCCTGACCCAGGGTGGCGGACCACCCCCGGACCCCACTCCAGGTGGAGCTAAACCCAAAGCCCATTGAGACACCTCACAGAGGAGGAGGAGCTACACGCTGTCACTCAAAAATGTCTTAATTAGCAGTTTGTGCTCAGAGTCCCGCCTCTGCAGCATTGGGGGAGGGGCTAATGACACAGGGCCTTATATAGGAGGAGATACGGATTTAAGGGAGGACCATGCAAAGAACAATCTTGGATGAAAATCAAAGGCTTTGGAATTCTGAGAAGTTAAAGACACGTTTTCATTTCCACATTTCAGTATCAATATGAGTGTATGAATGAAACACAGACCACTAGGATACTTGAACCACCTGTCCAATAACAGCCCCTTGAGAGTTATCTGAATAAACATGGATGACTTCAGTGAAGTAAAAGCAGTGAGGGCTTTCTGAATCCAGACTGACTGCAGTTCGCCTGCCAGAAATATAATGCAGGACCAGTTTCTAAATGGGGTTTTTACTTATGACAGTCTCGAAATATCTCGTTGTGTTGGTGTGTGTGCGTGTGTATGCGTGGGCAGCTTAAGCCTGTTAAAGTACCTAAGAACTATTAAAACCACAATGTTATTTTCTTTTCCAATGTTTTGTTTCCTTGGTTTTATTTCAGTGAATGTTTTATTTCCCATCAAAGTGAATCACTTTTGCCACCTGATACCAAAACTTGACTGCGCCACGTACTTGACTTCTGACCTTTGTACAAAAACACATCAGAAGAATCACTATGTGGCTTATCACTGAGGTCAGGTGAGCTTTTGACCTCATGTGGCAAAATGAATCAGTCAACTGTTTTTTGAATCACAACATCCCTACTAGATGGCCTTTTAAAAGTCGGGGGCTAATGGCTTCAATTTCCAATAGTTCAGAAGACATGGAATATATATGGATGAGATGAATGGACCACTTTTATGGTGCTCCAGAGAGAACAGTACAGATGGTTAAGCAGGTGATATGCTTCCATATAAGCCATATTTTAGGTACCAGAAGAACCCTTGTGAAAAGTAGTACATTGTAGCATACTTTTTTTAAAAAAATTTTAAAGAGTACTTATTACAAAACTTCAAGTATGGTTTAAAGTTCATTGCCAAATGTTCTGACAAAGATTTAGCTATGGTAAACTCAAATATACTTGAATGTGATTTCTATTAAAACTTGTATGTAGTTTATTTTTAAATAGATTTGTAATTACACATTTGTAAAATATATTAACCTTACATGTTATATCGAATAACTTTTACATGTGCTTTAATATGTTAGTCAATACAGCACAATTTGTGTACTTCTGTAAAGCACCACAAAAGATTATTAAAATACAAGATTTAAAATGTACTTTAAAGTAAAACCTTTAATTTGACATTATTACAAACAACACTTTTAAAAAAGGTTTCCATGGCCATTAAACAATGGAGGGTCAGCAAGACTATAATTCCCTTCTTCCCGCTGCACTCCTCCTAATAACATCAGGAAGCCTTTAAGCCTTAAAAGGTTTAGTCACAGGCCTGAGTGGATGCTGATAGCACTTCCTTTGAACACATACTGTATGTTGTAGTTTCACTTTTCACTTTTTTGTTTGGTTTTGCAATATAGAGAATTTTGCTTTAGGACAAAAACAGGAACACACAAGATAAGATTAAGGGTTTTTTTTTTTTTTGGACCGTTTTGTGCATGCTGTTACAGTGACTGAGACTTTCAAACCTTTTTTATGTATTTATTTGTTTATTTTTATTATACATTTTTAAACACCATAGAAATTTAAAATGACATGCTTTCATAATTACCTATAATGTCCTCATCAGACATTAAAAGACAAATATGTGATTTCAGAAACATAAAATTAGTTTAGCATTTATTTACACCGACATAATCTTTCTATCTCATACAATTTAATGACAAAGTCCTTTGAATTAATGTAGCTCGATCTGGTCCCATACAGCCAGTTTAATTCAAATTCAATACGTAGCCTATATATACAGACACTGTTTCGCTTCGTCACTTAACCTGAACACGTCAGGATGAGATCAGAATATTCTAATCACTTATGGAGTTTGTTCAGGTGAGGTCACAGCTGACTGCTGTACTTTACCCAGAAATGTGCTGCATGTCTTTAAGTGCAACTTTCCTATGACCCCTGCCTTTCACCTGACCATAAAATCATTTTCAGAGTTTATCACCTGATGATATGCTTTAAAGTGATGAGACCAATTACAGTAGATATGAAGCCCTGATACATTCTACATTCCAAATGGTGACTCATTAGCCCTCATCTTATGTGTATATACTAACATAAAACTGTAGACTCATACCTAAAAGTGAAAAGTACTTAATTATATTTTATGTCAGTTACTTGGCATCACTTTGTTTCATAATATGTATACATATTGTAGATTAATTTCTCAAAATGAATATGTAAATATTGACCACTAGGTGGCAGAAAAGCTCAATTTGATACCTAGTAGCCAAAAGGAGAAGGTGAAAGGGATCAATCAGATGTAAATAACGGCACATTATTCAATTTTGCTACTAAAGTTTAATACAAATTATCATTATAGTGTGCTGTTTATGTTTTTTTTGGTCATATTTAACAAACATAAACATAAATGTGCTTAATGAGCCCCTAAATTGCACACGTTCCTCTAAGATTAATGTTTAAAATCTTTTTTTTTTCTATGTATTTTCAAACCCCTTAAAGTAGAACAGGTGTTCTCTGACGTCAAGAGGACCTGACAATGTTTAATCTCAAGATACGTTTTGAGAAAATATAAAGATACATTAAACAAAAATAAACATTGCCTTCCACCACACTTAAAATGCTACAAAGCTGCCTTTCCGTTATGATTGTTTATGCTTGTAATAAATAAGACATAGGTTAAAATGTAGGACATTATAGCAAATTGGTTTCTTATTAAACCGTGTTAAAACTGGAGAAGTGCTCTGAAGATGAAGAACCAACAGACTTTTACGTCTATTAACACGCGCACGCACACACAGACACGCGCGCGCACACATGTTCGTTTTTGTGAAAATTGGGGACATCCCATAGGCGTAATGGTTTTTATACTGTCCTTACTGTATATTCTATTGTCCTACACCTACCCTACACCTAAACCTACCCCTTACAGGAGACTGTGCATTTCAACTTTCCCCCAAAAAAACTAATTCTGAGTGATTTATAAGCGTTTTGAAAAGTGGGGACATGGGTCAATGTCCTGAGATGTCACCTTCACCTTGTAATACCTATGTCATACCTTTGTCATTATACAAATCTATGTCCTGACTTTTCACAAAAACGCGTACACACACACACACACACACACACACACACACACACACACACACACACACACACACACACACACACACTTGCCGTTGTTTCTAGTGGGACAAGCCACATGAATATGCTAAAGCAGCCATGTGAAGAGGGAGGAGCTAGTCAAATGAAGGCTGACTATAAAAGCTGCCTCTCTCACTCCTCACCCAGCTGTTGTAGAGTCTGCAAGTCTTTAGTTTTCTGTGGAGCTACTGAGTATTTGGAACTTATGAAATTGAAGCTTTATGCGCACGGCACCGGATCAAGCGCATTTACGCAGTGCTCATAGTGCACCGTCGTTTTTAGAGGGCTCTTATTGATGTTTGTTTTCCTGGGTCACTCCATTAGGAGTGTTCGATCCACCTGCGGTCCGGTCGAGCATGGATTACAGTAACCTGATGGCGCCTCCTGTGCCACCACACAAACCCAGATCCCCCCTGCCCGCGCACTGCCAGGGCCGCCTGTTGAAGTGCGTGTTTCTCGGGGACGGAGCTGTGGGGAAAACCAGCCTGATTGTCAGCTACACGACCAATGGTTATCCAACAAAATATGTCCCGACAGCGTTTGACGATTTCTCAGGTGAGTCTTTGGACTCGTAATTGTGCCTCGTAGCGCATCAGTTGCAAACAAATGCACGAGCTTTTCATAGAAACAACTTCACCATTCCAGCAATTTTGTCAGTGACTATTAGCTCTTTGCCAAAACTTTTTCGCTTTTAACTTATTTATAAGTTATTTTCAGTGGATTTATGAAGTCAGTTCTCCTCAAATTCACACAGGTGTTTTAGCAACTACATGTCAGGCTTATTATTGTGTTATTATTGTTGTTATTATGTAACTGTGTGTGTGTGTGTGTGTGTGTGTGTGTGTGTGTGTGTGTGTGTGTGTGTGTGTGTGTGTTTACAAGGATGCTTGTAAATAAACACATGCTTGTATTCATTTGTATTCACATCCATTTTCTTTAAAACCAAATTAAATATTTTTATTTATTTATTTTTTTGTAGCTACATCTCTCCATTTGAGCCACAGCCAAATTAAAATGTCATATATATATATATATATATATATATATATATATATATATATATATATATATATATATTGCCAAATCAGTGAGTGCATTCAAAATACAGATTTTACAACCGATCCTGATATATTGAGATCTGGAAAAATTAAGTCAAATATTATGTAATATCACTGAATCAACCTAAATACATTAATTTATACCAACAAAATTTTCATATCAGGTAGAAATATGTCTTTTGCAGGATATGCTGAACAGTAACCAAAACTGATCAACTGTAATATGTATGATGTTGAACTCATAACAGATAAATTATGGAAGCAAGACATATTTGACCACCAAGTGCAAGTGCAAAATTTGATTACTGATTTTATTAGTTTTCATAAATATTTGATTGTGTTGCCAAAAAGTTGTGAAAGCAGCTGTGAAACAGGAGAGAGGTTTCTTGAAAGTTGATTTTTAGTGCCAATTTACTGCACAATCTTTAGTGTGTTTCTTGATATTAGTCCGTTATTGTTCCTTACATTTTAATAGATCCTAAAGCAGTACTTTTGTAGTACTATAACATCATTTTCCATCAAAGAAGGGTTTCATCATTTGTGAATGGACCTCAAACAAGAGCCATTCAGTGGTCAGATCCCACAAGCATGTCTTTGTAATTAGAAAGCCCTTGCACAATAATGCCTGACCTGAAAATCTGGCCCCTAAAATCCACTGGGCCCATTTGTTTGAATGTGTGGGAGTCTGTGATGATGTCACTCTCACTCTCCTGGAACCCGATCAGAAATCTCTGCACTGATTTGAGAGCGGTTACGCAATCCAGCAGGTGGCACTTTGAGGGGGAAGGGGGCTGAATTAAAAGCAGATCATATGACGGGGATTTGGAGACAATTCCACAAAAGGCGCTTGACGAGCAGAACACTTTGAAGTGACAAACCATCAGCAGGGCCTCAGTGTTACTGTGTTTCATGAGCTCACTTTACTGTGGCATGTTGGAAAAAAACATTCTCATAGGTTTTAACAGCATGTACAGTCCTTCAAAACATGCAAAGTGTGAGATGCTGAGCTGGGCTGTTGATCTGTAACATGTACATGAGGCTGTATAAAATATAATAATAATAACAAAGCATAAGGATTATTATTATTAAAGATATATTATATATATATAATGTATATATATATATATATAATATATATATATGTGTGTGTGTGTGTGTGTGTGTGTGTGTGTGTGTATGTGTGTATACAGTATATATATATATATATATATATATATGTATAAGGCTCTTCGCTCTCTAATTAAATATTAAAATAACCTCTTAAATCTTAACCTCTTTAAAAAAGCTTAAATTGGTAATTTAAGTCTATAAAGTCCAGTGGAGTTTGTTTGTTCACAGTGTCAGGTGACTAAATGGAAACAGGTGCGTGTTGGTAGTAGAATGACTCATCTTTTCCCTCTTTTTTTTTTTTTTCCTCAGCGGTCGTACAGGTGGATGGACAACCAGTGAGACTGCAGCTTTGTGACACTGCAGGACAGGTGAGAACTCCACTGCACCACCTGCATCCTAGTCTCGTACCTCAACTATCCGATGCATCGTGCACCCCAAAGAACATCAAATAACCTAGATGTTTTTGTTTGGGGTTGGCATTTCTGTCGCTCTCTGGAACCAGGATTTGGAAATTGGATGACAAAGTGATTGCACAACAAAATCTTAGCAATTAGAAGAGCTCGGCGGGGACGCCATACTGTGAGGAAATCGTAAAGAGAGCGAAAAGAACAATCCTCAAGCTATTGGCACTTTAGTCATTGGATCTCCCTCTCGGTTTCTGAGCCATGCAGGCTTGGACAGGGTACCATGTAACCAGCGGTTTTCCCTCCAAGTGATGTTTGTGATGCCAAATTGTTTTCAGCACTGATTACTTTCAATCTGCAGTTGTGTAACTACCTTCACATATCACTGAAAATAATTTGAAAAGGCCCCTGGCTGTACATTCATTCCGCTTCCCACATCGGAATATTATATTGTTTTGTTGAAGGGTTTTGTTTAAGGCTTTGAACCTCAGAAACTGACACTCCTTTGTCATGCATTACATGAGTTAACAAATAAATGACTCTGCCCTCTTAGTACATAACCTGTTAATCCCTTTACACAACCATGCAGAGGCAAGCTCAGGCAAACACGGGAAGATAAGAATTCAGTTTCCCAGTTATAGTACAGCAGGCTTTCATATAGATTTCAAAGCGAAAGAACAAATGCACTTTGCCCAATATGGAGAAACAAAGGCTAGTATGACAAAAGTCTATTACATTCAGTTTAGATTTACTTCCATTATGTTGTGCAGGTGTCCATGTCAACAAAAGAAAACAGCCGTTGTTTGATAATAAAGTCAATCAGGCGATGTCTGTGCGTCAGTAAGTTTATGTACTTTTAAGTGCTTTGAGGACTGGGTGATATGACTGTATATACTGTACAATGTGTACCACAGTTCATCTTTCTTAAATATATAAATCTAAAAATCCAACACCAAGCAGAAAGATGACCAACAATAATAACAGTAACAATAAATATTAGTATTAGTATTATTACATTAATAATAATAACAATTTCTAGCTAGTTACTGTAAAACCTGCATTCAGTAAGCTACTGCAGTGGCTGTTTAACAGTTATTTACTGTAATTGGTGGCTAGAGCATATTACTGTAAA
Source organism: Acrossocheilus fasciatus (assembly GCA_036784905.1). Taxonomy (NCBI): domain Eukaryota; kingdom Metazoa; phylum Chordata; class Actinopteri; order Cypriniformes; family Cyprinidae; genus Acrossocheilus; species Acrossocheilus fasciatus. The sequence goes on from CM071952.1 coordinate 8,300,580, forward strand.
AAACTGAAATGATTCAGTATCTAGCTTTACTTTTTTAATTGCTGTAATAACCATATACCATTCATTAAACATTCATTCAAAAATGTCTTATGAAAATATTTGTGGTGAAATCTTTTACATACATGCCTTTTATAATTCTTACATGCATTAAAATCATAATGGTTACACTAATGAACAAAAATTAAAAATATTTATGTATTTGCAGCATTATATATTTATTAGCAGTATAGATTTACCTAGATTTATCTTTTTCATGTTTCAAATGTTATCTAAATCTTAGCGTTTCATAATGAGAAGTAGACGTAGCATAGACATTGGCTTCTTATCTGTCAAGCTTAATTGGTGTTTTCAAAGTTTTGAGAGGCCCTGCTCTCCAAAAGCTCAGCAGATTTATACTTTCAATTCATTTGTACAGCATAAATGGGACAGGGTGTGCCAGAGTTGAAAACTTTGGCTGAGTTTAAAAGATTAAAGCGTGCACTGCGTGTTCCACATGCAATGTTCTTTGCAACCGCCAACCTATAATTTCACTTAATTGCTTCAGGGAATTATAAAACACCCCAAGAGCTAGTTAAAGGATTTTATTATTTAAAATAACAATTTGGAATCCTGCAAATGATTTTTGAGAGAGTCCTTGTGTTACGAAACCTTCTGAACATCAGTAATGATACACTTTTCTCTTTCTCTCTCTCTACCTCAGGATGAATTCGATAAGTTGCGTCACTTCTGCTACACGCGGACTGACGTCCTCCTCCTGTGCTTCAGCGTCGTCAGCCCTGCTTCCTTCCAGAACATCGGTGAAAAATGGGTGCCGGAGATCCGACGCCGTTGTCCGCTCACACCTGTGCTGCTGGTGGGCACCCAGTGCGACCTACGGCAAGACGTCAAGGTCCTCATCGAACTGGCACGGCGCCGAGAGCGACCCGTCCTGGAAGAGGACGCCCGCACCCTGGCGGACAAAATAGGAGCGGTAACCTACATAGAATGCTCCTCTCTCACACAGAAAAACCTTAAGGAGGTGTTTGACGCTGCCATCTCTGTCGGGCTCCGACACTCCGACCGAAGATCCAGACGAGAGCGGAAGGTCCACAGTACTGCTGATAAAATGAAAATGCTCTCGAAGTCGTGGTGGAAGAAATATATCTGCATACAGTAGCGAAGATCAAACCCATCTTCTGAGGCATGAACAATGTGATAGACTCTTGTTTAGCATCACGCTCATCAAGCGGATGATGTTCAGTCGATAACGAGTCAACAAAGGACAGTGTTGCTACTGTAAGGACGATGTGAATGGTTGCAAAAGGTGCAGCTAGCTTCCCAATAACCTATGTAGAGCTGTTGCTAAAAGTCACAGGGCCTGGTATAAAGATTTTCTACTCTGGGGCCATTGAGTAGATGTAGAGGATCTACTTATCTGCTATGTTTCCATCCATGTATTTTTATGCAAATTTGGGATATTGCCTAAACACTAAATGGAAATTACATAAAAGTTGCACACTAGATGTACATAAAAAAACGAATCCACTCAATTTAGGTTAATATGTCTTTTTATTCAATAAGAAAACGTGCATATAAACTACAATGGAAACACATTTGCGAATAAATACCTGGTTGCGCAACAAAACTCAAGTGCCTCAACAGATCAAGTGACTGGGTCACCGATTTCATTGCATACCATCGAAATCATATATTATGTAGGAAAAAAATAAGTTTTTCTTTACGACAGTTTTCCAGGAATTGGCTATTTTGTTCTCTGGAAGACATGAAATGGAAACGGTACTTTATTCGCAAATGTTTTATGCAATATTCCAGTCTAATTCACAAGAGTCTGCTATCGAGACTCTTCATCACAAATCCTAGGATGACATTCCCAGTAAACCACGCTGACTGTCCAGTATGAACGCTCGAAATGGCTCAACTGGATTGTGAAGAACACTGTTGACCTCTTCCACAGCCAAAACCCTCTGATTATGGTTTTAAAAATAATCTACTGCTTTTATTTTTATAACCAAATACAGTGGTACAGTTTCTATTTATTTACCCATGTCTTCTACCTGATAAATGCATGTACGAACATAATGCAACCACATGTTAATAATGCTAGCATGCTAACACTGGTGATTAAGCCCCCTTTTGTTCATTTAACCTCCATGTCTGAGGTCACAAAGGCAGTCTTGTGGCCGTTTACGCCCACTCTGAGTGGTCCTTCTATCCCATCATGCTGAAGTGTTCAGTCTGTAACTGGACCTACTTGTAACTGTAGTCCACCTTATGATCGTTTGGAGTGTAACTGCAAGACTTCTGTCCTGGTTAACACAGCCTTGAAATGCATGGTGTTCAGTGAACTCTTGTTTACTGTTAGTCACAGAAAGGTGGACCTGTTATCCATAACACATTACCTTTGTATGCCATACAGTGCATTGCACCTGTGACCTCTTGTTAACCCCTATTGCAGTCTTTATGTGTGACTTGATCAACACTGACGTGCCATGTTGTAAAAACTCTAGTACAAAGTTCTTTGGCTATGTGTCCTCCTGTTTAACCAGCAGTGATGGAGATGATCAGTCAATGAGATGTTGAAGTTGCTTCTCATTATTCAGAAGCCCAATCAGAGTCATTCAGTCAGAGGTCCGCCACAAACGACAGAGCGCAACAGTAGGGTTCAGTAAGAAAAAAATCCCATTCATTTTCCCCTCTGGCTCAATCAAAATTAAGATTATACTGTACAGTGAAGTTTTTAAGCTGATCAATTTTATATCGTCAAATCAGCAATAAGTTTGTTGTGTGCAGTTCATTCCATATTCATTTTTATTTTATTAGGGCCCAAGCACGACGGTGCAAGGACCCTCTTGGAATTTCTCAGTTTATAATTATTTAATTTTTTTCCTTTTTCTTTAAGGTGGAATGTTTGTTTTAATTATTTTTAATTATTCTTTATTGCAAATTATTGTTTTTTTTGTTTGTTTTTTTTAATTAAACTCTTAAGTGGGAAAATGAATTGGGAAGAGACACAAGGCCTTAGAGAGCGGTTGGTCACTGTTGTGCTCTGTACATCTATACATCAGGAAGTGGCCTCTGTTCTTTATGTACTTTATTGCCGCCACGATAACACTATCAGGGTAATCTACTTTTAGATTTGTACATTTTATGATTGCATTTAATTTTATTTTACTCTATAAACACTCCTGTTTATGGTACCGTGTGTATGAGTGTTTTGGTTGCTGACTGCTATCCATGTTTTCCATGGAAAATAAATGTGACATTAACTAAAACCTGAATGTGTCTTGCATTACAGTTAACATTCAATGAAATCACCTACAACATTACCATATATGACTGGGAGCATATTGAAGTACATACTGGGTCAGGTTTGCTTTCATGCTGACTTTAACATGCAATACCTCAGTGATAGCTTTGTTAGCATAAACTATATCTGGTAAGCGCATGTTTGTTGCAAAGAGACCATTGGAAATCATTTGAAATCAACTTTGTGTACAGATATCGTAAAAGAATGGTTTCACAAAGTGTTGAGAAAAAATGTTGATCTAAAAAGGAACATTTTAATCATTAGCATGTTAGCTATTCCAAGTGAAAATCAAAAACACTGATTGCACTTCCTCACAAAATGTAGTAACTCTCATGCTATCCAACCAAATTACATGCCAAATAATTAAACAACACAAAGTAAATCACTAAACCTGCTCATAGCACATTCTTGACCTTAATTTCTTCACATTTTTCACACACACAAGTGACTAGCTAGCTGTTGACAGCCAGAGAACAAACGTGTGTGTGCTATAGAAATGTTCTATTTGGAATATTCTGTGTGGAACGTTAAATGTGAATCTATACAAAAAAAAGGCTTTGTTTTGTAAGAAACCTGGCAATATTTGCTTGCTAGCTAAGCAGTATTTTGGTAATTTGCAATATTAAGAGAAAATTAAAAATGTATTATTGGATTGTAAAAATCCCAGTGCTAATGGTTGTAGTTTATGCTAATTCCAATGATTATTACTATTATTTTACAATTAAAATTAGATTATTGATTATTTTAGAGTTAGTAACTTTGGTTTTTGGTGTTGATTTGATGTAAAATGTTATCCATAACAGGATCATTTGAGCTGGAAGACTTTACTAGCGCAGGTCACTGCGGGCCACATGAGAATAAGAGTAAGAGATAAAATTCTGATTATAATTATGTCTGCAACAGTCTCACTTGTAACCCATCATTAAGAGGCTTTGTTTTGTCTCACAGAAAAGCCAACTGCACAGACAACAGTTTCAATGAATGCAGTCTAGTACCTAACTTAGCATAACTAGCATTTCACTCAGGAATAAACAACAGTTACTCTCAAACCATAATGTGTACGTTTACAACGCAAGATAGCCAGTTTTATATGGTAGTGCTCAGACATTCTTGTGGTTGAAAGAAGATATCACAGTTAGCATGTTCCACACATCCTAAAAGAAAAGAGGATTTTCAATAAACGTCCCTTAAGGACTGTCTAAGGTATCTACATCGACTGTGGTCAGATAGAAACAACATATTTCATAATCATCTCTGACTGAAAAAAAAGGTTATGCTGTGGTTAAAATCATCCGAACACAGAGATTTTAATCGATAATTTTCGCAAGAGTCTTAAAATGAACAATGGCAGACCCGAACACAGATCAAGTGACCTTGGTGTGACCAGTGCTTAGTCAATCATCTTTGGGGTTTGAACCCATTTCACACATCTTATGTAATCTTATGAGAACATTTAGGTAAGTGAATGCCTGAACTTTGACATATCCTGAAATGGACTTTGGTAATGAGTTATGACGAGTTGATGTCATGCTGTCATTGGTCACATGACAGGAGAGATGACAGGAGTTTAACAGCAAATTGGCGCAAATCCTTTCTGCCTGTTGATGTGATTTGTTCTGGGAGATATGTGTAATTGTGCACAGCCTGAAGTCTCTTGTAATGTGTGTGACGCAATATGTCGGGCCCCTTTAGCGGGAAAGCTGATAGGATTAAATCCAACAGCAGTGTGGTCTCATTTGAAGCACTGGTACTGACACAAATCAGCTTTTATTGCACGTCTGGAGGCTTGAGGGAACATTGCTTAAGATAAATTAAATCTCATTACACACATAGTGATGGTTTCTAAATACCACAATGTTGGTTTCTAAAGGCCAACCCATTTCCTGCCATAATTAGTGGTGTTTGCAAAGGCAAGCATCATTATTAGAATTGCTCATATTTGTTTTAAATTGTTTAATCAAACTGAAAAATGTTTAATAAATTTCTGTCATCATTTACTTGACTTTGATGTCACTCCAAACCTGTATAACTTTCTTCAGTGGAGAGTTTTGTAACTGCTATTTTCATTAAATGAAAGTAAATGGTGACCAAGGCTTTCAACCTTCAAAGGTTTTAAATGGTTTTAAAAGTTCAATTACTTGATTTCACAGCATTTTTAGAATGGAGTGTCAACGATCAAACAATGGGGAAATATGTCCATCTAGCAATGCAAAAAAATCATCAGTGGGTGGTCTTTTTTTGCATTCAAAAACACAAGACACAGTGGCATGAAAAACCATATGGATATGTACTCTCAGAAAGTTCAAGTACTTTCAGCAACACAAGACACCGCAGAAGACACTAGATGAGCATACAATGGTCAAATGCTTCTGTCCATTGCATATTACATAGAAAAACAATGGAAATGTAGTGCAGTGATATGTAAAAATGTAAGACGCAGAGCACTGGAATGTTTTTTTTTCTTTAAGTCTAACTTCTTTTAACTTCAGAGCTATATTTTTACAATGCAATGTCATGCGTGAGACAGCACAATTTGAAATGTGGAATGCAAAAATGTTTTATGACATCAAATGTCATTAGTTTTTGTGTTCTGTAACCAGCTGAAACGTGCAACATTTAAATTCAAATCACACAAATGAAAGAAAAGCATCTTAATTAGTGAATAATAAATAAGTAGTTACAGTCAGTAAAGGGATAGTTCACCCAAACAAGAAAATTGTGTCATCGTTTACACACATTGTCATTCCATCTCATTCCAAACCTGACTTATTTCTTTTACAGAACACAGAAGAAGGTAAAGTGAAGGAAAATTACAGTCCGAACGACTTTGGACCCCATTAAGTTTCACAATGTAAACCAAAAAAATAAATTAAAAAATCACATTCTCTCACATTTTCTTCAAAAATCTAGTTATTTAAATCTGTCCTCACATTTGATACGGTTTTTGAAACAGAGCCAGACTTGACCGTTTTTGTAGTGACTTAATATGATTGTTTGATAACCCCCGATAAATTGCTTCATAATTTCATTGGCAGGAGCTTTTGACTTCCTGCCATATACAAGAGGCCATAAAACCCATCAGTCTTTGGCACACAGACTCACACATGCAGGCACAATGTGTTTGTGTCTCACATCAGGCTGTGTTTCCCTGTCTTTTGTCAACACGGCTGGAGGGAGTGACACGTTTAACTTGCATATAGTCAAATGGTCAATGCCACTGCGAAGAAACCTCAATGATGTTTCTCTGAAAGTTTTTTTTTTTTTTTTTTATCTTTCTGTACTATAAAGATATACTATATAAATGACCTTTTTGTTTTTGAAGAAAATATGAGTATTGTTTGCTGGTAGAAAACTTGTTGCCACAGTGCTTGGATGGTAGTGGGTGGTTTCCAGAACATTGCTGTGTCGTTACTTAAGTGTTTTAGGCAGTTGCTATACTCCCCCAAGTCCAAATATATAATATAATATAATTTAATATATAGCATCACTGATCAATCTTTTTATAATTGGATATACAAACCCAATTCCAGAGAAGTTGGGACATTTTGTAAAATGCAATAAAATCAAGAATCTGTGATTTGTTAATTCTCTTATAACTTTTATTTCATTGACAAAAGTACAAAGAAAAGATTTCCAAAGTTTTCACTGACCATTGTAAATGTATTTTGTAAATATTAACAATTTTTTTTGACAGCTGCAACACATTCCAAAAAAGTTGGGACAGAGGCAAAAGGATTAACGTTACTTTCGCTTTGAAGTGAATGCACCGATACCCCCGATCTGCCTGTACGCTTCTATGTTTGCGCGAATCATTCGTGATCCAGCTTCATCTACAGAAGAAGTGAGTATGAGGGTTTTTTACACTACCATTGAGAAATTTCAACCAAAGTATGTTATAGACTTTTAATTAAGACCCTAAAGAATCATATCAACTCGGGCATTCCGATGACCCCTTTAAATATAGCCACATGGGCTCAGGAGTACTTCAGAAAACGACTGTGATTTACTGTGAATCTGCTGCTGCATCAAGAAATCCAACTTGAAACTCTGTTAGGACAGGGGTCTGCAACCTTCAACATCTAAAGAGCCATTTTGGCCCCTTTCCCACCGAATAAATTTCACGTGGAGCCACAAAACCTATTTGATCCCTAAAAGGAAGATAACACTGCATATAGCTAAAGTTACAGGGCAGGGGCAATAATTTCAGAAAGGGGACAGAAATGTCAAATGTAATAATAATATTTATTTATGAAAAAAAAAACTGTTCTTATCTCTTACTTAATTGGCTAAGAAATAAAATACACTGCTGGACAATAACCAATAATTTGTATTCTATACTATTTTGATATATTTTTTTTCTAATGACAATTTTATGATTATGATTGGTTAATTAGATACTAAAATACTAAAAAAGTTTATGCTTGTTGTTCAGCTTAGCTACAGCTATAGCTACAGCAAAAGCGGGATGCCTTTGTCCATATTAGGGATTTCCTGGCATGTCAAAAGTTATTATTAATTCTTATATGAGTCTGTTTTGGACTTTCTGCGTGAGAGCCCCCTCTGGTTTCATGTATGAATGAAACATACATCGCATGAGAGTGTTCAGCTCTCCGTAATGTTCTCTTTTAATTTGATTCTAGATTTAGTCACACTTGTTTCCAGGAAAAATGGATTTCGAGTTCTCAGTCCCAAAGATCAAAGGGACCATCCAGACTTTCAGACTTTCGACAGAAGCAAAAGCAAACATCTGTCATGGTATGGCAGTGCAGCACAGCAAACAACATGACTGTGTGACTGGCATATGTGCAAAGGTACCAATCACAGGGATGCTTATACTAGGATTGTACAGAGACATATACTGCCATCGAGATTATGTCTTTCATGGGAAATCCATGGTTATTATATCAAGAAAATGTCAGCTTTCATTCTGCATGTGTCAAAGGAGAATCAGACAAGTCAAGTCAAGTCACTATTATTTGTATAACGCTTTTTAACAATGCAAATTGTGTCAAGGCAGCTTTACATCAGCTTGATATAAAGCTTTATATCAGCTTTACAGTATTTAGACGGGGAAATAGTGTGTCAAAATAGTGTCATTCTCCTCTGGCCGGACAAAATCAGCAGTTTAAATCTAGGCTAAAGCAGAGTCAGATTGTGCAGAGGACTCATCTGGTTCCTGTGGTCTTGTCCCGATGTCTCTGGGGCTCATCTAGTTGTCCTGGTCTCCGCTGACGTTCAGGGCTGTAGAGGTCATCTCTAGGTGCTGATCCACCATATGATCTGGATACGGACTGGATCCGGGTGACTGCAGTGACCATCTGATCTAGATACAGTCTGGATCTGGTGGCTACGGTGACCTCGGAATAAGAAAGAAACAGATTAATATCAGCGTAGATGCCATTCTTCTAATGATTTAACAAGTACATTGGTTGTTTTGGGAAGTGTTCCCGGTTCCGGTTGACCTAATTAATGCAGCCTAACAATCCTTTAACGGATTTGAATTATAGAAATGCGATAGTGTATTATGTGTAAGCCAGGTTAAAGAGATGGGTCTTTAATCTAGACTTAAACTGACAGAGTGTGTCAGCCTCCCGGACAGTGTTAGGTAGATTGTTTCAGAGTTTGGGCGCTAAACAGGAAAACGATCTCCCGCCCGCAGTTGATTTTGATATTCTAGGTATTATCAAATGGCCAGAGTTTTGAGATCGCAGCGGGACGTGAAGGACTATAATGTGATAAGAGCTCACTCAAATACTGAGGTGCCAATCCATTCAGGGCCTTATAGGTAATTAGCAAGATCTTAAAATGTATACAATGTTTAATAGGGAGCCAGTGCAGTGTTGACAGAACCGGGCTAATGTGGTCATACTTCCTGGTTCTAGTAAGAACTCTAGCTGCTGCATTTTGAACCAGCTGGAGTTTGTTTATTAAACATGCAGAGCAACCACCCAATAAAGCATTACAATAATATAGCCTCGAGGTCATGAAAACATGAATTAATGTTTCTGCATTTGACATTGAGAGCATAGGTCGTAATTTAGATATATTTTTTAGATGGTAAAATGTAGTTTTACAAATGCTAGAAACATGTTTTTCAAAGGAAAGATTGCTATCAAAAAGTATGCCTAGGTTCCTAGCTGATGACAAAGAAATTACAGAGCAGCCATCAAGTGTTAGACAGTGATCTAGGTTATTACATGCAAAAGTTCTTGGTCTAATAATTAACACCTCTGTTTTTTCAGAATTTAGCAGTAAGAAATTGCTAGTCATCCAGTTTTTTATATCAACTATACATTCCGTTAGTTTTGAAAATTGTTAAGTTTCATCAGGTCGCGAAGAAATATAGATCTGAGTATCATCAGCATAACAGTGAAAGCTAACACCATGTTTCCTAATGATATCTCCCAAGGGTAACATGTAAAGTGTGAAAAGTAACGGCCCTAGTACTGAGCCTTGAGGTACTCCATACTGCACTTGTGATTGGTATGATTCCTCTTCATTTACTGCCATGAATTGATGGCGGTCAGACAAGTACGATTTGAACCATGCCAGTGCACTTCTTCTAATGCCAACATAATTTTCTAGTCTATTTAAAAGAATGTTGTGGTCGATAGTGTCAAATGCGGCGCTAAGATCCAGTAGTACTAATAGAGAGATACAACCATGCTCAGATGATAAAAGCAGGTTGTTTGTAACTCTAATGAGAGCAGTCTCAGTACTATGATATGGTCTAAAACCTGACTGGAAATCCTCACATATATCATTTTTCTCTAAGAAGGAACATAGTTGTGATGATACTACCTTTTTTAATATCTTTGACAGAAAAGGGAGATTCGAGATCGGTCTGTAATTAATTAATTATTTGGGGTCATGTTGTAGTTTTTAATGAGAGGCTTAATAACAGCCAGTTTGAAGGTTTTTGGGACATATCCTAATAACAATGATGAGTTAATAATATTCAGAAGAGGATCTATTACTTCTGGAAGCACCTCTTTTAGGATCTTAGATGGAACAGGGTCTAACATAGATGCTGTTGGTTTAGATGATTTAACAAGTTTATACAATTCTTCATTTCCAATAGAAGAGAATGAGTGGAATTGTTCCTCAGGGGATCTGTAGCGTACTATCTGTGGCTGACAGCTGCATGGTTACAATTTTATCTCTAATAGTTTCAATCTTGGAAGTAAAGTAGCTCATAAAGTCATTACTACTGTGCTGCTGGGTAATGTCTGCACCTGCTGATGTTATATTTTTTGTTAATTTAGCCACTGTATTGAATAAATACTTGGGGTTGTGTTTGTTTTCTTCTAAAAGAGACCTAAAGTAAGCAGATCTAGCAGTTTTTAAGGCTTTCCTGTAGGAGAGAGTATTTTCCCGCCAAGCAATACGAAATACCTCTAATTTTGTTTTTCTCCAGCTGCGCTCCATTTTCCGGGCTGCTCTCTTTAAGGCCAGAGTGTTCTCATTATACCACGCAGTTGGACTCTTTTCCTTAATCTTTCTTAAGTGTAAAGGAGCAACCGTAGAGAGAGTCCATAGTTCCTGTTACATCATCAAGCTGTTCTGAGCTATTGGACATGCTGAGGAACTGAGGTAAATCAGGAAGATTATTTACAACAACAACAATCACAGACTGCTGAGCATCTGAAGTCTTGTATCAAGCCAGATTGGACAAAAATTTTACTTGCAGAATTTTAACAATCAGTATCCTCAATTCCCGAACAATGAAACATTACAAATAAAAGGACCGTCGATGTAACACAGTGTTAAACATGCCTCTGTCCCAACTTTTTTGGAGTGCGTTGCAGCCATCAAAATAAAAATTTGTTCATATTTACAAAATACATTTACGTTGATCAGTGAAAACTTTAAAAATCGTTTATTTGTACTTTTGTCAATTAAATAAAAGTTGAAGAGAATGAACAAATCACAGATTCTTGATTTTATTGCATTTCACACAATGGTTATAATAGGGCAGTCATTCTTTAAACACAAAATCCTCTCTCTTTTAATCATTGATTTAATTTAGAAGGCCTTTTCCTAGTTTTCCTTGGTAATAATTTTACCAAGAAATTATTTCTAATTAAAAAATAAATAATAAAAAATAAATAAATAAAAATAGTGAGAAATACAATTAGACAATTGCTGACATACAATAAGAGCACAACGCTGTAAAATGGATGTGGATAGCATAGCTCACATAACTTGCTTTTGGAACAATTCAACGAGAAATGTTTGAGTTTATCTTGAGAAGTCCAACTTTTGATTGAGACTGGTATCTTGGAAAATCTGAGTACGGTTTCTTTCTTCTGAAGCTCCAGAGAAGATGCATGTGAAATTTTCTGCCGTATTTTTCTCGGTAGAAACATCTAATGATTGTTTGAAAAAAGCAAATATTAAAGATCCTAGATATAAATATTAAAGCGACTTCATTTTTTAAGATGTTCCAAACCCCCCCCCCCCATGCAGCAAAGCCTTATCCTTCTGACTGGCTCAATGGAAACATGCTATAGTTAATATTCAATGACCTACTGATTTTATTTCTCCTTGCGTCATTCTGTTCTCTCTCTCTCTCCCTTCCACCCATAGTCAGTTTTGTTAGTTTTCCTCCATTGTTGACAGTCTCTAGGCTGCTCTTTGATCTCCCACATGATGACTGATAGCACCTCAGCCCCTGCAAAGTTTCCGATGCCCTCGAGACATTCTCCTCTGTTTGTGAATCAGATAGTCAGGCAACAGGACTGCCTTTGTTGCACAAACCAAACCATTGATCATGTGTTGGTATATTCTGAAACACGCAAGCTAAACATTGACCAGCTGCAAGTCCATTCCTTATCATCACCCCTTTCACCCGAAGTGTGCTGTCATGTGCTGGTCCATTCACAACAGATATAGGCCATGCTAAACTGATGAAAGAGTTACTCGGGATCTTGCGGTTTTTGTGAATCACTGGGGATCTGCCAGGTTTGAATGGGTAAAGCTCTACGCTTCATTGAAAAAATGGCCTGGAGTAATTATAACCATTAAAACTACACTTTCTTATTTCTTAAAGGGGTTCTTCCAGAAATTAAAGTAAGAGGTCCCATGTTAGATGTTTTGGGTACTGTGAGACATATACCATCATTGTGAGCGGGTGAGGAACTCTGTGTCCTTGGCGCTGAATAACCTCATTTAAACGCAGGATTAGCTGTTCTGGATCAGAACCCAGCAGGATGGCTTATGACATGTTCAGACCAGAGTGGCCTTTTTATTACTTCATGCTGTTCTCAGTAACTGGGATTTATCTGTTTGTGAGATAACACATGTAGAACTGCTTGACTTCACTCTTCACATCACAACAAGACTCAGATAAAACAAACTGTTGGTACCGGCAACAAGTACAAACTTGTAACCTAAAGAGGTCCTTAGTGAAGCCCTTATCATTTATGAATAAAATATTCTTAACTCATGTAAAGTGCATTAAACAGTAGAATGTAAACAGTAGCATCTGTGCCTAATATTCTATATTTCATTTAAAAAAAAGTGATTATGGGATTTTCAAGAAATCATATTTTCTCATTTAAGGCCTAATGTATCAAGGCTTTTTTTTTGTGGCAAAATGGGTAACAGTGACAAAAACTACAAAATATTATTGCACCAAGCTATGCTATATTTACAATATAAGCTACATTAAAATAATGAGACTGAAAGAAAAAAAAATTAAATGCTTTTCACAAAACCTTTGAGATTCTTAGCATTTAAATATATATGTACATGTATATGTATACTGTGCATACAGTGAAAACATGATATTTAAATTAAAATAAAAGCAAAACAGAGGTATAAATATAACAAAGAGGTATATAGATGTAGTTATAAATATAGTATAATGAATAAAACCCCATTAAAATGTAATTTTTAATGAACATTGTCCTCAAAATATGTTTGTCTCAGTAATTAGGAAAAAGCACAATCTGCTTGCATATATCTGATGTTTTCCATTCACAGATTTAGTTTGAATTTGAAAATAGCTTCAATATTGCAGCTTCCTATTTCTCAATATGATGACCTAATGCATGAGCTACAAATGAAACACAAAGCTTCTTCCTTGTACATCCCTCTTTTGATGCTAATGGGCTTGTCCCTCTGTAAGGAGTCTAATTGGCCGTAGCCAGCCGCTCAGGTATGTAGTGAGCTCACACAGAGGCCTTGTTTGCTCATATAGGTCAAATGCTATGTGAACTGTGGTGGTGATTGATGAGGAAATCAATCCATGGCTGTTAAGTCCAATTGTGTTTCTGTGTGTATACAATGTCTCCGCCATGATTCTGCTCAACATGTTGTTGCGGTAGCATGCATCGCCCCTCAAATGAGCCCACTAATCGTTTCCACTTTCAGCCTTTTATAGCTGTGGAAGCCATTAGTGCTGTCTGCTTGAGGCTCAGCAGTCTCACTAGAAGTCAGTGGCTAGTAGTGACCCAGGTCTATAACCAGTGTCCTAGCCTTTTAAAACTTAAGAGAGAGGGGCGCTAACCTTTAACCTGCCTGCCTCACCTCCCACGACCAGAGCTCCCCCTGCTCCGGGACAGGATGTGCCCTCACCGGTAGCATGGTTGAAGGCCCTTGGACAGAGACACTGTCCAGACAGCATGTCTGCTTTAAACATAAAGACTTCGTTAGGGAACAGTGACGGTTTGGAGTGGGTGTTTATGTTTAGAGAGGTGGTTAATAAAGCTGCTAGAATGAATAAAAGATGTGTGAGGTCGAAAAGATCTACAACTATTAATAACATATTCTATAACTACACTGATAATATATATATATATATATATATATATATATATATATATATATATATATTACAAACTAAAAATGGCAGCTGTGGTTGCCAGAATACTGTACAAAATACTATAAAAATATAGACATTTACAGAAAAACCTGTAAATCTTTCAGTTTACAAAGTGTAAAAATGAAAAATATAAAAGAGTAAATCCAACTACTTTTACTTCCAAAAACTATACATTAGATTGATCAACAGTTTTTCACAGTAATGCATAACAATTAGTTTTTTAGTCTTTTACTATTAAATTCCAATTATTATACTTCAAGTTAAACTAAAATAAGATATAAAATGAAAAGCATCTGCTAAATGACTAAATGAAATAATACATTGGCAACTAGCTGAAATAAAATAAGTTTAAGATTTTTATATTTTATTTTATTTCAGTTTATAATCATACATTTCAGTTTATTTTATAATCACAAGGGATGAAGTATTTTTTTATGGTTTTAATTTTAATTTTAGTGTTAGTTAATAATTATCAGATTACATAAAGAAAAAGAAAAATGTTTTTAAAAGTGTGGGAAAATATATGTTTCACTATTTATTAATATGTGAAAAATGTTTGCCCGCCAAATTAAAGTCATGGTCTCTTAAAATATCAGATAAGGTTAGTTCAGGAAGTAAAATGGCATGTAATGCAACTTTACAGAAACATAATAATATTTTTGAATAAACAAATAAATAATCATTAAAGTTGGTTTAGAGAATACGGGAAGTTATAGTTTAGAAAAAGGGCTAGTTTTAATCTAGAGTGTATGATCTGATATTGATGTTCTGAGCATTTTTTGGTTATGCATAATTCCTGTACTTCCATTTGTAGCACTTCATAATTTTAATGACTTATCTAAACTGTAAAGTATAGTAAAACTAAATCAGTATAGATGCCTAATTGTTGTGCAACTGCTGTACGTTTTTGCACTGATGTTCTGTCAGACGTTTAGTTTCTGGTTAGGGTGGATAGAGCAGATGAACACAGTTTGTATTATTGTTCTTCTGTCTCTCGTCCCAGTGCACACACTCAGTCTCTCCCCCGCTCATGAACCCTCCCACGTTCAGTTTCGGCCTTTGAATGCTGCTAGTCATTGCCAGTACGCAACATATGAACAAAATCCCTTGTTCTTCTTGTTTGTCCATTATGCAACTGGTCGATGTGAATCCATATAATTCATTTGCTTTTAACTGCTCTCTTCTCTGACTGTTGACAGAGACATTAGTACAGAGAGAAAGAGATCTTTTCCATTCCAAGAGTGGGTGTGTATGCTCACATCAAAGAGCTCTTCACTGAATTGTGCTCAGTGCTCTAAATGTCCTCTTTATTTTATTACATCTTCAATTTGCTATTACACATACAGCATTCTTTAAAGGGGTAGTGGCAAAATTTTTCAATCATTTTAGTCTTACAGTATTAAAAAACAAAAAACGTTTTAGTGTTGCATGTTTGAATGTTGAAATCCTCTGGGATTTTTTTTTTTTGTAAGAATCTGCAGAGCAGTAGGTGCTACATACAGTAGCAGTAGTACTTTTTTACTTTTATGATTAATTCCTCTAATATTTAAGAAAAAATGGCTTTTTTAGAGATATATATAATCTACTTATTCCAAACAGACATCTCTTAAGTGCAAATGTGGACATTTAAATGGGATTGAATACAGTAAATATAAGAAATAAAAAATGGGAAACTAAAGGTATAGTGTTGCAATCACTAAATAACAGCATGTTATTGTATGTAATGTGTTGTTAAGACATTAAGCATTAACTAAGCTAGTATAGATCACGAAAGAGGTCAAATTCACCACATAACAAAAGCACACCATATACTTTAAGATTTTCTTTTGTTATTGTAGTTGTTTTGTAATTTGGAGTTGAGTTTCCCTTTCTCATTATCCAAACTAATGGTTTTAGGCTGGTCTCATTTGGAGGATTACTTTCTTGTCTTCTTTTTGCAGAGAATAACGATCAGGGGGTCATAAGGGTCATGCACAGGGTCAGAGGAGGATAAGCACTATAGAGAGGTGACGGGGAGGGAGGGAGATGGACAGAGTTTATCCAATGAAAGAGAAAAGCCAATATACAGTGAAGGAATTTTTTACTATGAGGTGTCTTTCTGTTTAACTGGTTAATTCTGTCATGTTGTCTTTTTTGATTTGTAAATGCTTGTAATGAACGCATGCAGTGAACACAAGCTGGAGGAAACTTGTGACTTTATGCTTTGTAGTGTAAGTTTAAATCTTGCAATTGCTTCTAATAGATCCAGTTGTTGTTGTTGTTGTTGTTGTTGTTGTTGTTTTTAATAAATGAATTACTGTATTTATTTATTTATTTATTGGTTATTTGTTTGTGTGTACATATGGGATATTGACAGAGCCTCATAAGTATGGTAGGTGGTAGATGTGGTTTCATATGAAAAAGAGCATCATGAACATTCTTCTTTGTAGTTCCTCGTGAAAAGAAGTGTAGATTTAAAAAAAAAAAAAAAAAAACCTGTACTTGCAGATAAAATAATGGAATAAAAGGCAACTTAAAGGAACACTCCACTTTTTTTGGAAATAGGCTCATTCTCCAACTCCCCCAGAGTTAATAAGTTGAGTTTTACCGTTTTTGAAACCATTCAGCCGATCTCCGGATCTGGCGATAGCACTTTTAGCATAGCTTAGCATAGATCATTGAATCCGATTAGACCAGTAGCATCGCGTTCAAAAACGATCAAAGAGTTTCGATATTTGTCCTATTTAAATCTTGACTCTTCTGTAGTTATATATTATACTAAGATCGGCGGAAAATGAAAAGTTGCGATTTTCTAGGCTGATATGATTAGGAACTACTCTCATTCCGGCGTAATAATCAAGGAACTTTGCTGCCGTAACATGGCCGCAGCAGGCGCAGTGATATTATGCAGCGCCTGAAAGTAGTGCCCAGCTACTCAACTTATTAACTCTGGGGGAGTTGGAGAATGAGCCTATTTCCAAAAAAAGTGGAGTGTTCCTTTAAGTGTGCTTAAAGAGAGAACACTTTGATTATGTTTCTTAACATACTTTTAAAAAGTGCACTTAAGTGTAATAATTTCAAATGAAATTTTTAGTTTTAAAGTACATTCTAAACCATTATTTTTTTTAATAATCTTTTGTCATGCTTTTAAGTAATTTTTTGATGTGTTGACTACTAAAGCACATGATTATAATTTTAACTGTAGTGTGTTACCCAATAGAGAATAGTGAAGCTGACATCACGCCGTGTTGAGTTCTGGGAAACTGCTTTGTTTATCCGCCATACTGAGAGGTTGAGTTCAGGGCAGTATTTTGATTTTCTGTCGTGATTGTCACCATTGTTTGTCATTCATGCTGCACTAAGAATTGCAAAAGTAACTCCGATCATCATTCTGAGGGAAAACTGGACAACGCAGTGCATTTTTTCGCATTTTCTATGTCTAAAAACCCCAAGGGAAGCAGGTCATGGAGATGACAATAAGACGCCGGATAGTCTGTTAATAATGTCGCCGATTAAACCCACTGCCTGTCACTCAATAAAAGAATCATATTGCTGCGTGTTTTTGAAAGTTTTGATTTTGTTTGTAATACAAAATCAAATAAGCCGTACAGCTCACCCATCTAATCTGCGGCCTGTAATGTATTCTAAGATTGCTGTAGAGATAAAATGCAATTCCATCAAGTTAGCATTTTTAAACATTCGCTCACTAAAAAATAAATCATTTCTGATCAATGACTTAATAACCACAAACAACCTGGATTTTATGTTTCTATATGAAACATGGCTAGAAAACTGCAGTGCAGTGCAACCGTCCTCAATGAAACAGCCCCTCCTAACTTTAATTTTACAAGTGTCTGCTGGACTGTTAGGAGAGGTAGAGGTGTAGCTGCTCTATTTAAAGATGTTTATCAATGCAAGCAAGTGTCATTTGGTCAGTATTTGTCTTTTGAACTCCTAGGTATTGTGCTGAAAGGTGCTCCACACATTCTGTTTATCATTATTTACAGGTCTCCAAAATACTCTCCTGCCTTCGTTGAAGAATTCACAGAACTGTTATCAATTATTTCCACAGAGTTTGACTGTTTTGCTATTGCAGGGGATTTTAATATTCATCCATTGTTATTAAGGATGTAGCACTATCTGATCACTTCTGTATTTTCTTTGATATATTGATCTCTGCTACCACTGAATTTAGATCCGTCTCTGTCAGAAAGAGATGCATTAACGAGAACACTAGTGCGCTATTTATGAAGGTTATATCTTTAACACCAAGTATTTCTGCAGACTCTGTTGATCTTCTCCTGGATTCATTTCACTCAAAAGTTAAATAAATGAATGTTATTGATGATATTGCTCCAGTAAAGGACAGCAAGAAGACTGGCAGACAAAAATAATCTTGTAGAAAATCAACAGCAGTTCAGAGTATGAAAAGACAATGCAGAAAAACTGAGCGGATGTGGCGGAAGACAAAACTCAAAATTCACTATACCATCTATAAAGACCTTATTAGAAAAGTGCCTTATTAAAAGTAACTTAAACCACACTCGCACTCTTTTTGCTACTGTTGAGAGACTAACAAACCCCCCAAGTCAGATTCCCAGTGAAATGCTTTCCGACAGCAAATGTAATGAGTTTGCTTCCTTCTTTTCTGAGAAGATCAATAATATCAGAAAGGAGATTGGCACATCCTCAAGTTATGCAGAGGTGACACCGATTCAACCGCAATTTCAAAAAGAAGTGACTATGTTTTTAAAGCAATTGATGACAACGTTTTGGAAGAAATATTACAGCACCTTAAATCGTCAACCAGCTATCTTGACACACTTCCCACATCTTTTTTTCAAAAGTGTGCTTAACTGTTTAGAAGCAGATCTTGTCTTTCTGGGACTTTTCCAAACTCCCTGGAAACTGCAGTTGTTAAGCCCCTTCTGAAAAAAGCGCAATCTTGATAACACCATGTTGAGCAACTATAGACCAATATCAAATCTTCCTTGCATAGGTAAGATTATTGAAAAGGTAGTTTTTAATCAGCTGAACAACTACTTAAACTCTGTTTACCTGGACAATTTTCAATCTGGTTTCCGAGCGCATCACAGCTCAGAGACAGCACTCATTAAAATAATAAATGATATTCGCTTTAATTCTGATTCTGGCAAAATATCAGTGCTGGTACTACTAGATCTTAGTCCTACCTTTGACACTGTCGATCATAACACACTTCTAGAGAGACTGGAAAACTGGGTCGGGCTTTCTGGGATGGTACTCAAATGGTTCAGGTCATACTTAGAAGGGAGAGGTTATTATGTGAGTATAGGAGAGCATAAATCTAAGTGGACGTCCATGACATGTGGAGTCCCACAAGGCTCAATTCTTGCACCGCACTTGTTTACCCTGTACATGCTCCTACTAAGTCAAATAATGAGAAAGAACCAAATTGCCTATCACAGCTATGCTGATGATACCCAGATTTACCTAGCCTTATCTCCAAATGACTATAGCCCCATTGACTCCCTCTGCCAATAGACTGATGAAATTAACAGTTTGATATGCCAGAACTTTCGGTAACACTTTATAATAACTGCACGCTATGAATCATTAGGCAAGCATTAGTAAATAGTCAGTTCATTCTTTATAAAGCATTGTCCCAACTTTAACAGGCATTAGTAAGCAGTTTATAAATACAGCTATAAATGCCTTGTTCTTGATTTATAAGCATATCTATTTCAAAGGAGATTTAAAGACTCAGTTATCTTCCTAACAGAAAAAAATAAAAACAAATAAACAAACACAACACAACACAACACAGAGGGATACAGAACTCAGAAATATTTATTTCAAGATGCAAAAAAAATTAAATTGTACAACTGTAGAAAAAAATTGCAGAGGTTTATTTTTCATTTTTTATCAAGTGTACATTTGTAGTTTCTTTTTTTTTTTGCATCTTTAAAAAAATATTTCTGTGTTCTGTATCCCTCTGTGTTGTGTTTGTTTTATCTTTGGGAGATAAATGAGCCTTTAAATCTCCTTTGTAAATGCTTTACAATGTATAAATAGACCTCACTTTAGATGAGCTCCCAAAAATAGATGGCTGGCAACTACTAAATGTTTTATAACTACCTGACTTAATCATGAATTACAGCAGTAATGTGTTAATAAAGCATTTATTAACACATTGAGCAACTATTATCATGTGTCTAAATAATAAGATTCATAAATGTACATTTAAGTAGTTTATTAATCATTTACTTACACTTTCTAAATTATCTTATGGACCACTGACAACTCATAAATAACTGGTTTGTAAATAACGTAATAATTTAGAAATGATAAACTGATCATTGATAAAGTATGACAATACAATTATTAAACATTATAGATACAATTATTAAACATTATAGATATGCTCAAGAACAAAACATTTATAGCTATATTTATAAACTGCTTACTAATGCCTATTAATATTGGAACAATGCTTTATAAAGGATGAACTGACTATTTACTAATGATTAACTAAGAATTCATAGTGTGCAGTTATTATAAAGTGTTACTGAACTTTCTTCAGTTAAACAAGGAGAAAACTAAAGTCATTGCATTTGGAAACAAAGATGACGTTCTCAAGGTGAATGCATACCTTGACTCTAGGGGTCAAACAACTAAAAATCAAGTCAAAAATCTTGGGGTGATTCTGGAGACAGAGATTTTTAGTTTTAGTAGCCATGTCAAAGCAGTAACTAAATCAGCGTACTATCATCTCAAAAACATTGCAAGAATTAGATGTTTTGTTTCCAGTCAAGACTTGGAGAAACTTGTTCATGCTTTTATCACAAGCAGGGTGGATTATTGTAATGGTTGTCAGGGAATCACAGTCACCACGAACGACACTCACCAGATCATCACCTGATTACTGAGCACCGGCACCTGTCTCCACTCATCAAGAGCACTATATCAACGCACTCCTCCCAAGACGTCACTGTCTGGTCTCAAACATTGTATGTGTTACTTACCTGACTCACCTACCTTTTTCTATCTCCTAGTTGTTCCCATGTTCCGGTCTCCATTCTCCACCGTTCCTGTGCTCCACCATCTCCTCGTTCTATTGTTCCCATTAGATCCCCTGGAAAAGGAAAAAGGACTGGTTACGCTAAGATAAAACTCTCTTGGACATTTCCATTCCCTGCACACTCACCTGGACTCTCCACCTTGCTTCACTCCGCTGCCATATTTCAATAAACCTGCTGTTGTTTGCACTTACCTCTGTGTCCCTTGTCTATCTGCTGACAATGATCTCCTCACCGGCCTTCCAAAGAAGACCATTAGACAGCTGCAGCTCATCCAGAACGCTGCTGCCAGGATTCTGACTAGAACCAGAAAATCTGAGTATATCACACCAGTCCTCCTTACACTGGCTTCCAGTTACATTTAGGATTGATTTTAAAGTACTTTTACTCGTTTATAAATCACTCAATGGCCTAGGACCTAAATACATAGCAGATATGCTCACTGAATATAAACCTAACAGACTACTCAGATCATTAGGATCGAGTCAGTTAGAAATACCAAGGGTTCACACAAAACAAGGGGAGTCCGTTTTTAGCTATTATGCCACCCGCAGCTGGAACCAGCTTCCAGAAGAGATCAGATGTGCTAAAACATTAGCCACATTTAAATTCAGACTCAAAACTCATCTGTTTAGCTGTGCATTTGTTGAATGAGCACTGTGCTACATCCGAACTAATTGCACTGTATTTTATGTATAATTATTTTCTACTCTTAACTATTTTAAATTCATTTTAAATCAAATTTTAAATCATTTATTATTTTAATTTATATTTTTTTTATGACTATTTAACTTCATTTTATGTAAAGCACTTTGAATTACCACTGTGTATGAAATGTGCTATATAAATAAATTTGCCTTGCCTTGCCTCTGGTTTAACCCTCTGGGGTCTGAGGTCATTTTGGGTCATTATTAATTAACATCACCTTTGTGAGTATGACTCTCAATCGGCTTTGTGAATTAGAAAAACTTGAATAGGGACATGGAATGCCAACAGCCCTGTGATGCAAACACTCGGCGCTTTCACAAATCACTTTAAGGAGGTCCTCGACCAAGCTGTGTCCGAGCTGTCTGTTCAGAATAGTTTGTTCTGGCTTCGTCAGGGAGGAAGCTCGGTGTGGGAGTATTCAGTTCAATTTCGCAATAAAACCGCTCTCCTCACCGCTTTCAGGCAAGGGCTGAATCCTCGCATCTGCCGACAGATAGCGATCTATGATGACACTGTGGGGCTCGAGACTTTCATCTTAAAGGCAATTCATTTTTCCCAACATCTCACTGCCTGTGAAGAAGATCTGCAACTCTCTCCACCGCCTTCAGTCGCATCATTAACTCCAGCACCAGAGCCCATGCAGATCAACTCATACCACCTAACCCGCACAGAGCATTGGAAGAACAACGAGGTCCTACAGCGGAGCAAATACTGTCTTCAATGATGCCTGCCCTGAATCTCTCCATCTACCAATTCCCAGATCCTGATTTTTTCTACCAGCGTGGAGTATCCCAAGCCAGTAGAGGAAACCTCCATTCCCCAGAATACTGGGCGTTCCAGGACGTCTTCAGTAAGCAGACCACCACCAAGTTACCACCGCATAGGCCATGGGACTGTGCCATCGACTTGGTGCCTGGAGCGAAACTCTCGAAAGGTATCCACTGTCCATCCCAGAGCAAGCTGCTATGGAGGAATATATTAACTACTTCTACCTCACCAGCTGCGTCAAGCTTCTTCTTTCTAAGCAAGAAAGATGGAGGCTTATGACCATGCATCGACTACCGGACCCTGAATTCACAAACCGTCAAGTACCCTCATATGTTACCCCTGGTTCCGGCTGCCCTCGAGGAACTCCGTAGAGCTTGTTTCTTCTCCAAACTGGACCTGTGAAGCGCGTACAACCTCATTCGAACCTACTGGCCACTATGAATATCGGGTTATGCAATATGGGCTAGCAAACTCACCATCTGTCTTTCAGAGATTCATGTTCCGGGAGGTGTTCCGGGAGTTTCTCCACCGATTCGTCATTGTCTATATCCACGACATCCTCATCTACTCCCGGAACCCGGCTGAACATCACCGCCAAGTGGAGCAGGTCCTTCAGAAGCTGAGAGAATACCACCTATAGCTCAAGCTGGAGAAGAACGAGTTCCACCAAACTACCATCCAGTTCCTCGGGTACGTGATCTCTCCTCAAGGAGTGCAGATGGACAATAACAAGCTCCAAGCCATTCGTGATTGGCCCTTACCTTCATCAGTGAACGAATTACAGCATTTTCTCGGTTTCGCCAACTTCTATCGGTGTTTTATCCAATCCTTCAGTATAATAATAGCACTACTCACCTCAATGCTCCGAAATAAACCCAAGACTCTGTCCTGGCCTCCAGAGGCCCGAAGAAGCTTTGACGAGCTGCGAGAAGCCTTTTGCACCGCTCCCATCCTGATACATTTCGATTCTCAGAAGCCGTTCATTGTGGAGGTCAACCATGGATGTTGGAGTGATGCTGTCGCAGTTATTGCCACCAGAACCAGCACGGCTGGAGTCATTTCCTTCCCTGGGACAAGTACGCACAAAACTCACTCCGCCAGAACTCCACCGGTCTCACCCCCTTCCAATGTGTACTCGGCTACCAACCCCCCTTATTTCCCTGGGATGGAGAGCCCTCTGAAATCCCAGCCGGGGACTACTGGTTCAGGGAGAGCGAGTGGGTTTGGGATTCAGCACACATCCATCTTCAGCGGGCAGTCAGGAGACATAAGACCCACGCTGATGCCTGTTGCCTACCTGCACCGCCTTACCACCCTGGTGATGTACTGTATGTGCCACTTTGTTCTTGAATGTTCAGATCAAAGACTGAATTTGAACTCACTTCTAGTAATGAGAAAAACACTCTTTGCCTTTAATGTTTCTAATGAGTTCTAGCAGGCGACATTGAAAACATACTTAAGAGAAACAGACCAAATCCTGACATCATGGACGTGAACAGAGGAGGAATATTCTCCCCTCATTCAGCTTGATAATTGAGCTCATTAGTGAGGAACTTCCTCATACGAGCACGTCTGGTGACCTTGGCCTCTGAAATGTGGAACAGAGCCCTCTTATGAACAAGTGGCCCCTCAGTCAGGAAACGTACGCTAGTGTGCATCTCTACGTAAGTATGCACACGAGGGGGCTCACCGATACTCCACGTGACGTCAAACCAAACAATCACTAAGTGTTCACCTCACCTCCCTCCTACAAGTGTAAAATCTCAGGTCATCATCGGGCCTGAGCGATTTGACACACTTCCCGCTGTTTTAAGATCTAAAGCGTTTGAAGTTCAAGTACAGCAGGCATTAAGTCAAAAGAAAATGGCAGCGTCCTGACAGCAGCTGCTGTTAAAAAGACTCAGGGTGGCCTGATTCCTCCTCCTCCTGGTGTTGCTGAAATCTCCAGCTGTCTGTGGCTGTCTCTTCGTTTTCTTTAGATTACAGGCTTGCCTGATGGACACAAACAGAGCTGCAACTTTTGCCCTTTATTGTTTCTTTTTCTCTCTCACCTGCCACTTAGTAATGTCTTGTAAAAATAATAATTTAGCGTAATTATTATATTATATTACGCTGTAAAACAAAGTTTTATAAAAGTTTTGTTTAGCTGTTATTTTTAATGTTTCTTTATGAAGTTTGCCATGCTGAATACTAAAATCACATTACTTTTTGTGTATCATTGAAAGTGCTCATGAAAACTAAAAAAAAAAAAAAAAATGTTGACAACTTATACAAGCTAATTTGTTATTACTCATGCATGAAAATGACATGGTACAATACTGAGCTAACAACAACACTTTAACATAAACAGTTACCAAAAGTGAGTCCTCCAAAACTTCAGAAAGGTTTGTTGGATGATTTTCTTAGTCCCACAATGTTCTAGAATATTCCAGAAAGCACTAGAATATTCCAGAAACTTCTAGAATGTTCTCATCCTTGCAAAAGCAAAAGCAAAAAAATAAAAATAAATAAACAAAAAAAACATGACACATTAGTACAAAAACTTATCTGTACTAAACCAATGTTTACCATTTTTTAAAATGTACCTGACCTAAATGTTTACCAAAATATTGATGCTGCTTGAAAATAAATAGTATAGTAAAAATTAGCACCACAGAATTACAGAAGAACCATAAAAAATAAATCTTCAAAATCTAGTTCTATATGAAGATGGTGGATCGCAAATTGCTTCATAACTTTGTGCATGTCACAGCCTGAGTCTTGACCTCACCAAATCTAAACCCTGTGTTCAGTAAAGTTGATGTTGCATAACAGATCATGAGCCTCTACCTGCACATAATGAAGTTATGATCTATGATACACCCAATATGGTGTGCATAAAAACTTACGCAAGGCATTTCACATCTTAATCATTCTTGTGGCTGGTCTGTTCTGAAGTGATCTGGTTTTGTCTCCCGGGTGTAATTTTGGTAGAGATTTTGCCCAGTGACTGAGTATATACAATACCTGAACAGATGTCAGAGACAACCTATATTTAAATCTCTTTTCTTTCTTTTGAAATGGCTGTATCTATGAGCTAAAATAGCTTATCTAACAATAGAGGCACTTGTGAGACACCACTGTACATTTTAAAGCATATATTTAACAGTCTGTTCTTCTCTCTTTAAAATACCTCTGTTGTCAGTATGCATTCATTCAACTCGGTCTGATGCCACATAGTTTTTCTATACAATTAAGCAAAAAACACATTTTACAGTGTTTTAACCATGTTTAAGGACTAACATGAGTGCCTATTCCAATATTAACTGTAAGGAACACCTCTTTTTGGTGCAAGCAATGCTTGCAAAATAATACTGTTCAAATTTGCACAAGAATCAACACATAAATTAATTTCTGCTTTAATAAATGTAAAAACATTATGTGACCTCTTGCCTAGGCTTCAGATCATGCTAATAGAAGTGGTTTCAAGAATGTTATTTAGAAAAAAAAAAAAAAAAAAAAAAGTGATGACAACAGAAAACTCTGTGGATGTGAATGAAGCCCATTGATGGCAGAGAAGAAGAAGGGCCTATGTTTGACAATGCTAATTTCTCTATGGCATTGCATAATCTGCTAAAAATTCATCCATGTTATTTATACAAATACACAGGCATACCAAAGACTCACATATATTTACTGAGGCCCAAGTATTTGGACATTTAAGCCACACTTTAAAATCTATAAATGTCATTACATTAGATAACAAAATATGAAAACAAGCCCCAAGTCAACAGCTACCATCAACTGTTTGGTTAACCAACATACTTCAAAATATTTTCTTTTGTGCTCAACAGGATACAGGTTTAGGACAACTTGAGGGTGAGTAAATGATGAAAAAAAAAATATTTTTTGGGTGAACTCTCCCTTTAAGAGGAATCAACTTTATACATCCATTTAAAAGCATTTTAATACCAGCTGGAGGAGACAGACAAAGAAATGGCTCCGAAAAGTTAGTTTTGAGAAAAGAAAAATTTTTGTTTTGATTTTTTAAATCAAATTTTTATTGTTGTTTTGACATTGTTTAATATACAAAATAGCACAGACAAACAATCAGCTTTGCAACAGTAAGTAAAAAAAAAAAACATGATGAATGAAATATATATTAAAAATAAATAAAACAAATAAATAAAAATTGGTTAAAACTAATCAGTTAAACTGAAGAGTGAATGGCAGAAATATAAGAAACAATATTTAAAACCTAATATACTCCAAAATATACAAAGTACAAACAAAGACTATACATGTACAAAACAATTATGTAAAAATAAATATATACCCATACAAAAATCTTGTAAAAAACAGGTGGAACAGTGCTGAAAGAAGTCTACGTCAATAGAAAAGAGCCAATTATAACGCAAACAGGGAACCTTAAACACGACTCTAAATCAATATATATGAGGGGAAAAAAAAACTGAGACCAGAAAGTGTGTATTTGGGAGGGGTGTGAATCTCCTTAATTCAAGTTAATAAACCTTTAAGCTTCTCTAAAGTATGAGCCCAAAGTATAATGGTGTCCTCTCTGGCGCCATGAATGCGAGCAGTGGATTGTTTTGATCTTAGTATGACTTAAATGTCTGAATACTGCAAGTGACTGTACCCACATGTGCAAACAGGTAGAAATGAAAGGACTTGCAGTTGACCCTTAAATAGGCACAAATGGAGCCCAGACAGAAGTTTAGACTTCACACACATATTTAGACACATGAATAAACAAAAAAGGATCTAGAGATAGAAAGTCTTGCCGACAGTCACAAATATCACAAATCACTCACACTACACCCCAAATTTAGATGCTCAGACATCCACACAAATAACCCTCCCTGCCCTCTTTCCTTTTCACTGTCTCTTTAAATGTCTCTCTGCCATATGAACACACAACCCTGCCAGTGTGTACAAGCATTTTTAGAGCTCATTTAATTCTTATACACAATGTATTAACAACAAAAGACTACGAATGTTTAGCTACAAAACATTCAATGGACAAACCATGTGATGAATAGCATGTACATATCACATAATAAAAAGCTAGCGCTATAAGTAAAACCTTAAAAAAGGGACACTAAACAAAAAAAACCTTCTCCTTTAAAGATATCATCTAAAAACAAATGTTCTCTCATCGTTTATGTCCCTTATACCCTTATGTCGTTCAAACCTGGAACACAAATAGAGATGTTAGCTGCTCTTTTCAATAAAAGCATGTTTGCGACCAATTTGTACGTATTTTATGAGGTGGCTAATTCGACCTCACTCGTACGATTTTGTACGTTTTTCTGTGAGGTAGTTTAGGGGCAAATTCATACAATTGTCAAAAAATGACACAAAAGCAGCATAAAAGTATAAAATGAATAGTCGGTATGTCTTATACACTATATTTTAAATCTTCTGAAGCCACATAATACATTTATGTGAAGTAACATTTTAACTAATACAGGGTACATTTGGTTTTTGAGCTCCACTATGTGGCTGATTCTAACAAAATGTGGTACAGTGTCTCATCTGGGTATATATTTGCTAGATTTCTTAATGATCATCCATTCACAATTTTAGCTATTAGATACTGAAATTTGATTGGCTGCTGGCAGCCATAAATATTTAAAGTGTATGTTTGCACTTCTGTTAATGGGTTTTTAGTTGTCAAGCTCCCTACGGGCAAAATATGATGCAATATGGCATGTGTCTATAGAAGTATGTGTATTTGATTTATAATTAATTGCCTTAATTTGATCAGTGAAAATTCCATTGACAACATTTTTGGGTCTCTTGATTAAATCGATTGCATTTCACTCTAACATTCCTCTCACGTCTCTGGCCTGATGTCTTACTCTTCACAACTTCTCCTCTACTAATAGCCGAGACTCTTCCTGAAAGGACAGCACTGTACAGAACGGAGCAGATGTTTCTTTATGACCCCTTGACTCATGGGCCCCAATGGCTGCCAGCTGAGGAGTGACATCATTCAGGGATCTAGGCCCTGTTGATGGAAACCCCCTTTCTTCGGACACTTTGCAGGGCTTGAGATTTGGGGGAAGGGAAGCTTCATAAATCTTGGGCCACTGAAACAGATACATGCCATAAAGGCAATCTGTCAGACCTTGTGATAAATATCTCTGTTCCAGAATCAGTCGACGGCTCTTTGAATCACTAGCTGTGTGGAAAAAGGAAGGTGGAAGAGGATAGCGAAAGGGCAGGCTATAGGATTAGTTTTGACAGAGGGCTCTTCATCAGCTGATAGCCTTGACTTTGTCCCATCAAACTGCTAAACAATCAGTTGGCTTCAAAGAGCAACAGCACCATTCTTTATGGCCTGTTGTGGAAGTGGAAGCCTTGGACTTCCATCACCCTGATTGCAGGAGGCTTTTTCAGTGCTGTGTGGTTTCGATTGTATTGTTTGGCTTCCATTGATAAGAGGTTGTACATAATCCCAACTGCCGCAGCGAGTTAAGTTACAAAGAAGTTTCCATCTCCGTTCACATTTTATTGTGTTGTTTCCAGTTCTTTCATTACAACTACAAGGAACAAAGAATTTCAAGAGGAGTTCCACTGCAAAACAACACATGAATTAGGATTTGTTTAGCTTTTGGACTCAGGGTTGAACTAGGGTGCGTTTCCCAAAAGCAAGCAACTATGGTTCAATGGAACTTGCAACTATAGTTAGCTAACGAAGAGTTTGGGAAACGCACCCCAGGTTGGGATTTGACCTCAGTCTACCACATGCAAATCTCATAAACATAAGGGAGATGAGTGTGTGACCGACAAGTGTGAAGGTGTAGTGGTGGGAAAAGAGGTGTGAGGTGCCACAAAACTGGTGTGAGCGTAAACATTGCACTTCAACACTTGTTCTCTTGGTGGGAGACCGAGATCGTTCCTAACTTCACAGCAGAGTTGTTACTATTATTAGTGGTGCTTGGTAAGGCAATCATCACTATTCCTATGTCTCCTACTATTTCGAAACTCAAAGCGTTAAATTTAAGTATGCAGAGTTTGTACTGTAAAAATTAATGATACCTCAAATTGAGTGACTTGTTAAGGAGGTTTTAACTGGCAGATAAAATATCCAGTAGACACGGGATGAAAGAATGACCTGAGCCATATTTAGGAATAAGACTATCATAGAGACTTGAGGGTGGACTCTTTTGAGGCCAATAAGCAACTACCAAAATCCCACAGGACACCTAAGCAACTACATTAGCCAACAAAGTAGGTAAATGGATATCATATGAATGATTCTATGATCTAACCTAATACATGGTTGACTAAAAACAATATCCTCAGCAACAACAACTAAGCAAGTTTTTCCTGATTTGAGGTCAGTGTTGTTTCTGGCAGACCATTGAAGCTCTCAGATTTCAGTAGGACATCTGCTGCCGCACACACCATTAGAGACCCGCTGACCTCCTGTACAGTAAACCCTCCTGAACCCTAAGCCTCTAACCTTCTGAGATTATCTGAAGTTGCCCTTTGCATCAGACTGGAACCAGTTTCACACTTTGTTTTAGTATATGTTCGATCACCTGGAGACATCTTGGATATGATATGATCTCTGACAACCACAGATTGTTGAGCTTGTAAGACATGAAAGTGGCCTATTCAGAAGTTGTTCTACTGAAAGCAGAGATTGCATCCACAGGGTAAACAGACCAGAGCAATCATAGGATGTTATGGATTCCTTTACTGTTTTTCTCTTTATGTTGTCATCCCTGGTTGCAGATAGTAACAAAGGCCCTGTTTACACTTGGTATTAATATGCATTTTTGTCAATCCGGTCACAAGTAGATAATGCTATACAGGTGTAAATGGGAAATGTTTTGAGCTTGTCCACTTTCGATCACTTCCAGAGGTAGTCAAATACGTACTGGACTGAATTGCTTTAACACTGTAAATGCTTATGTGGTTGAACGCTTTCAAACAGCCACCAAAGACTACCTCCTTTCTACGTAGTGACCTAATTCTTAAACATTACTGGACTTGCTGTTGAAGCATGCTTGCCAAATGGGATATAAACTTTTGCCGTCTGAAATTGTAAGTTTGGTTTGAAGGTAAAAAAAAATATAAATGCACAATGTTCTCTTACCAGCACTGATTCTAACACAAACCCACAGCGTTCACAGTAGTTTTGAAGGAACAGTTTTCCATTGTCCCCTTTCTCGTTCTTATTTAAATTGCACATGCTTATTTCGCAATATTTGATCAAAAGATCAGAAAAGGCCCATAGACCCTCTCCTCAAAGAAATCAAGAAAGTGCTTGAAAGTGAGCAAAAGAGATGGATTCAAACACTAGGTGTAAACAAGAATGTGTCTCCATCATCTGCTTGTGATTGATCGACCAAAACACATCTTAATACCAGGTGTAAACAGGGCCAAACAGTAGTTTAATCACTGATGGAAAGGTTACGAGTTCAAATCCCAGGGAATGCATAAGCTGATACAATTGTTCAGAGTCATAAAGCCCAAAGTATACTTCAATTTTACGCATACGCTAACATATGCATACATGAATTTCGTCATCAGAATAGATTGTGCATACTGTTCGCGCACCACCCAATTTTTGTAATCTTGTATACTTTGCATGCGCAGATTGCACATGCACATTGAAGTTTTACGCTAATCAGTTGTTCCACAAGGTGGCAACACTGGTCCGGGCCGCTGTTTAACAGTAGAAAACGAAACTAAAGAGAGAGAAAACGACAGCAACAAAATAATGAAGACTGTAACAACAGTTGACAAGTGCCTGTGTGAAAGAGTTATAAGATAGCAGCAACTTTAGTTTAAAAGAGAACAAAGATATTTTAATTGGTCATAACTTCTGAAGAAATATCACAGACACAGAAGTAAGATGAACCTTTATAGAGCGCATGTGTCAACCACCTGAGTTCACGTATGCTATCAAATGGAGTATACATTGAAAGGCTAGGTGTTTGACTGTATTCATACGTTAGCGTAAACGTTAAAAAATGAAGGATACTTTGGGCTTAACCTTGTGGGTAAGTGCTCCGATATTTTGTGCAGCAGCAGTTTGTGTGACCCGAGTTCAAGTCATAACTTAAAGGGTTATTTCATCCAAAAATGAAAATTAGCCTATGTTTTACTCACCCTCAAGGCATCCTACTGTAGGTATATATGAATTTTTAAATATGGATATTTTTTTTTTACAAAAGCATATCGATTCGCTACAGGAGGCCTTTGTTTACCCCCTGGAGCC
Organism: Acrossocheilus fasciatus; assembly: GCA_036784905.1. NCBI lineage: Eukaryota > Metazoa > Chordata > Actinopteri > Cypriniformes > Cyprinidae > Acrossocheilus > Acrossocheilus fasciatus. Next base: position 8,332,466 of record CM071952.1, read on the forward strand.
ATGTGAGGCATTTAATATGGATGCACTTTATTTGACTACTTTTGCCCCCCGTTTCACAGACAAGGCTTAAACCTAGTCCCAGACTAAAGTGTAAGTCTGAGCTGTTTTAACTGAAAGAAACTTGTACTGACTGATCTTAAAAGTGCCTTTGTTTTGTCTCAAAATGCACACCAGGATTGTTTTTTTTTTCTAATTGAACAATGGCCTAATCCTAGCTTAGTCTAAGTCCTGTCTGTGGACTGTTGAATAAAAACACCCGCCCATGACATTATAAAGATTGGAAGAGCAAGGATAATTTTTAATATAAATCCGATTGGATTCGTCTGAAAGAAGAAAGTCATATACATCTAGGATGCCTTGAGGGTGAGTAAAACATGGCCTAATTTTCATTTTTGGGTGAACTAACCATTTAAGGTCCTTTACCTTTTCCTTCAAAACTAACAGAATGAATAGTTGATATCAAAAACTGGATGACTAGCAATTTCTTACTGCTAAATTCTGAAAAAACAGAGGTGTTAATTATTGGACCAAAAACTTTTGCATGTAATAACCTAGATCACTGTCTAATACTCGATGGCTGCTTTGTAAATTCTTCGTCATCAGCTAGGAACCTAGGCGTACTTTTTGATAGCAATCTTTCCTTTAAAAAACATGTTTCTAGCATTTGGAAAACTGCATTTTTCCATCTTAAAAATATACCTATGCTCTAAATGTCAAATGCAGAAACATTAATTCATGCTTTCATGACCTTGAGGCTAGATTATTGTAATGCTTTATTGGGTGGTTGCTCTGCATGTTTAATAAACAAACTCCAGCTGATTCAAAATTCAGCAGCTAAGGTTCTTACTAGAACCAGGAAGTATGATCACATTAGCCCGGTTCTGTCAACACTGCACTGGCTCCCTATTAAACACTGTATATATTTTAAGATCTTACTAATTACCTATAAGACCCTCAATGGTTTGGCACCTCAGTATTTGAGTGAGCTCTTATCACACTATAGTCCTTCACGTCGTTTTCCTATTTAGCGCCCAAACTCTGGAACGATCTACCTAACACTGTCCGGGAGGCTGACACACTCTGTCAGTTTAAATCTAGATTAAAGACCCATCTCTTTAACCTGGCTTACACATAACACACTATCGCATTTCTATAATTCAAATCCTTTAAAGGATTGTTAGGCTGCATTAATTAGGTCAACCGGAACCAGGAACACTTCCCAAAACACCCGATGTACTTGTTACATCATTAGAAGCATGGCATCTACGCTGATATTAGTCTGTTTCTTTCTTATTCCGAGGTCACCGTAGCCACCCGATCCAGACTGTATCCAGATCAGATGGTCAATGCAGTCACCCGGATCCAGTCGGTATCCAGATCAGATGGTCACTGCAGTCACCCGGATCCAGTCCGTATCCAGATCAGATGGTGGATCAGCACCTAGAGACGACCTCTACAGCCCTGAATGTCAGCGGAGACCAGAACAACTAGATGAGCCCCAGAGACTGATCCCCAGTGAAGACCCTGTCTCCTAGACAGCCATCGGGACAAGACCACAGGATTTTGTCTGGCCAGAGGAGAATGACACTATTTCGACACATTATTTCCCCGTCTAAATACTGTAAAGCTGATATAAAGCCACCCAGCTTTATATCAAGCTGATGTAAAGCTGCTTTGACACAATTTGCATTGTTAAAAGCGCGCTATACAAATAATATTGACCCTGTTCCCCTCTCTTCTTTCCCAATGCTTACTGTCTACTCTTGCCCTCCCTGTTGAAAAAACAGCATATGCTGGTTAGGTATGTTTTGAAGCATGGCTGCTGGTTTGAGCTGGTTTAAGCTGGTCCTTAGCTGGTCATGCTTCAAAACATACCTAACCAACATATGCTGTTTTTTTTTCAACAGGGCTGTCCTCTTAAAATACAGGCAAAAACCCTGGTACACTGTGTAAACTAAATGCAATGTTGTTTTGTGTCAAATAATCTGCATGTAAACTCTGTGTATCTTATTAAGGAAATGTGCTAGAATGTTTCTAAGTAAGCAGACAATGGAGGATAATATCTATGGTGGACAAATCCTAAAGCCTTATTTAAATAGGAACCAAGTCATATCAGGAATATCATAGAGGTCTAAAGGTGGGCTGTTATGACTTGGGCCACCTTGAAATGACCAATGGTATTGCAACTACACAGAACAATTTAGCAAATGCAAAGCAATGCCATAGCTAGTTGTGGCTGCACAATGATGAAATGATGACCCAAATTTTGTTTCAGTATGTACAACGTGGTAAAAAAGAAATGCAGTAAAATCAAGTGTCTTTTACTTTTTTAAAACTTTTATTTAATTGAGGTAGTTCATAAGCCTACTACCTTGGGTAAAACATAGAATCTCACACTAGAGTTGTCTGTAGAAAGAAACCTTACTCCTCTCATTTCACTCCCATGTCAATTAATCAACAGCTTTCCGCTGTAGGCACACACACGTACAGACACAAAAGCATACACACAAACTCATTCCTGGGTTTCTATGAATGGTACACATTGAACCTGCTGTCTCTCCCACTCTCTTTGAAGTGTGTGTTGAACTGAGCAGGTAAGTGGGGCTGGGTAACCTGATCTCCTCTCTTCTCTCCCAGGGGCTTTTTTTACCGCACCCACACACGGCTTCCATTGTTCGACAGCACGGATATTTCCACGTCCCGCTGTTTCCTGGGCCCCTCCGCTACCTGCCGGCACATTCCTGCATTCTGCCGTCAGCTTTCCCAGGCATCTCAGCGTCTGAGGAGACCACAAACAAGGGACTGCTTCTATTGTTCACATGCAGACACATATCTAAACATGTTTAGGGAATTTTATCTTAGTAGGCTTCAATGACATGACATTTTCTGAATGGGGCAACAAATTCATCCAAAGCAACTTACATTGCATTATAAGTATTTTAATTTGCATTCTTGCTGGGAATTAAACCTATGATTTAGTTGTTGCTAGCACATTGCTATACTTTTTGAGCTACAGGATTGCTAATTATTGGACATGTCAAAATGGACATGTACCAGTGTCTAATTTTGCAAAAACTTTGGAGTACCATATAAACCCCATGAGATCATGGGAGTATAGCCAGCTATGAGATCACCGACGTCCAGATCTCTGTACATTTTTTTGCATGTCTCGCTTAGTTAACACAGATAACCAGCTCGTTAGAAGTGAGCTCCGTGCATGAACTGTGTTACGATTGACATGCTCCCTATACAGTGTTCATTGATCTCTACTCCCTGAGCAGGGAAATCCGTTGATGTTTATTTCACTTCGTAACATTCACTCACGGATTTGCGCTGCGCAGCATCTTCACACACAGACGAAACTTACTAGAGTAGTGTGAAGTGTGACATATACATCTGTAAATAAATACTATTTAAATTCATGTCTCGCACACTTTAATGCCCTTTTGGCGGAATATCTGGTGATGTCCACTTCACAGGGCACTTATTATGGTCGAACAGAACAACCGTCGGATGTGATAATATGAAAAGTGCAGAGCGGGGAGGGCGCGAGGACTGTAATTGGAAACCGCTGATGTAGCCTATTGTAGAAATTTAATGTTGTCTGTGGTATTCTGCTCTTTGAGCATATGAGCGTTCAGGGTGCGTGGCTTTGGAAGGAGATTGCAGGGAGGGTGGGGCGTTCGCTTTCAGTGCTATCAGGCTAAAGTTAGCATTTTCCGAGATCTCCTACTGCACCTTTAACTAAAACTATAACAGAAATATGTAATGAAACACAGAGAAAACATTTTTCACAAACATCTATATGTCTGTCTCTTTTAACGTGTTTAGTGTGTATAATGAGTTGTATTTGTATGGGTTATTATAGCACAATTCTTACCTCACTAATTTTCAAACCCTGGTTACAGTCATGTACATATCATCATACTCCATCTGATACCATAAATGTGCCATGGAACTGCCACAGTGCTGAGTCCTAATGTCTCTTTTAAAGAGTTTAAGAGTGTGTTAATTTCCTTTTACAAACAGCAAAACCTACCAGGGGAACCAATTTGTGCACCTGTAACTACATAACCTCAGAAGTTACGGCTCTCAGCTGAAGTGGAAGTCTCAGGCAATGGAGATTAACTGGCAGAAAGCATGGGGTGAAATCCGGCAGCTTTATTAGGGCCCTTGTCATGCTGTGAAAAACCCCTGAGAGCATTATAAGGCAGGTGATAAAGAGAGATTTAGAGGTGGACAGCTGACATTTACACATCTCAATCCATCTCCCTCCTTACAGAAAACATGCTACACTCCAAAATACACAGAATAAATGATCAGCCAGTCATGAAAACAAAGTTAATTATTATAATGTGTTTTTATTTAATTTTGAAGCTATTCTTTTCAAAGATCTACCATGTTAGCTATAGTTTCTGCCAAAATACAAACTTCTCTTGCCAAAATATTAAGCTGCTACTATTTTAGTAAGCATCAGGGTTGCCAGGTCCAAGTAAATTTCCAAGCCCAAAGTAGGCTCAAAAAAGCATTGAAAAGTGCATACCCCCAAATACCAACAAAGGGCCTTAAGGTTTTAAATGTTATTCGGTACACGTTAGAAAATAAGTTTTTAATTTTTGGAAAATTTCCACAAACAAATCTGGCAACCATTGTACATTATAAAAATACCCATAAAAACAAGTTGCAATGTAATATTTTTCTGACTTTTTGCTGATGTTACTTGACCGGAACATAATGCATTGGCTCTATTTGATTTTCACTTCCAGTAGCATTTACTTTCCACTGAATGAATTGTAGCTGCTGGTTGTTGAAGCCTGGGTTCACCCCATTCTGCACTCTGACACACTGAACCTGATCTGCCCATAGCCATGTTTAAATGGGCCTCTCTGTAAGGGAAGTAGGGACAGATGTCAACATTTAGAGTCTGACTGCTCCTCCAACAGCACGTCATGAAACCAGTGAGATCAATTACTCAGTGAAAGCAAGCAGAAATCATGTCAACCCAAACTCTTGCTCAAATCCACCGCTCCCACAAAACTGTCTACCCCCTGAAATAGGTCTATTCAGCCCTGAGCTCTGTGCTGCTGATCAAGTCCCTCCCTAAGGCTGGAGGAGGGGTGAAACTCCCCAGGGGCGCCCCCTTAAGCCAGGCAGGGTGGTCCTGTTTGGCCTAACCTCTTTGAGGCTCTAAGGTCAAAGGTTCTGGCAGTGCTGTGTGGGAAACGTGCAGTGACGGTGGTTGTGGGAGGGGAGCCGACCTCTCGACTTCCCCCATGCAACCCTGTAGTGTGTTGGATTGAATGATTGCTGGAGCTTTTAGCAGGGACAGACTGAGATATGCATTTGTTAGTGCTGTGGTTTGGTGCTGGTCTTGCTGGTGGATCAGCATTGCAATGCTATTCACCAGCAAAAATAGTTAGTGAAACTGGTAAACCAGCATAGCGTTTTTTTTTTTAAGAAGGTGATTGACCAAAGAAGGTCTGCTGGTTGAAATTCCTGTATATAACCTTGAATAAGTAGCTACCTCACATGGGTCGCCTCAGTCCAAAAGTGTAGCCACACCAGTTTTCTTGTAACTTGTTGAGTTTGCATTATAGACGCCAAGGTCATGGGTTTGATTCGCAGGGGATGCACTAATGTACACCTTGAATGCAATGTAAGTTACCTTGGAAAAAAGTATCTACCAAATGCATAAACATGAACTACAAGTACCAAAAAAGTATCTGCATTCGAAACATGCACTAATGACCTGTATTTTGAGCTGGGTCAGCCATTATTTTTGACCTTATGCATATCAGTCGTTCTTATTCACAGAGGCTTCCATTTAAAAACTTGCAGGTACGGATCACTTTGGGTTACAGAGTTTTTCACAGCACAGTTCCACTGAAGTAAATCTACTCTCCTGTCTGGTTTGTTTGTTGGACAAAAATGGCAGATTGGGCATTATTTTTGGTCAGATCACCTGTCAATCAAACTCCCTTTCCTGCAGAGTTTAGCTCCAATCCTAGTCAAACACAACTCAAAAAGCTAATCAAGGCCTTCAGGATCACTAGAAAGTTACAGGCATGTCAGTTTGATCAAGGTTGGAGCTAAACTCTGCAGGAAAGTGGACCTTGAGGGCCATAGTTGAGAAGCCCTGTAGTAGTTTATGTGGTATTATGTCACACAAGTATGGACTCAAGGGTTGAAGGTGGCATTTGGGACAGGTCTAAAGATTACTGGTCATCCATGGCCTGACCAAATGAAAGGGTCTCTTCTAATGCTGTGATGTCTGTCAGGTCTTTTCTTTAATGTTTCGTTGGTGCCAAAGAAGTGCTGGACGAAGGCTTTTCCATATGCTTATAGTATGGAAAAAAATCTCAGAACACAATATATCTGTGCTTGGAGTGTTGGCAGCCACTCATGTTGTTTTGTTTGTGGGTTGGAGGAGCCAGATGAACAGGTGAGTAGGCTCTTTGTTCTTGAGCTGTTAAAAATTTCAACACATGTTGTAGTACTCCTCTTCTGCCCTGGGCAAGAAGTTTATGAACTGAAAATGAAGGCACAGCAGATGTTCCAGGCCTCCCTTGCTCTCCGTAGTTTGACTTGATCTGTTTACATTAAAAAAATCCCTCAAATTATTCATTGACAGGACTTGAGAATGCAGCTTTCAAAGAAGAAACATAATATTGACCGTTGACAGAGCTTTGTGATTAAAAAAAAAATACTAGCCTGAATAAAATAAAAAAATAATAAAAAAATCAAGCTGGCTGAAGACAAGTAAACAGTCAGTGATTAAATAAGAATAAGTAACTGATTACAAGCAATAGAACAATATATACTTCTTCTTATTGAAGCTACAAAAGTGATTTAGCCAAGATAAATGAGAGATTTTCTCTCTTTTGTTGTTTGATTAACATGAATGACAGACAGCATATTAAACTGCTGTCACTTTAAGAGCTTCCCGGATCCAATATACTGTATATACACGTTTTCTTTCTTTATTTTTCACTTATTTTTCAACCCCAATGCAAAAAAAAAAAAAAAAGATAAGTTTTTGTGACCATGTTGCACAACAACGTCACGTAGGCATGTAATCACAATAGAGACGATAGTCCAAAATCTCTATTGGTTGACAAATTTCTACTGGTTAATTGTGTCTACCAGTATATCGCCCACCCCTAGGTGCAAGTAAAAAAATGATTCACATTTCTGCTTTTAAACTCTCTAGAATGTCTTGCTCCAGGAGCCTCCATTGTACATGCATTACATTAAATGTGTTTTGTTTTATATTTTGAATTATCTTCTGTTGTAATTGACAGAATGACATAAACTGTGGAGCTGCTAACCTTGTGGGCAGCACTGATGCGTAGCCTGTTTACACTCTGGGCGACCTGAGTTCAAGTCATGGCTAGTGGTGCTTCTCAGATCTTGTCCCCCACTCTCTCCCACTTAACATTCTCTGTATTGTCCTGTCCCAGTAAAGGCAAAAAAGTTGGAACTGCTAAATAATTATACCTCAGATTAAAGCAGTAAACAAAAATAGCAATGTCCTTACCAGTTTCTTGTATTGACATAATGTAAATGCACCATTGTAGCACAGAGTAAAAATGTTTTTATCATGGAATAATTAAACAAAACAAGCTCACAAATTGAGCACATATGGTGAAATTAGAGTTAGGGGAGAAGAAAGATTGTCTCATGTGACTCCAAAAGGATTTGCTTCATTTCAAATCACTTAAGACCTAAGACAAACAGATTATCGCAAAACACACAGAGCAACAACAAAAGAGAGGCAACGCATGGCACGTGGTGACACAGGAACATGCTTTATTGCCTTGTTTTCAAGGAAAATTTATTGCTCCCTGTGAAAACAAACTTCCATGACCTCCCACTTTGATCTCAATGATGGAAAAAAAGGAGCGAGTTTGGCATAGGAGCGAGTTTTCCAGTGCTGATATTGATTTTGTTGCTTACCAGGTGGAAAATGGAACACTGTGTGCATGTGATCAGCTGTCAATTGTTTAAACAAGTAAAGACTGTCATGAAGGATCGTTGAAATGAAGATGATTGCTGGGCTAGTCTCTCGTGCACTCCTTCAGGGTGCGGTGTGTTTCTATGAATGGAAGAGTAGATGAATCAGCTCAGGATGAAAAATCACACGACTTCCCCAGACCGACAGCCTGATAGCACCTCTCTTTAAACACCCGTAAAATGCAGCTAACCAGATAACTGCTTCAATCCATTGTCAAATTTTACCCTAGCTGTAAACCAGCCTCACCTCATCTAGGAAGTTTATATATATGGCGTCTTTGGTGGTCCGTCTTTGCCATGTTCCACGCAAAAAAACATGAAAAATATCCTAGGTGCTGTACTTTGCAAAATATCAAAGATATTAAATCAGATTTATTACCGTTAAAAGTGCCTCTATGGCCTGAGGCATAAGCACCATCTGAGATGTATGCATTTAGACATTCCACTGGTAAGACTCAATCTGCTGTGGTTCAGACATGCTGAGGAGGCAACATATATCACACGATGTCAAAATTAATGGAAAACTCCATTTGAGTGGGGAGGATACACAAGATACACAACACAGAGCATGTTGTACTGAATACAGCATGTTCAGTTCAGTCCTTGCATACTTCATGAGTAAACAAACTTGTGGAGGGATGATTTGTCTTCATAGCCTGACTACTGCTAGCAGCACCTAGCACCTTTGCTGCCTTAAAGGGAAGTTGTTGTATAATTGATTATGTGGTTTAACACATCTAGAAATCTCAATTGTGACCACTATCTGTCCTTATTTGGGATTCCATGTGAATAGTTTGTGTGAAAACGTGCGTCTTTTTCATGTTGTTAGCTTTGAACTTTGGTGTGAACAAACTCTTTTGTATTTTGGTCCTTATTTTTGGCCCCAAATTTGCAAACCCTTTTATCAAAAGCATTTGCATTACATTGTATCAGCTCTTGCATTCTTTTGGAATCAAACCGGTGACCTTGGTGTTGTTGCCATGCTCTGCTGTTTGAACTAAAGGAACACAGTAGGCATAGCCTACATGAAAATAAATGTATTTTTCAGTTTATTGTTTGCAAGACCACAAATGTAAATCCAAAAGCTTAGAAAAAGAATATCAGATCTTAATAAGCCATACAATTTGAGGTCTTTACACAAATTATGTAATATATTAATATGAATAGCAATAGCATTAGCAAGCATCACAATTTACTGTGGAATATTTAATGGAGATGAGCATAAAGCCATCTGTTTACACTCTGGATGGAGGGCTATACGTCAGCAGGGGAGTAATTCATTACACATCTCTTTGCATCATACTGTGCATGTGCCTCTAGGGTCACCATGAGGGTCCATCATGCTCTGCATGGGGTTATTAGACTGATTTTGTCCAGCTATTGTGTCTGATGTGAACATGTTACAGACAATGGAAGATATCCAAGTGTGTGACACAGTTGGGAAACAATTGTGGATGTAAGGAATAGTCTGAGCTAACATGTGTCCAAAGGCTGTTCATTAGTTTTCCTGCTCTCCTCCTTCCATTAGCTTTTGCTGAGTCACTGTTCATTGAAGTTGTGTAATTACAGTGCAGCCTAATGGGCAACTGAGGCAGTTTCTTTTATGTGAACTGGCACTAATAGAGATGTTGCAGTGGGTCGGGTTTGCAGTTTAAAGGGTGTGGACATCCACACCTAGCTTAGACAAGGAGGGTCAGGCGGCGGCTCAATCCAGCTCGTGTTCCTAATGAGGCCTTTGCTTTCTATTGTGTCCCCATCATCACTGAAGCCCTCAGGGAGGGAAAACAAATCTAATCCAGGGTTTTCAAGGCCTGTGTAGCATTTAGCTTTATTAAATGAAGACTTTAAGGCTAATTTGTCAACTCAATAGCACAGAAACTCTAAAGCAATTCATAGATGGGAAAAAAACATTTCAGCTTTTAATAAAGAATACAGCGCTAAGGCTAATAAATCAGCATCAAGGAAATGTCGGGATTCAAGGTATATGCTAATATTTGTATGGGCACACTTCTGTCCTAATGTGAAACGTTTTTAGGGACACAGCCAGTATTGAGCGTTTTAAAGAGTGAAATGTTAATGTCTCTTAGTAAACACAATACACAATACAACTTTTTTCAAAGTATATAATTTTTAGTTAACCTGACAAACAGCACTAAATAAACACATTACTATGCAATATTATGTACAACAGAAACTCAGCTGTTGTAATGCGAACTGATTTCAATGGAGTTTGCATGTGTTAGAATGTTGCTAAGCTAACTAGCCTACGCAGTACTCTGATAACAATGAAAATGCATAACACACATGTGCCTTGGGAAAAATAATCAGTTTTTGGGCATTGATTGTCATTTGTATAACCACAATTTTATTACAAATACCATGGTTAAACTATGGTTAGTGTAGCAAATTTGTAGTTAATTTGTAGTTAATTTAATTAGCCATCGTTTTGTAAATATGTTTTTTTGGGGGTTTATTTGTAGTTATTTTGTGAACAATAAGATTAAATAACTACATCTGATTTCGAAATGATGAAATGTATTCATTTATATGACTTATAGCCTTATATGATACAGTATTTACATTGTACAAAACTAAATGTGACCCTGGAGCACAAAACCAGTCTTAAGTGGCTGGGGTATATTTGTAGAAATAGCCAAAAATACATTGTATTTCTACACATGCTCCATGAAGATATCTTGTAAATTTCCTACCGTAATTATATCAAAACTTAAGTTTTGATTAGCAATATGCATTGCTAAGGACTTTATTTGGACAACTTTAAAAGCGATTTTCTCAATATTCTGATTTCTTTTTTTCTTTTTTTTCTTTTTTTTAGCACTTCCCTGTCAAACCTGAGTAAATGTGAGTTTCCCACTTTTAAATACTGTATGACTAATTTCATTATTCATGTGCTCGAAATTCATAATAACATTCATGACATTTCCTACTCCATTATAATGCATATTATAATGTTCATCTGACATCTTGGATTTTAACAGTTTTTATTCTCACAATTCATTTTGGGATTGATTTCTCAGCAACACGTATGTGATTTGAAATGGCCAAAGAAAAGTATAGGAAGTAACTTATCCTTTGGAACTTTTTTTTGATTAAGTTTTACAACAAAGGTAATGTATTACAGATAATGAAGAGCAGAGGGTCTCAACAGGGTGGTACATGAAGAACACACACACAAATGCGCACAGCCTTATTTAGGGAAAATAATAGGCCTAGCACAATGACACATCTGCAGACGCTATTATGTCTAATAACAGCAACACCACTCAGGCATAAACACACTATTCATTGCCTGAAGGAGAAAAGAGGATAAAAAAGGAAGATTTGGAAAGTGGGACAGGGAGGAACCACCAGGTAGACAATGTTCACGTGTCTTTGAATGGATGAGGGGATGGAGGGAATAAATGCACAATCGGAGTGGTTTGGAAGGGGAAGGGGAACTACAAACACCACTCAGATTAAGAATGGAGCGAATGTACTGCAGGTGTGCTGCACCTGGTATTATGTCATCAGTATTGTGTAGACAGACTCAGGCCTCAGGACCTGTGAGACCTATTTGTGACACAAACCTTTCTTTCATCAGTCAGAAACTGAAGGGACATTCAGAAAGAGGTCAATGGTATTGTTACTGCATCATAATGCCTGATACAGGTGTGCATGTAGTTGTCTAAAGTGTCATACAATATAGTTTATAAATATGGACATCTCAAAGGAAACTTTTTTTTTTTAATTAAAAATTTATTTAAAATATTTTATTTTAAAATGTATTATAAAAATATGAGAAATGTTACAAAAAAAATTCTGATGTATTTTTAACCTTTTATCAATTCTGTTATTTTTTAAGTCTTAGAAATATATGAAAAATATAGGAGATATGATACAATTATGTTCTCCTACTGAGTATTTGGTATCTTTTTATTGTTTATTTTATTTTTATTTTATTTTGTTTTGTTTGTTTTAAGAGAAATATGATATACAAATATTCTTCTGGATGTTTTAAACTTTTTGTCATTTAATTGTATTTGTTTTATTCATTATTATGTTTTTTTTAGTGTGAGACTGGTGTTGTGTATTAATTTTTAAATTGTGAGACATATATGAAATGTTAAATTTTTCAACTACTTGTCAATTACTTTATTTTATTTGTGTGAGTTGTTTGGAAATATGGAAAATATGATACAATTATGTTTTGCTGGGAAATGTCTATCTTTTTATTTTTGTTTTGTTTTGTTTTATGCTTGGAAATATCAGAAATATGATACATATATTTTTCTTTTAAAAGTTTTGTCCCTTTTTATCATTTATTATTTCCTTTCCTTTCATTATTTTATTTCATTTCATTTTATTTTTATTTTAAATGTGAGACTGTTGTGTGTGCATGTGTATCTTTACAAGTATAGTAAAACCTAAAATTACCTGCATTGTTAGAGAAAATTATAAATAAATAATAAAATTAAAAATTAAGCAATGTAAAATAATATAATATAATAAACAGCATAACTATAATGTTTCAATTAATATCAAAATTCTGCAAAACCATTGCTGTAATGGTTCATTTTCAAGTTAAAGAGATAAAATATCATTACCTCAGTATAAAAACAACCGAAGTCAAAGGACAGTCCCACCATGATAGAAGTACAAATGTGTGTGCATGCGTGTGTGTGTGTGTGTGTGTGTGTGTGTGTGTGTGTGTGTGTGTGTGTGTGTGTGGAAGTGCAGGTGTGTAATGTCTGTGTGGATTAATGGACAGCATCATTCCTCACAGTCACTGACATCATCTGACATCACTGAAGGCTATACTGTTTCCATTTGTCCTGATTCATGCTGAGACAAGCTGCAGTGGAGATCTGTGATCTCTGTCTATGCTACTGAGTTTAAACCCAAGCATGAATGACCCAGGTGCATACTAACAACCATAAACCGCATTACACGCAACCGTCCAGCAAGCATTAGCATCAACAAACGATGGTGGTCTAGAGAGGATTTTGAACTTTTCCTGTATTTTCTGTCAAAAACACCCCCTCCACTTCCCCAGCTAACCTTTAGGGTACGTGCAGCTTGCAGAGCATCTGTACAGCATGTTGTGCACGTAGCTGTCAGAGCTCTTGAGCGATCTGTTGAGAGATGTCTTACATTAGATTCCACATAACTGTCCATTTGTGCCAGGTAATAAATGTTAGAATTGAAAGAAATGCACTTTAAAGTGAACTCCACTGCACTCAGACCTGAATGTAAGATCGTTTGCTGTCAGCGCCGTGTTTTGATACATACTTTAATTTGAGTAACTTGCAACACAATCTCTTTCTCGCATGAATTCCGAACATTTCCCGATGACATCACTCAAGGATTCCTCAACATGCTGCATCTAGTCGACTTTTTGTACCGCCAAAACATCAGATTGCAGAACACTTGACAATTTTGATTTGTGATTTGTGTTGTTGCCAGAGACTATATGACAGCTTCCATAGTTAATATCTTGAAACTTTTCTTATGTGTTTTAGTAAATGAATATGCATGGGCATAAATCGCTCAGCTGGCTTGTAATTTGCAGTTGTTTTACGGTGTGCTCACGTTCCTCTGGGTATTGTTGACAGTGCAGGAGAGGACTGGACTGATAAGAGAAACGCACTGTCATCAGTCTTATGGCCCTTCCTTTAGTCACTCTCTTCCTCTTCTTTTGTGTTCTCAAGTGTAGTTTGTTTTCAGAGCTTTTTTGGCACAAAATACAATGGAAGAAAAGCCATTTCTGTCATTTCCTTACCTTGCTCCAGGGTGTTTTAAAATAAATATTCTGTCATCATCTACTCACCCTCATGTTTCTCCAAAAAAAGCTTTCATATGGATTGGAATATCACACACATCATTGGTTGTATTTATTTTTGTATTAATTTCAATATCACTGTTCATATGTGCCAGATAATAAATGTTAGAATTGAAAGAAATGCACTTTAAAGTGAAATCCACTGCACTCAGACATGAATGTTAGAGGGGGAAAAAAAAGATATGTATATATATATATATACACTGAAAAGAATTATGCTTTTTTTTTTAAGGTAAGTGATTGAAAACAATTTATGTTAGCTACATTTAAATAAAAATAAATAAATGAAAATTGAAAGTTAGTCAACTAAATTTATTTATTTAAATGTAGCTGAAAGATATTGATTGCAACCACTTACTTTAAAAAATGTGGTAAATTCAATGAATATGTTATATGAATCACTTTAGCATTTTAACAATGTAATTATTGGCCTATACCTATTATCATTTAATGTCTGATTCAGAAAAAAAAACTGATTCATATGATCAAACAGGATTTATATAGAGTGAATCATAATTCATTAATTTAAATTTTTCTGTAGCACTGGTTTTGCATACATTTATTTTAATTTTTCTTTCTTTCATTCTTTCTTTTTTTTTTTGCATTGCATTGTATGTATAGAACATATAAATATTGTAATATAATATAATGTTGGTATAACTAAATGTAAGGAATGATTTTAATTGAAATGGTTGAACTCATGTTGTCATTTTCATAAACGTCAGGTCTGGGCAAACTGTCAAAAGTCTCGGTCACACTTTTATAAAAATATAAAGCCAAAATATTGATATTTTTGTATGTTAACTTTTATATTTATTGCTGGTTCATGAATTGTTCTGTGTTTCGTAATTGTTTTTCCATTCAAATTAATCTGAAAAGCATATAATAGTCTTGCTCTCCTCTATTTCAGTCTCTTCACCTAATTTATGTATGTACACTTCCTCTCTTCACCCTTGGCTCCTTTTCCTTTGTTTACTAAATCAGGAAAATCTATGCGAAATAACTCCAAGAGACTTGGCGGCGTGTTTGCAAAGCACTTGAAAAGCAGTAACAAGCAATAGCCAAAACATCTCCAAGGATGTATCTTTATATCCGCTCTCCCACTCTTGCTTCCCAAGGCAGCGGAGCATGTCCAGCTGCAGACAGATAGCAGAGAGGACGTGTGTGTGTGTGTGTGTGTGTGTGTGTGTGTGTGTGTGTGTGTGTGTGTGTTTGGGGCTTTTGGGGGTTACACCGCTTCCAGCCATTAGCTCACAGAAGGTCAGATAAAGATCAGAAACTGGCAGGGGGTCGAAGTGCTCTTTCCAGTGGATATGTCTCGACGCGTTCCCTGGTCCTGACCGATCATCTCAGCTCCTCCAGGGCCCAGTTCACCCTTGTTGGCTTCTCCACACATAAACAATACACAGAGCCTGTGACGTTTGATCAGCCTGTTTCAGTTTGTTGAAGCTGAGACCCCTGAAGCTGGGCCATGGGCGTTTGGACATCTGGAGCAATGTCATTTTCCATTTGAAACAAATTGGCTTCTTGTCAAAGTGAATCTGTGAGCAGTTAACAGATAACACTCCGTTCTTATCCTAAACAGGCACATAATTCAGGTTTTATTGACTTCCAGTGGCGGCCTGTCAGAGGACACAAAGGAAGCAGGGCCTCCTAAAATTGTATTAAAATATGACCATAAATTTCTACACATATGGCCCGAGTAAAAACTAAACAATCGGAACAGCTAAAAATTTTAAATTAACTGTTTAATTTAACCTAGCTTTTTCTAATTCATTTAAATGTGCATATTTCTTTGATATTTATTTTCATATTTTATTAGAATTTTTCTTTCATGCCTGTAGGCTAAGCTCTGCCCTTGGTTACTGTTGCCTAGCTTCATTTTAGTGTACCTTGAGAACATGAACTTATAAAATTATATTGAAGTACAGTTGTATTTGTTGTCGCTGTTATCTTTTTGACCACTTTTAATATCCTTTCATGTGAAAAAAAAAATACTGCTTATATCATCTCTGGGCACCTTCACTGTAAAAAAAAAAAAAAAAGAAAAAAAAAAAGAAGACTGTAATCTTAAAGGGATACTCCACCACAAAATGAAATGTTTGTCATTAATCACTTACCCCATGTCATTCCAAACCCGTAAAAGCTTTGTTCGTCTTCAGAACACAATTTAAGATATTAAATTGCAAGCCGGGAGGTTTGTGAGTGTCCCATTGACTGCCAAGTAAATACCACCGTCAAGGAAAGTATGAAAAACATTGTCAGAATACTCCATCTGCCATCAGTGGTTCAACTGTAACGTTATAACATTATATGAAGCGACAAGAATACTATTTGTACAGAAATAAAACCAAAATAACAACTTTATTCAGCAATTCGGCACCGTAACGTCACCGTAGCACCATTTTGGTGAATATCGCTGCACGCAAAATGCGTACGCTCTTCCGTGTCAGCCACGACACAGGGATGCACTGTTTGCACTCAAATCAAAGCGTAAATCCACGCAGAAAACGTGTCCCTATGTTGTGGAAGAGCATATGCATTTTGCGTGCAGCGATACTCTCCAAAATGGTGCTACGGTGACGTTATGGTGCCGAATTGTTGGATAAAGTCATTATTTTGGATTTATTTCCATACAAAAAGTGTTCTTGTCGCTTCATAACATTACGGTTGAACCACTGATGGCAGATGGACTATTCTGGCGATGTTTTCCATACTTTTCTGGACCTTATCAGTGGTATTTACTTGGCAGTCAATGGGACAGTCACAAGCATCCTGGTTTTCATCCCAAATATCTTAATTTGTCTTCCGAAGACAAACAAAGCTTTTACGGGTTTGGCACGACATGGGGGTAAGTGATTAATGACAAAATTTTCATTTTGGGGTGGAGTATCCCTTTAATGTAAAAATACTGTAAAATACTGTTAAATGTAAAGTTTTGGAAGTGAAAAAGAACAAGTCATCTTCAAAACCATGTTGAAAACCCATGAATTGACATTTCCAGAATTTGATGGTTTTGATTTAAATAACTGTTTCTTTTTTCTTCTTCGTATCAGTTATGTATATATAAGGATTTTATGTTACAGCTTATGATAAATTAATATTTATTCATGTGCCACCATGCCACCAAAGCTGCTTGTTTATTATAAGCTGCTGTTTACCGCCTGTGTGTTTTGATGGTTGATACGGTATCATTAAGACTACAAAACAGATTTTAGTAGTAATACAGTAGGTTGGTATATGAACATTATATAAATGAATAAAATATGCAGGTTTTAACATAGAATTTTAGCCTAAAATGTTGCTGCTGTATTTTTTACAGTGAATTTCTGACAATCACTTGAGACATTTTTAAAAAAAAAAAGTGTTGTTAAAAAGTGCAACTTTTTGTTTAACACCACTGTCAGCATTATGACTACAGTACATGTGCAGCTTTCTGTTGGTCCAAGTAACTAATACCAGAGCCATATGATCATTTTTATGCTGCTTCCTCTTTAACAAAACCAACCGCAATGTTTTTGTGTTTATTTAAGCTCGCCTGAAGGGCCTTGATAAGATAAATGCCTTGAATAGATTTCATATACTGCATTATCTATGTTCATGCCCTTGTCCTTGGAATACAATAGGTCAAATGTATTTGTGCTATTTTTGCAAGAGAAAACAATTGCATGAAGTGCTTGCGTCAGTCTCCACTGTATTGAAATTTCCCCTTCAAAAGCTCGCTTGTCTCTAAGTCTCTGAAAACTGACCACAGAAGGGTTAAAAACGCACACAATGCCCTAAGCTGTATTCATTTATGCATCTGTCCACCATGTCTATTTTAACCCTTCTCTTTCTACTGTACTGAATGAAAAGGAGGATATTGTAGAGAATACTTTGCATTTCAGGTCATTTATTGAGTTGCTAGCCTGAGGATAACTTATCAATGCTGGACCGACAATGCAGGGCCATAGAGGGAACCAGTACATAAAAAGCACTCAGGAAAAAAGCAGCGACCACATTTCTTTTCTATGCTATAGCTTAATATGCAGAGACAGCTATAATTAGGCCATTTACAAGTAGATTGGTAAATCTGTGGAGATTTAAATACAGGAGTTTGAGGTGGTTATGTGTTTGGCCGTCCAATGGCCAACAGCAACGGCAGATTAAGAAGTGTTCGCAAAACAGAGTCACTATTTATGCAGGTCTGTTCAGTCACATACGCTTTAAGGGAGCCTTAAATACCTCCATCCATACCTACTGTGCTCATGTAGGGAGAATTTGCTAAACAAAGAACCATTGTAACTTGACTCGTTATCATGTGGGAAAGTTTGATGTTTTCAGACTCTCAAGTGTGCACTGCAACACTGACTCATGTCTTATCATTGAAGAGTTCACTAGTATACAATCATGTTATTTCTCCTTGGATACACTGAATACATGGGGCTTTTTTTCATTAAAAGAGATTTATTTTATACAGGCTTAAACTCTGCCCCCTAATGGCACAGCCTTCGAACAGATTTGGCCACGCCCACAGAATATCGACAGTGAGAAAAATGTACTGAAGTGCATTTCAAACAAATTGACACCCAAGCATACAACAGAGAATGTAATTATTTTTAAATAGCTTAAATGAATGAATGAATTAAATAAAAAATAATAATAATTTTAAAAAAAAAGCTTTTCCAAGCCTGGAATAAATGTTTCCCTACATACCTTTTTGTAAAACTCCAAAACCGAAACTATGTATGCATTGTAGTTTCCAGCTAACACTCTCAGAAATAAAGGTACAAAAGCTGTCACTGGGGCAGTACCTTTTAAAAAGGTACACTTTTGTACCTATTAGGTTCAAATATGTACACTTTAAGTACTAATATGTACCTTTAAGGTACCAAAATGGACCCTAAAACACCACTGTTTAGTCATGCGTGTTCATGCTCATGTAATTAAATAACTGTTTGTCATTGTTCATGACGTTTATAGAGTTAGCTGATGTGATTTATGTTTTGCACCCTGTTCTGACATGGTAAACTTGCTCAGTAGCTCACCTGGTGCAGCACTGCAAAACATAAGTCATGATAGCCTACATGAACAAAGAACTCAAAGTTGAAATGACACAGTTGCTAAAGCAAATGCTTTTTTATCTCACGTTTGCTTTTGTTAATACTATATCGGTTAGGTTTTGGGTAGGGCTTAGTGTAGGTATACGTTATTTTTAAATGCAACATATTAGCGCCACACACTGGACATTTTTCTTTTCCGAATTATTACAATCACCAATGTAATAAAATTTAATAGTCATCTGTTTCTGAGAAAATTTAACTAGCTTTTAGTGCCACTCACATTTTTTCACATTGAATGTGCTCCAAAACATGAAACACAATACAACAAGGAATGGAAATATCATTAAATAATTATAAATATTTTTATACTAACTGAACATACTAACAAAGTAGCATCCGTATAGTGGCACAAAATGTCCACTACCTTGTTTTCAGGTAACTTTATACAAATAAATAAAAAGGCTTATTCATATATGCCAGTTCACATATCAAGCTAAAACTGTCATTCCACGTTGTCACTGTTTTTTAAAAATATATTTTGGGAAATAAAAACCTTAGAGAGAGATTTCACTTTAGGAAAAACTGAACCTGACTTTTATCTACCTAGGGTGCGCATTTGGGCTGTTTATTGCTGCTTGCAGCTCTATTCCTAATTTAGGGTCTGCAGTTTTCACCCTCCAGCACATGTCTTGACATGTCTCTTTATTAACACACACAAACACCAGAACAGGCTGACTGACCTGGTCCTAATCTTGTACCACTAACAGGTTTGTCTAAGGTCATAAACATGGGAGAACTCATAGTCTAAACAATGGAAGTGCTATGGTGTTACAGCCTAGTACGAATACGGCAGAGCCTTCAGACCATGAGGCATTGGGGTCTGAAAAAGCACCCTCTTTTTCTGCCTCTTCCATTCAAAGTTTAGACAATTTTAAGAAAACATCCGTGCTCCATACTGCAGGCTCTCCCCACTCCCTTTAATCTCTGGCAGAAAAAGACCTTTCAAAAACGTGCTGGGGAATCTGTCATGGGAGAACAAAGGCAGGGAGGAAATCATGCAGATAGTGGCACAGGGATCTGTAATTTATCACCTGTGAGCCCTGGGCGGTCCGCCGTGACAAGGCCTTTGAAGACGTGTGCGCTGGGCCCCTCGAAGTGTGCATGAAGGAATGTGTGGACAGAAGAAAATGGAAGATGACAGTATATCACACTTCAGAAAGAATTGAATCAACAAAGACTTGCAACAAACACTTTTATTAAGTTTTATTAAGAAAGGAAACTCTAACATCTCAATAAAACAGGCATCCAATACAGCTGTGATCCTTAGCTGATCAATGACTTGTCTGCATAAATTAAATATATATTAAATAAACTAATACAATTAAATCAATTAATAAAATGTATATTTTAAGCTTTGATCAAAAATATTTATAGCTTTAGGTGAAGTACTGCAGGCCAACAATTTTGATCACGTGGAGTTAGACTGCCACCGTGTGTTCATATTGCTACACTGGGGTATAGGTTTTCTTTTTTAATTTTACAAATAACATTTTTTAATACGAGAGACATTTTTATACATTTCTTGTTGTTTCTAGTAATTGAAATCAATGAGTCATAAAATATATTAAGTTCTTTACAGAAAAACTTAAAAGAGGGTGTAATAGACATTATTTTTGCTTTATGTACATGAATCTTCCCAAGAAGAATGATCACCTTTAAAGTATCAACATAGGTTTACAAATAGGTTACTAAAAATATGTCTGAAAACGCATTTTGTGTTTTTTATATACAATTTCAAGTGTACATTAACTGCTCTGATAAACTACATATCTCTTTATATTAAAATATAAATGTATGTTTTTATATATAATGATATATGTCATATATATAATAATATTAAATGTTTAATACAAGCTAAATAATTATTTAATACATCTAAAACATGTCCAGGTCATAATCTATATATTATTATTATTATTATTATTATTATTATTATTATTATTATTATTATTATTATTATTATTATTATTATAATATATGTATGTATGTATATGTATATAATTACGCATATTATATATATATTTAATACATATAATATACGTAATTATATATATATATATATATATATATATATATATATATATATTTCAGGTGTGTGTGTAGTTTTTACACACACACACACACACACACACACACACACACACACACACACATATATATATATATATATATATATATATATATATATATATATGTGTGTGTGTGTGTGTGTGTGTGTGTGTGTGTGTGTGTGTGTGTGTGTATGTATATGTATATAATTACGTATATTATATATATTAAAAAATGTTATACAAAAACATTTTTCATATAAAAATGAAGCTAGGCCTATATATGCCTCTTTTTTTTGTTTGCATTGTGACTCATAAAAGATTTTTATTTATTATAATATATTATTTTTAATGTATCATGGTAAATAGATAGATAGAGAAATAGATAAACTGTAGATACGTAAAAACAACGTGATACAACACTATTTTTATTTATTTAAATCAGCATAAAAGCAGTTCAAACAAACACAATCATGATGTTGAAATTTAAATAATAATTCTATATTGTTTTCTGTTTTGTAGGTTCCTAACTGTAAATGCTTTTAAATGTATCATTTATGAGGTAATTTCTCATTTATTTATTTTGATTATGTGGTGAACCGTGACAGGTTTCGTGAGATGCGTCATGACATCAGTTCAGTGTCGCGAGCACGTTGTGCACGCGCAGGTTTGTGTTGTAAAACAGGAAACGGTGAGAGGCGTTAGCAGTAGTTAGCCTGTTGGCTACCAGAACTGCGCACAGAAACGAAATCAGAGCATAGCGTTTATCTGAAGAAGGGGATAAAGAGCATCGTCTGCCCGGTTGACTGGTTTCATCGGTGGGACCGACATGTCAGAGACGTACGGTAATGACAGCTCAATTGTGTTGTTGTTAGCGCGTTTACAGCTAGCGAGAGCTGGCGCGTGCGTGTGGGTGAGCGCGCGTGCTGGATCAACATAATCATTATCAGGCAGACGAGTTCTGACTCCAAACCTTTAGTTTTTACACAAACATCTATTATTAGTACGTAATATTACAATCATATACCTTTCGAGTCATTACTGTAATTCTGGCCTGCACAGGTTGTGTGTAAATATGTGTTTATTGGGTAATTTCAACGCTCTCAGATGGGCCTGTCAAATCAGCTTGTACTGATGATAATGATACCTGAAATAATATGTGTAACGTACATAAATACGTTTGTGTATGCCGGGCAAGAGCTGCTAAACTGATTTGATAATTGATAAAAAAATATTCCATAAATTGATGTATACATCGCTGTAAAACTCATTTCCTGTGTACTTAGAACTGCTGTAAGCAATTTATTTTTATTATCATACAATACTACACAAATAGTGTCCTTACTATCCAACAGAGAAATCACACGTGTGTTTGACAGTTCTAGGCTCTGTAGACAGCAGTAAAGACGAGGGGTGCGGTCCGCTCTTATTTAGCCAATCAAAAACCTTCTCTGCCTGTCAGTCATTTAAAGTGAATTCTGACTTTTTTTCTCTCAGTATTGTGATAAATAAACTCGCAATTGCAAGTTGTAATGTCTGAGTTGCGAGATATAAACTCACAATTATGACTTCTTTTTTTCTCACAATTACAAGTTTATATCTCACAATTCTGACTTTATAACAATTGCAAGTAATAAAGTCAGAATTGAAAGTTTTCCCTCAGAATTGGACTTTATAACTCGCAATTGTTAGTTTTTATCTCACAATTGCGAAAAGAACGTAGAATTCTGAGATAAAAACTCGCAATTGCGAGAAATGAAGTCAGAATTGTGAGATATAAACTCACAATTCCTAAAACAATTGTTTTTGTTCAGAATTGGACTTTATAACTCGCAATTTTGAGTTTATATCTCACAAATACGAAAAGAACTTAGAATTCTGAAACTCGCAATTGCGAGAAATGAAGTCAGAATTGTGAGAAGCTCACGTTTATGACTTTTTTTTTTCTCATAGTTGCGAGTTAATATCTTGCAATTCTGAGGAAAAAAGTCAGAATTGAGAGATGTGAACTTGTTTTGCAAGAAACAGACTTCCATACTTTATCAACTTTATCTGCACCATTAGCAAAAACTGAGCATTTTTTGTGTATCATTGAATCATTCACTTAACCGATTCATTCAAAATACTAAGTCATATATATTAAAATTAGTTTTTCCATATATCTCATAAGCACTTTGCTACAAATGATGACAATTCATGTCTTTTTTCCCACCATTTTGTCCACTCTTGGGCATGACTTTTATCTAGATTTGGGGAAAAAGGCATAAATGAATTAATAGTTTTTAATAATAATATACTTTGTTTGGACATTAGTCATTTTAACACAATCATAATCCCTTCTTCTCTTTCTCATTTTAAATGAGATTCAATTTCTTTTGTTCAGTCAGAAGTTCCTTGTTCACCTACGGTTTTGTTGTTTGTGCAGTTCGTTCATGAACGACTTGTTTAGTTTGTTCAGGTTGTTTAGGAATAAGTTGTTTTGTTAGCAGATCGGATGGGTTTTTGAACAGTGTGGTTGAATGGATGACTCAGTCTGGTGAAAGTTAGCTGAAATCACTTACAGCAGCTTTAATAGAAACTTGACGTCTGTGGTTTAAGGATAGTTTCATTGCACTGACTTTGTGCATGTGATTTCTGTCATCAACATCACGCTTCATTGCTCTGCATGAACTGTGTCTAGCTCCGTTTCATTTTTACACACTGAGAGAAAATCACTTCTTCAAACAAGCACCACTTGTCCTTGCTGTGGTGAGCACTGATCAGCTGAAAAGGGAATGTTTATTAGAAGAGGTACTGTATTTTTCTTCTTTAATTTTAGTGTAACACCACCACTACAACTAATTATTTTATTACTGATATTAACGTTTTTATGCACATTTTGCAGTATAGCTGCAGTATTATGCCATATCCTGCATAAAATTAAATTACATTCTTAATACACTTTCCTGCTCTTATTGTACAAGGACATGCCAGTGCGAGTTTTTCACTCAAATTTGCAATTAAAAATAGGTCTATTCAAACTGTAAAATGTTTAGTATGTGTGCGAAGGGGAGAAAAAGGGTCCTTAAAGGGATAATTCACCTTCAGTTGCTGGTCCCCATGGACTTTCATGAAAAAATAAAAATAAAAAATAACATTTTGCAAGTCAATAAGGACCAACTAAAGGTGAACTATCCCTTTAAAATGTTACCAATTTTTTTTTTTTTTTTTAATGAAGTTTTGTGAAAATTAAGTTGATCCATTAATGAATGTTCTTCTAAAGAAAACAAATGTTTGTCTTCATAATCAGTGGGTCATATCTTGTTCCGTCTCTGAAACTTTGCTTTTAGGTTGATGTCACCAAGACAGCACTTTTCATGATGCAATCAGTTGCAAATTGATAAAATCAAGTTTCCTTTGAATAGTTTCACTCAGAAATGCGACATTATACTAAATTAAAATGACTTGTGAAAGCAGTTTTATGTTGACTCTTCGGTGCCCTTAAGTCTGTTATGAATAGCTTTCTGCTCTTACTATTATAAACAGTGTATGTCATTTATTCAAAGTATGCAAATGCGGTATGCAAATTCTGAAAAAATATGGAATGATACCAGTATAAAATAGTACAGCATTTGCCAAAATATACAGTATAAAATGGAGCATATTGCAAGTAATAGGACTACTTTATCCCAGCTTATTCTACCTGATTTTCCATATCTAGTATGATGGGCTGTAAATCAGAAATGTTATCAACCCTGACTTTTAACTTCTCTTTCTCAACATGTAAATAGCAGTGCAGTGTATACTGTGCAGTAAGCAATAAAAGTCACACTAACATTGTGAATGTAGCCATAAAGCATGTGTGGCCTCTTTAAATCACTGGTTGAAGGCTTCAGACATGTCTTTTGTCTGAATATCGACTGATGTATTTGTGCTGTAGATGCTAAAATATTCATGTAGTTAATGTGGATAGTAGTTTCATGTTGCAGAAATCTCCCCCTCACTCTCATCTCTTCTTTCTCTCCTCCAACCCCCATCAATCCCTTGTGAAACTGAGTCAGTTTCAGTGCACTTGGCCTACAAATCACCTTTCCATGCCAATAGAGAAAGAATGACCATCTTGCCCTGGCACTGTAATTGCTCTACTATGGCGTATTGACATCCTTAGCCAATCTCCAGGGGCACACTTAACGACAATCCATCGCTCATTCAGGATACCATACTAGAATACTGATCGTCTTTTTAACATGACTTCACTCTAACATTTGTCATAAGTGACATACACAGTATGATTCATCTGTCCCACTGTAGCAGATCAAGCCCCAAAGACACTGAAATCATCTTTTATAATTGCTTTTTTCTCCTAAATACTGCATATTGGTTTTTTTTAGATAGTATCTAGCACAGTATGTGTTATACAACAATAAACATGGCCAAAAGTAGGGCTGTAAAATTGATTAATCGCGAATAATCACTTCCAAAACAAAAGTATGTGTTCACGAAAAATATGTGTGTGTACTATATAGGGATGCGCGGTATACCAGTACTGGAAAAGTACCGGAATATATTATATTTCAAATGGTACAATATCATAATTTTGCTCAATTCAGTATTTCATATGCTGCTGTTGCGACGTGCACCTGTAGGTGGCAGTGCTTCCCAAATTGTTGCGCAACCGGTAAAAACTGTGAAAACAGAACAAACACGATGGATAAAACAGATCAAACTCTATCAACGCACCCAAAATGAATAAATGAAGAGAACAGTAGAAGTGAAATATGGCATTACTTTGCATACAAAACAGATGACAAAGGTCTGACCTTACTGCACCTGTATGCAAGCGTTGCTATAAATCGTGTTGCCACAGGAGGCAACACATCAAACCTTTTTAACATTTCTCTGCTAAGCATTTGTCGCTTGCTCATCCTGATCTTTTCAGAGAATTAAGAGATCGACAAGTGAGTGCATCATTCATAAATTCAGATTTAATTTGAACTTTTATTTACAACTGATCAACACGCATACAGATGTGATGCAGTAAGTTCAAATGTGCCTGTGTGACACGATAGAGCCATTGAATTTTTGGTCACGTAATATAAGAACTTGCATTTTAAACAATCGAATATTAATTGAATTTGAACACACCTGAAATGCCGCTCCATCTGAAAGCACGTGAAGGAGATTTACTACTAATAACAGAACCGGCTTTACTGCATAGATGCGCATGATCATCGCATTCGATTATTTGCACAGCCCTAATGGCTATAAAGATAATTGTTGTTATTTTTATTTACTAAATAAAATTCTAAAATGACTAAAAACAAAATACTATTATAGTATTTCACTGTAAAACAATAATAATAAAAATATTGTTGTTGTTTTTTTGCATTCCAACTGTAAAATTACATTATATCATTTTAAAAATTGCATTTTAAAATAAACTGCATTTTAAAAATGCAGTTTTTAAAATTTCAGTATCGAATGGTATTGTGGTCGTTAATTTTGACAACACTAATAGTATTATTTTGCGTTATTAGTAATTTTATCTTAATGTCTTCATTTTCAAATGTTAAACCGTTTAAATATTTATTTTTAAAACTTTTATTTATTATAAAAAAAAAATAAAAACATTTCTCTGCTAGTATGGGAGGCTGGTTGACATGTTGCTATCCTGAATGCATGTTAAAGTGGTGGATGGGTAAGAACACAGTGCTGTGCTTCACTCTTAAACATGCAGTGCATATAGATATATTATTAGATTATAGTTTTCTAGTTTGATAGATTAATTGTTGCAGTCCTATGATGACGGATATGGTATTTCATTATTTCAGCATAGACTGTTATAGGAAGTGAAATATGAAAGTCATTTGTTAATCATATGATCTTTTGGCTTACTTTGCCTTATAGCTGAGTATGGACTTTTACCATTATTTGGAAGTACTTCGGTCTGGCTGTCTTACTAGTGGTGTTGTGCATCTAAACCAGCAGTTACATTGGTAAACATGGGCCTGAAGTTTAGTCCTCTTTAATATTTACATCACTTTTCAACACCATTTTACTTCCCTTTAAAGTTCATTAAAGGGAACTGATACATCTTACACATGTCAGATACAAGTAATTTAGTCTTAAACATCCAAAAACTGATGTTTAAGCTGCTAGTATCTGTACAGACTGGCAGTGAACATTTAGTCACCAGCTGCTTTTCCATGAAGACATCCTCAAGGTCATGTTGTCAGAGTACACACACTCGCACCAGAAATAGCACCCATTAGCTGACTGTCTGAGTCTGGACCACTTCATTTAATATGATTTATTATGCCTAAATGTCATATTAGAGTGATTGTGAAAGTCATTTATGCATTGAAGGTCCTTGCCTTTTTACCTTCTTTCATCATGACAGAGTATTCATGAAAGATCTGTTCCAAAACCTTGTCGTTTATATAAACTGAATTTTAAGGCATCTTTTATTCCATGGGAAACTTACGCACTATCGTTCAAAGGTTTGGGGTCGGAAAGGTTATTTTTTTTCTTTCATGTTTTTGATTCAAAATCATTGAATTAATTTATTTGATCAAAACTACAGTAAAAAGTCATATTGTAAAATTTTAAATTGCAATTATATTCGTTAAGGCAAAATTTGAATTTTCAGCATTATTACTCCAGTCTTTAGTGTCACGTGATCCGTCAGAAATAATTCTAATATGTAGATTTATTGCTGAAGTAATATTTCTTATTATCAGTGTTGAAAACTGTTTAGTTTTTGTTTTTTCAGGATTCTTTGATGAATAAAGAATTCAAAGGAAAAGCAGTTATTTGAACGATAAATCTTTACTGTCACTTTTAATGCATCCTTGCTAAATAAAAAAAAAATGTAAAAAAAAAAAAAAAACGCACCAATACTTTGAATTGCAGTGTATGTATAATTTGTGAATGTTGTCAGCCCTATAAAAAAAACGGTCCCACTTTATATTAGGTGGCCTTAACTACTATGTACTTACATTTAAATTAATCATTTGATACAATGCACTTATTGTGTACATACATGCTTTTACATTGTACTTATATTTTTTAAAATACCTATATGTAATTACATCTGTAATTAATTTCTGTAATTACATTTATAATTACACTGTTGACCCATCCCTTACACCTTAACCCACCCTTAAACCTACCCATACCAGCAAACCTTTCCCTAACCTTACCCGTATCCCACCTCAATAGGAGCAAAAGTGTTTTGCAGTACAGCACGAACACAATAAGTACATTGTACTTATTTTTTGATGTAAGTACATAGTAATTAAGGCCACCTAATATAAAGTGTAACCAAAAAAACAAATATTACAATTATGCTCTCTTCAATACTGAAAATAGTCTGTGTAAAAATAAACTAATTTATCTTTAAAATAATTTTACATAATTAATTTGTAAGTATACGTTTTCTAAATCATTTTAAAATAATGTTTAAGGTGCTGTTTTACTTGAAATTGTTTATTTATTTGTTTATTTTGTACAGGCAGATTTACTGCCTATGTAGACTATTCGTAGAAAAGAGCTATATAAATGTAAGGAATTATTATTAATTATTCAAAATACATTTTGATGTCTATGACTGTTATGATACTGCCTGTGTAGACGACAGACACCTCAGAAGGTTTGATGTGAAACAGTTGATTTTTGTCCAAATCGCTCTGGCACACTTTCAGTGAGAATATACATGCTGTTCTGTTCAGGGTTCGTATGGGGGCTTGAAATCCTTGAAAATGCTTGAATTTTAACATAGATTTTTCAAGGTTTGAAAAGTGCTTGGATTTTGGATAAAGTGCTTAAAAGTGCTTGAAAATGCATTTGCATTGCTGTCATAACAAATAATTTTCTTATGGAATACTTCATATTTATATGTTTATAAATATTTGTACTTATTTTTTATTTAATTTTTTTTACATAAACTAAGCTACAGCTCCGCTCGAGTCTGTGTGGCTGTAGTGTGATCGGTCTGTCTTTATTGACGCACGACCGCTGATGGATTCAAGCGGGAGATAAAAACATGTCGGGAGGTTGCCGCTTCAGTGAGCATTGGCTTGAAAACAACAAATACAAATTATGGTTAAAATAATGTAAATTCTGCCTTTTTGCATGGGAGAGTCTGCGCTTTCAAGTCGTGTAAAAGGTAAGCAGAAATGCCCATGCTCAGTTAAATTAAATATGTTAAGACTCACGATTAAAGTGAAATAATAAAATAAACATTTCAAAGTCAAAATGCAGGGCGGGTGTTTTTAATATTAATTTATCTCTGAATTGAACCGACTGCCTTGGCATTTTCGTTTCATCTCATCGACGTACAGTATAATGTCTGAAAGTATCATTTATGAGCACAGTGCTGCTTTGTGTGCAGCCGTTACCAGGGAAACCGCTATATCAATGCAGTTCCAAAAGCGCCACCTACTGGCAGACAGAACCTCATATTTCAGCCTTTAAACTATTTTTAAGAAATAAAGGAAAGGGATGAGTCAAAAGTGTAAAGAATTATTTTAATTTAAAACACACAAGACATCTTACAGTTTTATATGTTTTAGGTTTTTGAAGGCACAAGCTTTTTGTTCTGAGTAAAAACAGCAAGGCGGGCTTATTGAAGGTGCAAATTAATCCTCTGCCAACATAGCCACTGAAAAACAAAATAATTCTTTATACTTCTGAGTCATCCCTTTTTTCTTTATTTCTTAAAAATATTTTAAAGGCTGAAATGTTAAGTTTGTTACTTTATAAAACTCTATTTGTGAAAATATGTATTTGAACTGCAAATCTTGTTTTTTCCAGTCATTTTATGGTTTAATGTTACCATAGAGAATGCCCTTCCCCACTCATATAGTATTTATTTGATTTGTGCAGGTCTTAAAAAGCCTTACATTTTATTTAAAAAAAATCCTGGTGGTACCCTGTAAATTATTTCTTTCTTTATTTTGTATTTTATAATTTATATACTTTGTCGGCTATTATGCAATGCTATACACAATCCAGACCGGTGGTTTTTAAATAACATTTTATTTAAAGTGTAAAATTCAAGTGTGTGTGTGTGTGTGTAAACATGTAATTTACCACAGTTTAAAGTGCTGGAAAATCTTGAAAGTGCACCTTGAAAGTGCTTGAATTTGAATTTGGGAAAGGTGTAAGAACCCTGTCAGTTCTGATCCATATACACTTTTTCTGTCCTCTTCCAATACAAAGAGCTTTTGGGACGCTCTTGTCTCACCCTGTGGCCTGCTGCGTGGGCCGTGTCGAGACCCGCTCCCACCCCACTGAACTTCTACACCACACACTCCCTCACTACTGTGACATCCTGCCATTGTGTCTTCAGCAAGGACTCGCATGCATTTCTTTACAATTTTGATGAATATTTTATTGACATTGTATTGCACTGATGAATAGCCTATAAAAGTTTATTATGTGATGTTCGATGAGCTAATGATATAAGATGTAGAGTGTTAGTGCGGAGGAGTAGTTATCAACCAATAGTGGTTGTTTAATGGGCGATGCCAATATCTAGAGAGCACTGTGGTTGGATATAATCGTATAGGCTAATTATATATCATAAATGAGACTGATGTGGGGTTTTTTTATATAGTCAATGCCAATCCAAGAATTAGAGATAAAGGTGGGTGATTATTTGTTATGGACTATTACTTTGACCTATATATATATATATATATATATATATATATATATATATATATATATATATATATATTTTTATTATTATTATTTTATTTTTTAAAGTTTGAGGTTTGAGTGAATTTTTAAAAGCCTTTGTAAAGTTTAGACTTCTGTTTATCAGATAACCTTAAGCTGCCCAAACATTGTCATAGTATTTTTTTTAAATTAATACTTCAATTGAGCAATAATTTTATCAAAGCAGACATTAAAAACATTGTAACCAAATATTTCTATTTCAAATAAACACTGTTCTTTTGAAATTTCTATTCAGAATCATGACAAAAATGTATCAGTTTTCACAAAAATATTAATCAGTGCAACTGTTTTTAATATTGATGATGATAAATGTTTCTTGAGCTGCAAATCAGCATATTGGTAATGATGCTGAATTCAGCTTTGCTTCACATGTATAAATTACATTTTAAAATAGATAAAATGTAAAACAATTACTGGTGCTTTAAATTCTAATAATCTTTCACATTTTTATTATGTTACTGTTTTTACTGTATTTTGATGAAATACATGCAGCTTTGTTGAGCGTATGAGAAAAATCTTTCTGCTGGATTCATCTTTGGCAGAATCAGGACTGCCACATAATAGCATTGATATGAGCAATCTTCAGTTTAATGCATGTTTAGTCAGTTACTTGGCAACTCTTCTTGGAAGAACATTGTGTTTCATGATGGATTTAATTGTTCATACACTCTTCAATTTGACAGACATAAGAATGGCGAGATCATCTGTAGTTCAGATCAGGATGGCCCAGCGCTCTGAACGGCATCCAAACAGCCGTTATTAAACATGTTCTCTGTGCAGTGCAACAGCGATATTGATTCTGTTTCCTTTTTCTCTCCCTCTTGGTTTCAGATTTCCTGTTTAAGTTCCTGGTGATTGGCAGCGCTGGGACTGGGAAATCATGCCTCCTTCACCAGTTCATAGAAAACAAGTGTAAGCCCATATTAATGTTGCACTCTCACAAAGACTTGAATTAAAACATGACCTTTAATTCTCAGAGCATTCAGCAGAGAGAAAGAGGGCGGCTTTGAATGTTAATTCTTTGTGAAGCCAGAGTAGTTTTACATGCTTTTGAAACATGAATAAAGGTATGTTAAGCAATAAATGGAAATCATGTTGTCAGTGAGCTTAGAAAATCCAATGCCAATCTCAATTTACAGAGAAAATGAAAAAAAAAAAAGAGGCTTAATTGCTGTAAATTATGTCTTTGACATTGAATGGATTTTGAATGACCCTGCCATTATGTTGTTTCCGAGACAGAAACGAGCTTTGAATGTTATAATATAAAAATTGAAAGCGTATTGAGTCTACATGGGTCATATGATAAAACAAATCGAGTGCACAAGTTCTGTGAGTGACAAAACACACTGGACTTTGGAGAACTCGTATCCTTTTATTTATTAGTTTCAGTTGATTTCATTTCCATTACGTTCCATTCAATTGTGCATGCTCATGTTGTTAGCCTGGTTCACCTTGTTTTGTTCACAAAAAACACTGATCAGTCTCTGAAATGTAGTCAGTTGCACACAATTTTTTGATGCTCCCTCATTGACTGAAAGCATGAAATCGCAGTGTGAAATGTAACTGTTGTGCGGGGTAAATGCATTTTGGGAATTCATATTTTTAATTTGATTGTAATATACAACTGTTCATGCTTTGAGTCAAATATTTTTTCAGTTTTCAGAGTAATTTGAAAGTGATAGTAAATGTGATGGTGTTATTTCTAAACTTACACAAAAGAAAAGAAAAACACATAAAACAACAGCACATTTTTTTTCTTTTTTTAGGCCATTATTTCAATCTAATCTTAAGAGAACAGGTTTGTTTTGTGAACCAGTCACAATGTAACAGACTTTTCAAAGAGGATATAAGTGCTGTATCTTATTTCCATACGACACCAATGCATTTTTCTGAGAGAAGATTGTCATGAAGAAATAAATTATGTAATCTGGCATCCAGGATTATTATCATTATCTAAAAAATATAAAACATATTTTTGTTAATTGAAATAATGCTGAAATAAAATTATTAAAACTTGAAAATGAGAAATATTGCCTGGGCAACTAACTGAAATAAGTTTAAGCGCTAAAATGACTAACTCAAAATAATTCAAAACTAAACTGTAAAAAGTGTTATCTTGAAATTGTTACCTTAAAGAACAATTATTTTCTGATTTTAATAAAGTTTTGTTTTGTTGTATTTAGGTTGATTCAGTGATGCTAAATAATGTTTTTTAATTTGAATGAATTTAGATGTTACCATTTGTTTCGGTGTAAAACTGATCTAAAATTAAAACTGAAAATGAAATAAAAATAAATTGAACCTAAACAATAATATTTAAAAAGAACAAAAACTAATAAACATGACAAAAGCACATTACAAAATGACTAAAAACATTAGTTAACCCAAAAATGAAAAATTTGCCATTAATTACTCACCCTCATGTCGTTCCAAACCCATTAGACCTTTGTTCATCTTTGGAACACAAATTAAGATATTTTTGATCAAATCTGAGACCTCTCTGACCCTCCATAGACAGCAAGAATATTACCACGATCAACACACAGGTTACGAACAGCGTGAGGGTGAGTAATTAATGACAGAATTTTCAATTTTTGGGTGAACTATCCCTTTAACTAAAATTAAAATGAAAACTAAAGATATAAAAGTAAATTCTAATTAATAATTTTAATAAACTGTAATAGTTCAAATAATACAAACACAGCACTGCTGGCATCAAACATCAATGAAACGATCTCTTCGAGCAGTTTGTCAGCTCAGCTTCTAACCAATCATCTTCTGTCACAGTCAAACAGGACTCCAACCACACCATCGGCGTTGAGTTTGGCTCCAGGGTTGTCAACGTTGGCGGCAAAACAGTCAAACTGCAGATCTGGGACACGGCTGGGCAGGAGCGCTTTAGGTACTTGCCTGTGATTGGCCCATTAGCACATCCTCACTGCTCTGTGCTGACTCTGATTGGTTGAGGTCATTCTCCACTTGTGTCTTACAGGTCGGTGACCCGCAGTTATTACCGTGGAGCAGCGGGGGCTCTTCTCGTGTATGACATCACAAGGTAAGGCAGCTGTGGGGTCACCCGACCGCAAAGATAAATTTTGTTGTGGAATGAAAAAATTAATCTTTTAGATGCAGGAAATGAACTAAAACAGAGGCACATGAAGAGAATAACTGCGCCATTGAATTGAATGAGCTCCAGGTTGCCATGCAGCTGTCCTGGTAATAGAGACAAAGACAATGGAGTAATAAAGACTGACAGCGCTGTAATAAAATGTCATCTTCTGGTGAGCGGCAACTCTCGGTCCATTAGACGGGTTGTGAGTACAGTGAGAGAGAAACATGAACAGAGTGATGGATTGTGTGTGTTTGATGAGGGTCGTCCTTCAGCACTGAACTCTCGTCGCTGCAGCTGCAGACCGTTTTCACTGCTTTATACTCAAACACATTTACCACGCTCCCTTTCATCTGTTGCTGTGGCCACAGGCTAATGGTTGCTCTGGAGACCAGTGACTCAAACAAAACAAGATTCCTTGAAAGCATGACGAACGCACAGTGAGGAAATGTGAAGGACGGCATTATGAGTCATGTATTGTCTCACTGTTTCTCAAAGCACTCCGAGGTCGTCACAGACATTGACTTCTGAGAAGCGGTATTAACAATTAAGTATGTTAAGTGTTCGCTGTTATTGACTCACAAAAACGGTTTCTCTGGAACTGATTATAAATGGTGGAAATCAGGGTAAATGTTGACACTGAAAATTAGTAATACACTTGGCAATTCTCTCAAAGTCAACATGTAATAAAAAAAGGTTGACATCTGGTATTAAGGCCCGTTCACACCAAGCACGGTAACGATAAAGAGAGAGTTCTAAAAATCGTTCTCAATATTAAAGAATAGCAGAGTCCACACCACAATTATAACGATAAAGGCACACACAAACAATATCGTTGGAATCTGATGAACGATACAAACATTGACATCCAGTCTATGAGGAGCTATGAGGAGCTCAAGAATGTAAAGCGGCAGATGCACGTGCACTTAGAATAAACAGACGATATTGTTTGCTGATGTGGACGCTAATATCATTATCTTTATAGTTTTTGGTGTGAACATGGCTTTACTCTGCACAGTTTGTCTGTGTAGGTTTTTAAATATTTGTGTTCATAATTGTTATTAAAATGTAACTTGCAAACCTCTGAAAGCATTTTACTTTTCGACTGATATCGCTTAGGCTCCTCAGGCTATTGGTTAAAGGGGTCATATGATGTTGCTAAAAAGAACATTATTTTGTATATTTGGTGTAATGCAATGTGTTTATGCGGTTTAAGGGTGCTTTCACACTAGCACTTTTGGTGCACACCCAGGTTCGATTGACGTCTTCTGAACTCGGGTGCGCACCCGCGAACCGTAACCGAGTCCGCTTAAAAAGGGTGGTCTGGGGTACGGTTCATGTGAACTCCGGTATGGTTCGCTGCTGATGTGAACGCAATCGTACCAAATTGCGGAAGTGAACCGCTATTCATGATGTATTATTTGATAAAAATGTAGGTTTGTGTGTTTCACTCACTTTCCTGACGTGTGTGACTGACGCGCTGCAAGCAGTGAGCTGTAGGTCTCATTTCTGTTCGCTTTCAGCGTTCTCTAGAGCATTTGCAGTACATTCGTAAGACAGACGTAAGTGCCGTTATGCACTGAAGCTTTGTAACCCAAACGAACGGTTCAAAACGTCAATATATAAAAGTGCAGAGAGCAATGTTATGCATTTTGCCGCGTTCTCCTGCGCCATCGTTACTAAGCAACGGGGTAAACAGCTGCTGGCTTGATGCCGCAAACAAACCGCAGTTCGGACCCAAATAAAATAAAATGAATGCAGTCCGGCGGGGGCGGGGGGAGCAATCAAACTCAGGTTCGGACCAGGAAGGCGAACCAAGTGTGAAAGCACCCTAAGGTTCAAAAAACATATATTTTCTACATACTGTACATTATTGTTGCTCCTCTATGCCCTGCCTTTCTGAAACGTGTCGATTTTTACAAAGCTAATCGTTCCGAAAAGCAAGGTGTACGCTGATTGGCCAGCTATCCAGTGCGTTGTGATTGGCCGAATACTTCAAACGTGTGACGGAAATGTTACGCCCCTTACCGTATTGTGATGCCGTGTCCCGGTGCGATGACACAAAAACAACTAAACCCATTACAAACGAGGCATTTGTTGCATACAGTGGGGACATAATTACTGATTATAATGACTTTTACTGTCTTTTTATGCGTTGCATTGCATATCGTGCCACGTAAACATAACACCATGTTTGCATTTGCGATCATAGAAACGACAAACAACAAGCACTACTCTACGCAGCTCAAAACTCGCGTTTGAATAGTCAGTGGCAAATTCTTTAAATAAGCAAACATACTTGAAGGCTATGAGTCGGAAGCGCCAGACTGTCCTTGCAAAGTTGGAATTGCCCCACTTTATAGAAACAGCCTTTGTGCACAAGCTTTGTAGGCTACTCTCTTCCCAGGTTCAGGAAACAGTCCTCCGAAAAATGCGCTGCACACATCAGAGTATTTGGGTTGAACTGTTCTGGAACAGTGTTGTAAATACAACTTAACCACTGATTTCTAGTTGTGTACTCATTTGGAAGCCCAAACAAAGTAGTTTCGCTTTCACAATGAAATGCAGCGTCTCCAGGACATGGCGCCAGCGGCAGCAACAATACTACAGCGAGAATAATAGTTCCACCTTCTTTCTTTGCATATACATTTGGGTGGTGTTATGGAAATCTTCCCACACAGTGACCTAGACGTGGGGGCGTGTTTAAATAAGGCATTTTAGGAGGGCGTGGACAAGTCTTAACTTTTATAAAGAATATCTCTTTGGGTTTGAGTCTTTACAACTTCAGGGATCTTATCTATGCACAAACAGCTTGTAACACTCAAAAGAGAAAGGAAAACTTGAAATCGCATCATATGACCCCTTTAAGGCTTATCAATAGCTATTTTGGCATTGTTAGGGCCCTATGAAATCTGTTTTAATTTTTTTAGTTTCAGTTTTTCTGGATTCCGTTTTTTATTTAAATGGTTAAATTAAATTTTATCTATCAAAAAGCATGTCTTATACTCACGTAAAGCATTATTTTAAGTTGTATATGTATGTTCAACTTTATCCGCATACACACAGTATAATTGCATAGGGTAATATACTGTGTAGCAAATCTCAGCTGCTTGATTGTATTGTTGCAAAATGTGAACTATATTATCGCCCAGCTCTAATTTGCTAAATGCAACGATAAGACATGAAGATAGTAAGATGATATAAACATTAACATGATTTTCTGTAAATCTGCTTTGAAACTGTGAATTATGGAAAAAAAAGCAATATCTAAATTAATTTGTCTTTGTGTTCATCTTTGTTCTCTAGTCGGGAGACCTACAATGCTCTGACCAACTGGCTGACGGACGCACGGACACTGGCCAGCCCCAACATCGTCATCATCCTGTGCGGGAATAAGAAGGATCTGGATGCAGACCGTGAGGTCACCTTCTTAGAGGCGTCTCGTTTTGCCCAGGAGAACGGTTAGAGCTGCTCTTTAGGCATAACACATTTGTAGCTATAGTCCAAAATGACTCATTTCTTTAGGGATGCACGATATTGGATTTTTGCCGATATCCGATATTTATATATATTGCCGATATTTTTCAACTCATTTTGGTCGTTACCGATATATTTTTTTTTTGTTTGGAAACAACACCAAGTCTCTCCTGTGTGGAAATTATAAGCAAATTATTTTTAATTTTCGTTATTTATTAGAATTAAATAAACAATAATGAAGTTCTTTTATAATGACAGTACATTGATGCTTTGAAAATAACTATAAATAAACTATATATTAATTGCTGCATCCCCCCAAGATTTAACATTTGTTGATGGTCTAAAGCAAAAGAGTTGTAAAAATTCTGAAAATCTTTTAGAGCTCATAGTTTGTTTAAAAAATATAACTTATTACACATGAATGAATAAATCCCGATGAAATTATTTAATTTACAAGTGTCATGTTTGTAATTTTTTTTCTTTCTTTTTTTTTTTTTTATTCATGTAAGTTATAGCTTCTGACCTTTAAATCAAAACATACTCATGATTTTATGACATCAATTACTGCTTTATTTAATCATAAACACAGTCCAAGGGCCCCATCATACATCCGGCGCAAGGCGTGACGCAAGTGTTTTTTGCTAGTTTCAGCCCAACGCAGTAATCATTTTCACGTCCTGCGCCACGTTGTTTAAATAGCAAATGCATTTGTGCCCATTTGTGCGCCCATGGGCGTGCTGGTCTGAAAACGAGGTGTGTTCAGGCGCATTGTTGGCGCGTTGCTATTTTGAGGCAACTGAAATAAACTGCGCCACTGACCAAATAAACCCTGGTCTAAAGTCAATGGCGCAGTATTTTTGTTGTTATTGAAAGAGCATGTTAGTAACATGCACCTATAGGCGGGTCCACAACGTGCGTACACTCTGCTTATTACGCAGCAGCACACAAACATGGCAAATATAAAACAATTAGGATTACAACGTAAAAGATTATTATTCTGTAGGCTACATAAATATAGGTCATCAGCGCCCCCTATGGAATTAAAGCTCTTGCAGAAGGGGCATTAGGACCCGGGGGAGGTTGCCACTGCACGTGCTATTACTGTTTACTCTTTCATACGTCTAACGCGTCATTCTGTACGTGCATTCTCAGTTTAAATGCAGCGATCCAAAACAGTGAATCTAATCACCGTTCAAGCAAAACTTTGCTTCAGGAATGAGCCACACTGCTGACGTGATCTGATCGCTAACATACCCATGAGCAGATGTGAATTAATGTATTCCTCTTATCGGCAAGACATATCGGCATAATTTTTCATATTGGGCCGAAGCCGATATTTACATTTAATGCCATTATGGGCCGATTCCAATATTGGTCTGATAATATTGTGCATCCCTACTTTTCTTTGCCTGTTTCTGCCTTACAATGTGACACAACATCAATTTTCTCTTGCTTCTGGCACCTGTTTGTCATATATCTAGAGAGATCTGTTTGTATTCATAATTCATAATTGACCAAACAGATGTGTGCCACTGCAGAGAGTGCATCTCTTTCTCTATGTTGTTAGAACAGCAGGATTTTTATGAGTGGCTCGTTTACAAGCTCTTCTGTATTGGTCACAAGGGTGCTGTAGACACGGCTGAAGACCATAAGTTGGTTCTTGCGGATGATGCTCTTCACACCTTATGTAACTGACACTTAGCAAGCCTGATAACAGGTGTCCATATGGACCTTTACAACACACAAGCATTTGTAGGGTGAGCAGATGATTGATTTTGATGTGTTAGCCTGACTATGTCCTCCCTCAGAGCTGATGTTTTTGGAGACGAGTGCTTTAACCGGGGAGAACGTAGAGGAAGGCTTTCTCAAATGTGCTCGCACCATCCTCAATAAGATTGAGTCGGGTAAGTGAAAACTGCACTGCCAAGACATTTTGGTAATAGTTTTTCTATTTCTTGATACATCAGGCTTTTATTGCTCATAAAGTATGATATAGGAGAATATAGAGCTCATATCTGAGGAGGAAAAAGACACTTTATTTTAAGGTCCATTTTTCGCTGTTAACAAACCATTAACTAAGACTTTTACCTCAATAAATTCCTAATTCGCTGCTTTTTAATACAGTACTTAGTAAGGTACAGTAGTTGTTAAGTTTATGTATTGGGTAGGATTAGGGATGTAGAATATGGTCATACAGAATATGTGCTTTATAAGTGCTAATAAACAGTCAATATGTTATTAATTGGCATGCTAATAAGCAACTAGTTAATAGTGAGAATTGGCCCCTATACTAAAGTGTTACCATCCAAACTGAGCAAAAATATACAATTTGGTGCAGATGATGATATTTTTATGACCAAAAAGTAAGATGAAATGTAGCTTGTAAATCAATGAGATCTTTATAACTTGCATAAATGCATATAAATATGTTGTCACTCTATATTTCCCAGTAATATGTCTTAATAAGATGATATTTAAATACTGTGGTCAAAAGCTCTGTAGTTTTTACTGTCGTTGGTAAAACATAATGCAAACATTCCTCAAAAGCCTGATGTATCATATTTAGTACTTTTACATTTTACTGAAACATTATATATGAATGATCTAGTAAATCTAAGTTGCTTCAGTCCAGTAAGTGTTCATCTTGAAATATTACAAACCAGATATGTTATTCTTGTGTTCAAGTAAAAAAAGAAAAAAAAATCTATCAAGATTTCACAGCAAAACATGTTTACCACGACCTGAAGGTGGACATTTTACAATTACACTAAGAGGATTTATTAATGGCATTAAAGGGTTAGTTCACCCAAAAATGAAAATTCTGTCAGTAATTACTCACCTTCATGTCGTTCCAAACCCGTAAGACCTTCATTCATCTTCAGAACACAAATTAAGATATTTTTGATGAAATCCGAGAGCTTTCTGACCCTCCATAGACAGCAATGCAACTGACAGGTTCAAGACCCAGAAAGGTAGTAAGGACATTGTTAAAATAGTCCATGTGACATCAGTGGTTCAACCGTGATTTATGAAGCTACGAGAATACTTTTTGCACAGAAAGAAAACAAAAACAACGACTTTATTCAACAATTCTTCTCTTCCACGACAGAACTTTCATTTTTGGGTGAACAATCCCCTTAAATGAGACGGCAGAAGGCATGTAGTAGATTAAATACAACAGGTTTTTCAACAAAGTTTTGATCAAGTTGATCATTTAGAAGCCGTAGAAATTTGTTTATCAAATATGATACAGTTAAGCTTGGTGTTTTCTTTATGCTCACACAGGTGAGTTGGATCCGGAGCGGATGGGTTCTGGGATCCAGTACGGCGACGCATCCCTGCGGCAGCTCAGACAGCCCCGGGGCTCTGCTGCACAGGCCAAGCAGCAGTGTAACTGTTAGGGGCCTGGACACCCTGACTGCTACCAGACATCAGACCATACACACACAACCTCCCCCCTCAGGTCAGTTCAGTGTGACTGGGATATATTAGTGTTTCTTTCTATGACAGATTTAGAGGAAGGTTCTGGGATTATCACTAAAAAAAATAAAAAATTCGACATGCCCTGACACACACACACACATCTGATATACAATAATGTGTTTACAGTGGAAACCTATGGGGGCGGTATGTTACACCAATGTAATTATTAATAAGCACACTATTATGAAAGCATAATTACAAGATTTAAACATTGTGTTCATTAATATGTATTAAAATAGTAAACACATTTTAACTTGTAATAGTATTTCACAACATTACAGATTTTACTGTATTTTTGATCAAGTAAATGCACGCCTTTGTAGCAAAATATGACTTATGTATTATATTACTTTATATTTCCTTTTAACTGTAATGTGGATTAACTTAAACTGTAATTTATTTCTGTGATGCAAAGCTGGATTTTCAGCATTATTACTAAAGTCTTCAGTGTCACATGATCCTTTAGAAATCTTTCTAATATGCTGATTTGACGAGACCATGATATTTTTTTATCAGGATTTTTGATGAATGAGAAGTTCAAAAGAACAGCATTTATTTAAGGAAAAAATCTTTTGTAATATAAATGTCTTTAGTGTTCGTTTTGATCAAATTAATGTGTCTTTTTTTCTTTTTTCTTGAAATTGTACTGACCCCAAACTTTTTAATGATAATATCATGTATCGGATCATATTTATTTATTTAATTCAAATTGTCTAGGGTAATTGAGTATACATCACATATAGAACTTAAGTTTTGTTGAAAATAATAACAGCGTTTTTAAATGTTCTTGATTTCTTTCTTTCAGCTCCGGGTGTCTCTGGGTATGCACACCCCTTACCCCTCTCCCAAATGTGACCCTTCCACACCCAGACACATCTGGATCATTTCTCATGATGAAGTCCATCTGCAAACTTTGACCTCTGACCTCAGAAAGCTGTTCACCTAGGACAGATCTCCCTGACTGCTTTGCGCTGGGCTGGGAGACCCCTAGCGAGGGGCACGGGCAGTAGAGGTGAATCAAGACCCGACTGAGAGACTGTGTGTGTTTTTAACTTCTCCTGTGATTCTCACACACACAGTCCCTTCTTATAAAATAAACAGCCATCATCTAGACTTCACTAGACTGGGAGAAACCATTCAACGACAGCAGTAGATGAGACATTCCTAGGTCTTGAATCATTTTATACATTGTGACATATCAGATCTTTGTTGGTGTTAAACTGAACGTCCCCTTGATTTTGTTTTGACATTCCCAAAAATGACAAATAAGCATATGAGTGGTCTGTGCAGGTTAATTGGTCACTTATTACCACAGATTACATTTTTACCTGCTAAAATATGGCCGGAAAGCTAAATATTGACCTTCTGAGAGAACGTACAGCTCTTAAAACCCCATATACACTCAGATATTTACACTGTTGCATTGGTTGTGTATTTAAAGCGCTTCTAAAAGCACAAAGGAGGGGAAGGGGAAAAATAAGCATCCATTCAGTTCTTGTCATTCGGTCGGGCACTATCTGGTGCATATCAGATGTGTACCGCCTTCTCGGTCTGGCTTGGGTTAGAGGTTATCGTCTAACTTAACCTCACCCGTCTTTCTGCGCAGACCTCCTACCTTCAGATTTATTGAAATTAAGGACAACAAATCTTATTAATTTTGTTGCAATTTGCATTTGTTTGGAAGACGAATAGAAATTAGTGCTGTCAAACGATTAATCGAAAATAAACATTTTTGTTTACATAATATGTGTGTGTACATATTATACATATTGATACACATACCGTATTTATTTTGAAAATATTTACGTGTGTGTATTCATATATACATAATAAATATACACAGTACACACACACATTATGCAAACAAAAACTTTTATTTTGGATGCAATTAATCGTTTGACAGCACTAATAGAAATATAAAATAATACACTTTTTAGAGATTGGTGGTTTAAAAATGCATTTCACGAAATGCCAAAAAAAAAAAACCTGCATACAAAAATAATAGATTAAATTTAAGCTTTTGGAGTCTGCATGGGTGAATCTCCCAAAAACTCAAAGACATGTTTAAATCATATTTCACCTTGAATTTAAAATAATGAAATTAGAGATAATGTTTCCTAAAGAAAATAACGTTTACTTTAGGACAATTAAGATTTTGGAAATTTTGACTTTGACAATTAAGCACATTTCCTCCTAAATTTTCACAAAAATAAATGATTCTGATTTTAAAATATTTTATTATTATATCATAGTAATGCAAATAGGATTTTTTTTAATGCTTAATGTTCAGATAAAAAATGTCACAATGCATAAAAAAAAATTATGATAGCAAAATTTCTTGTGATTTCTTGAGACATTTCTTTGTGAGATTCAACCCTGTTATTGAGTTAAAGTTACTTAAAAAGTGTACGCCACAAGTTATATTGTTAGAATGGAAGAATATTTCTGTGCAGCAACCAGCTCAGACCCTTCAGACTGCAACACGATTAATCTTCCACTGTAGCTGTGGTGTTTAGTCGTGCATATTTTGGGTTGATTTGTTCGTTGTTTGCTCTGGTTACCCGTGACAGGGAGATCTAGAGGCGATGAGCGGCGCAGGGCCCCGTTCCCTCAGTGACATAATCATTATGCACCACAGACAGACCTGTTTTGATCTGTTTTAAATACTGTCTACGTGATGTGTGGTTTTTCTTTTTTTTTTTTTTTCCTCTGCAAGTGCACTTTTTTTGACTGTTTATATACTGTACCTACAGAATTGTAAAATTTATAGTAATTTAATGATATTAAATGAGAGAATATTGTTTGAGGAGTGATCATTCCTTACTAAAGAACAACTGAGACTAGTCTGACACCATTTCAGCGGCAAGGAGTCGTCTTTCCACCTCAGCTGTGGACAAGAACATGTTAGTCGTAAATATAGGGTTGGGTGATCGCCACATGTCTTCTAGTTCAAGCACAGCCTTAACTGACTAACCGCATGATTGTTCTACATCATTCAAGAGGCTGCCTCATACTCTCATAATCGTCCGACCTCTTAAAATGCACTTAGACTGTTTCGTTTTTTTTTTTTTCTATCCATCAAAAATTTGGACTGAAAGTAATATTCCAGGGTAAATCGATGTTAAGCTGCACTCACACTAGACTTTGAGTGTGCAAAATTTGAACGGATACTGCAATGCTGGTAATATGACGTCACACTCATTTTAAAAACATAATTCAACATATATCTAAAACCAGAAAAAAATTGCAATCTATTCCAATTTACTGCAATGCCATCTTCTGGTCAAATGCGGGAATTCATTTGGCCGTTGAAGAGTTACAGCCAAGAGTTCATGTGTGACATGAGTCTTCTGTTGGTCACATGTATTCATGTGATATGAATTTGTAGAGAAGAGTTCACCAAACTTAAAGTGAAATTCGCATGCACTTGCGTTTTCTGTTTTCCGCATTCACATGCTTAACTTGTGGTCACATTTAATGTAGTTTGGCAAATTTTCGCAGGTGAGATCCAGTCAGTATAATAGGAATTCACGTAATCATGCATTTCACGCAACACGAAATTTCACGAGAAAGATTTCCCCCACGCAGATTTTTCAGCAGGTTCAGATTGGTTATGCAGACTCGCCACGTTGACGAACTGAAAACTTAATTTTAAGATTTAAAAGTGACTTCTTTTTGGGGTGTGCT
Source organism: Acrossocheilus fasciatus (assembly GCA_036784905.1). Lineage (NCBI taxonomy): Eukaryota > Metazoa > Chordata > Actinopteri > Cypriniformes > Cyprinidae > Acrossocheilus > Acrossocheilus fasciatus. The sequence goes on from CM071952.1 coordinate 8,376,947, forward strand.
TTATACATTGCTGCATTATTGACAATAGACAGTTGACATTTTTGTCTGTGAAATTTCACCAAAATTTCGCCAATGTGACTGCACGCAATCAGTGGAAGTCAAAGCAATGAAAATTGTAGCGTGACTGTATTGCTTTCCAGAAAATTATTTCAATTTTATGCCCTTAAGGTACGGTCACATTTATTGTTGCGCTGCAAAATTTCGCTGGCAAATTCCATGAATTTCAACAGTAATCTGTGCGATTTGAGTTTCACGCAAGTGCAAAAAAGTTCGCCAAGCAGATTTTGCTCATGTTCAAGTTGGTCGATAACTGCTTTGTTTGAAAGTGACTACTGTGTGAGCTGTGCTTTATACATCGCTACACTATTGACAAAAAGGACCATTTACGCAAAATTGCGGTAAAATTTTCCGGACAAAAAAAATGGTCCATTTTCCATTACCTGAATTTGATCATGCCTAGCATTGTTTTTTTCTACATGATTAATTGACAGCATGTTACTGATGCTGCCCAATGTATTTAACCTGGAATATTCCTTACGATATTAGTGGGTTTGAAACTTTAAATTTACAGGGCGATGCTTTATGGTCCCATTGAAATGTGTTAAACGATGTAAAGAAGGGCGATCACAATTATCGTTGCTCAGCTAAATTTAATTCGCAGTTGATTTTGTTTATTTATTCGCCGTTTTTTGACGATTCCGCCAGGAGAAATTTACTGTTCAGCTTTTTTTCTTTTTTCCCTTTTTTTTCTGTGTGTGCGAAATCCATTCATTTGAATAGGAATCCACTCGATCGGGAATTTCACATGATGGTGATAGATTTCCCCACGCAGATTTCGCAACTGCTTCAAGCTGTGTGGTTTGAAAGTGACTCCAAATGTGAGCACCATTGACAGTAGACAATGGATGTTCTTTGTCCACGAAATTTCGCGAATGTGACCGAACCTTTAGTAGAGCACCACTACTTGAGCCAGAAGAAATTCAATGGCTTATGCAGTGGAGTTTGGTAGCATTTCATAACCAAATATCAATATGGAAATGCATTTGAAGAGTAGTTAAAAGTACTGCATAAAACCAGTTGTTGCTTAGTAACCAGTGTGATTTGTTCATTCATAAATATTGTATATCTGAATCATCTATGCTGTAAATAAGATTGAATTTGTTTATCGGAGTGTTTTGGGGGAGGGGTGCTTGTTCATTTTAAAGATTAAGGTTATAATAAAGGTTTGCTTGTTTTTTATGTTGTTATGTGAATATGTCGTCTTTCTGTGGTCTCTGTTTTGTGTGGGAGTGTGTGACGGTGAGCAAGTTGCCCTTTCACTTTTCTTTAACAAATGCTGTTTATTCAAATTAGTATCCAATTATCTCTATTTCTATGGTGACAGATGCATAAAACTTACATTAACGAGAAATTTAAATACTCCAAACCCTATGTAACTATTTTAAGAGGTGGCGATTTCATATTATTTTTACGGAAATATGATTTCTGTATGAAGAAAAAAAAAGCAAGCATGACGGTCCACCCCTAAACCTAACTGCATAGGCATTAAGCAGATTATATAAAAACACTTTCATACAATATTTCATACAAATTAGCCACCAAAATGTAAAATTACTAATTGCTATATGAGTGTTGCATACTCCAGCAGTTCAACTGAATCTGGTTTGGAGCATTAACTAGTTGAACATCAGGTCTGTAATTAAACTGGTTTTGAGAAGATTTAAGAGAATTAGTAAGCTAGCTCTCTCTCTCTCTCTCTCTCTCTCTCTCTCTCTATATATATATATATATATATAATATAAATATAGTAATTCTTATTATTAGTTTTAGGTATTGGCTATTATTAAGTAATACAACCTAATACAAATTATTTTCTCATGATCAATTCTACCAATCAATTATTTATTTTGCAGTAAATGTAGTCACATGATTTTGTGTAAATCATCAAGACCTATACAGTGTTAAATGTTAAAACATTCATTTGTCATTGGCATTTTTATTAGTCTCACAAAACACATGCAACAGATGCAAACAGATTAAAATGCATTAAATGAATTTTTAATTTACAATTTTATTGCATGAATTAAACCGTTTTAAATGTCTATTAATGCATCCATTTTAAGTTGTTTTTTTTTTTTTTTTTTTTACATTTTTATGTGTAAATTATTAAATTGATAACTTTTTCCTTAATTCAAATTAAAGTGCCGCTCCTGGTATATGAGGCTGAGGTTATTAGAAAAAATAATTTTCACGACTTTATATTTTAAAATTTGCTGTAAAATAATATAAAACCCAAATTCATATAGATTTACATTATACATTCATTTTTATTTAATTTTTTGGGGATTGTGCCTATACTCTCCGCTGCCCATTTCACTTAAAATCATTTTCTAAACCCGTCCGCGCTGTACACTTCCCTCCCATCCTTCACAATCTCACCTGCAGGTGTCAGAAAGATGGATTGTATGTCAAGGTGGCAAATAACAGGCCTACACGGTAAGATAAAATAATAAAAAAATAAGTAAACCTTTTCCCATATTATATATATATATATACTTTTTCTCTCTCTCTCCATTACACGGGACGCCTCGTGCTTAACGCGGTAAGAAATATCCCTCTACTAAGTAATCAATCACTCGTAATTACGCTGTTTATCATTAACTAGTGACCTGGTCAAGTATTTGCATAATCGTCAGCATCCGGTAGATGGCGGTATAGTACATGTAAAAAACGACTCAACGCAATATCACTGCATGAAGTAGTTTTAATTCTCTTTATTTCACCTTTATGGATATATACACTGACAGCAACGCACACGTGAGAGTAACACCACTTACATCAACTTTTACTCTGCAATCTCACAGGGACAAATACGCAGATCTAGAATAATCTAAGGCAGAAGGGACAAAAAGAAAAACAATATAAAACACACACATACAAAATAAAGACAGATTCTCATAGAAACTCATGAATCGATCTGTAATGGAACGTTTCAAGGCTGAGCAGTTGCCATAGAGCTCTTGGCTCGAGGGAAGCGGCGCCACAAAAGGGGAAATTAAAAGTAGACCATCTTTTGTCATTTTCCCCCTGAGTTCCATTCTTCCACTCAGCCTTGTTCTCTAAAGCGCTCGCTAATCGCTGGCTCGAGTTCTCCATAAAACCAACGGACTTCAATGCAATTACAACGAGCAGAAACTGAGTGTGTTTAGATGCCTGGAATGACTGGTTAGTTCATAACATTTACATTTAAAATAGATGCATATATAATGTAGGTATATGTACACAATACAAAACAACCTTCACAGACTCTTAACATTTGATTTGAATATTTCATTAACTGAGCTGGACACATCTGGGGAAGATTTATTTGATAAAATCAAGTTTTATATATAGTAGTGCAGACCTAAGGGTTTTGCGTTTTCAGGACCGGTGCTTCCGTGCCATGGCAGATTTTGGCCGGCGTGATGCTATTATCTGTGTTAGTGTTAATGAACGGGCTTGGAGACATTGAAGTCTACTGTGCTATAAAATTGCTGAAGTATTCGATTCTGGCTATGCCAAAGAGTAATTAGAGCAATCACCAGGGAGGTTTCATAGACTTGCAAATTTAAACAGAATGGCAGCATCCTTCATCGTGGACGTGAAATTTAAAGAAAAGGTGAAATGTTTGTGGATGTATTTCAGCAAGACGACATCCATACGCGACGAATAATATGGCTTGGCTGCAGCAAGGGTGGGCGGAGCCTGTGGAGGTGGGCGGAGCCTGCAGCAATGGGGGGGTGGTTGATTGATTGACAGGCTCGTTACTCCAAAGACTGCAACATGAGGAGCTGCTTGAGCACCTTCGTCTGGCTGGTCTCTCTGATCTCTCCTGCCAGAAACATCTCGTCCACCACAGTGTACACCTGAAACACGACAGCAACCGCGTTTCTAACAGTTCATTTTAGAACAGTTCATTCAAAAGCGTACCTTACCATATTTGATATGCAAAACCTCTAAATTATCAGCATGATCATAACTTCCTGAAAAACTTTTTTTTAGCAAGTAAACAGCCTTTTAATATAATAGTAAAACAGCTCACATGTCTTTTTGCTGTGAAATCATTACTGCTATTGAAATATTGTTAACCTCATACTGGACTGAATCAACTTTAGGTTCACTTGATTATCCTTTTTTTTTTAGAAAAACCATGTTAAAATGTATTGAATATATAATGTCAGACTTTTAAGGCATTTTTATTTAACTGTGTAAATAGTCTGTTATACTATTATAAAGATCTCTCTCATTTAAATTACAAGCAATCAGAATTTCATGATTTTGGCAAATAAAAATTGTGCTTTTGTCCTACTTACAGTAAATAAGATCTCCATATTTTACACAAAGCCATAAAAGCCTGATGTATCAAATATTTTGTCTAATGGTTTAGTAAATTGTTCCATTTTAAAAAATCTGATATTTCTGACTCTTATTTCATAAAGTAGGTTTTACAGGGTTAACAAAAACCAGATCTCATCCGCGTGGCTTTGGTGTGGGCCACTGTTCACGCAGCAGGCGGATTCAAAAAAACACATCAGGTAATTAGCGGAGCAGAAATCAAATGCAATTAACTCTGGCAACTTTTTTTCTATAATTACTTATGGTTTTCCTACAGCGGCAGCCTCTCTCTCTCGTGCTGAATGGATGTGGATGTTCTTAATTGTATGACTGTGGTAATTATGCATAAAATACCTGTTGCCATGGAGCTGCATTGCTGCTGAAACAGAGATAATTACATCTTTTTCTCACACTAGTTTTTGCTGCTCGGGCCCTTTTTCAGCTCTTCTAAATGTTCCTCTAACTGAAAAACTGCATAGATAGATGCAACCAAGCATTTACCTTAACAATAACGCCTCTGATTGGTTAAGGCAAGTCATACTGAATCATGTCACTGCATTTTTTTTTTTCATAAATACTTTTATTTATCAAGAACACATTAAATTGATAAAATGTGCCAATAAAGAAATGTATAATGTTAAAAAAGATTTCTATTCAAAGTAAATGTTTCTTGATGAGGAAAACAGGATATTAGAATGATTTCTGAAGGATCATGTGACACTGAAGACTGGAGTAATGATGCTAAAAATGCATCTTAGCATCACAGGAATAAATTGCATTTTAAAATATATTTAAACAGTAATTTTAGATTACAATAATTTCACACATTATGTCTGTTTTTACTGTATATCTATCTATCTATCTATCTATCTATATATATATATACATACATACATACATACATACATACATACACACACACACACATACACATATACATATATACATATATATATATATATATGTGTGTGTGTGTGTGTATATGCATATATATATACACACATACATATACATACAAACACACAATTTTTTCATAGGGTTTAATTCTTCACTTACCTTGTAGAAATTGAAGACCAGATCTAATTCACACACATTGTGGAAATACTCGTTCAAAACCTGTGAGAAAAAAAAAAATACAGATCAGTTCCAATCAATTCAACATCTTCCCAGGATTCCCTTAACCACAGCAGTCTATCGTTCACCTCGAATAGTAGCAGCAAAATCAGTGACGGGTAGCTGTTGACCATTTTAGGCTGGTGACCCAGGCATTTGTTTGTTTTTAATCCAGTGTTATTCAGCATAGTGGGCTGCTTTGGGCTCAAGTGATGTGGGATACGATGGGGGAGTTGTTTACAGTAAGGGTCAAAGGAAGTCCTAGAATCCATGTCACAGTGTTCTTGAACTCCTGGCTGCTGGTTTCCCTCACGGCCACATTCCATTAGTCTCTCAGACACGGAAAATTACACCAGTAGAAGTGCTGTTCCTTCGCTCCTTTATTTACCTGGTGTGAGGTCTCTCCGAAGCCGTCTTTTAACGTAACCATGTTACGTTAAATGATATTTAGATTGGAATCGTTCAGGGTAAGATTGAGCATTACACTTATATTCATTAAGAACAATATAATTCAGTATCATTTTGTTCACAATATAAAGTTACATAACGCCAGTGATTTTAATGCGTTTTTTAATTAGTCATTTAGTTCCCTAAAGCCTGTGGCAGTGGTTCAGTTTTATGCCTGTTTATGTCATATATTTCTGATTTAAATATCAATTGCAAAAATTATCAAGCTTGAAAATCAGATTAATTTCAAATGATTCAATGATCTGTATCATCACGTTCCCTGTGTAGCATTTTAAATGCTTTAAAATCTTTTAGATGATAATATGCATAGAAATATTGCTGTGTTTATGATGCACTGGGACACATAAATAAAACGATTCTCTCTTGTTTCCATTTAATAGAAATAAAACAGTGGAAAACATGCTTGCTTGCTCTCAATTTTTCACTTTTTTTAAACAAACTTTACTGCTTGCATTAAACATTTTGAATCTGTTTGGTCAAAATAATGATTCTTCTTATTAGAGGTTTGGGGGGTGAATTACCCTTTAAGTCATTTCAGAGCAAATACGTAAATATCAAGACATATCGCCCATACTCAATCTTACAGTATTTCTTTTAATGACTAAAAGCGTGATTATGCTGATATTTGTGTTATTTGAGCAAGAACAAGCAGGCAATCAATGCAAAAGCACATTTATTATGCTGAACATTAAAGACCTTCATTAATGTTAATCTCCTGATGTTTCAAAGCTAACAGCCCACACTTCCCTTAAGAGTCTGCATATCTCATTTTGATTTGATGCTTAATAAAAAAAAAAAAGTGCATATAAGAGAGGTTTTTAATTATGGATTCTGTGCAGCGTAATCAATTTAGTACTCGGGAAGCGTGCTGATTACACCATTTAGCTACTCAATTGAATGCAAAACACATTAGATGATGTTATTTGGTGGGAGCTGAATATGCTTATATATATATATATATATATATATATATATATATATATATATATATATATATATATGTGTGTGTGTGTGTGTGTGTGTTTAAAAAGAGCAATAAGGAAGAGTTTACCAAAAAATGAACATTCGCTCACCCTCATTGCATCCAAAATGTAATTGAGTTTGTTTCTTCATCAGAACAGTTTTAGAGAAATTAAGCATCACATCACTTGCTCATCAATGGATGCACTGCAGTGAATGGGTGCCGTCAGAATGAGAGTCCAAACAACTGATAAAAACATCACAATGATCCACAAGTACTCCACACGACTCCAGTCCATCAACTAATATCTTGTAAAGCAAGAAAAATCCATTATTGTGACATTATGGCATAAACAGCGCTTGATCTGTGCAGATTTAATCCTGATTCAGATGAGACAACTCCTTTTTCACAGGAGAAAGCAATATTATGGATAGAGAACTCAAATTTTAAGTTAAAAATGTGTTAATGATGGAAAGTTTATAACAAACACGCACTTAATACATACGCACTAATTGATAGACTGGAGTTGTGTGGATTACTGTGATATTTTTAATCAGCTGTTTTGACGGCACCCATTCACTGCAGAGGATCCATCGATGAGCAAGTGAAGTATTGCTGAATTTATCCAAATACGCAAACTCATCTATCATTAATGGCCCATATTCAGCAAATTTTCATTTTTGGGTGAACTATTCGTTTAAAGCTAGCTCTTCATTTACCTCAACAAAGTTGTGAATAGCTTCCAGGTAAGCCAGGTTGTTGTCTGTCACATCCACACAGATGCAGAAGTACAGGCCAGCGTACCGCCTGTAAATGATCTTGAAGTTTCTGAACTGCAGAGGAAAACAATGTTAAACATGCAGGACTCCTTGATTTGTACATTTCCTGGATAAGAACTTTAAAACAACAATTTACACGTGTAATGATGTTTTTTCCAATCCTATAAGAATTATACTCATGTTTTAAAAATGAAGAGCGAGTACAAAATGTTAAAAGTGTTGTACCTCTACAAAGTTAGTGTGTTTGGCATCACGGACTGTCACGACGGCATGAACCTCTTCAATCAGCTTCTGCTTCTCATCATCATCAAACTGCATGTACCACTTGGCCAGCCTGGTCTTCCCTGCCCGATTCTGGATGAGGATAAAGCGGATCTGCACAAGAACAACAGAAGAAAACTTTAGACCTAATTCTCACAAATCATCCAATATCATTCACAGAGGACATGTCACGTGCTTTTATGCATGTACGGATAATGACAACGCATTGAACAATTTTAATAGCTCAAGATGCATGAGCTTCCGTTATGAATGTATTATATACTGTATTATTTTAATGAAGAGACATTTTTTATTTATAACAGAGAAATTATACAAAGCTTGCACCAAATAACTAGCCATGAGCATTTAGCTTCATTCATTCATTCAGCGCTATTTCTTTTCTGACCCGAGTTAGAATAATGAAAGGCACATTATTTTTTTCTTCTGGGTATTAAAGTCAATACTACATATCTATATAGTTTGATTTATGACCTTGGTCGTGTTGTTATAATCGACATATATCACACTAGCCTGTTAGCTGAGAAGAACAAACAGTCGAACTGCTCAAAATAAGTGATTGTAAAAAGCATAAATAGGCATCTGCACTTACCATTGTGCTCGGTATTTATCGTTCACGGTGGTCTGAGTTATTTCAATCAGTGTTTAATTGATTTAATTACGAAATACAGTAGCCTCAAACTGGGTTAGGTTCTGTAGCCGCCCGCTATCTTCACCGGACAGGATGCGAGCAGAGGCCGTTAGTGCTAGGAATGATGGGTAATGTAGTTTTCTAAGCTAGCTGATAACATACAAGTGTATCAAGAGATTGTACCCTTCCGTACTACAATTACAATCTTACACCGGGGTTGAACTGTCAAGGATAGCACATGACTTAAAGGTAAGATTAAACGATTATAGATGTTTGATATGACTTTTGCTGTGGGTTAGTTTCTAAATTAATAGATATTTATCGTAAAAAACTTCATATTTAATGGAAGACCTGCAAAGCGTAAAATTAATATTGATGACGGTTTTTATGAACATTAATTTCGGGGGATTCAGCCTTTACAGAACCAGGGACACATAGATAGCTTTAAAAATGAATAGACAATTATTGTACTACATTTGACAATTTGAAAGATGTCATATGTTAAAAAAAAAATTCAAATATTATTGTTTGTTTGTTTTAATGCTGTAGTTTTTTTTATACATTTATTTATAATACATTTATACGTTTGTTTATTTATTTATTTATTTTTAAATGACTTTCAATATATTATCTCTCTCTCTTTCTCACTCGCTATATATATATATATATATATATATATATATATATATATATATATATATATATATATATATATATGTATATATATATATGTATATATAAATATATATATACATATATTTATATATGTGTGTGTATATATATATATATATATATATATATATATATATATATATATATATATATATAATTTATTAGTACATTTTATTAACATGGTCTGATCTATGTTCTTTTTTTTTGTTTACCTTTATTGTATAATTGTTAAAATGCAAATGGTCAGTTCTGTCAAAAATGTATTAACAATAATGTTACTTATTATTAGGGTATTATTCTTATTATTTAACTTTTATATAAGAAGACATTATTAGGGATAATGCTTAAGTGTTACTTTACTATTTTTGATATGTCTTTTTTTTGTGAGGCTCATTCCAACAGCTTATCTATACACATTAAAAACAATAGCATCTGGAGAGCAGCCCCTGCAGCGTGAGTTCAGTCTGAAAACATGCCTCATATCCTTTTACGCATTTCTTGCCATATTTCTGGATACATCATATAAAATGGAGAATCAGATCTGTGTTACATCACCACACCTCTGTTCTGCACTTCAGCTTTTTTTAAGGGTAGTAAGTTTGTCTACTGCAGAACATTGTCCAGATAACTTGGACAGGGTCTCTGCACATAGTCAGAAGGGGGTTGGGGCTCTGATTGTTAAGAGATTGCACAACTGTGAGAGCGAAGAATGTGGTGGCCCTTGGGACTTAGAAATATTTCAGCTGCAGTCTAGAGGTGGGAGCAGAGACCTTCGCAGTTTCTTCACTTCACCAAAAGCACTGTGTGGAAGGCTGCTGTTTTTTTTTTAACTGTGTCATGATAAAGACTAACTGCAAATCTCTGGATTTAGCTTTTGTATCTGTAATATTAAAAGCACACTGCATATATAGTTTTGTAGGCCTATTTATAGATAAAAAACAGAAAGCATGATAAATTTTTATTAAACTTTTACCCCAAGAGTCTCTCTCTGATTGAACTCACAATATGATGGTGAGATCGTAAGAACTGAACAGAAACAGAGTAACAGTATGTGGAGAAAAATCTATATTTTATCACCTTGACAATAAGGTTTAAAACTGAGGTAAAATTATAACAACACAACATTTGAAGAATTCTATATAGGGAGAGTCATGGGAAATTATATTATATTGTATTATGGGGTCAACCTTAATCAAAAATGTCAAAGAAAAGTGCTAGTCAGTTGTGACTATATATATATATATATATATATATATATATATATATATATATATATATATATATACACACACACACACTGTAAAAGGTGATAAGTTGACTTAACTTAAAAAAACTGATTAAAAAATGATCATTTACTTAAAAATTTCTCAATTTTTTTTAAGTTAAGTCAACTTATCACTTTTTACAGTGTATATATATATGTATGTATATATATATACATATATATATATATATATATATATATATATATATATATATATATGTATGTATATATATATATATATATATATATATATATATATGTATGTATGTATGTATATATATATATATATATATATATATATATATATATATATATATATATATAGGGTGAAGTCAGCTAAAATGGGCCAAATAGGTTCTATAAACCTATTTTTGTGAAAATAGGTTTATAGGCCTAGATATATATCCATACAAAATCTTAACAGTCTTTTAAAATATATATAAAAAAATATATAAATTATATCTGCAAGGACTGCCTTTGAAGAGAATGCAGCAAAAGATCTAACTGGCCTTACTAGGTGCAATGTAAAGACCGACAGTATACAGGAAATGTTAAAGGGTTTTTGTGTTTTGTTTTTTTGTCAAAGATGTCCTAATCTTTAACAAAACGTTTGACAAATATTTGACAATCATTCACACATACATGCACACAAAAGACACTAATGCACAGAAACACACACCTATATAACATGATCAGTTTATTTTTAATTGCATTGTTTAATGAAATATTCCTTCAACTTTCTATTTAATGAAATACATTTATGGTGTTGTTGGTACGGCACACTAAAGAAAATAGTGTCAATTTACTGTTAAAAATAAAATGATTTCAGCTGAAATTACCTGGCCCATTTTAACTGAATGTTGTGCCGTGGCTCAAGAAGGTACCTGCTGATACTCTAACTCTTATAATTTTAAAACAATTATACCTTTTCACATTTAAAAAAATATTTATATATTTAAGAGACCCATGCTAATCTATAAAAATGTGATTAGATCTCAGCTTATTTGATGGTATTATAAGTCACTTACCAAAACGTGGCCCATTTTAGCTGACTTCACCATATATACATACATATATGTCTATATTATTATTATTATTACCCCCCCCCCCCCCAATAAATATTTCTTCAAGTAGGCTAGGTTTTATTGGCGCACCGTTGAGGTAAGTTGTCACAGTGGAACCTGCCATTAAATAGCATATTATAGGCTTTTCATCCAATTTTAAACAGTAAAACAATGTAATGTGTCCAACCATGTGACAACCAACATTATTTTACTATTATTTATATAATGCTGCTACTATAGTATAGTGTAGTATTATAGTTTTGTATTATTTCTTTAATACTTATATTTTATTATAGTTTATATTATTAAAATCATTCATTAGCTTTTATTTTTACATTTTCTGTTTTAATTTTAGTTACATTTTTAGTAACTTTGGTATGTGCTTTTGTCATTTTATTAGTTTTTTTTTAAATTTTACTAGTAAAATTAAAGTTTTTAAAAAATGTCATCTAATATTTAAATTTCATTTTGTTTTGTTTCAGCTTTATTTCGTTTAATATATTTTTTTAGATTAGTTTTAGTAAATTATACTTACCATGGTGATAACTTTTATGAAAAATACCCTTGTCCTGGGAACGCAGTTCAACCTTTCAGCGTAAAACCAAATTAATAAATAAATCCTTCATTAGAAACTTTTATACAAAAAATATTTTTAACTTTTTGAATTATTTGATTTTTAACTTTTGAATTATATAAATAAACATATAAACAAACCACACATTTTTTTGGAGGCCGACTGCCTTGACTTTTGACTCAAAACCTTACAGCTGCGGCAGCTCTCCCATCCTCTCCTCTATAGAGAATGTTTATTACTGACTAACATCTTATTTGTTTTCATAAGAAAAAAAAAACAACAACAACAATTATAACACCAGTCCTAATTCCGCCGGATAACAACATCTTTAGTTACGTATGCTGGCGTTATAATAAGTGTGTGAGCTCGCGCGCGTGTGTGCGTGCGGTAATTGTGTCCATGCGCGAGACTACAGAGGAGGGAGGAGAGACCGAGAACGGGAGAAGGGCCGCCATTATTGGGAATCTGAAAAAACACATTAACACACATTCACACACGCTCCGTCACTGAATTTCGCCTTTATGCTGGGAGAAGTCCTTTTTTCCGCTGGAGACTTGCGCTGTTCCTTACAGACCGCGTGTTGACGGCTGAAACGTGTGATAAACATGGACAACTCGAGATGTTTTGGACACAACAAAGGAAATTATAAGTGCTCAGAAACAACGTGGTGAACCCAAGGGAAGACACAGCGATACAAAGCTGTTTTTCCCTCTCTCTCCTTCAACGCCCCCTCCTTTCCAACAAGAAACAGTGATCTGATACTCCAGTCTGGTTTTTCCTCGATGCTTTTTGTCTTTTGTGCTGCGTTTGGGAAGAGAACCACGAATCAGATTGTTGAAAACTTTCAGAATACAATCAGTCATTGAAAGAAGAGATTGTATTGCGATCGGACAGCTGCAGAAGCGAAACGCCGATGTTTACGGGACTACTGCTGGACTAGTATTATTGTTATTCCTCATCTTGATGAATTTCTGAGCCGGTTTCTGCTGCTGCAGATAAAGGAGTGAAAGAGAAGAGAGAGGGAGGCATGCTGTGGTATGCACCAGTCTTTTTCTTTTCCTTCATCTAACGTTACATTTCCTAATTCCATGGGATCCTGTAAGCAAACTGGTTTGCGGCTATGCAAACTTGAGCTATTTATTGAGGGCAAACTAGAGGGGTGTATGTAGATTTGTTATTCTATTTAACTAAAACTGGTTTCCATGTGATTGGTTTCGTATTCCTTCACCTCGATCAGGAGTTTGTTACATTGCCTTTAAACGTGTTCTCATATCTGTGCTCAGAGACCCCGTCTTACAGCTGTCAGGCAGTATGTGACACGCACAAGGTTTCAAAGCAGTCTTTATGCTTTACATCTTTTAAAATAATTCCTGGTAAATGGTTTATGACAACCAAAGCCAGTAAAATCATAACCGTTGCTAGGTTTTGTGTAAACTGAGATGGGTGAACGATTGTCTGGCATCACCCAAATAAAGCACTGACGCTTTGACTTAGATCTGATACAGTGTTTATATGCACAACAATATTCAGAGTTTGTTCATATTCTGTTTATATACGACTCTTGTAAACATTAGAATGAATGCCGTAACTGGATTATGCCAACATTCCAATTTATTAAACAGAATTTTGAGTCACTTATTCAGAATGTCCAACAAATTCTTCACATTTTTGGGTAATATCACTTTTTTTTTTTGTTATTGAAATATTGAATTAATTAGCTACTGTCTAAAATGACTATAATAGTCAATGGCCTGTCAGATATTTTCATAAAATAATGCGCTTGACTTGATTTGGATTATGACTATTACATTATAATCACCTTTTTCAGAATTAAGCATTAGCCAAAATATAGGCCTAGACCTTAAACGGAAAATGGTGTGCATGTAAAAGTGGTTATTATTAACCTTGAGCCTTTTTGGAACATTGCTTTTGACGTATGGCAGTATAGTCCAGTTGTTCTCTGATTTTAACATTGTGCTTTGGTCCTAAATGACATTTTGTGTTACAGAGAGAAATGAATACTTACAAAGGTTTGACTTTGGTTGAATAATCCTCTAGCTGGTGACGTTCCAAAAACAGCTGGTAGTGACCTACTCCCTGTACATTCAGAACAGGCTGGGGAACTGGTTTGAAGCCCATTCCTGACCTATTGCACGATAGTTCAATATGACCAGAGAAGCTATTTACATACACTGAACTTTTCATAAAAAGCAGTGGGAATCTGTTATGTTCATTTATGTCATATATATCGTCGTGGGCTGAAGTTACATCAAATTGAGTAAGATACAACCCACTCAGACCCCTGGGTTTTCAGACCCCAGATGTTACAGTGTTTTGCAGTAGGAACTAGCAAATTTCATACTTTAAGGCAATTAATTGGCCAATGTTCAATGCTTGGAGATTATTGGCATGGCTGATATCTAGCTGATTAATAGATGTAGTTTAAGAAGTAGAAGTAGCTGATTAATTTTTGATATTTCAAAAAATTCGTATAGTTTGTGTTAATATTGTCTAAAATAGTGCTGCTTGTGTTAGGCTGTTTATATATATATATATATATATATATACACACACACACACACACACATTTTTTAATTGGAAAATGAGATTTCAGAATTACTAAATATCCTATGAATTGACCTGCATGGCTGATATATTGATATCGGTGCACATGATACGCTTACCAATCCTTTTCAGATTATTCTTTATCTAACTGTCGTAAATTCCTGCCTATACGTTATCAGGCACAGTCCAGTCCACATATTTCAAATTGGTGTTTGTGTGCTGGATGACTGCTGTTCTACTGCTCAACATCAGATGTGCAATAGATTAGACTGTGGCCCTTAGCTGAAACCTTTTAGTGATGTGTTGACTTCCAGTATTCAGGGGCTTCAGTTTAAACCCCCCCTTGACAACGTAATATCAATTGAATCATACTGATATTTCTTCAGGGAAGACTTGATGCAGCTTGGAAGATGCACAAGAATATCAGTGAGTGCACAAGTCAGACGGTGAGGAATTTGTTGAGGATCCATGATTGAGTAAAAGTTCATCAAATCAGGAATGAACGATAAGGGTTGGAATGTCTGTTCTGTCAAACTCTGGGACCATTTCCCATCGGAGTATTGGCAGAAAAACTGATTTCAGTTATTATTTGGCACTTTTACAGGACATTTGAAGGATAGTTCATCCTGAAATTAAAACGCTGTCATCATTTACTCACCATCACGTCATTCCAAACCTGACTTTTTTTCGTCTGTGGAACACAAAAGGTGATATTTCAACACACTCCAAATGCCATTCGTGACTATTTTATGTTTTTACATTTAGTGGCTTAATTTTATCTCATTTTTACGTTTCAGTCTGTTTGCGCCCAACTGACAGTTACATTTAGAGGTGGGCCTTCATGCTTTTTTCTAAAAATTATACATGCGATACAAATCACTTTGTACGAAATCACCATCTCCAAATAGTGCACCGAATACATTTTCTCATGAGTTTGGATTGGATAGTTTGAAATGAAAGCCAATGGGGTCCAATGTTGTTTGGACCCTATCATTCTTTAAAAAATAGCATTTTGTCTTTTTGTGTCAGTCATACAGTGGATTATGGATCGACATAAAAGTGAGTAAATGACAGAATTCTTGGGTGAACTAACCCTTTAAGATATTTGTGCCAGATAAATTGCACAAAGAGTCAGTAAATGAACATTCTGTTCATTTACTTGGTTGTCTGTGAGTAAATATCACTTGTGAGTGCTTATCATCAGAAGTGGCAGTTTATTCTCTTTTGGTGGCTTGCTGGAAGTACATTCCTCTGAACAGTGTACTTGGATGGCATGTGCTTGTATTCCTGTACATGCTTAATAAAGCTCATACTTGTTACACTGCCTTCCTGTTACAAAGCCAGAACTTTAGACACTCTGAATTGTTCAAGTGAAGCATGTGTTCTTTCCTATGATCTTTCATTTCTGAACGCAGACCCCACGACCCCTCCGAGCCCCTTAGCTGAAATGTGAAGAATGCAGGAGGATTCAAACTCTTTGGGCTTCAAGCACAACTGCCATGTTTCTCCTCCCCTTGCATGTGCTCTGAGTAAAGGTTAAACGTTGAATTTGCTGATGGTTTCACAGTGAATTTTTTTTAATAAGGTAGATCACCCAAAAATGATAATTCTGTCATTTACTCACCCTTATGTTGTTCCAAACCTTGGCTACATACTTTCGTTGTATGGAAAAGAGCAGCCTGGACATTCTACTAGATGACTGCTTTGCTGGACTTAAGAATGTTTGGAAAAACATGAGTGAGATAATGATGACCGAATTGTCATATTTGGGTGAGTTTCACCCATGACTGCTTTGGAATTCAGTGCAGAAACTGAAGTGATTTGTTGTTGTGTCTTGTCTCCATAACTTTGAACAGGTAGACAGAAGTCAGAGAGACGTGATTGCAATCTGTTGTAGGAGCGGCTTTGCTTTCCCAGAATTCACAAACATTTTGAGCCAGCCGATGGAAAGGCTTGATAAACGTCATGGGCTTATGAGAGTTTAATCTCTCATTCCTCAGCACCGTTCACCTTATCTCGCATATATATATATATATATTTCAGCTGACATGAGCCAGTCACCTTCTATGCAGTCCAGTCCAGGCATCGTATGCACTATTTTGGAGCCGCAGCGGTAGATTTGGCCGTAATAAGCGTGATATTTAGTCATTTGTATTTGACATTAGTATTAATAGGGACATTTGCTGGACAAGCACACCCTCTAAATGCTTTCCACCTTTGCTAATATATGTGTGATTTGCACGAACAGAAGCGTCTGTGATCTATCTAAGCCCTTTTGCTGTGCCTTCAGCGCTAGCCACTATTCATCTGCCAAATGTCTGGCCCATAAGACCTGTCCACTTGCCAAACATTGCAGAAAGGGTGATTGGTAATTTAATCCTCCTCATTTATTTTTCCAGTTCCATTTTCTCCTTGAATTCAGCATGTCACGACTGAATAATTAGTTGAGCTTGCTAAGGCAAGCATCACTATCACTATTGCTCATACTCTTAGGGTTGGGATTTAAACAAACCTTTAGCCTTAGCAACCACCCTGAGACAATGTTGGGTGTATAGTGTTGCCACAAATAGCAAAGATTCGTTTCTCATTTGTAGCATTGTTAGTTTTGAAATAATGTAGGGTTTTAGTGATTAAGTTTAAAAAGTTAGTGTGATAGTTTTCATTTTATCAAGCAATATTTAGAAAATCAAGTCTGATTTGGGAACGAATCTTTTTTTTTTTTCAATAAATCAGTTTGTTGATTTCACATTAATGAACAACATGAAGTTTAAATGTAGAAAGTTACTTTTGCCATGTATTTTGTTTTATAACTAGCTACTTTCTTTAAGCTGTCTTTTAGCTTAGCTTATAGCTAATTTTCCAACCAATCTGAACACCTTAGTAACCACATAATAAAACGTTGGCAATAATTATGGACCAAAATAAAATTTAACGAAATGAAAGTTTTTATTACGTCTATAATTGAAACGGAAAATAATGTTTTTCGTAATTAAATTTAGATAATTGAGCGCAGTATGCTGTCCATAGTGTAGTTTTCTTGCAATATGCCGCCTCTGGATATTTCAGCGGAAGAAATTTAAAATTTGTCACGTATTTTACAAATTGTAGGTATTGCTACTCTACTATTTTTGGTAATTGTGAAGTGGCTCCACACTGCTGATATATTCGTCCACCCGAAAACTTTGGGTTGCTGATGTTTGACTACATGGCAAACTACCTCAACACTCTAGCATGCTAGCAGTGAGTTTGCACAGTCAAGTGCGGCTTTCTAATGTAAAAATGTAGTCATGTCCTTGCGTTAATTATATCCCAAGATTGTTTATCGTAAACAGTGTTTGGTTCCGATGTCTGTTCTCTTACAGAGGAATCTGAGCTTTATTTAGGCTGCAGTCTTTGTGTTTGTATGGAAAACAAGCAGATGGCTGAGATGTGGCCGCTACACGCATTGACCAGCTATGGCACTGTGACACAGTCTTACTAGTTTCCACAGGATTGTTATGTTTCTCAGAGTGACCTAAAAGTCATATTAACGCAGGCAGTCGTTGTTTTGAGTCGATTTGCCGCAAGAATGAAACCCTGAACGCTTTTTGAGTAGGCCTTTGTTTGATGTGAAGGAAAAAGTGAGCATGAATTGAGTTGAGAATTGGGTTGTGTTTGATAATGTAAAGAGCTAATTATAGCTGGTTTAGCATGCGTTCCCTAGATTACACCACTTCTGCTCTGAATTGCTGCCTTGTTTGAGTCTGGATTACAAGGAAAGGAAACTGGCATTTTCTAATGAGTATTCGAATTTCCATGAGGAAATCTGCTCCTAACACTCCCCCCCTTTGTTGTTTTTCTTGACATGAGGCATTTGATCATAGTGGGCAACAACGAGAGAGTCTCTGTGGGGTAAGAAATGCTGCATTAAACATGGTTGCAAATTACCCAGAAACCCCCAGTAGAGTCTAGATATCCTGGAATTGATAAGAAAAGGACTCTGATTAGAGGTTTCATTTGTGTTCAGGAGAAATGAACGCATTGTCATGGGTTTTGAGAGGGGGTGGCAACCCTCGCATCTACAGCGGGCAGCTATCTGTTGTCAGAGAGTTTCGAATAGCCCGCTATAGCACTTTGCAACAATGGCCTGTCACATTGTTTTAAAGAATGGTGTCCATGGTGATGAAGTTCCTGGATGTTCTTTGGGTGGGATGTTTGCTATCAGCAGTTCTGCTTTAGTTCAGGCTGCGTCCTAAATTGCATACTCTCAAATCAAGTCTCTATTTATTTAGCACTTTATACAGCTTGTTTCAAAAAAGCTTTAAAGTGATAAACAAGAAAATAGTGATTCAAATTAAATTAAATTCTTCTCCACTCGCTGAGTAAGGAGGCCTACTTTTGAATAAATACATACTTCCAAAAAAATGTTCTATATAGTATGAATGTGCATAATATTAGTTTAAATCTTCCTGGGAAGTTTGTATTTACAATATTGGAAGTCGTAATAATGACATCAAATGAGTTTGGTCTGTATGTACCTTTTCAACAACAAATTCAACAAACATTTTTTAGTTCTACTTTTACAAATTCATAAATAATGTGCATCTTTTTATGTTTTTATTTCATTTATGAATGTGCTGTGAATCCAGTTATATTGTATCATATTTTGCACAGGCAACTTAGCTAGTTATATTGTAAATTTAAAAACGAATAATAATTTCATTTATTTTGACAAATTGCACTGCATTTATGAAATCAGTAACATTTTAAAACCCTCAACTCTTAAACTCTGGGCTTAAAAGAGTTTACCACTCATAAATAGTTTGTCGTGGCATTCATGTGTTGAGCTCATACATGCAATACAGTTTTTACAAATACAATAAATATTTCCAACATGACTTGAACGTACCATATGAATGTAATCTGGACTAACTACATTTGTCATGTTGTCATGTAGGGGTGGGCGACATGACCAAAATTTTATATCACGATAACGATATATATAACGATATAGTAACTTTTTTTCTTTTAAAAAGGTTTTTATGATATTCAAATCTATATATCATTATTTTTTATTATTATTTCTTCTTATTAAAATTACTAAAGTGATTTAGTCAAGAGCAGTGAGAGATTTTCTAGCAATGTGCTGTGATTAATATGAATGGCAGACGGAACGAATATTGGACAGCTTCCCCTTTAAAACCGAAGTCCGGATCCAATATACTGTTACATATGCGTTTTCTCTTTCAGTGGTTTCCTCTCTCTTAAGACCTAAATCGCTGTCTTTATGAGGATGCTTGCCAAGACGGGGATTCTGACGCATATAAGTGTGTTTATGTAATCGTTCAAAGCCAATGAAGCGGCAAAAAAAAAAAAAAATGCGCGGTCCTCTCATACAGAAACTGAGACGGTGCACGCTCTTTTGTTTGTGTTTCAAAGGCTTAAAATCGGTTGTTTTAAAACTGCAGTGCTTAAAAAGGCGTGCCCATGCTACAGATGTAGTCCCTCGTTTAGGAACGAGCTCCTCGTTTTGTTCTGGTTCTGTCTCCCCTTCACGCCCCGTGGGGGTGTGTAAAGATCTCAGTCATCCAAATGATTAAAAAGTATTACCGTAAACAATGTATTTTGCGACACCACGAAATAAACGATAGAACATAATATGAAACGATAGACTTTTCATTTCGTCCATCCAATATATATCGTCATATCGCACAGCCCTATTGTCATATGACCTACCTGCGTCAGTTACGTCACTTCACTGCCATTCACAACTCCTCTACAGTGGGATAGTAAAGTGTCCGTTGGATGAGCACTTTAGAAGCTCACCGGATATAGCGTGTCATTTGGGAACTTTTTGCCTGCTGTTTTATGAATACTGTGAATTCAGATTTACTACTGTTTTGCTATCTAGTAAGGAAGTGTGCAATTTTGGATGCAGCCCAAGTGTAGGTATCAATGCACAAAAGCTCTCATTAAATGGTTTGGTAGCGTTATATATCCATAAAGCAGCCTCCCAACCCTTTCCCTGGTGCCTGTTCCCAGAAACTGCATTGGCTCGTGTGGATCAGCAATGTACATTCTGTCAATAATCAGTCTCTATGCGGTCTCCAGCCACTCCTGTGGCCTTGAGTGCAGCTCTCGGTGACTCAGCATTTTACCTACAGATGAGAGCATCTGTGAAACGAGAGAGAGATAGGCAAAAACCGAGCAAAGATGGCCCACAGGAAGAGCTTTCTGTAACATTCAGGAATTTCACCTCCCACAGACATGGCGGCCTCCCGCCAAACTGAAGCTATTTCTCCTTGCGTCTGTATTTCTGGGCTTTGGGTATGTGAGTGTTTGGTTCACACCAAGGCAGAGAAATACGAGTGGATCGTCGCCACGGCCTCCTCCCACTCGCCACAGTTCTTTGCTTTATGTTTTGGTGTCTCCAGTGTTTGCTGTTTTTATATTATAGGGAAGAAAACACTCGGCATGTGACTTCCAAAAAAGACTTTTTTTTTCGGTCTCCCTTCTTTGTTTGACTTTTCAGCCTCCGTTTCCTCTGGAGTTGCCCTTGCAGTTTTTGTCGCTACTTTGCGATTGTTGGGATTCCCCTCTTTCCTTCAGCCATGCTCCGTTTCCTGCAGGATGTCCACCAGAGATGCCCCTGGTAGGGGGTAAGTGAAAAAACAAGGAGAGAAGGGTTGTAGACTGCCGTATGAAAGGGCTTAGCTGGATGTTAGGCCTCTCTGTGGGGGATGAACATTATTACATACCTCTGTTCCTTCGGCTATAATTTGCTAACGGTCAACGGATCATCAAAATTAAAAACGTGTGCTTCGTTTGGCATCCATTTTATGGGTCAACGATGTGCTGCTCTTACAGAAATATAGTGAAAAGGCAATTTACACCATGGCTTAATTATAATCTTCTATAATGAACATGTGTTTTTTCTCTGTATTATATAATCGCATGTCAGGGTGGTGCAATTGATCTACTGAAGAAATAATGTTATTAAAAGAATGTAAACCTGAGGTGGTTTAAGTAGGCTTTATCTTTTATTATTCATTTAAAAAACCTTTACCTGGACTCATTTGATGTCAGTTGATGAGACCAACAAAGTCATGTGGTCCAACAAACATGCAGAAAAATGCAGAATAATACTCTGTCAAGGTCAACAATGCTCTTAAAATCTATAATTTTACCTTATGTAAAATAAGGCTATATATATCATGTTGTAAAATTCCATATGGTGTGACGTCTCTAAATCTTGATGACATTTATAAATTAATAATTCATGATATTTATAAAAATACTACTACTACTGTAAAAAAAAAATTGGGGTCAGTTTAATTTGAATCTTAATTGAATTTTTTTTGTGAAAAATAACTTTTATTCAGCAAGGACACATTAAATTCATGATATGTGACACTGAAGTATTGTATACCAATATATTATACCAAAACAATTATACAAATTTGAATGTTACAAAAAGTATTTAAAATACATGCAGTTCTTTTGAACTTTTATTTATTAAATAATCCTGACAAAAAAAAATCTAAATGTATCACAATTTCCACAAAGATATTAAGAAGCACAACTTTCAGCATTAATAATAATGTTCATAGAAATGGAAATGCTTCTTAGAATAATCAGCATATTATAAAGTAATAACTTGTTAGTTTTTTTTATTAATGGTTACACCACATAATTGAGCTCCAAAGAGCACAAGCAGGTGCTCGTATGTGAACCTTCCTGATTATGACTTCATCAGATAAAAAGAAATTACATTACATTTACCGTTTAGAAACTCTTTGATAGCTTAAACTGTGACTTGCATTTCCACCTGCCAGGCAGAAACGGAGGGAGAGAGTCATTGCAGTGTAACGTATAATTAGATATGGCAGGTTTAATCACGAGAAGATGAGCAGTCATGAGAGAAGGGGGTTTGAAAATGCCCAAATGTGTGAACGAGTGAAGGCATGAGTTCCTGCAGTGGCCCTCTAATCACACTTCCCTCTTCCCATCTCTTTACGTCTGTGCTTAAACTCCGGCAGGCGCCCAGGGTGCCGGAAGGCCAGCACCTTGTCAGAAGCTGTTAGATGAGGCTGTCTGCTCGCAGAAACTTCGTTACCATTGCAGTGGCCTTTAACACTGACCAGTGCTTACTGAGCGAATTCAGTCACCACAAGGGTGGAGTGAAGCAATTGGCCGTCTTGAAATGACCTCGGAGGCAGACAGTGTTTGAATAAAATTAGGGCTGGAAAGAGAAGAGACAGTCTGAGTAATACGCACAACTGTTGCACAGGTCTCTAAGCCGCCTTGAGTTTTGGTCTGATTTACTGTTGTTCAGCAAATTTTTGTGGTCGAAATTCATTCATTTCAACAGGAATCCATGCATGAGGGAGAAAGATTTCGCAAGTAGATTGTGTGAATTTACAAGGTTGACCAACAAAAACTATTCAAAGTGACCTCTCTGAGCTGTGCTTTGCACATTACAACGCTACTGACGATAGACCATTTTTGCCTGCAAATTTTCGCCAAAATTTCGCTATTGTGACTACATATTTACTAGAATTGTAATATAATTACATAAACTACATAGCAAAATCAACAAGTCAGTAGTGTAACTGGTCTTAAGGAGGCCCTGTTCATTTTGGTTAGGGATGGGTCACAATAGTCAACTAGACAGCTGAATAGATGACAAATGTATCCAAATGTATCCATGCAGCCTAACAACCTGTGCTTAGAATGCACCGTAAAGTCTTAAATAAAATATTTATAAAGCACCCCCACTGGACAGCTTTGGCATTTAAGTGTCACATTTCAAGCATTTTTTGAGCAGTTTTATTTTAGTATTATTTATATCGTATTATAGTATTTATTTTAAATATGAATATATTTTTTATATTCAGTTTTATTGTTACAATAAACAGTATTTTATTATTTATTATTATTATTATTATTATTTTATATTATTGTTTTAAGTTTCTTCATCTAATGTGTATATTTTATTTTATTTCAGCTTTATTTTAATATATATGTATAATACTGTATTAAAATGAAGCTGTTTAAATTGAAGCTTTAATTGTTTGTAACTCCTTACAAACAAGTAAGGGCATATGAAAATTAACGAAAATGTAAACTAATTTATTACAAAAAAAAAAGTGACGTGACGTGGCCAAGTATGGTATCCCATACTCGGAATTAGTGCTCTGTATTTATCCCATCCTAAGTGCACACACACAGCAGTGAACGCACACACCCGGAGTTTTTTGTCTGTACCCAGGGAGCAGTTGGGGGTATTGAGGGTGGAGAGAGCGCTGTACATTCATCCCCCCCTCCCCCACCTACAATTCCTACCGGTGCCGAGACTCGAACCCATGGCCTTTGGGTTACGAGTCTGACTCTCTAACCATTAGGCCCCAAAACAATATTTCTGTCATGATGTACTTCACCTCATCGTGTCAATCCAAATCCAAAATGCTATTTTATTTAATTTTTTTTCAGTGTAACTCAAAAGATGCTTCTAATACTACTCCTATACAAATATAGAGCATAAATATATCATATTATTTGCCAGCTGAGGCGTAGTAAATAATGATTTTTTTTTTTTTAAAGCAAAACTTGGCATGATGATAGTCTTGGGAAAGAGTTATGCTAACGTATTGGTCATTCTTTTTTGAGTTGTGTTTTGCTGCATAATGACAAACACATCTCCTTACATTGTGTGATAAGAGAACCATCTGGGAGCGTTTTTTTTATCTGGCCAGCTCTTTCCTTATCTGGCGACAGTGCCGGCTGCTCGCTCATGAGTAAGTGCTGCATTGCTTAAAGGTGCTGGGCCTGGTGTTATCGAGCACCCCTGCAACGGCTTGTCATCTTGGTCACACTTAGCTATCGCCGGCAAGTGGGAAAGGAGCTATAAAACGAGCAGCGTCATGGCTGGGAAGATGGATGAGATTCATATGAGACAGCAAGTCAAGTGCTTCTCAGGCTGGCGGGAAAAGGGCTTTCACTTTATTTCAGCACTTCCATATGGCTTCTCACAAGAGGGAATAGATTTGTGTTTATTTAGTTCTACTTCCAGTTGCTAAATGGTTATCTGTGCAATCTGGCTGGAAATTGAAAGCTCCAGAGCTGTCGTATCATTACACCGGCATAGTTTTTCAAAATGTTAGCTGCTTTTGGACAGCAAAAGCTTGATTTGTTGCCTTTTTGGGGTCTGTCTCTGATATTTTGATCTCTTGCTCCAAGTGTAGCATTTAAAAACGATTGTAGTCGGCCTCGGTGTCAAGCAGATGGCTTGTCAGGATCCAAGGCGACACATAGGAACGTCACGACCTTTGCTTCAGGGACTACTAGACCACAAAGAACAATTACTTCAAATGTCAGGAGCACTCTCAACCTCACTCCCACTGTAATAATAGTTATTAAATTTAAGACATGTGACGGGAGAGTTATTGCACCTTTTGTGGATCTATATGTATCTTGAATCAATTTTTAGGGCCTTGTTTTATGTTGGCTTAGAGATTGAACTTTATCTGGAGAATCAGCTGTGAAGTGCAAGCAAAATTAAAAACTGTTCAGAAGGGAAATGAGTGTCTATAAACCAAAAACCCTAAGTTGACAAGCTTTGTTGAAAACCAATAAGAGGTTGCACACATGGCGAGTCCTGATCTATTGATTTATTCAGAGGTACTCATCTTCTATCATCAATTCTTCTAATTTAAAATTTATTTTTGTGGCATTAAGTAAAAAATATCAGGGTAATGCAGTTGCCATGATAAGGAAGAAAAGGCTGAAAAAATACTTTAGTGATAATAATAATGATGCTCTTGATTTCATTTTTCTTTGGCAAATCAAAGTCATGTGTTGTAACATACCAAAAACAGGAACAAATGTAAAACAGGAAATTGTATCATAAAGAGGACCCCTGCAGACCCTCATAACTGTGTGTCAAGGTCAAGAAGTTTCTTAAAATAATAAACTTTTTATGGGAAGGCGAGGTTAGTTCAGGCTGTTAATTGTCAGGTGCAACTCCCCTGAAACATAATGAGATTTATGAATTAATGTATTATGATATTTCGAAAAATCTAATTCAAAAACTTGAATTTGAAAATAACGTTTAAGATGTGCAGTCACTTTTTTCATAGTGTGAAGGAAAATGTTATTACTTTAACTTGGTGGTTACCAGTGTTATGGAATTATTTTTAATTAGATTTTATTTTTTGTTTAATTTAACCATTTTTTATATTTCTATGCAGCTTTAAATTATATATTTCTTTTAGTTTTAGTATTATTAGTACTTCAACTTAAACCCATTTCATTTCAGTCAGTTACCAAGGCAACATTTCTAATTAACGTTTTAGTTTTTTCATCAGATATTTTAATACTTTATTGTATTTCAGCTTTATTTTAACTAAGGAAATTATTTTCTTTGGTTTTAGTTAACAATGACAACACTGGCGGTTACACCACATGACACTCAATTCATTAAATGATTTTCAAAACGATATGAAACCAACGTGAATACATGTTTTAAATGACATTCTTAAAACATTTTCCTTATCCTCGACACACATTGACAGCAGAACTCAAAACATGGTCAGGGTTGTGCAGCAACATAATAGCTCTACTAGACACGATATGCTGTTGTCAAGAGAAGTGATCTAAATAAGAATGAAGAATGATAGTTTGTGGTTTTGATGAAACAACATGATGAATTTCAGGGGAATGCAGGTACCTTGTCAGGTAAAAGCGCATTAGCGGTGGAATGCAGTTGGTCCGGTATGGTCCGGCTCTTGTTGTTTTTCTATGCTGCGTATATGATACAAGAGCTAAAATAAGAGGGGTGTGCAGAAGAGGGACGGGTCTCTGCGCCGCCCGCTTTGTCTGTTGACATAACCAATCCAGATTGGATGAGTCACCATGCGAAGGCTCTGAGACATGTTGTCAACATGCATTTCTCCTCGTTACGTTTGTGACTAGCCTCCGTGTAAGCCAAACAAACAAGGATGTTTGAGAGAACGCAAAAACACACTGTAATCGCACATTTCCTGCGGTGTCCCATGGAGCAGGCTTTGTGCAAATCTACCCAAGCAAATCCAAAACCCCCTTCTCTCTCTCTCTCTCTCTCTCTCTCTCTCTCTAGGGTCAGGGGTGAGAGGAACCCTGATCTGGCCCTCGGTGAGTGAGAGGTCGATGGGAGAAATGAATCTGCGTTGGGTTTAGTGCAGTTCAGGAGGAAACCGGCCTTGGTGTTCTGTTTTTGTTTGTTGTTTTATTCGCACATTGCCGCTAAAAGACAGACGCAGGATCTGTGCGGTTTTTGCAGGATCCTGTCTGGGTCCTGGGGGAGCGTGGGCCTTTTGTTTGTTAACCATTCCCTATGGTGTGGGCAAAGCTTACAAAAATGTACCTTTGGTTTTGCTGCGATGCCTTGACCTTTGGAATGTCGACTGCAGCCGTCATGCCTCTGTTCCTCCGGCTGTGCAGCTGCTGTACACCCCACTTTGTCAATTATTAGTGGTGTTTGCTATGGCGGGCATCACCGCTTTTATGGCCCATATGTTTTCAAAACGCTAAGTGGTAGACTTTTCAGAGTGTCTGTCTTCATATCTGAGCACCAGAATATCATAAAGACTTCTGGCACTTTTGACTATTTATATACTATTGTTATTATTAAAGTGTTACTTCACCCCAAAATGAAAATTTTGTCATTAATCACTTACCCCCATGTCGTTCCAAACCCGTAAAAGCTTCGTTCGTCTTCGGAAGACAATTTAAGATATTTTGGATGAAAACCGGGAGGTTTGTGACTGTCCCATTGACTGCCAAGTAAATACCACTGTCAAGACCCAGAAAAGTATGAAAGACATCGTCAGAATACTCCATCTGCCATCAGTGGTTCAATCTGAACTTTATGAAGCGACGAGAATACTTTTTGTACGCAAAGAAAAAAACAAAACAAACGACAATTTGTCTCATCTTCGTCACCGTAGCGGCA
Organism: Acrossocheilus fasciatus; assembly: GCA_036784905.1. Classification (NCBI taxonomy): domain Eukaryota; kingdom Metazoa; phylum Chordata; class Actinopteri; order Cypriniformes; family Cyprinidae; genus Acrossocheilus; species Acrossocheilus fasciatus. The sequence goes on from CM071952.1 coordinate 8,404,661, forward strand.
TTTTGGAGCGGTACGCTGTTCTGAGTCAGCCGCACCACACAGATACGCTGTTTTCATTCAAATCAAAGCATAAATAAACGTAGAAAACAGTGTATCTGTGTGGTGCGGCTGACACAGTACAGCGTACGCTGTTTGCTTCCAGCAGATATTCTCCAAAATGGCGCTGCGCTGACGCAGAGGAGACGAATTGTTGAATAAAGTCATTATTTTTATTTTCTTTGCATATTCTCGTCGCTTCATAAAATTCAGATTGAACCACTGATGGTCGATGGACTATTCTGACGATATCTTTCATACTTTTCTGGGCCTTATTTCGCCCCATTGTTTCACTCAGAAACAATATTAATGTGTATGAAAAATACAAAATATGAAAAATCTGTTGCTGCTTCTGGTTCATCGTTACTTTAATCAATATAAACCTTTTACACTGAAAAGCTACATACTTTAAAAAGAAACACCTAGTAGTTAAGCTACTAGATTCACTTTTTGTAGTGACAGTACTGCTTAACACTACCAGTGAGCAACCAGCTAGCACTGGAGCAACATAGCAATCACATAACACTAGCATTATGACAGCGAGCAGGGTGGGTAAGCGCCGCTCACTTTTTCTTCAGAAAATGTCACAATCGAGTTTCTTTTATTGGAGAACATTTCCGAGGGCCTGGTTTCTGGTCGTTTTTTGTTCGAAACGACATGTCCAGATCTGTTTGTCAATGAGCGACTCTCTGCCTCAGGAAGAATTTGACATTGACTGAGGGGAAAAAAAGGGAGGTAATCTCATGTATGCAGCGAGACAGAAATCCTGCACGCAGAGAGGATTGCGGAGACGGTTTTGATGGGCATTATGGGTACTTGACTACCTGCAGGGTGGAACAAGGAAACCAGACAAACCAACGAACGTAACTGGGATCAAAAGAGGAAGAGATGCGAGCACAAGCGATTACAAACAGCATATCTTCAGATCACACACTCAACAGTCTGGCGCTTTCCTGGAGGGAAACATGAGAATAATGGTGTTCGGTTAAATCTCGTAGTGTTTTTTTGTTTGTTTGTTTGTTTTTGTGCTCTCTCTCTCTTGAGTTTGATTAGAAGAGGTAAGCTAGAGTCAGAGCAGAGAGACGGCCTGCGATTGGCCGTGTTAAAGCCGGGCTCTGGCTGAGTCATCTAATCTCACACAGATCTGGACTGATGGGCTTCGGGAGAATCGGTTTGGTAAATTACTGTTGCAGGGTAGGACAAATCCCCTCTTATCTGATGTTCTCTCTCTCCTTCTGTTTGGTTCTCCCGTGTCGTGCTGCTTTGCGAACGGGTCGACTGTAGGCCCGCTGGAGTGTGCGAGTCTATGATGGTCTCGCTCGGTGCTGCGGGCTGTGTCTTCATTGGAATGGAGCGAGGTTGATGAACTGTGCTCAGCGTCCGTCCACTGATCTGACAAATTGGCATAAGCCCTGATGCATGAATGTGCAAATTATTACAGATCCTGTTTGCTTGCTTTTCTCTTCCTCCCTCCCTTCCTCAATCTATTCCTGCTCGTCCATCATCTCAAACCCTTGTTTTCTCGTCGTCCTGGTGTTTTGTGTAGATGAAGCTCCTGTCTAACTCGTTTACTCAAAAATACATTAAAATGTGTTATTACCTGCAGTTCAGAGCTGGTCTCAAACCACTCCAGACGATTCACTCGGTGAGTGAGCTGTTTGAATGATTCGGAATGAATCACTGACTGAGTCAGAGTGTTTTGCTAACCTGCTAAATTGATTCGTTCATGTTTTTAATTTCTGAATCAAATAAATTAAAAGTAAAAATGTCAGGGGGATATGACTATCCTGATAACATACTGAAGAAAAATGATAAAATAATAAATTAAACTTAATCTTGCATAATCTTTTATTATTGTTTCTTGTAAGAATAATTAAACATTAACCATTCTTAATACTGGAAAATATGTTTCTCTTAAAGTCATAGAGAGGGGTCCTGAAGAACATGCTGCTGTCAATCATATAATTTGACCATTTGTTTCAAATTATATTACTCCGTAATGATATTTATGAAATGATAATACATGAAATTCTTAAAAAAAATACTTATAAATTTATTCAAATATGTTTTTGAAAATAATAAAGATGAACTGTAAGAATTCCTGTTAAATTTATGGTAAAAACTGGCAGTTGCGGCTGCCAGAAATTTACTGTAAAAAATATGGTGATAATGTTTCAGGCATTACGGGATTGCGCATTGATTTTTTTTTTTTACAATTTAAAACGGTATATTTCATTAAGTGATATGTTAAATACTTAAACTACCAGAATCTACTTTTTACATTAAAATGAATTGATAACTACCGTAATAATGCAGGTGATACATGATGATAAATGAATAGAAAGACAATAGAAATGTAATAGAAAGCCACATGATGATGAATCATATATAGACGTGTACAGGGTCATACACACAAAGGCAAAACAAGGTGACACAAGACACTAAAATAATGCAATATACGTGAATTAAGTAACAATATATACAATGCAAAATCCCCATTGTAGAATATTGATTGAACAAAATTAAAAGAAACAAAATTATTTTTATAAAAGTGTTTTTATTATGCAGAGACTTCTTGTAATGTCATTGTTTTTTTGTTTTCTTGCTAAAAACATTAATTTTGTAAATTATAAGTATTGTAATATAATATTATTATTATTTATTTATTTATTTTTTACTGAATCACATTAATTATCTTTACTTATTAATTTTGACAGCATTTTATAGTAAATTATATTTTTACCAAGAATTACAATTTTTGTACCGTGTTAGTATGCTGTATTCAAGATGTATAGAAAATGTTAATGGTTAAATGTTAAACTCTTCTTGAAGTTTGCATCAAAGTATTTAAAAACCCTATGAAACATGAACACAACAACATTTTTTAAACTTGGCACATGTGTTTTAAAGTACATTTTTCCTTTTCTTTATCTCATATGCCACTGACCTGAGGATGTTGTTTCATTTTAGCTCACACTGTAGCTCCCTATCTGATTGAATGGCTTACAGTGATCAGTATAATGGGGAAAAACAGAGAGAATACTGATGGTGTAGGAAGTGTTATTTTCATTTGTGTGGATGAACCGGACAGACCGGTTCACAGGAAGCAGCTACTCCTGGTTTCAGCAGGGCTGGGTGATGTCAACAGGTATCGTCCTACTTGAAGCACTATGGCATCTGCATTTGGGGGGGTCTCTGCGTGCCTCACCTCGCCTTGCCCCGCCTCGGAGTGAGGAATCTCTCTTAGAGCTGCAAACAGACTCCAAACCGATGACAGAGCGCTGTTAGAGAACGTGAAGCGGAGGCATAAAACTGCCATGATTATGCGTCTGGGTTAAACTACGACAACTGGCGCAAGAGACCCCGTGCTTTCCCGCCTCCGTCGTCGCAAGGTGCACCTTTTACTGCCTCCCATTTAATTGATGTAATTACAGGCCAGCTCTGCCTCGGGGTCTTTTGAATTCACCTGTTGTTGTGTGTAAATACTACCTTAGTCTAGCATTAGCATTAGAGCTCGGTGACGTCTTTGGTATGTTAACTTCATTCAGTGCTGAACTCAGATTGGCTGTGCATCACACATACTCTGGTCTTTGGCACTATGGTTTCTATGATTTGGAAAATGCAGAAAGTATTGTGGAATCTAGTCATTAAAATGGAATTTACACTTTTTTCATCTGTTTAATTTGAACAGTAAACCTTAGTTGAGTAGCATTTTGTTTGCCAAAAAATAAAATAATTATTTAAATTTAATTTAATTGCATTTTAAAAGATGAATTGTTTTATGCGTTCATTTCATTAACTCCATATCTTTTCGAAATTTTTGTATTAAGTCATAAAACAGAATGCATAATATCTGAAAAATATGATATTTTATAGAGCACTGCTATTTTAATAAATTAGAGTTTTATGAATTCTATTAATTCAACACATTTTTATTTCTATTATAATGTAATTGAACTATTAAAGGGGAATCAGAATAATTTAAAATGAGAGAAAAAATGGAATTTCAGAAAAAAATAAATAAACGGATTTTAGGAAAAAACAAACAAACAAATGTATTTTATTTATTACTAATTATTAATTTATGTATTTTGTAAATTAAATGGCTTGGACATCTTTTTTTTTTAATAATTGCATTTTAAATAAATTATTAAAAACTGAATCCATAAACGAAATGTGAAAACACTGAATTTTGGGGAAAAAAAATAATAATTTGGAAAAAACAAACAAAGATAAATTCATTTTATTTGTTAAATTTGTATGACTTGATTGCTTAGACATCCTTTTTGATAATTGCATTTTAATTAAGCCATTAAAATGGTATACAGATAAATAAATGAAATTAAAAAATAAAATGGGCAACGTGTATTTTCCGGGGGAAAAAAACAAACAAATTCTTTAAAAAAAATAAATAAATAAATAAAAAAATAAATAAATTGATCTTTGTTTGTTAAAGTATTATGAATTCAATTACTACGTCTTTCTGTATAATTACATTTTAATAAATCATTAAAACAGAATCCATAAAAATTAAAATGGGAAAATACTGAAAATATTAATTTATTTTGTTAAAATTTTATAAATTTGATTAGACATCTTTTTTGATTATTACAATTATTTGATTCAAACATTAAAACAGAATCCAAAGAAAGAAAAAAAACTGAATGGGGAAAAAAACCCCATGGGAATTTGGGAAAAAAACAAAAACAAAACAGATTTCATAGGTCCCTATAGTCTCCTAGCCAAGCGGCTTGATTCCTTGTTCCCTTTCTTTCTTAACAGACCATATCATAGCATACAAGAGAACCTCCGGCACACAATACGGCTCACATCTCCGCCTCGGAGGCACAAGCGTTCAGCCAAGTTACAGCGTCCATTCCAGCTGGTTGTGTTGCAGCCGCTTGCGTGTGTCAAGCTAATCTCTGGGCAACAAAGGACGCGGAGAGGAGGAATTTGTGTCGTGCGTGTTAGGGAAAGAAAAGATGACGGGAGTGAAATCTTTTTAGCGTGTTGACAGATAAGGCTCTTCCTTTCTGTGTAGTGGCGTTTAAGCCACGGTAAGCTGATTAATTAGTCATAATCTACGGGCCCCAGACTGAGGCGTCGCTAATGAAGTTAAGCGCCCAAATCCCATCCCACTATTTCTCTGCGTGGAATCGGATGATGATGGAGACGATGGGCAGTCTTGAGTACGTCGGTCTGATGGAGGATGGATATGATTTGCAGAGTGAATGGAGGATGTGGGTGAAGTGCAGAAATTAGGAGGTTTTCTGGCTTTGTGTTTTTGAGAGGAGTGTAGGAGGCCTGTGATTTCTCCTTGTTTTAGAATGCATTAGCGGTTCGCTAGTTTTGGCAGTGCGGGACTGTATGGCAGTGGCAGGGCAGAGGGCCATGTTTTCCCCGACACTTCACCAGGGCTGTGCAGGGTGACGGTTTTGCATGCATATTAAAAATTATTGTGTGAAAAGACAAATTTTAACCCTTGCAGTGCACTTCAGTTCATTGCTATTTACTGGCATTTGGAAAATCAGCTAATGTCTTCTACTGAGAGAGTTGGACTTGATTACTTGACTGTGCTTGAATATGATTGCAATGTCAAGGATTGAGGTAGTGTTCGTTCTGTATCGCATACTGGCTTGACACTTCTGATTGGCAATTTTTGTTTACGTGCAAAAAAAAAAATAGAGACAGAAACTGAGGTAAAGGATGAAGAATCTTAAATTCAACTTCTATTTTTGGAATCACAGCTTTTATTCTCCAGTGTGGTATCTTAACAAAATAAAGATGTAAATTTATTTGTGAATGAAAAAACGTGCATACAATCTAATAATAATAATAATAATAACACAAGCCTTTATGTGTAATGCATTATAATGCGTTATAAAAGGGTATAATGCATTAGGCTATAATTATTCATAATGTGCATTGTAATACATTATATTTTGTCATTAAAAATAATTATAAGGATGGGTGTCTATCGAAATTGATAATTCTTTTTGTAATATTGACACTGGTGCCAAGAATTATGGAATTTCTATGGTATCAAAAATTTTGATATCATTAAAAACTATTAAAGCAAAAATAACTATATAGTCATATAAACGTATATATGAAGAGTTCATTGGCAAAAACAGATAACTCAAAAATTTCAAGAATTTTTTTTCATTGTGCATTCCAAACTGCAGTTTTTTATTTTTTTTATTATTTTTATGACAAAATATAATGTATTACAATGCACATTATGAATAATTATAGCCTAATGCATTATACCCTTTTATAACGCATTATAATGCATTACACATAAAGGCTTGTGTTATTATTATTATTATTATTATTATTATTATTATTATTAAATTGTATGTATGTTTTTTCATTCACAAATAAAAAAAATAACAACAAAAAAATACGGCTAACTAACACAAAAGAAACATAACATAATAAAAAAAAACATGATATTTAAAAAAAAAATAAAAACGGAGTTATCTGTTTACAACTTGAATAAACTCTTCATATTACTGTGAAATAAAATTTAAATAAAATTACTCGTATCGTGATTAAGATTTTGGTCATATTGCCTACCCCTAATAACTGAATTTAAAATGCATAGTATGTAAATTGATAAGTGTTATAATGTATTAACTGTGGTTAAAATTGTTCATGAGATTGTACAATGCATTATAATGCATTTATTTTTCTTTATGAAAATAGGGACCGACATAGCTTAGAGAAATTTATTAACTTTATTACTTATAATTTTATAAACATTATAGTAAGAGTTTATAGTAAGATTTCATGTTTATTAAAAGTATCTTGTGCACCAAGACTGCATTTAGTTAATAAAAATACAGTAATATTTTAAAATATTATTACAAATTAAACTTGCTATTTTTGAATATATTTTAAAATGTAACTTATTTCAGTATCATTACTCCAGTCTTCAGTCACATGATCCTTCAGAAATCATTCTAATATGCTGATTTGCTGCATTTCTTATTATTTTCAATGTTGAAAACAGTTGTTCTGCTTCATAATTTTAAGATATGCATTGGTTTGGTAATTTTTGGTAAAATCACAATATTAATTATAAATTTTAACTTTGTGTTCACTACCTGTCTGTGTGTGTTTATGCTGAAATATCCTAAAAAAAGGTTTGTCTTTTCAAATCTTATATCTCATGTCATTTAAATTTTTCTAATTGGCTTGTGTGGTTTATGTTTTACACTTCACAAATGTTATTTCTGGTAAGGGAGCATTGTGAGCACCGATGCTCCCTAGAATTTGTGATGCATTGTGGGATTTTTCAGGGAGCGAACGTTCCAGTGCCCTGGAAGGATTTCGCGATTGAGACAGCCCTTAAAATGTCAGACTCCCTGATCAGTGCCCTGAACAAGGGAGCTAATTGAGACGCACCCATAGTTTAACCATGGTATTTGTAGTAAAACTGTGGTTATACAAATGGTGATCAATCTGACAAAAAAAAAACATGGTTGCTACACTTTTGCGATAATAAAACCATGGTTAGTTCTCATAAGGGAAAGCTGTTTAATTATCCTTTGGTTAGCAGTTTGGCCTTCTAGTTTAGCATAACTTTTAACTGGTTAAGAATTTTTTTTTTTTTCCTACAAAATTACATATCAGATTATATTACCAAAGATAAATGGTCAATTTAAACATTAGTTTGTATTTTCAGTTAGCAAGCTAGCAGCTTAGCCTGTTTAGCTTGGCATTAGCTGCATTAGAAATGCTATTTTGATTAGCTACACTGTAAAAAGTGAAAGTTGACTTAACTTAAAAAAATTGAGGAAATTATTAAGTACGTAATAATAATAATAATAATAACAATAAAAATTAAGTGAACTTGACAATTCAGTTAACTTTTAATTATCATTTACTTAACTTCCGGGGGGAAACCCGTTGCCTTAAAATTTAAGTCAACTTATCACTTTTTACAGTGTAGAAAATTACATCACTTTATATTACCAAAGCTAAATGGTCAATAAATATTTAAATATTTTTTTTTAAATATTTGCCTTTGTTTTCTCAGTCGACCTATGGTTAGCTAGCTTAGCCTACTAGCTTAGCATAGTGTTAACTGCTGCAGAAAGCTAGAAAATGACAGATCATATTAAATTACCAAAGCTAAATGGTCAGTTGAAATAATTTGTCTTTGTGATTTTTAGCTAGTTCAATTAACAAGCTAACAGTTTAGTCTATTGATGGTAACTGGTTAAGAAAAGGTCTTTTGGTTAGCTTGAACAAGTTTTTTTTTTTTTTTTTTTTTTTTTTTTTTTGGAAATTTTCACTTTAAATTACATTACCAATGCCAAAATCCAACAATTTTCTTATATTTTGTCAGCCTTCAGCTTACAAGGACAAAGCTCAGACTACTAGCTTAGCATAATGGTAACCGGTTAAAGAAAAGCTCTTTTGATTTGGTAGAGCAAGATATCACAATAATGTGAGATAGGGAGATAAGATCTTGACATGATGCATAATGGCTACCCACTATAATCTGTTACTTGCTAGTCAGTTGGAGGTGGAATTAGTGGGAGGGACTATTTCACTCTAGAGAGCATTTGATTGGGCAAGAATCCATCTAGTGCAGGATGAGTCATCAATATTTTTGGTCTGTTTTCCTGAAAGAGAAAGTCAGTAAATTTTAGCATCTAACCGGATGCTAATTGCTAATTTTGTTAACTTTTAGATGTATACTTGCATATAAATGGTTTCATAGCTATCAGACAAGGACTGAAAGTCACAGAAATCCAAAGTTCTGTCATGAAACTCTAGATGATGCAGTCCAACAAGTCAAACTCAATCTGACATAATGACATCATAATCACATGGTGCAGCTGATTAATTCTTTTTTTTTTTTTTTTATCAGCAGCTAATGAGCTGGCTACTCAACTTTCAAATACTTGACTAGCGCTTGCTGTAGTGCTTGCAGCGCGCTTCAGAAATCCTCCTCCTTCCCCAGCTCCACCTTATAGATCTGCTACAGGGTGATCATGTATGCAATGGGGTTATTTCATCAGTTATGTGCAGCAGCAGTATTTCTTACATGCTCACAGCAGCATGTTGTGGATGTATTGGCAGTAGCGTAGCAGATCTATTCTGCCAAAACCAAACACATTAACATTGCCATGTACATTACCATCCCTCCAAGAGTTGTCATGACGGAACTCTAATTTTGATTTTGTGTGCACATCTACGAAGAGAGCTCCTGCTCTTCAAGAAAGCGTTCACCTTTCATTGGCTTTGGTCAGTTAGCCGCAGTGCACAGCTTTGATATTTGCGCTGCTTAGCTTTTGTTCACGTCAGTCACAGTCGCCTTGTGCTTTGCAGGTCCAAACACACACACACACACACCCGTCCAATCATTGCCTACAGCGACGTGTCCTATGCTAGGCCCAAAACGCATCTCTCTTCTCTCGTTCTTTCTGTGTCACTCACATATACATAGTTGAAAGAAAGAAGCCCTTATCTTCCTCACCAGAGACACTTAGTTCATGTGCCTGCATGCAAATGAATAAATATTCAGTGTCCGCTCACTTCCTCTCTCACACACACACACACACACACACACACTCAGCCGGATAGAAAAGCATTAATGTGTGTGTGAGGAGGGAGGTGCTGTCATGCAGACATGCCATGGCTGATAAATGCCGCGGCTGTGTTGTCACTGCAGTCAGGTTTGAGTTCTTTTGTGCTCAGCGTGTAGCGCCTGCACCTCACACAATGCAGCCGCCAGACGCCCAGAACTCCATGTGGGTGTGTGTTTGTGTTTTCCTCGCTATGTCTTTGTTTGTTTATGCCTGGGCAAGACCGTTTAGATAGAGCAATCATTCCGCCCTCCGCCGCTAACGCCTGTAGCCACATTCATTCGATCTGATAAAACGTAATGTTCATTTGCCTGTGAAATTCTTTCCTTCCTCCACTTCCTTCGCTTTTCTTACTTCACACAACACCGAGATGCGAGGGCTCAGTTGCTCATAAAGCATGACCCTATATCACGTAGTGATATATTTGTTCGCTGTGCTTGCTCCGCTACGTGATTTTTGTGGTAATCTTTGGATGGGTTTATGAATCCGGAATTAGTTTGGGTCTTGTCTCACATGCAATATCTTAAGTGTACGTGCACATTCCCATACTTGCTGAATGCTTATTTCACTTTATGGAGAAAATGGTGGGTCAAAAATCTTTTCTTTTTTTTTTTGATGCAGTTATTAGCATTTGAGTTTCTGACTGGTCTTTAATACTGTAGCAACATCTTGCTACAGTTCATAAAAGGGTATTAATGTAAAGATGAAGTCTTTTGCTGTGGTCAGCAACCAAGCTGCAGATGGATCTATTTGGTGTTATGAGCGTTGCCATAGAAACAAATCATTTCTGAGTCCGAGGACAAGAGTAGAATCTTGTTTTTGTCATCTTATGAATGTTAATTTTGACAGCTTGAACTGTAGTGTTCTTTTAGAACTATTTCACTCTCTAAAACTTTGTCACTTTAATTAAAATAGTGTTTAATTAGAAAAAGAAAATATTTTTTATGTGTGGGGAAAAAAATATATATATTTTTTTTAAATTGGTACTTTTATTCAGCAGTACATAAAATTCAGTAAAGTGACAGTTACAAAAGATTAGCATTTTAAATAAATGCTGTTTTGAACTTCTGTTCATCAAACAAATTCTGTTTTCAACACTGATAATATTAAATGTTTCTTGAGCAGAAAATCAGCATATTAGAATGATTTCTGATGGATCATGTGACCAAGATCAGACTAATGGCCGAATAAATAATTAGCATTTTGAAATATATCAAAATAGGTGTTTTAAATTGTAATTTTTAAACACTATTGCATATTTTCCAATTTTACTGTATTTTTGATTAAATTTTAGGGGAAAATTCTGCATGTGATTTACTAACAATGCGCACTTTAAAGAACACAGATGCAGCCAGATCATTCCCATAATCACCAGCGCAATCTAAGAGCAGCGCAAATTACCGCCTGCTTTAAGACATGCTTTTTATGGCTGTTAAATAATGGCGCACATACCAGTAATTCGACGAGCGCAAACTTTAGTAAATCTCATCGCGTGATTTATTTTAATGCTCCCCTTCCATGAATTTTGCGCAAGAAAGGGAAACTCCTACAAATGCATATTCAATAAGGTCAGGTGCAAAAATAACTGTCCACGCCTTTTTCAGTGCTAATTCTTTGTTGCGCGTCTTTAGTAAATCCTGACATTACTATTTTAATGTCAAAAGACGGTTTGCGCTGGTGAGTAAATCTGGCCCTTAGGCTTAGAGGTTAAAAAACTGTAAGCAACAGTATTGCAACAGTGACGCTTTCCTCAGCAGATGTGTTATTACTGGTTAATGGCATAAACTGCATTTTTGAAAGTTTTTATCTTGAATGTTTTAATGTAATTCACTCTGTAAATATTGCAATATTTAACCCAAGATTTGAGAAGACCAGCCAGTTGTGTTGCAACTGATATAGTGCCCAAAAAAAATCTATATTGGTTGAACTTGTTTACATGTGTAGTTTAAGATTGATGCATGCCAACAACCGGCATGATGGAGAAATAGGAGCAGGTATGTACATGCACATTTGAGCTTGAGCGGTCGAACAGGATCAGCTGTATGAAACTGGAGAGGCCCCTGAGGTATTCCTTACATCTCTCAGGAACACCGCAACGCTTGTGCTTTAGCTGCAAAAAACAGAGACTGAGCCTGCGTCTCTCTCCTCACCGAATCCTCTAGTTCAGCTTCACTAAACCACAAACACTGCAGAACACTGATAATGATAAATGATTGGCGGACGTTTAAGAGGACAATTTCAGCGGGTGCTGTTGTCTGTCTCACACAATTAGCTGAGTAATAGGGTGTGTTCTTGGGGCACGATAGGGTCACCTGAGTCAGCCTAAGCTTGCACAGCAACAGCAGAATCTCTAATGTCAATTTACTGATTCTTAATGAAAAATAACAGACCTTCTTTTTTGTAAAATGACATTTCAGTTCATGTATCTTTAGAGATGTTCTTGGTAATGGACCTATGAGTTGTAGGTCATTGCAGTGACCACAATCTAGTGTAGTCGACTGACTCCATGCCGCCTACTAAAGTGTGTGTCACTACGTATTTTCACAACTGTTTAATTGGTTAGCTGTCTGAATGACTAGTTGACTAATCAGCTTTATGAACGCCCCGTATAATCAGGCTGTTTTTAGGTTCACCTGATCGTGATCGGACACGTTTTTTAGAGGGTGTTCAACCACCGATTCAAAAGTTTGGGGTCGGTAAGATTTTTAAAAGTCTCTTATAATCACCAAGGATGTGTTTATTTGATTAAAAATGCAGTAACATTGTGAAATATCACAATTTGAAACAATTGTATTCTATTTTAATATATTTAAAAATATAATTCATTTTATGCAAAGCTTTTTTTTTGCGTCATTACTCCAGTCTTTAGTCAAATGATCCTTCAGAAGTCATTCTAATATGATGGTTTGCGGCTCAAGAAACATTTTGTATTATTGTCAATGTTAAAAAATAGTTGTGCTGCTTCATTTTTTTGTGGAAACCATAATACCATTTTTTTATATATATATATATATATATATATAATTTTTTTTTTTTTTTTTTTCTTCCCAGGACTTTTTGATGAATATAAAGTGCAAAAGAACAGCATTTATTTTAAATATTTTTTAAACTGTAAAAGTTGCTAATGTCACTTTTGATCAAATAAAGGCATCCCTGTTGAATAAAATCTTTTAATTAGAAAAATGGAAATCTTATTGTTTCCAAACTTTTGGTGTGCTCTATTTAAAAACATTAAAAACATTACCATAAATCATTGAAATCATTAAAGCACAGATGCTGAAAATATTAGAAATTTGAAAACAATTTAGGGAAAAATAATTCACATAGCACACAAAAGTTGAGTTGTTAGCTTATTTTAATCAATACTTTTGAGTATTATAGGAGTTATGCATAATCATTTATTTTGCATCAACGATCATCATATTTTTCATAACTCAAAATAGGATAATTAGGCTATGTGCTATAATATTTTTTATAAGTATGGCTAAGGTATCTTAAGGTAGCATAAGAAGGTTGCCTACTTAAAAGTGCACCTATATAGGCAGCTTACTAGGTCTCTTTCCTTAACCTTTTATCACAGACATTATTCTTTATAAAGTCTTATCAAGGCTTTAACCACAAATCAGAAATTTAAACGGCATAAGGGAATTAATGATTGTAAAACTGTATGTACTTGTCCCCAATGCTACAGGAAAGTAAACACAATGGAAAATCCAGTGGTCACCTCTCCTTCCTCTTTACTGTAACTTTGTCATGAGTCTATACTAAGTCATATTCAGACCACCAGAGGTTTTTTTCTTCTTTTTTTAAGTAAAGTGATGTTGAATAGAGCAATTACAGTTTGCCTGACAAGCAGAAAGAAGCTTATTAGAGTATGTGGAGGAGTAGAATTGTTAATCAAGATTGGATCCGCTGCTATATTCATAGAGCGTTTGAGTGGATAAATTGGACAAGCTCATAGGGGATATATGGGCATTTAGCTCAAAGAGATGTCTAGATATCAAGTGCGGCCTATTTAGTGGTGCTTTCTAAATGCAGACATCATTCATTTCCTCAAAGCCCTTAATCTTAAGTATTAAACCTCAGAGTTTAACTCGTCCCACACAGTTTGCTTTATGGACATGAGTGATACGGCAAATTGTCCAGCTTGTTGAGCAGAGGTGTAGAAGTGATCAGATGATAAAACAGGCATAAAACCCATAGACTTTTATTGAAGGAGGGAACCGAATAATATCTAGGGTTCAGAATAATAACTTTATTAAAACATTGTAAACAAGCAACTGCATAGGAGCAACCTGGCAACCCAAACACGTTGCGTGGCAAAGAAAATTTATATATAATTACCTTTTGTTGTTTGTTGGACTTAGCTTCAAATAGCTTCAAATAACACACTGAAGTAAATGTGACATTTTTACGAAGAACGGCTGAAAATCTTGTAAAATGTATTCTAAGTTAATATTGTCATGTAAAGCATAAAAAACATTTAAGCATGGCTAACTAACTAATGCATATTTTATGCGTATAAGTGCGTGCCATTTGTTTCTTTTTGCAGTCTTTTTCATTTCAGTTTTTATTCTTTTGTTGTTGCTTATTGATGTTGAAAACTTCAGCTTAAAGTATTTTCCTGCCTCGAGCCTGTGATTTTTCTGCAGTTGAGGCAATACAGGCCTAGCAAATGCTCCAGGCTCGTGGATCCAACCTCTGAGAAGAATTTCTGACTCAGCATATACCGAACTGTACATTATTAAGGCCTTTTGTAGTTGTAAAAGGTTTGGTTCTGAGAAATTCCTCTCTGTGCAAGCCTATGTTTTGTCCATTTCCTTTAACCTTCAGATTATTGTTGTGTCGTTTCTCTAAAGTTCCTCATTTGTGCTGCTGGATGCAGTAATGGATGAAAGTGCACTTAGGGCTCTGCTGCTCTCGTTCTCTAGCCATTTCTGCCATAGCGTTTGCTCACAAAGTGCAGTCAGAGCAGTGGGTTATCTGGCCTAATTCGTTTATTCCTTTCTTTCCGGCCCCCTTATTTTTCCCTTGTCTGAGAGTAGATTTTTATCACAGTCCACTCCATTCCTCTCTTGTGTACTGGGCATTATGAATTAACCCCACTGAAGGTCGTTTGGTCAACATGCCTGCCTTAGTCTCAAGAGCTTGAGCGTAATCTTGCAGGAAAATCTAGGACCTGTCAAGTCGCCCTCCACGTTTTGCCTCTGTTGTCAAAGCTTGTGTTAAATGCTTATATAGCACTCAAATATATCTCCACAACGAATAAACTGGGCATAATCGGTCAACAGATCTCATGTGGTAATCAATGGATGTCAGGCGGGCTGAGGAAGAGGAAGACAGGCCAATGCAGGTTAACAAATAAAACCAGATTGATGGGTAGAGATGAGGATTATATGCAGATGTTGGACTGTCTAAAAATTCAATAGTTGATACTAATGCAGGTAACTTTTTTTTTCTTTTCATTTTTACAATATCTATTTTAATGCCATAGCCAAAACTTTTATGCTATTGAACATAACTTATTGAGTTAATAGTAAAAGTTAACAAATTAATTTAAAACAGTGGGTTGTGCTTTTAGTCAGTAATGAAGAACAAAGTAAACGAATACAAGATCAATTAAAAAAATAGAAACAAATTATTTAAAGGAATAGTTCACCCAAAAAATGTAAATTCTGTCATTAATTACTCACCCTCATGTCCTTACTACCTTTCTGGGCCTTGAACTTGGTAGTACCATTGCTGTCTATGCAGGGTCAGAAATCTCGGATTTCATCAAAAATATCTTAATTTGTGTTTTGAAGATGAACAAAGGTCTTATAGGTTTGGAACGACATGAGGGTGAGTAATTGATGGCAGAATTTTCATTTTTGGATAAACGATCACTTTTAAGAAGTTAAATATTCTAAGTAAAAAAATTGTTTCAAAATCATTCAACAGAGTTAATTAGATTAAAACAATGACTTGTACCCTTCAGTGAGTAATAAAGAGCAAAGAAACTAATTACAAGCAATAGATCAAAAAAACAAATAGAAAAAAATATTATAAATATTAAAGTTTACAAAGCATACAGCTTTAAGTAAATTACATTTAAAACAAAGACATGAAGCCTTAAAGTGTTTAAGTAAATATTGTTATTTATTCAAAATATAAAGAGCATAGATGCAAATAAAGTCAACAGTTATCTAATAGCATTATTGGTTGCTCAAGTAAACATTCAAAAAGTAAAAAAAAAAAAATTGCAAAAGGTGAGAACGCAGTGCCATTTTATTTTTCCTTAAAATTACTGTGATTTTTGCAATAGACAAAACCTAATATATTTTACTGCAGCTAGCTTGACCCAGGTGACCACATTCGGGTACCAATCTGATTCACTTCTGTTACTTTCAAATGATTGTTATTGTGTGCGTGTGTGTGTGTGTGTTATTTTACTGTTGACTTCTCAACAAATAGAGTTCACGTTTTTTGCTAACCGTCAGCAGACATTTTTCTCTCATTTTATCACAAAAAACTTGACTAGTTTGCTATGAAAATTTGTAGTTTTGCTCGTACTTAAATCGAATGTAGTTTCTTATTCCATTTTCACAGACCACGAAGGATACCCTTGGTAAGGACCTTTGCTCACTCTGTAGTGCACTACAGTAGTGTTTCTCTGTGCAGAGAGCGGAAGAGATGTCACGGTGCCACAGCTGCATGTTGAATGATGAATGATGATTGGTAAAGTTGCAGGAGGTGTGGTCGAACTCGAGCCTGAGAGGGCCTGGGAAAAGTGGCGGCAGTGAGAGGCTGTGCCAGTCATGAGGTAGCGCAAACGCACGTTGGGTGGGGGTGGAGATGAAAGCAGAGGAGATCAGGAGCATTCTGAAGCAGAGCGAAACAGGAGGGCTGCTAAAACACTCTGATTAACACAAGCTAAATGTTTTCATTCACCTTTTGCGAACACAGACGTATGCATGAATGCTTGACTTTTTCTTGTAGAACTACTCTGGCAGACGCTTCTGAGGTCCCTCCGCAATCTGGCCAGCGGAGCCCGCGCTAACACTTTCAGCCTCCGTAGCCCTTCAAGCTGCTGTTTATTCTTCTGCTTGGCCGCACTGTTGGCATTGGGTACCGTTGCGCTGTGAATGTGTGAGGCCTCCTTGCGTACAGCTAGTTTCCTCCAACTGCTTTCATGCTGTTTGGGACTGGAACAGAACATTGGAGACATGTGGCTGTGTCCCTGCCACCTGTAGTGAATCGGATGGTGATAGTCCACTACCTTGAAAGGGTAGATGAGGGATCGTGGGGTGCTTTGGTTTCTGCAAAGCATCTCATATTGAACTTTTGTGGATTTTGACACCTGATGGCCATGCGCACACTTCAGCGGTTGCCACTCATTTACTGAAAACCCTGACATCCATCCTAGCTCTCCTCAGTTAGAGGAGCTGTGGTGAATGATTCATGAACGAATCATTCTTTTGAGTCGGATCTTTTAAATGGATCTTGGCTCAAAGGTCAGGTCACAACAGGATAGTTGACCAAAAATGGAAAATTCTGTCATTATTTACCGTTACCCTTATGTCGATCCAAACCCATTAGACTTTTATCTTTGAAACACAAATGAAGATATTTATGAAACTGAGAGATTTCAGTTTCTCCATTGAAAGTTCATTACTTGAAAAGTTCATAAAGAGATCATAAGAGAGAAGTTTTTTTTTTTCGCATTTCACACAAGCAACCAATCAGGTTTATTCTCGTAGCTAACCATGTAACAACTGTAACAAGTGTAGATTTTCAGTGGAAATGGGTGTGAAGTTTAGTCTATTCAAGTTATGTTATGGTAATTTTACATCCTTTTTGATTCTTAGAAATCATGTCTCTTTCCGTTTTCCCCTTTTTTTGGGTGAAGTATTCCTTATATCTGCATAGTGTTTCCAGAACCAAATTGAACAACTCGTTGTCAATGCCAAATAATTCAGCTCATATGATTGGCTGCAAATATTTTAGTAGTTCATTCTACGGTTCTATGGTTCTTTTATGCAAATTTGTTATATTTCAGAGAAACTGCTATTGAGATTACTGCCAATGCTGATGAATAGCATTCTCCAGGTGTTGTTGATAACCTTGGTCTAAATAAACACCTTGCAATTACATGCTGTAGCTTTAAATGTGTTGGTGTAATAGTCGATTGGTTCCTCAGGTATAACCGAGACTGCTTGTGCATTAAGAGCAAGGTTGTCGACTGCTGTTCTGAGGAGTCTTGAGGTTACTGCCGCCCATGGCTGAGTCAGTGCAGGCAGGATGGGGCTAATGGCATTCCCCGTCTGAATGCCCATTTAAAATGGACGAGCAAGCACAAAACCCTCCAACCTCTGGCTGCCTCAGGGCTGTTTTCGCAACTGCCAAAGCCAGAGGCGAGTCTGACCGAGGAAGGAAAAACATGCGCATACTCTCTCGCTTGTTTGTGCGACCTCTCTTTTTTGGTTTCCTTGGGTATCTGGTTTTGACAAAACAGAAAGTGATGACATATTACAGAAATTGTTAGGCCATGCAATTAGCATGAATGTGGACCACACCTTTCAAAATTAAGAAATAATGCAAAAATGTACCTTTTGAAATCTATTCAACTCAATAGTTTTTTGTGATTTAATAGACTGAAATTGAAGTCATCATTCACTGATAATCTTCCTCTCCAATGAACGGAACAAGTCAGTGAGTTGAACTCTCTAACTCGAATGCATTTCAAACTAGTTTTGTAAACCAGATTAGCAAATTAATTTTAAAGATCTTACTGGAATGAATGATTTGTTCATGAGAACTCCAGCAAGGGCGGATATTAGAATCTTTACTGCATGACATTGAAGTCTGCATGAAATGAAAATTCATCCTATCTGTTTTTTTAAATGTGTCATTGATCTTATTTTGAATTAATCATCTATGCCTTTTTAAACCTCATTATTTTTAATTAAAATGCCATAACTTGATCTTCCGGTGAAACAACAGACTAGCGTCTAGTGACATATGCCAGACTTCTTCAATCATTTAGTCCGCGTAAACTCTACTGATGGATAGAAACAAGTCCAAGGCATACATTTGTTTTTCTTTTTCTATATAAATCGTTTCACTCTGAAGCTACTCCTGTTTTGTAGCAACTTTTTATTTTTGTCATATAGCTTCAGAAGACCTTGAATGTAGCACGCAAGTTGTATGGAGCACGTTAATGATAGTGTATTTGTCAATTTTGGAGCTTGAAAGCCTCAATAACCTAGTAATTGTATGAAAAGAACGGCCAGTACATTCTTTAATATTTTTCCTTCTGTGTTCCATGGAAGTCAATCAGTCGTATGGAATGAGAATGCATAGAAAATTCAGTTTTGAGTGAACTAATCATTTAAAAAGGCTGAAAGAAGTATTTGATTCTTTTGGTCTTTCGAGTTGCCCTCTCTGAAGAAAACAAGCAGAAGAAAAAACCTCCACAGCCATCTGCCAGTGCTGCAAGAGCTAGTTACTGTGGCAACAAGTAAAAAGTCATTATCTCTAATTGACACCATGGCAGGTTCAGGTGTTTTCATAGTTTGCTTTCACTCTCTAGAGAGTGAGTCAGATGTCTTGTGCTTGCCTAACATTTGGGGGTTTTTTTTCTCTCAACCTTCTACTCATGCTCCCATCCTCTGCCTTAAGTTGTTTGTTAGTTTTGAATGATTTCTTCTGTCCCTCTCTTTCACATTGGGAACTTCCGCCCCATGATTTCCACAGTGTAATTAACCAGAAGGGGAAAGTGCAGCATCATCATCATCTGCTTCAGGTGCTTGCAGCATGTCTGGGCATATATGAGAATTTTACAACACACTGTTAAGTGAATGTGGCCCATTAGTGAACTGCTGCTGCTACCAAGCCCTGCTAACTCCCTGTCAGATCATTGTATTCTTCTTCTGCAAAAGTCCTTCTTTATCTTACTCTCTCACTTTGTCTTGTTGGTTCACGTCTGTTGTATCAGGACTGGAATTTATGTTTATTGCACTGGCATTAAAATGTAGATTACCATATTGAAGGCTTCTCTCTCTGGTTATCAGCAGAACTGCCAACTGACAAGAAGTACTAAAACTTCGGCATGGAAATGTGGCTCACAGGCAGGGAAAGAACAAGAAAACTTGAATAAAAAAAAATATGATATGATAATTCATAGCATTAACATTTGGTTATTCATTCATGCAGATCTTATTTGAGTTGTCCCTATAAGCTGTTGCATGAGACTCGCACCTGTTATTAAATACAGTTGTAAATCCCAAACCCTGACTGTGAATATAGCAATTGAAATGTAGGATTTCACACTTGATGCTCTCACACAGCGATCTTGTCATTTTGTTTTAATTGGTGTCATAATCCAGCAGTGCAAGAACATATTTCTTGCCTGCGTCAAAGAAGAAAGTGTTTTAATGTTATAGACTCATTTAAAGAGACCAAAATGTTTAATGAGTGTATGTGTGTGTGTATTAAGAGACTTCGACACTCTCTATCATTGCAAGACCAGATGGTACATTATAAGTGTAGCGTATGTGTGGAAGAACCATCTGTTTGAAAGAGAGTAACCCTTCTGTGCTGGTGTCCCATAGGTTATGGTGTTTACATATAACACATGCTTGCTTAACACACATGCTATATATCATTACACATGAAACAACAGGGATCCCATGATTATGGAAAACCTGAAAGTATCAGGAAGTTTCAAGGCCTGGAAAAGTCATGGATTAATTATCGTTTAATGTTAGAAGTCACAAAACAGCTTAAACTATTACAGAAATAAGATGTTGCGAATTGTTCTTTTCAATTAATCAGTCACAAATCACTCACAATTCATTGAAATATTACTCTGATTCATTAGCGAATCACTCTCAAATGGAATGATTCCTAAAATCCTTACCCAGTATTCATAAACAGCTAAAAAGGTCATTGAAATGTCATGAAAATTCATTAGACAAAAAATATGGAAACTCTATTCCAGGCTCCTACAATATTAATTCAAGTTCAGTATAGATTTGACCTATTCTCTAGTTACACAACATTAGGTTTTTAAACGAAGCTAGTTTCCCTCAAGCAAAGTGTCTGTCTTTGGTTCATGGTTTGAAATTGACCTAAGGATTCTCAAGGCTTGGCCGACCCTCTTTGTACCTCCAGCCCCCAACACCTGTGCCTTACTACAATTAACCAGCCAATTAGTCTGTTAATCTCTGCTGTTAGTGGGATAGATTGGCAGCTGGGAAGGGAGTGTTGGGCCCTTAAGGAAGGAGACATTGTGTAATTATAATTGCCTCTTTGTGTGGTAGCGTAGTGTACATTTGCACCTGACTCTGTATGCGAGGGTGTTAAGGGTGTGTCTGTCACATTTTAGTGTTTGAATGTATACAGTTCGACTATAGTGTTATTAGGTTGTGGTATTAAATTTAGCCCCCTATAAGATCTCTTCCTTAACCATTGGTTGACTGCAGTCCAAGTTATCCAGTGCTGCTCTTAGAGGGTCACCTTCGTGTACACACAAGCTGCAACCTGCTTCAACACACTGCTTCAAGTTTCTAGTAATCCTGAAAACCTTGATTAGCTGGTTCAGGTATGTTTGATTAAAGGTATGCTAAAGATTCTGCAGATTGATCAAGCCTGGCCTGCCATCACTGACAAAAGTGACCATTAACTTTGTTTGCTGTTTGCTATACAACATGTTGTGCAAACACAGTTGGAGAAATCAGTTGAGTTATAACAACTACTAGCAACCATGAGTAGAGAGACTTGGTGACCTTGAGCAGTTGAATTGTTTAAATTGCTTTAAGGGCACTTAAACTCTAGAGTTTAAAAGAATGCTGCAAGTGTTGCACTGGATTTAAAATGATTGATTTCATAAACCCCTATTGTAGCCAGAAGACACTTTATTAATAAATCCATTGGCACTAGATTTCAAATGCACTCACTTTTCCACAAGCCTTCCCTCATGCCTTCAAAATGGATCATATCAACAGAAATATGCATCTTTATTTGTCAACCACACTGTCAACTTGTGCCTCCTTTTCCAAAAGATTTAGACAAAGGTTTCATGTTCCTGCCCATGCTCTCGAGTGAGGCAAACCACAGAAATATAGCCAACACAAGAGAACCAGCCCCCAAACGACACTGTCCATTCTAAACACCTGCTACAGCTGTGGTCTTGCCAGAGTTTTTTTGGCCTCTTGTCAACTGTCCCAAGGTAGGAAGAGTAGGCACATGTTGAGAAGAGTAACACCAGAAGAGAGTCGAATGAAGGTCATCTGTCTTTGCAAAGGCTTTGCAGTAGTTTGGATTGTGAAGTCTGGCGTGGGCCGCTGTGTTGGTGTGTGGCTAAAAAGAGGGGAGCCCCTATCACTGTCAAACCTGACACCATGCCTGCTGGTGTGAGGAATTAATAGCTGTCATCACGCACGGCTCCCTGATGAGAAATATTTAGAGTCTTTATCGTGAGAGAGTCAAGGTGTTAGAAATGAGCTACAGCAGCTAACTTCAACTATTTCTAGTCGTCCTACACTTTTTTCCTCTAAACAGATCACTTTTTTCTGTGGTGTTGTTTTCCTTTTTCTCTTCAGCCCTCCCTTTCTGACACACACCCTCTCTTTTCCTTCTCCCTCGTTACTAAACCAGACCTCCGTTCCAAGTTTCAGGCTGTGAAAAGTGCGCGTGTGTGTGTCGAGAGCGAGAGAGGAAGCCGTCCTGCAGATCGGTCATGATCACAATCTGGCTTCAATGAGAAATCCCCTGCTCGCCCTGCCACTCCAAGCTTCTAGCACAAGGAAGCAAAACTCTGCAACCAAAAGGTCGTTTTTAAAGTGACTCAGAGGAGGATGATATTTGAAGTGGTTAAAGAAGTCAATAACGGATTTTGACAGCGAAATCGGGCAGCGTTAGGATCTAGGTCAGGGGCTTTATGGTTGCAATGGTTTCTTTTTGTGTGTGTGTGTGTATGCGTGTGTGTGGGTAACTGCATTATATCATGCCTGAAGAGCCAGCCACGCTGGAAATATGAAGATGCAGAGAGTGCCATGTTAATCCAGAGTAATCCAGTGTACTTTGCATGCAAACCGTTGCTGGCCTTGGTGAGATTATAATCTCAGAGTAGTGGCCTTGCTGTTTATGACGTATGAGCTTTGAGTCATGGGTTTGTCTGCATTTGTTACTACAGTAGTGGTCAACGTGACAAGTACAGATGCAAGGGTGAACTGCCACCTTTAATCAACCAAGCTGGGGCAGTATAGCCAAAGGGTTTTCAAATTGGGCGTGTCCACTACTGGACACATCCAAAATGTGTAGTGCTTAGGAGCCTCTAGGTTTTAATTTCCAACACACTTGGCTATTCTTTTCAAGAAATTCTGAAGACCTTGATTAGCTGGTTCAGGAGTGTTTTAGTTGGGGTTGTAAGTAATTAAACTCTCTAGGGATGGTAGCCCTTCAGGAGCAGTATTAAGCACCCCTCGTTTAAACATTCTTACAATGATCAATTATTACATTTTCTTTTGGGTGTATCAGTGTAAGTAATGCAATTTTGAGGGGATTTATATGTATGATATGTCTGTTCTCTGAAATCTTGATCAGTGCACATTATGCCTATTGGATCACCCATTTTACAGCAGCAGAGCAACACATTTACTTTAGCCTCTCAGTTCTGGATATGGAGAATATGGTCTCTCCCCCTCCCTGGCCATTCTAGCTGAATATTTTATACATCTTCATTCCCCTTTGTTCATCTTCCTATCCCTGTACGACACTCTCTCTCTTGCTCTCTCCACTGCAGCATTAGACTCTCTCCCCATACAGGAAGTGTTGTCCGTGCAAAGGCTCTGTTCCTCAGTGCCCCAGGCAGTGCTCTAATGGAGTCCAGGTCTCGAGAGAGACTGGGAGAGGGATCAGGGGTGGGGGGAAATGGATGAGTAGACTATCTGCTCTTACGACCATATTAGTGCTGATTCGGTTGGAGGAATGGGTTTGTGAGTAGCATCAGTCAAACTAAACTGTGTTTACTCTGCTCCTGCCTTGCTTTGTCATCATCGCCAAGCTCTATCGCCTTTAATTCTTTTATGAAATGTGGCATTGACGAGGACAGGCAGGAAATGGAAGGGACCTAGGCATCGGCCCTGCGGGACACCGTATGTATGGCCTCTCATTTTCTAAGCCGCGTGGAATTCGGCTCCAGTAAAGATAACACACTAGAGGAGTGGAATTCTTTTTTATATAATGTTGATGGCTGGACAAATCTCTCTCCTTATAATTTTAGTGCTGAAGCACGTCATTAGGAATAATACGTGCACCAGCACATTATTGTCACATGGTAATACTCTCTCAACAATAACAATGTCTTTAGTGCTCAAACAATACACATCTCTGATTTAGTGATGTTCTGCGACATTTTCAATCTCTGCTTCTTTTGAAGGGAATATAAAAGACCGATTGATCTGCGAGAGTGTAAATGGATGTTTACAGCTTGTCGGCCTGATTATGTGTGTGACTGTCTGTTTAGACAGGCTTTTTCACAGTAGTTTGACAGGAAACAAATTGTAGTTTTCATTTCTGTTGGTATTAATTATAGTCTTTGAAATTGCTTTTGTCTGTTGCTTTTGTATTGTTGTTCTCTAGTTTGATTGTGTTGGCTATGGAGTTGTTCATTACTGGAGGCTGAAGGGACTTAAACAGTCAGCCAACAATGGGCATTTTTCAGATCATCTTATATATGGCGTCTTAGAAATGTAAACATGCCAACTTTTTTAACAATTGATGAGGAAGTCAGTGCGTAGCTTAAGAGATGTTTCTGGCTTCATCCAACATTCTAACCTGTATTTTCATTGTCTTCCTAGTCTTGCTTATCTAAAGGTCAGGGGCTTTGCTAGCACTCAAAAAACAAAAAATCATACTGTACAAATGTCTTCTTTTAAAACACAGTGTCCTTATCTTATGTAGCCATAACCTTTTAAAAACAGTCCTTCAAAGCTTAACACTGCACATCACTCAGACTTTAGTGTATGGATTCCTTTCTCTGATCAGCTTGGCTCCTGCAATTTTAATAGTATTTTTAGCTTATGTGCAGGTCAGGCCCAAGGCCGGTAGAATGTGACCTGTTTTTAACAGTAGCCTAAAGCTCGGAAGGCTTGTGGAGTTTAAACCTTGACAGTCCCTTAACAGACTAAACTGCCCTTTAATGAAGCTTTGGAATGCTCTGATTACTTATGATTGAACCCTCTCACTCAGTAAACTGGAACCCACTGCTACAAGCAAGTTGTGACCTTCACGCCCTTTCAACCACTACGTGCTGTTTTAGGTTTAGCTGGCGTCCATCTCCTTGGATGATCTTTCTTACACAAGCCAGACCTCCTGCACCCTCTTTCACTCCTCTACTCATTATGTAGGCAAGTGGGCCATGTATGAGGGCAAGTCCAGGCATATCCTCATCTGTTAGTGACTGTGCTCTGACACAAATGGTGCATTCAAGTGATGTCGGATACATCGTATTTACGAGTTGAACATACATGAACGCCACCACAAAGTCGTTATTACGAGTGGGAAACTCAAAATTTTCTTTAAGCCCCGAGTTTCTGAGTTGAGGGCGTGTCAGTGAAAAAAACATGTCGGATGTAATGGACGCAGCCAAAGACTAAAGATATGCAGCGTCGGTAAAGTTGTTGAAATGAATAAAATGATTATTTTTTTGTAATGTACAATAAAACTATATGAGTTACATATACACAATATTATGTTATTGTATAATTATGATAGAATATATAATTCAGTTTACATCACCTTCATAAATGAAATAAAAACGGAAAAAAGAAAAAAACACTGCACATTCTTCAATAAATATTTTGGTGATGTAGAGTTTAAAAAATCATTGAATTTCATGTAGTAAAGTTAAATCACCATCTTTTTCCGACCAAAGTGACTTGAACGCACCCGGCGTCGTGATAACGACTTGTCAACTCATAATTACGAACGTCTCAGGAGGACTTGAACGCAGCAAAAGGGAAGGATGAAGTCCTCAAGCCTGCAGGCTACATGCTAGCCTAGCTTTGGCTTGATGGACTGTATCATGTCTTATAATAACATGGTTATGGGTGTGATTGTACCTCACTTCTGATTGGTGTATGCTGGAACATCTGCTTTCGCCGTCTGACTCTGTTGGATGGTACCTTAGCAGTGGTGTAATGCAATTTGCATATGAACATTTTCATTTGGTGTATCAGAAAAGTGTTTCTATTTTAAATTATAGTTGTCAAATTTATGAATCTGAGCAGTTGTTCGACAAGAAGTGTTTAGAATTGCAGATGGACATGAACAGTTATTTAGTGCCTGAATGTCTGCTTGAAGTGCTTGAATTTTTATTAGTTGATTTTGTATGAGCTATACTAGCCATCTGTTCGCATGTTTGTGATATCTATGATTTGTTTGTTGCTGCATTAGTTTATCAGGGGAAAAACACAGGCTGATTTGGCTCTCATCTTTAGCTGTTGTAAATTTCATTTCATTTTATGGCACTGATAGCATGCCGAACATGGCAAGACAAAGCAATACATGGAATTACACAGCTGGGACAGATCAAGCAGATGTGGCTCTTG
Organism: Acrossocheilus fasciatus; assembly: GCA_036784905.1. Classification (NCBI taxonomy): domain Eukaryota; kingdom Metazoa; phylum Chordata; class Actinopteri; order Cypriniformes; family Cyprinidae; genus Acrossocheilus; species Acrossocheilus fasciatus. The sequence goes on from CM071952.1 coordinate 8,430,894, forward strand.
CGCTGGCGGCAGCGTGTGAGTTTCAGAGCGCTAGGTCATGAAGAGCTAAAGAATAATGAGCACTTTCTTAATTAGACTAATGACTTTCACAATTGGTCATGAACCAGCAAGCATGGTGCCGCTTGTCATGTTGGTGACCCAACAAAATAGATGCACTGATTTTTTTTTTTCTTTCTTCTTTTGGTCCCAGAAGCTGGAGTCACCACCTGGTTGTGTGTGTATGTGTGCGACACGTGGGTCCTAGCTGATCTTGTAGCCATGCAGCTGTCATGGTTATTTGTTAATGACTTTTTCCTTGAGAGCTCTCAAGTGTTTCTCTGCTAAAATGAATTTTCAAGCCACAAAATGCATTCTCACATCTTTTCTTCCTCATTGTAACATCTTGGAATTTAACATGGAAAGCATTACCATGGGTGGTACTTACAGCAACCTGTTCTTGAGCATAATTGCATAATTACCTGCCCTCTATCAGCATGAATGATATAATTACTCCCTCGTATCTTACTAACTGATAACCTCATCTGATGGGCTCAAAGATGTCCTCATGGGCTACAAGAGCTACAAGTCTTGTTGGATGAATGTAATGAAAATATATTCAGGTTACATTTCATGAATGCTTTTGATATCTTCTTGAGCAGTGTAATATTTAACTGATAAAATAGAGATGATGTTTTCGAGTTATGCTAGGGGGAGCTGGTCAATGGTTAAACAAACATAACGCTGCCACACCCACAGCATTGCATTGTTCTCCACTTTGTTTTAACTATAGTGGGGGAGTAGAATGACAAATTCATCCTTGACATTTCAGGCTTTTTTTTCTAGCTAAGGCAGCATACCTCACTTTTGTGTTTGTGTCTTAGCAATGATCCAACACTGACTGGCATGCCAAGGCTCAAACTTTGATACCCCTTCCCGCTCGGATATTACGTGTCAGAAATTCAAATGAAATGTTAAAACTCTTACATGTTTTGTGATTTCAAGAATGCTGGCTGTTACATAGAAGCTATTTCACAGAGCAAAATCGCCACAGCGGAATCATTACATTTGGCCCAGACCGTGACAGTGACATCTGCCACTGCAATCATGTGTCGCTTGTGATCGCTAGATGTAGTGCCTTGAGAGCTGTTGTCAGCACATTTACCTAGTCGTGCCTCCAAGGTGCTGCTGTTGATCAGGCAGACGGAGGTCTGTAGCTTCTGTGGTGCCTGTCCTTGGCATAGTCAAGTGGCTCTATAGAAAAAGACAACAAAAATAAATTATAAATGTAGGGTAAGTGTAATTAACGTTTAATGGGTAAATTTTTGTACCCTTTTAGCACACCCATTCCCATTAAGCTCACATCATGTTTTATTAAAAATTCTTGTTTATTTTAAAGATAACTTTTATTTTGAAGGTACAAAGTCGATCACAAAAAAAACTAAAACAGAACACTAAAATCAAGCAACAAGGCATTCAGTTTAATCAGTTAATGAAGTGTCATCGAAGCACATTGCAACATCTATACTAGTCTGCGTTCAGCTAAGTAACACATTCAAAAATCAAATAAAACAAACCAATAAAACATTTCATTCATGGGGATGAACACAGAAACTAGCCTCATAATGAGGCCTTTTATTAAATGGATATCAATTTATCTATAATTAGAGATGTTCCGATACCCCTTTTCCCTTCTCGATACCGATTCCGATACCGAGTACTGATCCGATACCTGGGTGTGTATCTGGTTATACAGCTGTATGTACTACTAGCCATATGAATTGATACAATTATTTTATGGTGTGCTTCACCATAGATAGATAGATAGATAGATAGATAGATAGATAGATAGTCTGGCAAGTAATTTTAACTGAATTTAGGACCGGTGGTGGTGCTTTTTTGGTCATTCAGTGTTGCTGTAAAAATGGGGGAAAACTATCAATAATACTGATAAGATAATAATCATACTATGAATTCTGCTAAGAACAATATAAAACGCACTAAGGATTAACAAGCTGCTGGATTCATGAATATTAATCAGGTTGTCTGCGTTTGCTCGAACTGATTTGCTGAAATCAAAACAGGGACGATAATAGGTGAGCGCCAGCCAATGAGATTGTCGTTTGCGCATTAGCTCCGCTTAAAAACTGAAGAATTCCAAAGGAACTCCGTTATTTTGACAGGAAAATACAACAAAGAATAACGCTTACATACCATGCAGAATTGACGTGCTACACGTAAGACTCTCTCGCTCTCTCTCTCTCTCTCTGCGTGTGAGGAAAAAAGCAATGCGACGGCGGGTCGTGCGTTTCACACTAGAGCTTATGGTACGTCAAATACAGGTGCGCTGCGCATTCATTCAGATGATCAGAAAAATAGATCGCTTGACGGAGAGAGAAACTCTGAAGCGCTCAGAGTGTTCAGCGAGTGACAATATATCTGTGCTAAACTTATACATAGCCTCCCAGTAAAATCTGATCATTTATTAGCCAGTGGCTAATATTAGACATCGTTTAGTCGCATATGCGAGTGATTTAACTTACTAGCAATGTGCCATCACATTTGTATTTCTTCTTCGCTGCTCTAAATAGTGGTTGCTTGTGTGGCAACACAGCACAACTTCCTGTGTTTGCATTCTGAGCAGCGAAGAATTATTGATTTCCGATTTGCAGCGTTAAGCAAAGCTAGCGCGTATAACTATAGGTCTTGTTTAAAAATGGTATCGGATCGGTACATGGGTTCAAGTACTCGCCTATACCGATGCCAGAATTTTTTGTGGTATCGGTGGAATTTCCGATACTAGTATCGGAATCGGCACAACCCTAACTATAATCTCTTAAGGCTGGAATGCACTACATGATGTTTGCCCCGATTTTCCACAGATTTACAGTCTGGAGAAGTTGATGCTATAGTTGCCAAAGATCAGAGCCAGTCTGCAGATTTGAGTTGACAGAATCCATAGAAAATCGATTAACATAACTTAGTGACAACCATCAGGTAATATTTCAAAGTCTGTTTATGAAGTATTTACATAGACGTACAGTATGGAAGAGCTTAAAGAGAGCACACTGAGCTTAATTGGAGCAGAAACTTTTGCTAAATAAATAGTCTAGGTCATGTATTAAGTTCATATATATTTAAATATGAACAACTATTATTAACCATATCTATGAAATTATAATTTTTCGTATTGATGTCACGCTGAAGCTGTGTGATTTTCATATTAGTGCACCCTTTAAGCTCACCTTACGATAATATGAAATCTTTAAAAATAACAGCACTGTAAAACCACAGACCAGCAATAAACTGTCAGTTTATAATATTATGGATGTAAAAGTACAAGCTGGTAATTCCTATGAAGTTATATATTAGCATAGCACACAATCTTATACAGCTAGTCAGCTAACTGTGTTCTGTAGCATCTGCGCTATGTTGCTAAAACTATCTTTTAGATCTAATGTAATTATTTCCCACATCCAAGTTCCAGGTTATAATATGCAAAAGTCTGAACGTTAATCTCTTACTTTTACAATAAGTAGTGAAACTTGCCCAAAATAAAGGCTTAAACATCTAAAAAAAAACGCACATTTAAGGGGCTCCTCTTTTGGTGAAAGTTTTTAGACAGCTTTCAAAATGGCCGCCAGACAGTGTGCACACATGGATACTCGCATCTTAGTGTCCAATGATCTGATTGACTTGAAAGTATAGAAGGTATATAGTAACAAACATATAAATTGGTTAAGACATCGAGTAGGATAATAAATGTTTTTTTTCTTTTATTAATCTGATCTCAAAAATGGAAGTGTGCTTAATGGGTACGTGAGGTTAAGTACGTTTACCCTATAAATAGTTATTGTAATTTGTTTCCAAAACAAATAGCAGAATAGATATAAAAAGGTTAAGGATACTCTTTACCCTTTTCGCTGTATTCTGTAATTATAACATCTTTTTTTCTGCATTTGGCAGGCTAGTGGGATTTCAAGAAAAGTGTAAAAGCTCCTCTGAGCTCTTGTCATATATTGTCCTAGAGGGTTCTGTTCTTTTTGTAGATTTCCACAGGCCTTGACTTAATTTGTTTTTGTATCAACATGCTTTCACCACTCAATTAATACATCATACATTTCCTGTTATGAATTCTGTGAATCAAATTCAGAACTGTATCACTCTGTTTGAAATGTTAATGGAGTTGTTAATTTTTGTTATAGCAAAAACCTTTTGAAAATGATTTTTGAGACTGTGGAAAGCAGCCAATGTGCAGTGCTTCCTATTAAGGTCCATTTTGGGTTTCCCTGGTTGCCCAATTAAAACTGTATCTCTGAAGCACTTATCACAGCTTTCATCTGTGTGTGTATATGTTTGTGTGTGTTTGGGGATTAGAATGTGATGCCTTGTAGGGTTGAATCAATTAAAAAATGTTGGCTTTGGTATGATGTCAGCCTCTTATACCTTGGTATTGATACCTTTAGGTTACGCATAAACAACCCTGGGTAACTGATGAAATAAAACAGGGACTGGTGGTGCCAAAATAATCAAATTCCTTGTGACTTTGCACTTACATAGCCCTTACTATACTGCAGTACATTTTAACAGCCAATATAAAGTCAATCATCTTGATGTGAAAGCTTATAGCTTTATAGCCGTATTTGGTCAAATTTGAACTAAATTATGTGTCCTCTTAAGTAGTCTTAGACATTTAATAAATGAAAACGTGATGGATAAAATTATTATAAATTCATCTTTGTATCTATTTTGTAGTAACGTTCTAATTGTAATGTCTCTCTTATTTCTTGCAGGGTCAGATCCAGGTTGGGCGAACCTGAAAACTACAGTATTTCTGTGTCAGAGTGCCCCTGAAGAGAGGAGATGGGCTGGAAAAATACCACCTGCAGCACACCCGCCTAAGTCCACAGGGACTCCACTCCCCCACCCTCAAACCCATTCCCTTCTTCCCCTTCTAAACCTCTGCCAAAATTGTGAATGGCCAAATGACTGTGGATTTAAAATTTGATCATTAAAGGGATTGGACATACTAGCACTGCATGGAAAAAAACCCCTAAAGTAACTTTCAGGATCTTTAGAAATAAATAATTTGCCAAGCCTGAAAGCATTTGGATGGAACATCAGCCCAGCAGCTTTCAAACTAGAGCTTCTGGGAATGGCAAAATGAGTGCTGTCATACGATAATGATGGCAAAAAAACAAGATGCCCGGGGAACAACCTACAACCTTGTTGTGGTAGGTTTGTCCGGGACTGAAAAGGAAAAGGGGCAGTGTGGGGTAGGCAAGTCCTGCCTTTGTAATCGCTTTGTTCGCCCCAGTGCTGATGATTTTTATTTGGACCACACATCTGTTTTAAGCACAAGTGACTTTGGTGGTAGAGTGGTGAACAATGACCACTTCCTGTTTTGGGGCGAGGCGGTACGAATGTTGGAGGAGGGCGCTGAGAGCCGAATGCATGTGGTGGAACAGACAGAGTTCATTGATGACCAAACGTTTCAGCCACATCGAAGTACTGCCTTACAGCCCTATATCAAGCGGGCAGCTTCCACCAAACTGGCCTCTGCTGAGAAGCTTATGTATTTCTGCACAGATCAGCTAGGACTAGAGCAAGACTTTGAGCAGAAGCAAATGCCTGAAGGCAAGCTTTTAGTGGATGGATTCTTACTCTGTGTAGATGTGAGCAGGGGAATGAACCGAAATTTTGATGACCAGATGAAGTTTGTCACCAACCTCTATAACCAGCTAGCTAAGACCAAGAAGCCAGTTGTACTTGTGCTGACCAAGTGTGATGAAGGAGTTGAGCGGTACATCAAAGACTCTCACACCTTTGCCTTGGCCAAGAAGAATTTGCAGGTTGTTGAAACCTCAGCACGCTCTAACGTTAATGTTGACCTTGCCTTTCTTACCTTGGTGCAGTTGATAGATAAGAGTAGAGGGAAGCCCAAGACCATTCCATACTTTGAAGCACTCAAGCAGCAGAGTCAGCAGATAGCATCTGCTAAGGACCGCTATGAGTGGCTGGTAAGCCGCATTGTGAAGAACCATAATGAAACATGGCCCAATATCAACCGCAGAATGCAGACATCCCCTGAATACAAAGAGTATGTCTTCCTCGAGGGTACTTCCAAGGCCAAGAAACTATTCCAGCAGCATGTGCACAGGCTCAAGCAAGAGCATATAGAAAAGCGGCGTAAAATCTATCTCAGCACACTCCCACAGGCTCTCAATTCTTTGGTTCCAGGCCTGGATGAGATTGATCACCTAAGCTGGTCAGGAGTACAGAAAGTTCTTGAGACTAAGCGGGAATTCTCCCACTGGTTTGTAGTGCTGGATGACACACCTTGGGAAACTACACCACACATTGACAAAATGGAGGATGATCGCATTCCCCAGGACCTTTTGGAAACCCCTGCAGCAGAGCAAATCTATGAGGCTCACTTAAAACACCTGCGCAATGAGCGGAAGCGGGCAGAAATAAGATGGGAGTTCAAAGATAAACTTGCGTCTTCACCATTTGTTACACCTGGCAAACCTTGGGAGGAAGCTCGTAGCTTCATCATGAATGAGGAGTTCTATCAGTGGCTGGAGGAGCCTGAGTACCTTGATATCTATAACAAATACCAGAAGATTATTATTGACCAAGCCAAAGAGGACTTCCAAGAACTTTTACTGGAGTACTCTGAGTTGTTCTATGAGCTTGAAGTTGATGCTAAGCCCAGTAAAGAAAAAATGGGTGCCATCCAGGAGGTTCTTGGAGAGGAGCAGAGGTTCAAGGCCCTGCAAAAGCTTCAAGCTGAGAGAGATGCCCTTGTGCTCAAGCATATCCATTTTGTCTACCACCCTACTAAGGAAACCTGTCCAACTAGTCCTCATTGTGTGGATGGCAAAATTGAGCAACTCTTAGCCCTTCGTTTTCCCACTCGATATTGCTTTGATGGGAGCACAAAATCACAATTTGGTGAGGGAAAGGTAGACAGAATTAATCTTGTGATCCTTGGCAAAGATGGACTTGCAAGAGAGTTGGCAAATGAGATCAGAGCCCTGTGCACCAATGATGAACGGTACATGCTAGATGGAAGGACTTATGAACTGGCTCTTCGACCTATAGAGGGAAATGTACGCCTTCCAGTGAACTCCTTCCATACCCCCACGTTTGCCCCACATGGTTGCCTCTGCCTCTACAACTCAAAGGAATCCTTATCCTATATTGTTGATAGTATTGAGAAATTACGAGAGTCAACCATAGGTCGAAGGGATACCAATCTAGTTCAACTTCCCTTGTCTCTTCTGTTGGTCACCAAAAGAGGCGTTGGTTCAATTTCTGACATTGGAGGTGAAACGGCACAAAGCCTGATCCAACAAGGTCAACAAGTGGCTGGCAAATTTCAGTGCAGTTATTTAGAGCCTGCTTCTCCAGGTGTGGGCTATGGTCGCAATATAAATGAAAAACATTTAAACCAGATACTAAAAGGTCTGTTAGACACACGAAGACCCTCAGTTAGTCTTAGCAGCAGCTCCCCACCTTTGCTACCTGCATTTGCTGGTTTCAGAGACTCTCAACAGAGCACAGAGGGTGACTTGCGAATCGTAATGTGTCTGATGTGTGGAGATACATATGATGTTGACCAGCTTCTTTCACCATTCTTGCTGCCCCAGCACTGTCGGCCCTCTTCCAGTCTGTCCAGTGGAACATCAGTTTTGTTGGATTTATCTATTGGTGGCCAAAGGCAAAGCATTGATCTTGCTGTTCTATCTTACCACTCATCTTTTTCCTTGCGTAAAAGCAGATTAGTGCATGGTTACATAGCAGTGTACTCAGCCAAACGGAAGGCTTCCATGGAAACCCTTTGTGCCTTCCTTTGTGAGGTCCAAGATATTATTCCAGTGCAGTTGCTTGCTGTTGCAGAGACTCAATCAGAACTTGCAGACTCTGAGGCAGTCCGGGAGCAGCTCGGCCAAGGGGAGGAACTGGCCCATGAAATTGATGCCCGTTTCAGCTCTGTAATCTGTGGACCTGGTGGGGTGGTGGGAGGCTTGCATCGGATGGACCACTTCCAGCCATTCTTTAAGGAGGTAGTGGAGAAGAAAACCATTGTAGAGGCAACATATATGTATGACAACGTTGCAGACAATGTCACCAATGAAAATGTTTCTTCACCTCGATGTAGCTCCCCAAGCATCACATTGCTGGACTCAGAGGATGACATCGAGCCCTCCCCACCTTATCCCACCCTAAGGGAAGATGGCACTTTGGCCCATGGTGGAGGTTTCAAGCTCCCAGATATGGAGGGTGATGCCTTCTCGCTCATCTCTGACATCACAACTTTTGAAAACAAGCTTAACAACAAAGTCCCACCTCAGGTGCGACCAAAACCCAATGTCACCTTTGACATTCCCAAACCCTCAAACATCAGTTCATGCATGGACCTGAGCCTACATGGACCTAACAGGCGCTCATTACCGTCAGTCACCTGGCCACCAACAACTGAAGGTGGTTATGATCCATCTGACTATGCTGAGCCCATGGATGCAGTAGCAAAGCCCCGTCCCACAGAGGAGGAAAATATTTATTCTGTACCACATGACAGTACACAGGGCAAGATTATCACTATTCGCAATGCAAACAAGAGCCATTCTAATGGTGCAGGAAATGGATCAGACAGTGAGGCCGATAGCAGTTCATTGGAACGTAGACGGAAACTATCTGCTCTTGGAGTTAAACCTCGGCTGTATCGTGACCGTTCCAAACGTCTTGGAAAGTTCAGCAGCTACCGCACAAGCTTCATTGGCAGTGATGATGAACTTGGAGGTCTCCCCAAGACTAAAGAGGACGAGCTTACTGCACAGAAAGGGGACAGTTCCTTGAATGAAGAAGGCGAGGACCCAAAGAGGAGGAATATTTTGAGAAGTCTGCGTAGAAATACCAAGGTAAATTTTGTTGTGTTCTTTCATTACATATATTCATTGTACTTCAGAGCACATTTATACAGGCTAACTTTTTTTAAAATGGCAATAATTGATTTCATTTTTATTGATATGATTCTGAAGTTTGCCATTAATGTTGTTTTTGTATTAGACTACACTTGTGTATTGTTTTAAATTCAGCTGTATTAACATCTGTGTATTTTCAGTGTTTGACCGACTCTTTTACAGAAAATGTGTTCTGTCTAACAAATGTAGAGGAATGGTGGCATGCCCTTGTTTTTTTTGTTTTTTTTTCTTTCTTGCACTTAGCTTCATCCAGGATTTGGGGAAGTCTTTGACCCATTCTTTAAATGCAAATAACAGTCTTGGAGAAGTAGCCTGATGTTTTACTTAAACATGACGTTTCTGTGTTTTACCGATCCACTAAGAAAAGACCCAGCTGTTTTTGTGTGTGTGTGTGTGTGTCATGGATGCACAGACTTTTAGTTTATCCGTATGTCTGTGTGCCAAACTTCGGTCAGGGTTGATTTTTGGTTATGCTGTGGTGTATGTCCATCTTTAAAAGTGTTTAAGTCAGACAAAACAGATTATTATATACGTCTGACACTTTTGCAAGGCAGCTGGGTGCTGTTCACTTGCAGTTGTCTCCTTTTTGCTTAATAGTTGTAAAATCGAAATTATTTTTTTGCTGGGAATACTATTATAGCCATCACTCCCATAATACGCTGTATTCACACGAGCAGAAATTTCAGTCACTGCTGTTCTCATAGAGCATGTGACAGCCTGAGGGCATATGAAAGGATTGAGCCACCAGTCCTTCTCATTGCACAGCAGTGTCTTTATTACTTCAGTCGGGTTAGAATGAGGCCATTGGGTTAAATCACCTTGCTTGCATCAATTGCCTTATGGGACTGATCCATAAGGCAACCCATAAAAAAGCACAGCAGCCCAGTAGCCCCAGGGGTCTGTACTGGTTTAAGCTCTGTTCAACAAAGATTGTCCGCTTCTGATGTTAAAGGAGTTCGAATAAGCCTTTCCTGTTTCTGTGTTCTATCCCATCTGCGCTCCCTCTCTTTCTCAGTATGTTGGACGGCAAGGCCGGAAATGTTCACTCAGCCTTTTAAAATCTCCTCACCCAACAAGTGGAATGTTTTAAATTCCACCGTCACCTAGTTCCTTTCTAATGCCCCCTTTAACTTTGAACCAGCAACTGGCAAGTTAATGGATGCATGGTGGAGATACCAGGGGACTGCTTTCATTGTGAAGTTTTCCACTGCTTGCAAATACTTTTTGCATAGATTGAGGTTAGTGAGGCATAACATAACCAAACATTGGATTTATTCACACTGTAACACTAGTGTATCCTGTCATGTCTGAAGTTGCAAATGGGTGGAGTAGCAGTTATGAACATGATGTAGCTGGTTTTCTTTGTGCACCTTGGTCTGGGTTGCTGTGTGACCTGCATTTCAGGGTGAACGCATTACTTTTGCATAACATTGCCATCCCAGTAATACTCCCTGTGAACTGTAATTGGAGCACAGATTCTTTACCGAGAGATTGGAGAGGGGAGGGAGGTAATTATGTAAACGTCTATTGAGAGGAGCCAGTGGGGATTTAGGTGAAATCTGAAAATAAGAAAAGGAGTAGAGCAGTGGGAAATGTAAGGAGAAGCAAAAAGAGAGAGAGAGAGAAAAAGGGAGGCAAATGTGGCATGGTTCCTGAATGTGTGAAAAGCAGAGCTTTGACCTGCGGATGTACCAGGAAGCCAGCTTGCCTTCTAGCTATAGAGCAGACAGACTCTGGCCTAATAATCGTCATAGCTTTTTCTCTTGTCTGACAGTACTGCAGACACACTAGCCAATGAGCCGTGATGCCCTGCTGCAGAGCATTATGGGAAGGCAGGAGGTGGGGAGGGAGGTCTGAGCAGTGTATCCTCCTGCAGAACTCTAAACGCAAAAGCCAAACCCAATGTACCTTATAAACTGTCAAATTGCTGATATAATGTGAATGATTTGACTGCCTTTAGGGTGGTCTGAGGCATGGTGTTTGGACTCCAATATGACACTTAAAAATATGAATTTCATTGCATAAGATGCAAAATATAAAACCAGGTGTCTACAAATGATATTCAACCTTGTCTTAGAATTAATTTTTTTTTAATCAACTGATATGAAGGTGATTTCAGTGGATTTATGCATTAATTTCACTGAAGAATCACTGCATTTAATTACGTTCTGGTAACATTTGACATGTTAAGATGTTAAAATACATTAGAATTTTAATATTCTAATTATTGTTTATCAAAACCTGTTGATGTATTTTATATTAAACCTGTTGACATATTGTACATGCTTAATTGTGGCTCAAACGTAGCTATTGTTATTGTACCAGCAAATAATGTCTTCCTCTCCTGTCAAGCAGAAAACGCGGCCAAAGGCTCGTCAGTCATCATTGTCCAAACCTCTGGAAAGTAACTACTTCGGTGTTCCCTTGGCCAACGTTGTCACGCCAGATCGGCCCATTCCACTATTCATCGAAAAGTGTATCCGTTACATTGAGACTACAGGTAAGCTGCACATAGCCAAAATTCTGACTTTTGTATTGTTATTTTGGAGTGAGGTATTGAACTCAATTATTTGAAACGCATTTAAAACGCACGCCAGCAACTGACACTTAAGGCTGAAGTTCAAATCCTGCTCAGATCGGTGTCGAACATAAGTTAGTTTGCTAATTGTATCTGAAGCTAATTGTATTTGAGTTACAAATCCCTCTAAAACCAGCGAACCCAACCAACCTGGCCAAGTTGGGAGACCAGCAAACTACCTTAGGTTGTTTTAAGATGTTTTTGTCAACAGGGTATATACTCTACCTAACCTATATGATCATTTTAACATTTTAAATGATCCCACAGAGCTCAGCATGCAAATAAGAGCCTCTCATATTCAGCAGTATGATAATGCAATGCATAAATGCAGGTATATGCACTTGTTAAGTGTGTATCTGCGCAGCTGTGATTTGATTTGGCTCGGTAGCATTAGCGCCATTAGCTTCCAGGGATTAAGCTCATCAACTGAGAGCAAGTGCATTTGCTCCGGCTGGGGTTTTCTGTAATGCTGAGTGTTGGAGAACACATCAGTATTCCCTGTGGGATGCATCTGTCCATCTGTAGTTCAGATGAAGTCAACCCTGCGCAACCTACTGTATAATGAGCCCCTGTTAGTCAAATGTTGGCATGTTCACGGATGCAGATCTCATAATTACGTTGCTTTGTGTGCTTCTGGATTATCACTCTATTGGTTTGACTGGATCCTCACTACTGGATTACGATTGCACATAAGTATAAAAGAAAACATGAAATTAGTACAATACCTATATAAAGCATCAGCTACATGTTTTTATGTATTACATACATAGTTGAAGTGTATTCATTTCAAATCCCTAAGAGAGCACTCAACCCCACCCTTTGGATTGAATGTGTGAACCACTAGGGGGCAGAGCGGAGTCGATGGCTGTGTCATTAATAGTTTTCTTAATTCAGCTCCTGATCTTTGTCCCTCGTTTCCATTTCCTCTTCCCCCCACCCTTTTTATGTTTCGTTGCGTATGTGTGTAAGCTGCCAAACTCCTTGCGGTAATTTTCTGCCTGATAACTCCCTCATTGAGATCAATATCACATAGCAGAAATGGTGAACAATCTTTCGGGCTCAGCTCTTTTTTTGTGCTCTGTGGGTGGAACTGGATTCTACAACAGCCTACAGCATGATTTGCTGATAGCACCCTCAGCGTGAACACTAGAGGATACACATTCACTTGCTCACTTACTCACTCAAAGTGCCTTACCCATCAAAACAATACAACCTTATCAGAATTACACCGAATTGCTTTTACAAAGGCTTTTGTAGAAAAATGTCAGTTTGACATGTCAAGCAAGTCCTGCTAGCAGCTGCAGCTAAGATGTGCTTAGTCATAGTGGCATAGTATTATACATATGGCAACACTGTGTATCCCAGGGCCTCATAAAAGCTAAATTTACCTCTAGCTGTATAAATTAGGGATTGTTCACTGTGGTCATATGAAAATGACTAGTCGGTTTATAAGGCCAGCTATTGAGATTTAGTTAGATTTTTTTCTTTTCTTATTTTTATAGCTCTTTTATAGCTGAAAGCAAAATAAAATAAGTAAAATATTAAATAAGCAAGTGGCGAGGTATGGGCATATGTGTTATGTGAATGACATTTGAAGTCAGCTGAGCTTTTTGTGGAGGTCTGCAAGTGCAGATTCCTTGGGAGCATGGACTTGTCTAATACAACATGCCTAATTATGCAAGGTTTTGCGTAAGACCGACTAGTTGTTTTCAAAGTACTCTACCATTCAAATGTTTGGGGTCAATGTGCTTAAATGTTTATGCGATTTAAGGCTGCATTTATGTGTGCATAAATACAGTAAAAACAGTAATATTGTAAAATATTATTGCAATTAAAAATAACTGTTTTCTATTGTAATATATTTTAAAATGTAATTTATTTCTGTGATGCAAAGTTGAATTTTCAGCATCATTACTCCGATCTTCAGTGTCACATGATTCTTCAGAAATCATTATAATATGCGGATTTGCTGCTCAAGAATAATTTTTTCTTATTATAAATGTTTAAAAACAGTTGTGCTTTTTTATATTTTTGTGGAAACCACAATAAATATTTTTCAAGATTAGGCTATTTGATGAATAGAATGTTAAAGGGGACTGCATTTGTTTGGAAAATTACCTTTTTTGTAACATTGCAAATGTATTTACTGTCACTTCCTTTCAATTTAATGTATCCTCCTTGCTAAGTAAAAGTATAACTTTCTTTAAAAAAAAAAATAGTAGTAACCCAAAACCTTTGTATGGTAGAGCACATATCTAGTTAAATAATTAATTTAATACAAAAACCATCAAAACATTAAGTCATTGCTTATTCGCCACATATCCTTATGTACTATACTCGTATGAAACTTTTGTGGTATTTTGTGAATGCTTCGGGCCCAATTCATTGTTGACCATCACATTAATCAAAATTACTACTTTTAAAAACCAAAGTTTTGTTGCTGGGTGACACATTCAGTTTATGAGCAAACTAGTCAAGTTAAGCTTGTATGTTTCTGGAGAAGGGTTCGTGTCATTTTCTCCTGTTTCTTTTTGTGTTTGATGGCACTGAAATGAAAACACAGTCGCCGCCTGTTATGTAACCTCAGATTTATATACAGTAGTTTCTATAGGGATCCATTTCCGTCCCTTCCGTTATGCCCTCTGTACCAAAAATACTTGCTTTCCCCTATTGTTCCTCTCATTTCCCGTTCATTCTTCTAGGTAAACCTGTCTCTCATTTAACTTCTCTTTCCGCTTTATGTCTTCTCTCACTCTCTGCCTGTCAGTCCTTTTCTCACTTTAGCAATGGGATGGTATGATAAATGAGCGTTGGTTGTTTTAGGGCCATTGGGGTCACCATCTCCACATTATTCACTGCTTTTCATAGCAGCAGGACCTGTTCCAGAATCAGTCCAGTGCTACACAGTATGGCAACAGGAGATACGTTATATAGTCTCAGCCCACAGGCCACCAACTCTAACCCATCAATCAGACCCTATTTTTAATATGAATCAGATAACGAAATGGCTCTAGTAGAAACAGCTCTAGTTATTGAGACAGGGAAGGAGGGAACGTGACAGCCGTTGGAGGAGGAAAAATGCTGAATTGGCTGATACTGGCCCCGGAGGATATGCTGAAGATGATGGCAGGAAGCGGCAGGGGTTTGTTTGGACATGTTGCAGGGTTATCTGTGCATTAGGAGGGCTTAAAGCAAAAAGGTCATGGTGAGTTTCAGTTAGCGAAGCCCATGAGGCTCGAAGTGCTCTGTGTTTTTTTTTAAATGTCTTAACGTGACGTTCTCTTGATGCTGCTAATGGACTGGACGTTCATTTTGAAGGCCAATAGATTGAGAGTGATGGACATGAAATGACATGAGAGAAATTATATAATGAACTGGGAATATGGTGACTTCCTTGTATTGTCCTTGACTGTCCTTCAGAGGATGTTTCTCTTTCTCCCTCATGCATTCCTGTGGCTTCTGTTTTGTTTGAAAATTTTCTTTAGGAGTCTTTAGTTTGTGATTTAAATTTGGTTTAAGCTATGAGTAGATAGTCTTGAGTCCTTTTGTACGATTTCTTAGTATGGAAAGCTCATCTGAATTAAGCTCATTAAGGTTCATTTGAAGAACTTGCTCATAAAATGAGCATCAAAACAGTTTTGAAGTACATAGTAGGGTAGTGTATTTATGTCTGGTATGCTTTAAAATTTAACAGGCCAAATAAAAAGCCCAATCAGGGCTCGACTATAAGGTTGGGAACAGAGTGAGAGTTTCTGACCAGTCATTGGCCCTTAAAAGATTACTAATAAATTGTCACTAAATGTAACATTTGTTGATCTTGAACATGTTTCATGCTCTGTGAACTGTTGGTTTTCTGTTATGTTAAGCATAGTTCTGTGAATTCTGTTGATTTTTAAATTTGACCAGTGCTACCTAACAGAAACTTCTTAAAAAAAATTTTTTTTTATGAATTTATGGTGAGTTTATGATTGCTATGTATCCATCCATCCATCCATCCATCCATCCATCCATCCATCCATCCATCCACACTTATTTATTCACTTCAGTTAATTTAATTAGTTATTTACATAACTTAGTTATTAATTTACATGTCTATAGTTATTTACTTTAGCCATTCACTTATGTAGTTAGTAATTAACTGATTTAATAGTTTATTTGATTGGCATTTTTAGTTACTTGTTTTAGTTATGTAATTATTTGTTTAAGTGTATATCGATTCATTTTGAGAATTGTGCACATTTTAAACATTACAAATCTGTTGTTTTTATCATATTATTTTTTCATTATTAAAATATTTTTGCCATTTCTAAATAAATTAGTAATTTAACAACTGAAGACCAATAGTGGGGTGGGGTTCTGTTGAGATCTGGCATTCAAATGAAATGGCATTTGTGGTTTATTTTTAATGATGTTAATTTTATTATCACAAAACATTTTTTTTTTTTTTTTTTTTTTGAATAGGCTGTTCATATTCATATCATATTTGAGCCCATTTTTAAAAGAAACTTTGAAATGATTGGTGGACCAGGTAGACCTTGTGGATTTCTCAGACATCAAAAGTAGAGTTTTATGATGAGTGCAAATCTATAACGCAATATGAAACTTGATCTTTCAGAAGTTTTACAGTCCTTTTCTCGCCTTTTTTCTTTTCTTTTTTCCTTCATGTTCTTACACTCCGCCATGAACACACCCTTCCTCTCTACACACATTTCCCTTCCTGCGGCTCCACAGAAAAGCTTTTATGGATAATTGATCAGGAGAGGTGAGGCAATCAATGAGGTCTGCCTCGGCAACGCGCCGACTCATTTCCGAGAGTGTCTCTCTGCTTCTCGCTCTGTCTTCCTCTTTATCGATGTACTTGTTTTCTCTCTGCTTGGGTGAGATGGGCCAAGCCGAGCCGTTCTCTGGCTCATGCCTCCGTCTGCATCTGCGGGGCACAAGACGCAAGCTGCTCTCTGCCTGTGGCAGCCCTCATTCTTCATGTACGACTGATAAGTCAAACAGTGAAGATCTGACAGCCAGAGTGTGGTCGCACAATTAGCAACCTCAGATATAAATTAAATATGTGTAATGCGTTGTACATTCTCTGAGCTGGAGATAACACCATTGTTGGCTCTTATCAAACTCTGAGACTGTCTAAAAGGAATGGAGTGCAAAACTCATTAATTAATGTCAACTCTCTCTCTCACACACACAGGGTTGAGCACAGAGGGGATCTACAGGGTGAGTGGAAATAAGGCCGAGATGGAAAGCATGCAGCGGCAGTTTGACCAGGGTGAGTCACATGACCTGTCTGCCATTCACTTTCTTTTTCTTTTGATCTCTCTCTTCAGTTTCTGTTTAGTGTGCTTTATTGGCATAGCAGATACATATAAATAGAACAAAATGTAGAGCAGCTAGTAACATGCAGTAATATCGATTTAAAAAGAAGCAGTGGAGTAGAACATAAGTTGAAAAAGCAAGGAATGAAATTAGTAAGGGTAAATTTAAACGATTCAGTGTTGGGAATGTTTCAAGTCTGGGTGACACAAATAATGCATTTAAATGCTAATCGGCCTCAGTGTAAACAATCACATTTTACCCGTGTTGCATCTTGCAGTGTGAATGGAATGTAATGAGAAGTCCATACACCACAAAATAATCCCATTGCCTTTGTTAGATGCACATATTTACATGCAAACATGCTAATGGAGTCCAGTCCACACATACGAGGAATTTGTTATATGGAAGCATATGTGTAGCAAAATTCAATTTGAAATGTAATATGCAAAATGGCAATGCAATATGTAAAATGGCAATGTATTTCTGTCTTTAAATTTACATTTTCCCATTCGTATGTGTAACATTTAGTGCAAAATGAAAATTCAATTATATGATTTAAATTTGCCATTTTCTACACTAGTTTTAATATGCAGTCATATTGCATTGCCATTTGCATATTAAATTTCAAATTGAATTTTGCTACACACATTTTTTTTTTTGCTTCCATAGTTAATACTACACATAATACGCTGTATACTTTAAGTAATCCAGTAACTGTTGACACTATGGTTGATTCTGGTTGTAATCTGGTTGACACTCCAACATAGTAGGTGGCAGTGTTGTACCTTAACACTGTTTGACATCCATCAGAAAATGGAAAAATGAAGACAGTGACTAGTGTGTAGCTTGTACTGCTGCACTAAATCATGTCAGACAGATGAAAACGAGACGCTCTACCTTCAGCCGAAAAAGTTTGTTTGCCAGTGTAGTAGTTATTTTGGATCCTGTAAAATAAATTACGGGGTGTTAGCTGTGCCAATTGACAGCTCTTTTCAAAAGTTCTTTTTATACGCTTTTGTACAGTTATGGTTATAAACTCTCTTTCCACTTCCCTGCACTTGTGTTTAAGTCATGTAGTGAAAATCTGATGATATGACAGTATGAATCTGTCCTAGTATGTATCTAAGTCAAATCAAACCCTGACTGCTGTCCCCCCGTCTCTCTCACTTTTCTTCCTGTCCACTTTACACTATAATAATCTTATAAAGGCAAATAAATAAATTAATCTAAAAGTAAATGCTAGACGCTGATGTTTGCAATATCAGGATGAAAATGTAATGGTATTGTCCCAATACTAGCATACTGTCTCACTCAAGTTGCCATCACCACAGAAAGTAGTAACTTTTAGACTATTTGATTAGTATTCAGAAATCTGAAAAGTAAGGCAATTTTGTTGTATTCTTGTCAAATTTGTGGTGTTGATGTATACCTTTGTCATAAAACAATAGCCCGTTTCCACCGCAAGAACTTTACCCAGGAACTAGGAACTAGGGAGGCTGGTACTCAGTGTGTTTCCACCGCTGGAACCAGGATCTAAATAAAGTTCCGGGTACAAATTTGCCCCTCAGAAAGTCCCTGCTTGCGAGATAATACTTTTTCAAAGGCCTGGAACTTTCAGGGGTGGGACTTGGGCTCTGAGCATGCTGATTGGTTGAGTTCACGCAGCATTGTAGTCCAACCACCATATATTCACACATTTTTAAAAAAAAATTACTGTTATTGTGTCATGAAATGTAGTTTTAAAGGTATTTCAGGCGAGAATGTAGTTGTTTAAAACTCAAATCTGGGGTTTATTTATAAAGACAGTGTCTATTTAAAAATGTGCTTTCCTGATTTCGGATACGTGAGCTCCACACGATCAGCTGGCGCTCAGTGCTCATGTATCCCAATGAGAGCAGCCTCACCTCGGCTAGTCCTTCTGACATTGGCTCTGATGTCTCTGTAGTAGTTAAACATGAGATATAATTAGTTTTGGGTAAATCGAATAGGTAATCTTTGGTCTGTATTCTATTAATATGTTAAAATAAAAATTAAAAAGCAATACTGTTTGAAATAATATTTCGTTTCATTGTAATTTAGGATATGTACGTTCCCTGTACTACATTTCTGCAGCAATTAATATGTTTAAATGAAACCGAAAAGAGGCAGTGGTGTTTGATATCATATTTCATCCTATTGTAAATACAGTGAGCAAAACTGCAGTAGCCAAGGTGAGCTGGCTGATGTTATCTCATTACTGGACTTGTGTCATCCTGTCCACAGGAGTTCGCAACCCTGAGTCGAACTCGCAAAGTCCAAACTACCGAGGACGCAAGTCCAAAATTTGCGTACTTGGTTAGAGTAGGCACAGACCTACAACCCCAAATCAGAAAAAGTTGGGACAGTATGGAAAACGCAAATAAAAAAAGTAGTGATTTCTAAATTTACTTTGACTTGTATTTAATTGCAGACAATATGAACACAAAATATTTCATGTTTTGTCCGGTCAACTTCATGTCATTTGTAAATATACATCCTTTCCTGTCATTCAGACCTGCAACACATTCCAAAAAAAAGTTGGGACAGGAGCAATTTAAGGCTAGTAATGAGGTAAATTGATTAAATAATGATGTGATTTGAAACAGGTGATGTCAACAGGTGATTTGTTATTATGATTTGGTACAAAAGCAGCATCCAAGAAAGGTCTAGTCCTTTAGGAGCAAAGATGGGCCGAGGAACTCCAGTTTGCCAACAAATACGTGAGAAAATTATTGAAACGTTTAAAAACAATGTTCCTCAGAAAAAGATAGAAAGAGATTTGGATATTTCACCTTCAACAGTGCATAACATAATTAAAAGATTCAAGGAATCTGGAGGAATTTCAGTGCGTAAAGGACAAGGGCGCAAGCCTAAGCTGAACAACCGTGAACAATCTCCGATCCCTCAGGCGACACTGCATCAAGAATCGTCACTCATCTATAAGCGATATCATCACATGGGTTCAGGACTACTTTGGCAAACCTTTGTCGAGTACCACAATATGTAGTTACATCCACAAATACCAGTTAAAACTTTACTGTGCCAAAAGGAAGCCCTATGTTAACAGTGTCCAGAAGGGCCGTCGACTTCTCTGGGCTCGGAGGCATCTGGGATGGACCATCACACAGTGGAAATGTGTACTGTGGTCAGATGAATCAGTATTTCAGGTATTTTTTGGGAGGAATGGACGCTGTGTGCTCCAGACCAAAGAAGAAAAGGATCATCCAGACTGTTACCAGCAACAAGTCCAAAAGCCAGGGTCTGTCACAGTATGGGGTTGTGTCAGTGCCCTTGGCAAAGGTAACTTGCACTTCTGTGATGGCACCATTAATGCTGAAAAGTACATAGAGATTTTGGAGCACAATATGTTGCCTTCAAGAAGACATCTTTTCCAGGGACGTCCATGCATATTTCAACAAGACAATGCAAAACCACATTCTGCACACATTACAAAGTCCTGGCTGCGGAGGAAGAGGGTACGGGTACTTGACTGGACTGCCTGCAGTCCCGACCTGTCTCCAATAGAGAATGTGTGGTGGATTTTGAAGCGCAAAATGCGACAACGAAGACCCCGTACTTTTGCCCACCTTAAGACTTGTTTTCAGGAAGAATGGGACAAAATTACACCTGAAACACTTCATGACTTGGTGTCTTCAGTCCCTAAACGTCTTTTTAAGCGTTTACTGTCCCAACTTTTTTTGGAATGTGTTGCAGGTCTGAAAGACCGGAAAGGATGTATATTTACAAATGACATGAAGTTGACCAAACAAAACATGAAATATTTTGTGTTCATATTGTCTGCAATGAAATACAAGTCAAAGTAAATTTAGAAATCACTACTTTCTTTTTTTTATTTGCGTTTTCCATACTGTCCCAACTTTTTCTGATTTGGGGTTGTACGTCACCAGACTATTTGCCTAAATTTCTCGCTACTTTAGACCGCGATGGAAACACAGACAGCAACAGGTCTGGGGGAAAAAAGTAATTTCGGTGGAAAAGCAGCAGTTGACATTATTAAGCTTAAAAGTTTACTACAAAAGACAATCCCTGCCTACCAATAAGCATACTTCCCTACTATATAGTAGGTGAAAACAGCATATAGTATGTCCACATTCACAGTATTCATAAAACAGTAGGTGCAAAGTACCAGATGACCTACCAGATCTGCTGATATTCCAAAGTGTGCATCTGATGGGACTTTACTATCATGAGGCCACGGGAGAGGAGTTGTGACTAATAGTAAAATGACGCAACTGACGCTGGTAGGTTATGTGACAATGACAACATATCGAATGTAGTACATCCAGATTTCAATACCACACACATTCATACAATATAGAACAGACTTTTTAACAGTTGCAAAGTACTGTATCTTCCTCATCAAATGTAGTACCTAACTAGACAGTATGCAGTTTCACCTAATAACTGTTGTCCAGCAATATCTTTTGTTGCATTTCAGGTAACTCGGGACTCTTGTTTGCAACAAAACTGTACATGTAATTTGATGCAAAGACCAAAATTGGACATCTTGTCTTTGACCCATGTACAATTTACACTATACTCTGAAGAAAACACAAAAAATTATAATACCATGGTGCTGTTTCAAAAGTACGACTTCAAAAGCTTGTAAAGCTAAGAACATTACTAAAGTATAACAAGACTTCCACCTTCTCTCTCTCTCTGCTTCTCAGGCCTCCATGAACTTCCATGCTCTCACATTACCCTGCTGTTGTAGCAGCATAATCTAAAGACATCTCATGGATATCATAGTACATACAGAACCCTGTTACTCATATTTGCCTTGGGGAAAAGTTTGAGTGGGCCAGTCACAGTGGACCTGGCTGACCTCGCTGCTTTCAAAGAAATGGCTGCTATTCCTCGGTGCATGGATCACATTTCTGTCAATGAGCACATTGTAGAGCAGATGAGCTCAATTAACCGGGACTGATCCAGAGCTATTGATCTGGCCCACCGAGGGCCATTATGAAAGCATAATGTCAGAGTGCATAGAATATGCTTGTATTATGTGCATACTTGAGAAGAGGCAGCACACGTCTATTTTCGATGGCTTATTTTTAAAGGTGGTAATTCGTGTGTATATAGTTCCGACTAGTATGTTTATTTGTATTTGTGGGTATGTTTATATATATTTATATATATAAATTTTATATTATATATAACTTTATACATACATATAACTTTTTTTACATACACTACCAGTCAAAAGTTTTTGAACAGTAAGATTTTTTTTTTTTTTTTTTTAAGAATTCTCTTCTGCTCACCAAGCCTGGATTAGTTTGATCCAAAATACAGCAAAAGCAGTAATATTGTGAAAAATGTTTACTGTTTAATATATCTGCTTTCTATTTGAATATATTTTAGAATGTTTAAAAAAATTGGACTGTGATTAATCATGATTAATCGAAAATTTAAAATACTAGGATTTACCTGTAAATATCTTGAAATAAAGAAATGCATGACAAGCTAGTTTAAGGAAACAGAACCTTTCACACCTCCGCCAGTTATGACCTTATTATTCTTTTGTTTTTATTCAGCCATAAAATAAAACATTTACCAAGCCACATCGCTTAAATCCCAGTATAAATTGACCAAACTATTATCAAAAGTATTTCTAAATAAATACAACAAAACATTTTCTTGTGACCTTGCGTGAAGTATTATGACAAAATGCATTATGAAGTAGAATTGGACCTGTTCTGCAGGTGCATTAGAGCTAACATTAGTATCATGCTACACAAGACAATTTATGAGATTAATAATACACTTTTACTCAGAACTCACTTTAAACCACCATCTAGTGTTTGTAATAACTTCCCTTTACGATCACATGTGGAATTTGGTTGTTTACTGTTGTTAAAATATGCTATTTATAGCCTTTTTTTATTGCTGTACAAATTAGCATTTCAGAAGTACACATTCATCTCAAGACAATCACATACGAACCATATCCTATCGTAATTTTGTGTTTATTATCTTATATAATCTATAGTGGCTGTTGTCGTGTTTAATTCTGCTGTGTAAAAGCCTTAACATGTATGCTCTGCTGAAACTCACGTTGTTTACAACCGCGTCTCCGTTCTCAAGTTGCCAGGGATATATTCCAAGTATAATACACATTAGTAAAAGGATCTATTTTAATTTATATTTATACACTTTGGTCGGCCACGGTACATTATAAAAGTGGCCCAAAAAAACGCAACCCATGGCTCTGTAATTTTCTCCACGATTGTATTTTCAAAATAGCCTAATTGTGCGGGAAAACCGCGACCCTGGCAACACTGGACTTCGCTGTACCCTCATCACACAATGATAGACTTCCACCCGCGCTGCGATGACGGCAAGAAGTTGGGGTCAAACCTTATCAAACGATTAATTTCCGTTAAAAAATATTAACGCATTAAGATTAATCACATACGTTAACGTTGACAGCCCTAATAAGTGAGTACACCCCTCACATTTTTGTAAATATTTTATATCTTTTCATGTGACAACACTGAAGAAATGACACTTTGCTACAATGTAAAGTAGTGAGTGTACAGCTTGTATAACTGTGTAAATGTGCTGTCCCCTCAAAATAACTCAACACACAGCCATTAATGTCTAAACTGCTGGCCACAAAAGTGAGTACACCCCTAAGTGAAAATGTCCAAATTGGGCCCAAAGTGTCAATATTTTGTGTGGCCACCAATATTTTCCAGCACTGCCTTAACCCTCTTGGGCCTGGAGTTCACCAGAGCTTCACAGGCTGCCACTGGAGTCCTCTTCCACTCCTCCATGACAACATCACAGAGCTGGTGGATGTTACATATACATATACTGTGTATACACACACACACACACACACACACACACACACACATAGTGGGGAAGAAAACAATTATTTGATCCCCTGCTGATTTTGTACGTTTGCCCACTGACAAAGAAATGACCAGTCTATAATTTTAATGGTAGGTTTATTTGAACAGTGAGAGACGAAATAACAAAACAAATCCATTTCAAAAAAGTTATAAATTGATTTGCATTTTAATGAGTCAAATAAGTATTTGATTCCCTATCTTTCAGCAAGATAAAAAAAAAATATTAAAATAAAAATATTTTAAATTGCAATATTATTTCTATATTTGTATGCACTAATGTGTCTGTATTTTTGATTAAATAAATCCAGCCTTGGTGAGCATAAGAGACTTCTTTCAAAAACGCACATTTACTGTCACAAAACATTTCAGTGATAGCGTATTTGAAATTTGACCAACTTAACACATTTTAACCTTTTTTTTCATCCAGTACAGAATATAATGTTAATAAAAAATGCATTTATATACATGTTATAAATATTATGTAATATAAAAATAATTAATAAAACACATTAATATTTATATAAATATTTAATTTATTTTCTATAATATTTACATCAATATTCATGCGTTTTATTAGTTAGACATGGATTAAAAGCCCCAAATCTCTCATTTTTATTTCATTAAGCGCTCTAAAGAAACTGTTGTGCGCTGAGGAAGCGTGTTTGTTGTGTGTGCATCACCACAGGCTGTCCTGTTGTGTGTTTGCGCCGGAAGAGAAGGTCAGTTAATTACCAGCAGATTGGTTTGGGTAATGAACCGCGAGCGCACACGCTCCACTGATCTGGTCGGGCCCGGTTCGGATCGGCATGAGCTAATAGAAGGCGAAGGCTCGTGTCTGATCGATCAGAACCCCGCACAGCCAGGTGACAATACAATTACAGCGGAAATTACTGCACAGGTGTGTGCTCAGCAGCATCCCGGCCGACTCCAGAGAAATGTCAGACGATTCACAATCAGGTGCTACACAGCCGTTATCGATCTCTGATGAAATACAATCAGGACAGCTTGAGTAACTGATCTGGGGTCAACTGGATTTAACATGCTGGTCTGAAAGATTACAATTTTAATACGAATGTGGAGTGCTTGCCTATGTTTGTAGCTTTAGCTCAATCATATCGGCAGAAGTGGAGATCAAAATTGTTTTGTGGTTTTAATCGGCGCTTGTTTTGTTAGCGGCTTGTAACCTCTCACCCTCTCCTATGCACTCATTTCACACCTGCACGCTAAGCACACATTCTCCAATTAGATACACATTTCGCTGGATCAGCCGAGAGATTAGAGATGCATCCAGACAGCAAGAGTGGACAGGTTTGATTATAAGGGGCTTGTGCTTTTAGAAGGACCCCTTGTGTGAACAAAGAAGCTGCATTTGGAAGAAGCTGGCAGTCTGGGTTGTTCATATGATCCTGTGTCTCTGATTTTAAGAAACTGATTTTTTTTTTACTGTTAAGGCTGATCAAATACCTCCTAGAAAAATGTGTCCATTTACCTTCCCATTTATCTCAGAGCCAGTTCCTTGGTACAAAATGTATTTCAGGGTCAGAGTGACTCAAAATGATGGTGCAGGTCACAGTGTTTCTTCAGTTAATGACACTTTTGGCCCTGTGCAGTTTTTTTTTTTCTTTTTTTAAGGTCTGAGACCAAGGATAAATTTAAACACAAAATGTGTGTGTGAAAAGTAACAAAAATACTTTTCACATGCCTTTTATGCATGGTAAAGTCTGTAAAATCGCTGTAATGTGATCATACTGAAATCTGTTGGTTTTAATAAAAATTAACCCGCAGCACATTAAATTGCCTGAAGTTAAGGAAACACCCGTTAGAAGAATAATGTATGCTTAACCAGTCGCACCCTAAAATGATTATGGTGCACTTCCTTTTTCAATTTTTTGATTCTAATTTTACAACTTTAAATTGCAAATAGATTGAGAAGCTGCAGTGACTCAAACTTCCATTTAAATGTCTACCCGAATTCTCTCTCTCTTTCTGTACATTATAGATCCTAACATTGACCTGATCGAGAAGGACATGTCTGTGAACACGGTGGCAGGAGCGATGAAGAGCTTCTTCTCTGAGCTGCCCGATCCTCTGGTACCATACAGCATGCAGACAGAGCTGGTGGAGGCCTTCAGTGAGTATCAACACGAGAGTGAGCAGACTCTCACTATCAATAAAAACACTGATACAGGGAAGATTTTCCACAGCCAGATGTTTACTGTCAGAAAGCAGCATGCTTGGTTGTAGTCCTCTGAGGTTAGTGCGCTCTGGAGAGCTCCTCTGCTGGACATCCTGTGTGTGGAGCTGGGAGAAAAAGAAAAACAAGGGATAAGCCAGCGAGTAGAAATGGATTGAGTTTCTGCAGTCCGTTTTCCTGTTGCGGTATTATAGACTTCTCTCCCCGTTCTTCAGTACACGCACTCTCTCTCTCAGTGTGAAGTTCAGCATTGTCTGCTCTGGGCATCGCTCCAAGCCAGCAACACACAAGCGATGAGACTTAAGCCTAAGATTGCTGTTAGTCCTTCACTCCAGACTGTTTCTCAATAAACAAGCCCTCTCAAGTCCTGCCATGCTTTAAATAGTTTCACAAACAGCAGGCCTGATTCAGCAGAAAACAAAGCGTAACACCCAAACCTGCACTGGTGGAGTAAAGCACAAAAGAGGGGATTTGATTGGTTAAATTGTTCAGTATGATCCAATCATGATGTCACTCATTTTGCAAGTGTTAAAATGTTGGTACATAAGGAAAAAATGGTATATAAATTTGGTATATTTTAATTTAGAAATTAGGTATGCGCGATATTGGATTTTTGCCGATATGCCGATAATTTTCAACTCATTTTGGCTGATAGCCGATACCGATATATAATTATTTTAAATTTAGGTTAGTTTTTAACAAGAACTTATTTGTTAGAATTAAATAAACAATAATAAAGTTATTTTATAATGATAATACACTGAAGATTTGGAAATAACTATAAATAGCTAAATAACTAAAAACTATTAATCACTGCATTTTTATTTATTTATTTATTTATTTATTTTTTCAGAAAGATGCAGTGGTAACCTTAACATTTTATTTTATGATTTAACATTTGTAAATGGTCTAAAGCAAAGAGTTGTAAAAATTCTTTTAGAGCTCATAATTTGTTCAAAAAAAATATTAACATATTACCCTTTAATGAATAAATCAGTATATATAAAATTAAGTTTTTTTTTTTTTTTTTTTTCTTTTTTTTTGGTTCATGTAAGCTATAGCTTCTGACCTTTAAATCAAAACATAGAATTTACTTCAAGAATGAGCCACAATGTTGACATGATCTAATCGCACTGCTGACGTGATCTAATCGCTAGCACATGCTGAGTACATGCGAGTTAATGTTATCTTATCAGCAAGACATATCAGCATAATTTTTCATATCAGGCCGATGCCAATATTTACATTTAAAGCCAATATCGGCCGATTCCGATATTGGTCCGATAATATCGTGCATCCCTACAAGAAATAAATCAGTACTGTTTAAATGGCCATATAAATGTTAATTTGAGTCAATTGCATATTTTTAGTGAATTTAATCTATCAAATACCAACATAATCAGGTACTAATTTGAGCCATAAAAATTTGCCTTGTTTTCAAAATCAAAAATACATTTGTATGTTTTCTGATGATAATGTGAAGGGATCTTGCCTGTGCAAATCTTTACAATAATTCTATGGGTGTTTCAGGTGGTTGCTTGGGCGTTGCTATCTGGTTGCTAATGTGTTCAGAGTAGTGTTTGACGTGCAGGACGTTGACGTTACAATTCTCAAAGATTAAAGGAATAGTTCACCCAAATTAAATTTGTCATTATTTACGCACCCTCATGTCATTCCAAACGTGTTTGAGTTTGTTTCTTCTGTGAAACACAACAGAAGATATTTGGAAAAATGTCAATGTTTGTTTTGTCCATACGATGAAAGTCAACCTACATTCTTCAAAATATCTTCTTTCGTGTTCCCCAGAAGAAAGAAAGTGAGGTTTGGAATGCCATGAGGGTTGTGGAAACTCCTAACCCTAAATATAAGCAACCACTTAATAATAGTTAAAGTCACAACTACACTTTTAACCAAACAGTGTTTAATGCAAGAACATTACAGAAGCCCATTGAGAGTAAGAAGGAAGGGATAATGGAGCGAGAGGACAGACGGTAGGTCACCTGACTGCCGTGTCACTCTCCGCAGGTGGTGGGCGGGGCTTTGCTCTGGTCCGTCTGTTACTGGACGCCATGGCAAGAGCCCAGCAGGCTTGTTCTGTTTTAGTCTCTGAAAACATAGGAAGCACCTTCTCTGCTTTAAGACCTTCTGAATAATCCTTTGCTTTTTTGATCTGCCATCTATTAGACGTCTCAATGGGATATTTAAATTAATGCATTTGCTGACTGGCAGTGGCGGTGGTGGTTTATTCATTAGATGATATTTGCATATTCGGTCTCAAAATAAAAAATGTCTGGGTAGGTTTTAAATACACCGGCATCCTGATGTTTTGAGACCATTAATACTACTATTACAGGTTATGGTTTCATTCAAGTACCTAATCCCAAGTATACTTAAAATATACTTAAGTTCTGACCTGAACGAGTAGATAGGCATGCAGCCGAACCTTAAAAAAAAGTGTCTTACATTTAGCGTAGCATGAGGAAAAATTCAAAGCACATGTGCGAGATGAGCGTACCGAATATGTGTGGTTAGAGAAATCAGGCTGTGCCTGTATAGTATTGATGAAAAAACATGCTCTTACGAATACCCAAGCGTTCCCATAAAACCCGAAGTATAATTTGGTCCCATAGAATTCTTTCAGTTTTGATGCAAACTTGCTAAGTATACTCCGTTTGACAGTTGCTTGACATTTGCGCTCTATAAAGTTTCATCCTTGTCTAGTGTTTGCACTATTTCTTTTTTAAGCCCTATTCGCACGGGATTAATATTATCTGGGGAGCTCGTGATTTAGAAATTACCCCCCCCACATCTGAATTTCTTTTGGCGCATTCGCACGTTATAAGCGAAGCCTGTGCTTTTACTTGAATTTACTGACTTATCTCCCGGATATGATGTTAAGGCTTTGCGTAACATTATCATAAACTGAAGAGTGTTCCTTACTGCACGCTGCTATACATTTCGTCCTATCTAATCAGTCTTTTTGTTTTCACTCTTCTGTTGGTTTTCAGTTTTTCTCTTTCTGCAAATTGTATAGTTGCATGGTGTATATAGCGCTATGACCCAGCACCCAAAATACTATCAAAACACTCCAACGCAGCCTCCATTCTTCATGAAAGATGGATAAAACGGCGCACAGGAAACAAAAACCTTGAAAAAAAATTATATACGACCCCAACAAATCCTGGCCAAATCACAGAGTTGCAGGGGACTAATATTATCACAGAACCTGGGTGTTTGGCAAAATATGGTAGGTCCTTTGCGGGGAAATTTTTACTTTACAAATTACAGACATGGCCGATTCACACGGGATTAAGATCACAGACAACCTCCGCAATTATTACATATTACACATGAGGTCACCAGGTAATACTCAGGATTATAACTAATAAAAAATGTTGTGTTCTGGAACTTGATGAGTCAGTAGCAATGACCCAGAACACTCTGGAAACAAAGTAAATGCACTAAAAATCACCCTAGCTAGCCTAGCAACCATATAGCAACAACCTGGCATTATAGTGGTTCTGCACATTTTCCTTCGAGTTACTGCAGTAATTCTGCATCTGGGGCCACAATGCATAATGCTGATGTCGGTGTGCGAGTGTGTGTGTAACGCTGACATCAGAGTGTGTGTGTTTGTGTGTGTGAGACTAGGGAAGAACACATCTGCCGTAGTGGTCACATGTTCTGACACAAGGCTCACAGCGTTAAGGGCTGATGTAAGCCGTTCTGACTCACCGCAACCATCAAGCTCGCTGCACCCAGGGCGTGTGTGTGTGTGTCTGTGTGTGTGTGACTGCACACACTACACAATTATTTCTGTCCATGTACTGTTTGTGTGTGTGAGACACTGTGCTTCATTGAACAATCCCTCGGTCACCCCAGATGAGACTGATGGGAAGTCTAGTATGCGCGCACACATACACACACACACATATATACACACACACACACACCTTTTCACTGTTACTCCTCCCTAGAGTTGTTGTTTATTGATTTAGGTGGATTGTGCTGCTTCCTTTGTGCATATTAGAACTCATTATTCCTGAATTACTTCCTCAAGCATCGCTTCCAAGCAATCTGAGGTCCCAAAGCCAAACATGGATAGTATTTTAAGAAAGAGTCCCCACTCATATTTCATCTGGAGTAAATAGTGATTCAGTTTCTGCACACACATTCAATCAAAGTTTCAATTAGCATTCAGCATTTTTCACAAATCTGATGCAGAGTTATGGGGGATTAGGAGTCTGTTTACTATTTTGTTGTTTTATTTAACTATTAAAAAAAAATAAAATTGAACAGTTTTAAATTGGTCTTTTTGAATTTAAATTATATATAAAATTGTAAACGCATTAAAGAGTTTCTCATCTATTAATTTGTCCATTTAAAATCTCATTTTGTTTTTAAATGTCACTTCTAGTACTCTATACAAAAGAGTGCATACATCTCTTTGAAAATAATAACAAAAATTGTGCGCTGTTTTAATTTACATTTTATATTTAAATGTTATGATGTACTTGTATTCCCAGTAAAAAGGGTCTAAATTTTTGCTTCCAAAATGTTACAAGTTAATGAAACTCAAGGAGTGGATCATTATGGTAACAGGGTTGAACGTTGTATGTGTGGGACAGCTTAAAGGAACACTCCACTCTTTTTGGAAATAGGCTCATTCTCCAACTCCCCCAGAGTTAATAAGTTGAGTTTTACCGTTTTTGAATCCATTCAGCCGATCTCCGGGTCTGGCGATAGCACTTTTAGCATAGCTTAGCATAGTAGCATAGCTTAGCATAGATCACTGAATCCAATTAGACCAGTAGCATCGCGTTCAAAAATGACCAAATAGTTTCGATAGTTTTCCTAATTAAAACTAGGCTCTTCTGTAGTTATATCGTGTACTAAGACCGGCGGAAAATGAAAAGTTGCGATTTTCTAGTCCGATTTGGCTAGGAACTATACTCTCATTCCAGCGTAATAATCAAGGAACTTTGCTGCCATAACATGGCCGCAGCAGGCACAGTGATATTACGCAGCGCCTGAAAGTAGTCCCCAGCTAGGTAACTAGTTATAATATAGCTGGGGACTACTTTCAGGCGCTGCGTAATATCACTGCGCCTGCTGCCGCAGCAAAGCTCCTTGATTATTACGCCGGACTGGGAGTGTAGTTCTTAATCATATCAGCCTAGAAAATCGCAACTTTTCATTTTCCGCCGGTCTTAGTACACGATATAACTACAGAAGAGTCAAGTTTTAAATAGGAAAACTATCGAAACTCTTTGGTCATTTTTGAAAGCGATGCTACTGGTCTAATCGGATTCAATGATCTATGCTAAAAGTGCTATCACCAGATCCAGAGATCAGCTGAATGGATTCAAAAACAGTAAAACTCAACTTATTAACTCTGGGGGAGTTGGAGAATGAGCCTATTTCCAAAAAAATGGAGTGTTCCTTTTATATTGTGTTTATGGTACATACATTTGTTAGTAATTTAAAACACATCTATATATTTTAACTAGGGGTCTTGGGGTCTGTGCCTTTGTTACTTTAAAGAAGCTAATAGGACACAGTGACATTACAGAAACACACTGGTCTTGAAGGTCCTCAAGCATTGAAGCCATTGTCAAGACTGACTCCATTTTGTGTGTGTGTGTGTCTTGTCGCCCTCTATCTATTTGTGTGTTGTGGGACAAGTGAACACCTGTGAAGCATAAAGAAAATAAATGTGTTTGTGTCTCATTCCATGTTCCCTCTCTGCCCCCTGCAGAAATCAATGATCGAGAGCAGCGCCTCCACACCATGAAGGACGTGCTCCGCAGGTTCCCTCGAGAAAACTACGAGGTCTTCAAATACGTCATCACTCACCTGAACAAGTGAGAATCAGTGCCATCCCTAGGGCAACACACGATCAAACTCGCTCGCACGAATGTTTTCCATTCTCACTGTTTCTCTCTTTCTCTCAGGGTGAGTCAAAACAGCCGCCTGAACCTGATGACCAGCGAGAACTTGTCCATCTGTTTCTGGCCGACACTAATGCGGCCCGATTTCACCACCATGGATGCGCTGACAGCCACACGCACCTACCAGACAATCATCGAGACCTTTATCCACCAGTGTGCTTTCTTCTTCTACAATCAGCCCTTGGCCGACACACCCAGCGGCTTGCCCGGACAGCCCGCCTCACCTACCACCACCACCTTGTCTTCTGCCTCCTCCATACAAGGCTCCGCCTACTCCGCCTGTTACGCCCCATTGCAACATGTAGCCCCGCCCTTCATCCCCGCCCAACAATCCCCGCCCCATTCTCCACCCCCAACCCCTCAATCCCCAATCCAGAGCCTGCTGCCTTCGCTCCACCCCCATCCCCCCCCTACGGAACAACACACGCTGTGAAGCTGTAGACGAGGAGGAGAACTTTGGGAGCACTGAAAGAGATTAATCGAATGGGAGAAACTTCCGAGGAGATTGCACGGCCGTGCCTGACTTATCACAAGCAGTAGAGGAACGAGAAACAGGTCAAGAGTACATGAGCTACGTCAACCACACTTCATCGCCCTCTTTCTGCATCATGCTACTCTATAAATTGCTCTGTTCTTGGCCCTATATGCTCCTCACACACATTTAGACAACTGCACGTGAAGTGTGGTAACCCCAAACCCAGATCTCTAATGGGTCCATCTGACGTAGATGTCGCACTCTTGCTGGTCCAGCGCTGTCTTTGTCAATTGGCTACCAATGGGAGATAGGATGTTTGAAGCCCACCTCATATTCGGGTGGCCACTGTACGCAACCTCTTAGAAATAAGGTTAAGCGGGCCAACAGGGTGGCCTATATATTCACCAGATTTTTGTTGTAACTTTCGACCACTGTTATAAATTACGAAAAAGAAATGTTTTTTCTGATGCGACCGTATTCCTCCCCCTTATTTAATCTGTTTCGCTTGTGACAGCCTTTTAAAGAGAGACACAAATCAATAGACAAAATTAGAATTTGTCGAACTGGATCTAGTTTTGCTGGCAAGGATGTGTGTGGCACAGCATTCTGGGATTTGAAGTCTTTTCCTCCCCTTTATCCCCTGTCACACGAGCCTCCAGAACATGCTGGAAGACTAATGCTTCTTTTATTACAGAATGTCCTCACAACCACACAACCCTCGGTTTCCTGCTCCACGAGGATCTTCGGCTTTGTTCGGTGTCTGTTCATTTGGGAGCTGTATTATTATTCTTATTACACGTTTGCAGGAAGTTTCCTCATGTTAGATCTGTGGACTGCTTTTTGCGCACATGATTGGTGAACCAGTAAGTGATGAGTTCTAAGGGGATATGGGTTAGGTTGTGGTTCTCCTGCGGTTTAGAGGAGAGGTATGCACTAAATCAAGAGTTACCTCACAGTTCTGGAAGGTAAAGGAAGTTTGCACTAGAGGAGACGCTGTGCTGTACCTGTTCGAAAGGCATTGAATCAGTGAGCTGTGGAAGCTTAGAGGAGGATGAGAGTGAAGATAGTGGCATAGCTGTAATGGCATTCGGAAAAGATAAAGGCTTTAATGTGTTTGAAAACAGCATGCATGTGAGCTTGCAGTTAGTGGGCTTTACATGGCTCTAATTCAGAGTTGACCTCAGAAGGATGACATTGTTTATAAAATGCCAGACGTTAAAAAAAGATAAAAAATAAAAAAAGATTAGGATAAGAAAACCTGGGCATAGGAACGGGAAAGTTAATGTGGTAGCTTGTGAGTAGACTTCCGCTTGTGGGCTCTTGGAGCGCAACACTACCACCCAGTGGACAAAGAGGGTATTGCATGTTGAATCTCAGCTCGTATTCATACTGTTACATTTTTGTTCTTCTAGAAAATGCTGGATGCATTCACAATCACATGGTTTAAATAAAAAAGCTGCCATTTAGCTTTAAAGTTTGTCAATATTCCCCAGCACTTATACTTCACAAGTTTACTTACTCCAGATTAGATAACGGATCATTTTCTTGTGTTTATTTGAACTCCTAAGAGTCAGTTTATTGTGAGCCTATGGTTTTCAAGCAGGCAGACGCTGTGAAACTGTGAAACAATCACATTTATGGAGAAAAATGAATGTATACCACAGCAGATTTCACTTCAGTTTTGTGCATATCTCTCCTTGTAATACATTGTGAGCCACACCTGCCCTGTCCCTCTTTAACTTCATTCCACATCTACTCTGACTTCTGATTGGCTGTGATCAGCTGCAACTCTTTAACCGTTTTTGCTTAAACACTACGCCTTTTGCCCTCAGAGAGCAGGAGTAATGGTATATTTTGGGAAATCGGGAGCTGTGTGGCCTATACGCCCCTGGTACTTTGTATGAATGCTGCATTCTCTGTGTATTTTCAATGTATTCTTTCAGAGCCGACTGTCCTTCGCAGCCAAAGACTGCAAAAAAAAAAAAAAAACACAAAAAAAGTAATAAAAAAGGGCAGGGGAAGACGACTAAAAGCGACAAGACAAACGTGTATTAAAAATGTGACATTGTTTCAGCAATCCTATTTGGCTGCATCACTTTTTTTTTTTTTTTTTTTTCTCTTCATTTTCTTTTTTTCAACAATGGTGACAGATTGTCTGTTAAGTTAAAGGAGAAAGGAGCAAAACTATATTCAGAATGGTTGTTTATTTGTACGTTAGGGGGTCTGACACTTTGCCCTGTAGTCAATGGTGATAGAAAAGGTGTTCTTTTTATGTTTTATTTTAATAATTAAAAAATGAGACAAAGCATTTTTAACTGTCTTTTTTTTTTCTTCTTTTTTTTTCTTCTTTTTTCTTTTTTGTGAATGGTGTAAAGGCCACAATGATGTAGTGCATGATTCAAGACCAGGTCAGGGAGAGGGATCTGCCACTCTCAGTATTAAAAAAGGAAGAAAAAAATGAACAAAGAAAAAATAGAATGGGAAAAAATACATAAATGAAGTTACATCAACAAAAATACATGTCATTATTTGCCAAGAAGTTGGTAATTAGTCTCAATGGGAATGGTGTATAAACAGTAAGGCCTTCTGTGACCTGTATTATAGTTAATAAAATCAATCTTGTAAAATCAGTCTCTTGTCTTTATTTTATACGTGCAGAATGTGCATAAATTCCATTAAATCTGTGCTTTTGCTATTTACTAATTCTACTTTTTTTTTTTTTTTTTTTTTAAATTAAGAATTAAACTGGTCAATTATGATGGTTATGAATTTTACATTGTTGGAAAGAAATTCTTTTTAAAATGAATACTTTTTCTTTTGAACTTTCTGTTCAAATCACAGAATCCTGGGAAGAAAACGAATCATGGTTTCCATGGTTTCCACATTGAATCAGAAATGTTTCTTGAGCAGCAAATCAGCATAATGATTTCTGAAGGATCGTGTGACAATGAAGCCTGGACTAATGAAGCTGAAAATTCAGCTTTACCATCACAGGAATGAATTACATCTTAAAATGGAAAACTGATATTTTAAATTTGAATATTTCACAAGAAAAACATAATGAAAATAATTATTGTTTATAACAAATACTGTTTATTTTACCGTCAAATGCTGTACAAAAGAATGTTGGTGCATTTGAGGAACTTCTGGCTCACAGAGTTCATTAAAATAAAAAAAAAGAGATATGTCTAATAATATACCTAAAACTAGTTTTAGATTAAATATAGTTCTGTCATTCACAGAAACCACTGTCTAACATGCTATATAAACTACAGCACCATATTTTTTATACTGACGACTTCCAACGTCCCATTTCAGAACAATATTGGGAATCTGAATGGACCTGTTTTATTTCAAGGTAACCCTGTTATAACCTTCTCAGTTTACAGTAAAAAAAAAAACAAAAAAAAAAAACAAAGATTGAAAGAGGCAGAGATTGTCAGACAGTTCAAGTCTTTTGAATCTGCATTTGATAGCACAAAGGGCCTGAAGCTCTTAAAATGGAGTATACAGTGCCCTCCAAAAGTATTGGAACAGTAAAGACAAAATTGCTCTGTTGGCTGTGGAGTCAAGACATTTACAAATATGATTAAAAGATGAATATGAGACAAAACTACAGAATGTCACATTTTATTATTACACTGAAAAAAAATTTGGAGTAGGATTTACTTTAGGAAAAAGTTAGGAAAGTTTTTTCACTTAGAAAATGTGAGTAATTTCAATAGAATTCCCAAGTAAAAACTAAACACAAAGAACTGTAGCTTTAATTAGAAAATCTCAAGTAAAGTTTACTTGGAATTTCCCAGTAAATTGTATTGACTGTTTGTTTATATATTTTACTACACAATAATCCTAGTTATCTTATTTAAAATTACCAAAGAAAATAAGTAAATTTAACATTGCCAGATAGAGTTTGATGAGTAATTTCGACGTAATTATTTTAAGTTAAATCGGCCATTTTCAAGTACATTTCACTTAATCACTTTACTCGAACAACATAGCACTAAATATAACCATGCTATTAAAGTATGTGGTTAATTTACACACATATAAATAAAAAAGTAGACAGCTTGTTATTTTTTCTAAGATAATATGTCCACTCAATAAAACTATTGTTCAAATGAGAAATCAATACTTGGTACACCATACACAATGATGGTAACAATCAGTGGTTATTGTTTGAGTATGAATGGGTCATTTTGAGTAGAAAATGAACTCCATATGTCACAAAATAGTAAGTTACTAAACCTAACCTCAAAAGCTACCATAAAACAGTGTAAATACAACTCAAAAACAGTGAAAAGTGTAACCTTTTTAATTATTCATGCCCCAGTACATGATGGGAAAAACGGTATCATAACTTTGGTATTTACTTAAAGAATCCTTGTAAACATAACAAACAATTTCAGGTAAAATATACTTATAAGTTCAAATTTTAATTTCTACAAGCATAAATTGAGTACTAATATAGATTTTACTCCTTTTTTTAAATTCTTGCCTGAACTAAATAATTTCATGTAGAAATTACATTTGTTTTTATGTAGTATTTACTTCAGCACAAAATCATTTTTATCAGTGTAGGACATCATCAAATGCAAGATTCAGAATGCAGAAGTAATGGATATAACTGATACGACACATTCCCTGCTTTTAATATCTGAAGAATTAATGCAACAGGACACAGCTGATCACTCAGAAAGACCTGTGAGGCAACTGTTTCAGTACTTATGCTCACATCTAATAGAGGGATGAACTTCTCAGCTGGTAAAACATCTATGTGTTGAATCACCCAATAATAAAATGAGACATTCTGTAGTTTTGTCTCATTCATCTTTTAATCATATTTGTAAATGACTCCACAGCCAACTGAGCAATTTTGTCTTTACCGTTCTCCCATTGGTCTTTTGGAGGGCATTGTATATTTCTTCTTTTAAATAAAAAGTGGTCAGTGAAATTAATGTTTAAAAGTATCTAAAATGAATAAATTCAATATCACTTAAACAGAATTGTCAAAATTACGGCGTTTGATATGATTATTGGATGGATTTTAGAAAGTCAAGATATTGTATGGGGCATAGAAACATTTGGTGTGTAAATCTAGCTATATTTCATAGGATCATTTTATGTTTGGTAATAGTTTATCTAGACGATAAGACCTCGCAGCATAGGCCTACGTCTAAAAATATACAATATAAAAGCGTACCGTATTCGTTGAATGTGCCTTCAAGTGCCCTCCGAAATACACCAAAGCGTTTTCTTCTATGGATTGCGTTCCGATAATTACCATAATTACAGGCGAGGCTTATTGATTGTTTTTATAAATTACATAATTTGAGCTGTTGCTGCTACGTTGTAAGTGCGTATTGGAGTTTCACATGCAATGACAAAAACAGACCACTAGGTGTCTCGCTTGTTGAACCTTTGCCATTCTCTACACACGATATGAACCATTCGGACCTTTGCTCTGACTCACACCTGTTAATGTTGATGAATTATTTTCATTAGAGATACACGTTCATAATTTAATTTTCCAGCTCATTTTGAAGCTTTTTTTTTTTTTTTTTTTTTTGAAGAATGAATGATATGAATACGTAGAATTAACAAATGGGCCTGCTAATGCTTCATCTAAACGACCTCGTGTGATTCGCATTTATAGGCTATGCACAGAGACTCATTGTTTCTTGAATCTTTTGTCTCGGTAGATCAGAAGTCTGGCCTGCTACTTGCCGGAAAGTTTCAGTCTGAAGTAAATCTGTGTGTCCGGTTCGTCTTATGATCAGTCGAGGCACGTATCGCTGCTCATCCGTGTCTTTCCGAGTCTTGAATTCAGATGCGTCCGACTCCAAACGATTCATACCGCCACAACCGGAGCAGCTCTTATCAATATCAATATACACCAGCATCCCAAATCCACCTGTAACCATCATCCTAATTCTTACTTCAGCCGTACTACAGAAAATGTGGTTTAGTGTTTCAAGACAAAACAATTTTGAGGTTCAATTGTTCTGAGTTAAAAAAAAAAAAAAAAAAAAAAAAAATATATATATATATATATATATATATATATATTCTGTACACAAATGCTTCATTTTGCCTATAGATTTTTAAACAATCAATATTGTGATTTCATCATTCAAATTTCAATTCCAGTATCATCATAATTTTGTAATATTTGTGTCCATGGACAACAAAACCAGTAATAAAGGTCATTTTTTTAAAACTGAGATTTATACATCATATGAAAGCTGAATAAATAAGCTTGGTATGGTTTGTGGTTTGTTAGAATATTACCACATCTGCCTGTGACACAACTAGGCCCTATTTAAAAAAAATAAATAAATAAAATAAAATAAAAAAACCTTGAGAAAATCTTTAAAGTTTCCCAAATGTAGTCCTTAGCAATGCATATTACAAAAAAAAAAAAAAATGAAGTGTTAATATATTTATAGCAGGACATTTTCAAAATATCAAAATGGAACATGATCTTCACTTAATATCCTAATGATTTTTAGCATAAAAGAAACATTTATCATTTTGATCCATACAATGTATTGTTGGCTATTGCTACAAATATACCCTGTGCTACTTATGACTGGTTTTGTGCTCCAGGGTCACGTGTATTGAATAACAGAAGATTACAATAAAGTCCCACTCTGAAATTCAGACATAAGTCAACTAAATAGTAAAGTATTTTATCTGAAAGGCATGTTGTTCATTTGAAACACAAAACAATGCATGGAACAATACATATACAAATATCAAAACATTGTTTTGGCCAACATAATAGTAAATAGTTTTAAGCTGACCCAGAGAAATATTCAGTGTTGTAAAATTTGTGACAACTAACCCCGGTCTCTCTTATGCCAGAACAGGATAAGACAGATTCCTTAGGCCCATGTTTGTCCTTACGACACATCGATTGTCCGGGTCACTGTGGGTGTTTCGATTCTGATACCTCGATTGATGGCAGTGCTGGGAGTAAGGATGCTGCTATTGATCATTTGATGGTCAAATTGATGAATGCTGCTGTAAATGGTGCTGGCACTATCAGCTGAAAACAGTCAAATACAGCTAGCAACACCCAAGCCCCGGATCACTTTTTCCATATATATATATATATACAGTGACAGTCGTGGCCAAAATGATTAGAACACTAGTATTTCCAACAGCTAAAATGTAAGTTATTTCTATCTTTTGCTGTAGTGTGTCAGTAGGAAATATCAGTTTACATTCATTTTGTCATTAATTGTAATAATGCAGTGAGATTTTTGTCTGACAACAGCCAGTGCTCCACACAGAGATCTGATCTGATCATCATCCAGTCTGTCTGGAGTGACATGAAGAAACAGAACAAACACAGACTAAATCCAGAAGAACTGTGGCAATACATAACACACCAACTTTATTAATGATGTTTTCGGATGTATTTCCAGTGGCGCCAAAAGTATTTGGACACTTAAAGTTGCATTCAGTAGTTTGCTCTAATTTAAAAAGTGTAAAATGTTTAGAAATGGTCTACAATCACATGAGATGAATACAGTACTCAAAATAATAATTAAAAGGTGTTTTAATTATTAAATACAGGATACGGGTCGCAGTAAGGGTCAGTATTTCAACGCAATACACAAAAACAAAACAAGGTGGGATTTATTTGAAAGAATTTTGTATAAAGTAAATGTATCATTCAAGCAAAAAACAAGTACAAAGAAAAGTTTAGAAGGTTTTAAATCATAAAACAACACATAGCCTTTGTGGTTGTCAAACTTACAAAAGTTACATTAATCTTGAGGAAAGTTTTTGAACAATTTTCAGATGACTCTTGGTTTTATATTTTGTTACTTAATGCAAAAACAGCATTCAAAAGTTTGGGGTGGATAAAATGTTATGAATTGTTTTTGAAAAATGTCTTTTGTGCTCACCAATGCTGCATTTATCAAAAGTAGGCCTACAGTAAAAAGAGTAATGCTGTGAAATATTAATACGATTTTAAATGAACGTTTTCTGTTTTCATATATTTTAAAATGTTATTTATTTCTGTGAATTTTCAGCAGCCATTACTTCACTCTTCAGTGTCTTATGATTCTTCAGAAATCATTTTAATATGCTGATTTGCTGCTCAAAAAAACGTTGAAAACAGTTGTGCTGATTAATATTTTTGTGGAAACTGTGCTAGTTTTTTAGGGTACGTTGATGAATTGAAGTAGTATGAACAGTACAGTTTCCTGTAGCTCAAATAGTAGAGCATGGCGCTAGCAACGCCAAGATCATGGGTTCGATTCCCAGGGAAAGCAAGAGCTGATAAAATGTTAAAACTGTAACTTGAATGCAATGTAAGTCGCTTTGGATAAAAGCGTCTGCTAAATGTAAATGAACAGCATTTATTTGTAACCAAAATATTTTTAACATTATAAATGTCTTTACTGTCACTTTTTGAAGCATTCATTTCTTAAAAAAGAAAGTAAAATCTTACAGCCTTCAAACATTTGAGTGGCACTGTACATGCATTTTTAAGTGTTAAAATAGTTTTTGTGTCCACTGTAAATAGTAACAGTTTATCATTTTGATTCTGATTAGGTGAAAATGAGACATAACTTTCTTTATTTTCTCTTTTATTAGTCATTTTAATCAAAACTATATTTTTTACCTCTTTGTATGCCAGATTAAATCAACTTTAGTGATTTAGATTTAGTGCAGATGTGTTCAGGTCACTGGTTTTTGGCACTGAAGGCCAGGCAGACGGCTGATGCAGATTAGTTAGTCAGTTCATGGTTGAACTGATTGCGTTTTCTGATGTGGAAAATAAATGCAATTATTATTAAGTTTATTAGCAATGTGGTTGTTTTTTTGTTTTTTTTTCCTGCTCTCGCTGTCTTTTTTTTCTGCTATGATTAATTATGCTGTTTAATTCTGAGATTCACCATAGCTCTCCTGTAATTTCCCCATGGTCTTCTTTTGCGTGTGTGTTTTTTTCATTCTCATTTTGTAATGAGTCGTGAATTCAAGCGTCGAGTTCGGTTTCACCCCGGGGAGTGCCGAGTGAAGATGATTGCATTGACCATTCACAATCAATATGGATGCCTGGCATGATTCTATAGCAAGTAGTGAGGAGTGAGTTAAGCACATCCAGTCTTTTCACAGGCTGCTTTTTTCCCCCAAGTTCAAACTTTGAGTAGCTCCGTCTTCCATAGAATATTGAATAAGGTTACCATGGCATGGTGAGCACGCGCGAGCGGCTCCGCGCATTGAAGCGGCCCCTGCGAATCTTCCTGCCTGGCTTTCAGAAGCCCTTCATGCGCACTTGACAGTTCCAGGTTAGCTCCTCGCCTCTCCACTTGCGCTCCCAACGTTCCCCTAGAGGATAACGCCGAGATCCAGGCCTTTGAGCCCAAAACCCAGCCTTAATCCCTAGCATCGATTGCCCTGAGAATTTCCTCCAGAGCACAGCGGGCATCCCAGCGCTCCAGCCCCGCTGCGACCCAGTCAGCCTCCTCTCACACTCAGTCCATCTGCACCGCCGGAGCCTTACTTCCTGTGACTGCAGAGCTAATTTCCTCTCCTTTTAGAGGTTAAAGAGGAAGCAGGATTAACAGACAGCATTGTGATTAGTGCAGATATTGAAAACCAGGATTTCATGGGTCTCCTTGAGCTGATGGCAAATAAGAGTGTATATGATAAAAAAAAAAACAAGACAAACATTGATTTAAATCGCATGTGGAAATGTATAATCATATTGAATTAGATGTGAAATTTTGAAGTATAAAAAAATGAAATAGTATTTTCTTGTAAGATGTACTCCAGTAATCTTTGTTTTATTTATTTATTTATTTAACTGTTTATTGAATTTTCTTCTGGGAACAGTAGTATAAAACAAAAAGCAGCTGTACAAATTTAGAACCCATCCCACCCCCTCGTAGACTTAAAAAAATATATAAAAATAAATAAATAATTGGGAAAACTAATGGGAAAACTCCTTTTTCTCCGAGGACTGAAGACTTTTTCAATCACGCAGTGTAACTGCACAGCCATTGGTTCTAACTGCTCGCCTTCGCTCTCACTCTTCTTCTGCTCTCTCCTGAAGAAAGGGGTTACGAGAGGATGCCTCCTCTCGACGAAGCAGTGGCTGCGCACCTCTGCCCGCCCACTGCCATTGGATGGAAGGCTAAGGTCGCTCACCCCTCCAAGCCATGCAAAACGACCTCCGCCCTCGCTGGATGAGCGTACTCCGCCGGGCAGGCTGCCTCATCTCTGCACTCCATGGCCGTGCTACAGGTCTTCCAGGCCAAACTCCTCCAGGCTATGGATGAGTCAGGACCTGATGCCTCAGCTTTTAAGGAGCTGCGCAGCGCTACAGACCTGGCTCTAAGGGCCACCAAGGCCACGGCACAGGCTATAGGGAGGTCAATGGCCAATTTAGTGGTGCTGGAGCGCCACTTATGGCTAAACCTCACAGAAATTAAGGAGGCTGACAAGGTCCCCTTCCTCGACTCACCAGTCTCCCCTGTGGGGCTATTTGGACCTGCCATCGCGGGCTTTGCGGAGCGATTCACCGCAGCACAGAAGTCGTCCCAGGCTATGCGACACTTCTTGCCTAAACGATCCAGCTCTGCAACGGTCACCAGTTGCTCCAGACCTCCTCCAGCACAACAGTCAATGAAACCTGCACCGTTGCCCGCTCAGCCTACACAAAGCCTGAGCCTCGATAGCACTCACGCTCGGCCAGATGCTTCCGCTTCCCAAGCGCCAAGGACCCCGGCCCAAGCTGACCTTGGATCCTGCGCCTCCGGCATCTTCCTGATCTGCTGGAAAGGAAGAGGAAGGGGCAAGGTCTCACCAGTACTGGACCGCCCCAAAACGCCCTCTGTTGTGCCCTCAAGCACCCCGTTCGGTCCTGGGTGCCAGCGGCATTATGTTTGTCCAAAAAAACTGTTGTGAGTCACGGGCCCATTCTCAAAGCACCCTCTTGCACAGTCGCTGTTATAGCGAGAAAAATAAAAAACAAACATTTTCAAAAAGAGAGCAAATTTCCTCTTCCAGTCACCATGAGTGTTGAGCCCCCACATGGCGGCTCTCCACCCGAACTAATGCAACCCCTTGTCACAAGCCTGGCAGGCCATCCCCAGAGTGTCTCATTGGGTGCTGGGGATTATAAAAAGCGAGGATATTCGCTTCAGTTCGCTCGAAGACCCCCGCGGTTCAGCAGCGTGGTCTCCACCTCAGTGCAGAGCAAGAACGGCTCATTCTGGCACAGTCAGAGGCAGAGCTGTTAGCCCACAGGTTCCTCCTCCTCAGCCACTTGGAGTGCCTTGGACTCAGGATCAATTTTGCCAAGAGCTCACTGTCCCCCAGCCAAAGAACTTTGTTCCTGGGAGCAGTTTTCGACTCAGTCCTCATGAGTGCGGCAGTCGCACCAGACCATGCACTGGCTATACAACAGCTCGCGGCGTCATTCAAAGTCGGAGCCTTATACCCTCTCAAAGCGTTTCAAAAGATGCTGGGCCTCATGGCCTCTGCTACTCCATTACTTCAGTTGGGCCTTCTCCGGATGAGACCCCTTCAGTACTGGTTGAAACCTTTGATTCCGCCTCATGCGTGGCATCATGGACGCATCCGCGTCAGGGTGAGCCAAGCCTGCGTTGCAGCCCTGGCCCCCTGGAAGAACCCACAATGGTTCAAACAAGGCGTGATGATGGGAATGGTCTACAGAAGGAAGGTTGTTTCGACAGATGCTTCCAACACAGGTTTGGGAGCTCTGTGCAAGGGCAATCCGACCTTCGGCTCCTGGTCGATAGCAGAAGTTCGGGTACACATCAACTGCCTCGAAATGATTGCAGTATGTCGAGTGCTTCAAACCTTCCTGACGGACCTGAAGGGACACCACGTGCTAGTCCGCTCAGACAGCATGACGGTGGTGGCATATATAAATCGCCAAGGCGTGCCTGGCGTGCTGAACCAGGGAGCAGATATGCTATCTCGGAGCAAAGTCCCCTCAGACGAGTGGATGCTCCACCTACAAACGGTTCAGAAAATCTGGGATATCTTTGGCAAGGCAGAGGTCAACCTCTGAAGCCTCAAAAGATAGCTCTCACTGCCGAACTTATTTTTCAAAGAGCAAGGATGCGTTTGCCCACGAATGGCCCAGCCTCCTCTTATACGCTTTCCGCCCGATCGCTCTGATCTCCCCAGATAATCAGGCGAGCCAGGGAACACAGTCACAGAGTGCTATTAGTGGCCCCGCTCTGGAGAAACCATCACTGGATATCGGAGCTGTCTCAGCTGCTTATAGCACCCCCGTGGCCCATTCCCCTGAGACGGGAT
Source organism: Acrossocheilus fasciatus (assembly GCA_036784905.1). Classification (NCBI taxonomy): domain Eukaryota; kingdom Metazoa; phylum Chordata; class Actinopteri; order Cypriniformes; family Cyprinidae; genus Acrossocheilus; species Acrossocheilus fasciatus. The sequence continues at coordinate 8,475,591 of CM071952.1, forward strand.
CTCCTCTCTCAGGCGAACAAAATGATTTGGCACCCTCAGTCTGAACTGTGGGCTCTACATGTGTGGGCTCTCCACGGGAATCGGTAGATCTCCCCGAGAATGTCCTTAATACGATCTCACAGGCTAGAGCTTCGTCCACAAGACGCCTCTACGCCCTTAAGTGGTCGGTCTTTTCCGCCTGGTGTACAACCTGTGGCGAGGACCCCATATCATGTGACATATCGGTGATATTGTCCTACTTGCAGGAGCTGTTGGATAAGGGCCGTTCCCCCTCCACGCTCAAGGTGTATGTGGCAGCTATAGCAGCTTCTCACGCTCCCATAGCCGGACAGTCGGTGGGCTGAAACAACCTAGTTGTTCGTTTCCTGAGAGGATCCAGGAGGCTACATCCCCCAAAGGTGCTATATAAATAAATGGTTACTTACTTACTTAGGAACATACCCTTGGCTTGGCTTTAGGACAACCTTGGAGTCATTAGGCTCAAACTCAAGAACTGCAGGGTTTATCGAAAGAGCATGCAAGTCGCCCACTCGCTTAACCGATGCTAGTAGCAGCGTGGTCTTCAGTGAAGCGCTTTTAAGGTTGCAGACTGAAGTGGCTCAAAGGGGGAACCCTTGAGGGCTCTCAGGACTGTGGGCAGATCCCGTGTAGGGAGAGGAGAATTACAATGGGACCAAACCAAGATTTACACTGCCTAAGTGGAACCCCCGAAAAAACAAGATGCTTCAATTTAAACGGATAAACAATAGATTCTTCAGTTGGTCTGGTGGTGCGAGAGGAATCATGGAAGAAAAAAAATGAATATGTGGAGAACATTCTTTTTAATCACCGATATACGAGCCTGAAAAGAAGTAGGAAAATGAGACGAATTTTCAAAATCTGAGGATACTTTGGCTAGAATACTATTATAGTTTTTTGAGACGATTTCCTGCAGGGAAAGAAAAACATCTACCTCCAAGTACTTAAAGTTTTTAACCAATGGAATAGATATAGAAAGGGACATGTAATCAATTTTAGAATTGAGGGGAAGTAAACATGACTTTACTTTAATTTTAATTTGAAACCCAGAGAGAGATCCAAAATGGTCAAATAAATTTTCATACCTCAACACATGAGGTATAGAATGTGACGGATTCTCCAAAAACAATAAGATATCATCAGCAAACAAAGAAATATGATGGTGAGTATTCCGTATATTTATGGGACAAATAGTTTCAGATTGTCGGACCGCTTGAGCTTAAAGGAACACCAGCTACCGGGGACTACTTTCAGGCGCTGCGTAATATCACTACGCCTGCTGCGGCCAAGTTACGGCAGCAAAGTTCCTTGATTCTTACGCCGGAATGAGAGTAGTTCCTAATCATATCAGCCTAGAAAATCGCAACTTTTAATTTTCCGCCGATCTTAGTACACGATATCACTACAGAAGAGTCAAGTTTTAAATAGGACAAATATCGAAACTCTTTGATCGTTTTTGAACGCGATGCTACTGGTCTAATAGGATTCAATGATCTATGCTAAGCTATGCTAAAAGTGCTCTCACCAGATCCGGAGATCGGCTGAATGGATTCAAAAACGGTAAAACTCAACTTATTAACTCTGGGGGAGTTGGAGAATGAGCCTATTTCCAAAAAAAGTGGAGTGTTCCTTTAAGGGTTCCAAGCATAGAGCAAATAACAGAGTAGATAGCTGGCAACCCTGACGAGTACCTCAACGTATAAAGAATGGGTTAGAGAGAAAAGCACCTGTGAGAACAGTGGCTGCTGGATTGGCGTACAGAACATTCTATCATATTTATGAAACTCAATCCTAGACCCAGATGCTGTAGGACCGCCCATAAATAGTTACATTCTAGCTGGCAAGTTATCCGAAGCTGAGCGATATTTAATAAATCCTGTTTGGTCATGATGAACTAGTCTATTCATACATTCCTCTAGTTGACGAGATAGCACTTTAGCATATAATTTAACATCAGTCCCTATCAAAGAAAGTGGTCGGTAACTAGAACAGGAAGTTGGATCTTTATCTTTTTTTAACAAGAGAGAAATAACAGCTATATTAATAGATGGGTGAAATGAGCCTTGAGTAACTGAAAAATGTATCATATCTAATATGAGGGGGCCTAAATCCAAAAAGAAGTATACAATTCGATTGTAATACCATCTATGCCTGGGGATTTCCCCTTGTTCATAGATTGGCTTGCTGACTCCAGCTCCTGAAGAATGATCGGTTCAGCCATGTTTTCCGATTCTGAATCTGACAGCCTTGGTAAATCAAGGTTGGACAGAAAAGATGCAAAAGAGTCAGGGTCACCATCAGCAGAAATAGTATAGAGGTTAGAGTAAAAAGAGTGGAAGGCGATATTAATGTCTTTTGGGTCTGTCATAACGAGCCCAGATTGGGATTTCACCTCTGAAATATTAGCAAATTTTTCACTGTTTTGTAATCTCAGAGCTAAAAGGTGGCTTGGTCTACTCCCTTGAAAATAATAATTCTGCTTTGGTCTTTGAATCAGGAATTCTGCCCTGGATCTCTTAATGAATTGAGTTTGGACCTAACCGCCATGATTTTACTGAGTGTATTGCCTGAGAAACAACGCTGATTATCTGTAGTCAGATTCTGGAGCTGTGATTCCAGTTCAGCTATCTTTTTGTGTCAGTTTTTCTGAAGGAAAGAGGCATATGAAGTTATTACAACAACAACAAAAAAAACTTTTAAAACTTTTGTACAGTTTTCATCAGATGTTTAAATTGAATGACTCCAACAATATCATGTGGTGCATAATAATGACTTATTTTCCTTATGTATACACTAGGTTTTAAAGGTTTGTGTTTTTTTTAAAGAAATATATACTTCTGTTCATCAAGGATGCATTAATTTGATTAAAAGTGACGGTGAAGATATTTATAATAACCACTTCTATTTCAAATGAATACTGTTTTTTTTTTTTTTTTTTACTTTCTATGTATCGGAGAATCATGGAAAAACAATATGTATCATGTCTCCATAAAAATATTAAGCAGCACTATATCTATTTTCAACATTGATAATAATAAGAATTTTTTTTTTTTTTTTTTTTTTTTTTTTTTTAGCAGCACCAAATTAGCATATTAGTATGATTTCTGAAGCATCATGTGATAATTCAGTTTTACCATCACTGGAATAAATTACTTGTTAAAATGTATTCAAATAGAAAACAGTTATTTTAAATTGTAATAATATTTCAAAATATTACTGTTTTGACAGTAATTTGACCAAATAAATGCAGACTTTAAAAAAACATGAAAAAATATTGTTCACATCTTAATCATTATTTTTCAATACATTATTCAAGGCAAAAAGTATTATCAAGACAAATATCATAAATTGGTTACGAATATCTCTACATTTTTAGTTGCACCAGATGACATTTCATCACCTGAACTAACCTTGTCTTGTCATAAAGAGCAAAATTAAGATATTCATTGGCCCTGACACAGTCATGAGGGTCCCTGTTTCTGCATTTTGGTTGCACCACATGACTTTGCTATAGTAGACAACCTTTTCCCAAATGTTTATAATATTTTAACAACATGTCTTGACAGCATAATATTTTTTGGTGTACACCAGTTGCCTGTAGTACAGGTCAGAAAGACTGTTTCTCTGCCTTTTTTAAAAAATCATAAAACCATCTGTATTGTGTATGCTACACAAATACATTCAAATACAATGAATTTAGATATTGTGCCCAGAAGAAGTGATCTACAATATTTTTATACACTTGAATATGGCCACTGTGACTGTACCTTGCCCTAATTAAATGTGCTCTCCACCACAAACTCTCCTATAGCTGCCTTATTAATTTATGGTGCTGTTATGCAGGCTGCGTGGTGCTACTAATGAAGGCTTGTATGCAGATGAGGGGCTGAGGTCGTCTCTAGAGCAACGCTGCTCTGTCTGACCCGGTGACCTCTACCATGGCTTTCTGACTGCTGCAGGTCAGTGGCAGCTGTCAATCACTCTGCAGCAGACACAAATGCAACAGCGAGGTCATGCAACAAACACCCTTACATTCAAACTCTGGAGGAGATGCACACAGCTGCAGGTGAAAATGACAAACACACACCTAATGATCTGATGAATAACAATAATACAAAATATGTACTAATGAAAAAAAATGCTCATGAAAAACACTTAAATGCATTAACCATATGGCACAAATGCAAGGCCATCGCTTCCTGTTTTTTTCTTTTTCTTGAATGTTGGTTGCACCACTTTACTTTGAATTGGCAGACATATGTTTTTCAAATGTTAAATAGCAGATAAGCAGCATTTTCTACTAAGGTTTATTTAAAATAAATATGTATAATATCACCTTTTTAAAATATATTTTTGAAATGCTTTCTAGGGATTTATTTCTTCATATTGCCTCACAACAGTTGTACCAACCTTTATTCCCTCAAAAATATCACAATGAATTGTAATTAAGTAATTATTGTTGTTTTTTATTATTATATAATATATGAATGTATATTATTATATAATCATATATTATATTAATATATATTATATTTAAATATTAAAATATATTATGCATATGATGTGCATTATTAATGCACGTTTTGAGTTGTTAAGGGTTTTATTTTCATTTTCATTTTTTAGACTGTTCACATGTGTAATGCTCACAGCCTCAATCTAGTACAAATGTTTTACACACATCATTGGTACTGCGAGATTTGTGCAGGTTATTTCATGTATGTTATGTTTGCTATCCGCTCAATTCAATAGTGAAAAATGCTACCCATGAGATTATGCTAAAAGCATCTTATTCATGTGGTTTGAGGCTACCCCTTATACCCTTAAAACAATGCAAATATATTTTTGGTAGCACAATCTGATAGGCAGCATGTTTCGTGCGGGTGACATCCAGGGTTATTATTGTTAACCAAAACTATTAAAAACATTTTGTTTATAGAAATAAAGCTGAAATAAAACATTAAAACAACAAATCAAATATTTGATGAAAAAAGAAGTAAAAGCTGCCTTGGCAACTAACTGAAATAATAGTTGAAACACAAAAAAATACTAACCAGAAATAAATAAAAAAATGAAATAAAAATAAAGTAAACCTAAATAGTAGTATTTAAAAATAACAAAAACCAATAAAAATGCCAAAAGGACATAACAAATTTACTAAAAAAAAAAAAAAAAAAAAAATTAAACCAAACCTGAAAATATAAAATAAAACAGAAATTACAATTTTAATATTAATATTGTAGTATATAAATAATACTGGCGACATCTTCACTAGAAACTCTGACACTTCCAAACTGACTTACCCTTCCCAATTCTCTGATCAGGAGACTCAAGCCCTCATTATCTTTAAATTGGGATCAATCATTGTTCTTTGTGCATTTGACAGTGTGTACAGATCTGTAATTTCCATCAGTATATTTTTATAACTCTCAAAGTATAGTAAATGTGCATTCGTGTGTAAAATATGCATAAATATTTGTGTGTGTGTGTTCATATCAGTCTCCATATCTCTATTAGCAGTGGGGTAGTACCGCACCCTTCATCTGCGGCTCATATCTATGCAAAGCCGGGGTCCTGCCAATCAGTTGCCCCGGTGACACGGGGCTCCACCTCTCCAATTAGACCTGACAGGGCAGGATTAGGTGCTGGGCGGGCGAGCGGCGACCTGCCGGCGTGTCAATCACGCGCAAGGCATCCGCTCGGCTGTTTACTGTCAGATCCCATCTATGTCTGTCAGGCCGAGAGAGACGCCAGGGGAAGTGGAGGGAGAGAGAGATCTGATCAGAATTAACTATGCTTCCCCCTGCAGACTGTTCTTTTAATTCATGAAAGGGGGGCGAGAGGAGAGAGAGGGGGAGGAGAGAGTTTAAATCCTCCAGTTGCCCGCCTTCTGTATGTTAAGAGCTACGCCGGGTTGTTCTGTCTGATTGTGCAGTCTGTTTCGTTTCATTTTGACAGTCAACACACAAGAAACACAGTTTTGATGTGATGCAAGCACTGCGGCCAAAATATTAATTATATATGTAGAAAAATGCTTTTGACAGATGAATATACAAACTTCTGACTTCTGGTCTTTAATTGGCAAAAAAAATATAGTTTTTTTTTTTTTGCAGCATTGAGACTAATGTGTGTGTGTGTGTGTGTGTGTGTGTGTGTGTGTGTGTGTGTGTATGTATGTATGTGTATATATATATATTGAAATTTTAAATCTTTACAAATCTGTGATGCTATCCACTCGGTTTTATCTGTTTTTCAGAAAAAAGTTTTTAATAATTTAAAATATAATACAATAATACACTTTTTCTTTTATATTAATAAGTGCAGCTCAGAATAAACATCTTTCATTCAATTAAATATATGCATATATATTAGTGCTGTCAAATGATTAATTGTGATTAATTGCATCCAAAATAAAAGTTTTTGTTTACATAAAATATGTGTGTACTGTGTATGTTTATTATGTATATATAAATACAAACACATGCATGTATATAATTAAGAAAAATGTTATGTTTATATATTAAATGTATTTATACTGTATATAATATAAATGATATAAATATAAATATATACATCTAAATCCATAAATATTTTCAAAATATATATTGTATGTGTGTGTATTGTATGTAATATATATTGTATGTGTGTGACAGCACTAATATGTTTGTGTGTGTGTGTGTGTGTGTGTATATATATATATATATATATATATATATATATGTATATATATATTGAAAAAAATTGTGCTGATTAATTTAATGTGGAAACCATGATACATTTTTAAAGAATTCCTTGACTTTTGAACAGTTGTGAATACTTTTCCTTTCAAAACATCAATAAGATCATAATACACTACAATGGCCATCAAAGGAAAAATACATTTTTGCTACCATAATGTGTGGTTGCAAATCCAACAGGGGCTATTGAACATAACATGCCAAACCTTGAATCTCTTCTCACCAAAAAGCAAAATTTAAGATTCACAAATAGTGTTTGATGAGTTACGTGCCAGCGTTAGGGTTCAGGGTTTTTTCAGTAATAAAGTTTGAACAATAATAATGGTGATCTTTGCCTTGGCGAGTACGCTAATAATGTCTCGTCTGTGTATCGTCTCAGTCAACTTCTCAGAGTTCCCATCTCAGCATATATTTCTGAGCTTCCTCTCTCCAGGGGGGACGACCAGCCGCCCCAGAGATGTGGTCCCGTGCCCCCCTAATCCCAGTGCAGACCCAGGCAGACCCCCATCAGCGAGGATTAGAGACTGATCAGTGAGAGGGCAAACCCAGGGCCAACCGACACCAGCACAGCAGCCAGCCAGAGCCACTAGGGAGTGGTGACACTGTAACCTGAAACGTACATGAAGAGAAAGACCTGCAAATACACACACAGGGTAGGAGAGAGAGTGAAAGAATGAACTGGTTATTGTCAAAAAAGGGCAAAAACTACTCTGCGCAAGTTACAGTACTTAGTGGAAATTAACGTAAACAGGACATTCTCTGAGCTGTTTACTTTCCAAACTGACTTGGAATTATGTATTTCAGTGGCAACACTATTAATGTCAAAATGAATCCATGTGATTTGAGTAAACTATGAACAAAACCACAATATAACAAGTAAAAGTTTTTATGCAAATACATTATTAATAAGTTATTTAGTGGGATATTAGCTACAATAAACTGTATTTTATAGATTTTGTTTATTGCTCTTGCATTTTTAAAAGGTTAGTGCAATTCTGTCATTAATTACTCACCCTCATGTCGTTCCAAACCCGTAAGACCTTCGTTCATCTTTGGAACACAAATTGGGATATTTTTGAAGAAATCCGAGAGCTTTCTGACCCTGCTTAGACAGCAATGCAACTGACACGTTCAAGACCCAGAAAGGTAGTAAGGATATCATTAAAATAGTCCATGTGACATCAGTGGTTCAACCGTGATGTTATGAAGCTGCGAGAATATTTTTTCTGCAAAAAGAAAACAAAAATAATGACTTTATTCAACAATTTCTTCTCTTCCATGTCAGTCTTTGACGCATGTTCACGAGAGTACCACGACACGTGTGTGATGCAGCTGACGCAGGAGCCGCCGTTTTCATTTTTGGATTCAATTATTGAATTATTAAAACAATGAATTAGTAAACCAAAATATTCCGAAGTAGTTAACTAGATTTTGCAGCTGAGTATTTAAGGGTGTTGTTGCAGTAAGTCAGAGCTCTCAGAAAATTCAGAGTGAAGGCTTTTTTCAATCTCATAATTGCAATAATTCCAACATGGCATAAATGCACCTTTTTTCCTCACTCAGTATTATGTCAGTAAAGAATTGCATTGTGAATGCTGTATTAAGTTAAATTGGCAATTTGCAAATCAAATGACTTTGTTAATCAAATGTCTGCCATTTATGTGCAGTCAAATACATATGAAATGATTTTTTTTCTCACATTTTCAGTCATGGCATGTTAACTAGCCGGACTCATGAGCTTTGTCAGTGAGTCAGAGAGCACACGGCAGGTTTCATCCCTCAGGATTCATGTGTTCTGTGTGCTCCCATCTCCTGTTTGTTCACCGTTTGTTTGTCGGCCCCTTCCCTGTCTAGCAATGTGTTTTGCATGTAATTGTTGGCTCCCAGCATGGCATATTTTCTCAGGCTTTCATTCAACAAAACAACAGTGGGTTGTGTCTCAATTTCTTGACCAGATATGGGATATTGTGGGCTCAAAGCCCCACTGCAGAGATGTTTTTCAGCCTTCTCCTTGTACGTTATATATAGCATCATTTATAATCTGATTTTTTTTTCTTACAATGACAAAATATTAAATATGCAGAGAAAACTTTGGTGCTTTTAAAAAAATTGCTCTTTTTTTGAGCACAACATAAACTTCTGGCTCAACCAATCATGTGGGTTGGAGGCAGGACTATCTTTTTTATGTAACAATGGAAGACAAGGGTAGTCAGGCAGAAGGCATTATGGAAGCAAAACTTTAAACCCATAACTTGGCAACAATAATTCTGACTGAACCAGGGTTGTGTTTCCTCTACAAGATAACTCGCTGTTTAACTACCATAGTATGATACATTGTTGGAAAAAATAACTAATCATGACTGTTTTCTGAAACTATAAACTTTGTCACACGTCTGATATTTAAACCATTTTCATTTGAAAATATAACAGTCATAATTGAATAACATGTCAGGTTATTGCATCTGAGGACTTCTTTATTTTTGTTTTGCTTTATTTACCAATGATTCAGTCACGGTTTTTCTCTTGTGTCATCCTCTGGGGTTCAAGAGTACATTTGAATAAGCATACTTTTCAAAACCATGCTTTAATAGTGGTGTGCAAAGTGCAATATTGACAACTGAGCAAAAAAATTTAATCTTGATATTTTGGGGGGATTTTGACGATATTTTGCTGAGAGTGTTTTTGTGCTGGTACTTAGATTGTTTAGGCCCCGTCATGGACAGCTGACTCTTAAAACTTATATTCTTCATATTCTGTGTGGTGGTGAGTTCACAATGGTGACATTAATGAACCGGCGCAATGTGGCGTCAGGCGCAACGCAAGTATTTTGCTAATTTCAGCCCGACACAGTTATCATTTTCACATCCTGCGCTACGTTGTTTAAATAGCAGATGCATTTGCACCCATTTGCGCGTCCATGGGTGTGCTGGTCTGAAAACGAGGTGTGTTCAAGCGCATTGTTGGCATGTTGCTATTTTGAGGCAAGTGAAACAGACTGCGCCATTGGCTTATTGTGTAGGCTACATAAATATAAAAATGCCTACATGTAATAATGGATCGTCACTGAATGTATCAGAACAAGGCTATTTATTTGGTCGTGCATGAGCAGCTCTGTTTCCTCTCTGGAGATGCGATTTGTCTTTGCGCTTGCAAATTCCGCCGTGTAAATAGCGAATCCGCCATGGCGCAAGCGCAACTGGCTCTTAAAGGGAATGGGAGATGAGACTCTGATTGGTTTATTGCACATTATGCACAAAACATTACTAAGAGAATAGGGACAACCCTTTTAGACCATGCGCCGGGCGATTTTTCCCATCGTTAAACTAGCAAAATTGGATTCGAACATACCCTAAGTGCACCTGCACCTTGCGCTTTAGACCACATGCTTAGTTCGTTAAAATGGTCTTAATGAGTTAATTAATTGACATTAATTTACACGATTTGTCTAAATGTCTGATTCATTCTGGTCATTGAATAATTTATTAAACTGATTCATTAAAACGGGTGATTCATTCAGTCATTGAATCATTTATTAAACGGGTTTGTTAAAAAAATGGATTCATTCAGTAACAACCTACTGTTATTTGTTGCTCGGATACAAAACCTTTTTGCTGTGGTTTCTTTTGGAATTTTTTTTTTTTGACGAAATGGCAAAAATGGCAAAAACATAAAATACTGACAGTACTGTGTCTAAAATGTAACTAAAAATAGTAACTTATTGTTTATTGAACTGTTTTATAAAATCAGTGCAGATATATTTAGGAAAAACAGCAATCTTGCACATATGCTATTTCTTGACTATATATCATTTGATAAAAATATAAGACTAAACTCATGAGAAAAAGTTTCAGTAGACTTAAATCTTGAGTTTCGAGGTCTTTCTAATGACATTAAAATTGGCTCTATCACACAGTGAACGCATTCACACCTAGTGCTTGTTTTTGTTTGTTTTTACTAAGTGAGTGACATGCTTGACAACATCAGCTGACACATTGTTAATACAATAATTAGGATATTATCATAAACAATACATATTGCCCTCCACTGCGCTTTCAATCTTTTAACAATCTAAAAGACGTATAGAATTAAATTTGTATATACGGAATGAAAGTTTCGCTCCATTTTGCTCTATGTCACACTAACAAGAAACTACGCTTCAAACTACAGTTTTGCGAATCTTTGTTTTTTAGAAACACAGAATCATTAAACTACGTTGGTAACGATGGAACTTCCAACCTTAATTGACTTTTTTGGAAAAAACAAAAATGTAGTCCACACATACATTTCAATACTTCAAACTGTTTAGGTATTTCCCGTCTTACAGATATAGACTACAAAGCATAGCAAAATTGATTGGCCAGCTTTTGTCTTCTGCTAACTGTTCTTTCCAGCGCTCAGCTTTAGCGCTAGCAGAGGTCTGATGCCGTATTTCTTTGTGTCTTCATTCTCTCACTCAGACCGGTAGCGTTAGTCTGAGATAGGGCAATCAAGTTAATTGCCTTGTATATTGCTGAGCAGTCAGCCATGTCAATGCACATTCACAGCATATTACACATAACTGGCAATCACAGCTCATTCCCAACACAATACGGAGGGCACCGCTAATAATGACTGGAGCTGCGTCCTGTGCCCCATGCCGTTTGGACTGATAGTCTGTTTATGGCAGAATATATGAGCCTGGAAAGATGGAAAACGCTTTGTATGGTTTGGAGTGAACGTGTGTATATGCACGTGTCTATGTGCCTAATGTGCTCTGTATTTTTGTGTGAATTTAAAATAACAATGCATTCCAAATTTATTTATATTTACTCACCCTCATGTTCCAAACTGATATGACTTAAATAAATAAAATAAAACCTTTTTGAAAATGTATGGAATTTCTCTAGTGAAATATGGAAATATTCATAGTTATGCTCAGCTCTAAAATATTTTTATTGCCACAACTAACCCAATCTTATGCGGTGACGATTTTATGTAATTCACACATTCATACAAGTGATTTGTATAAAATTATACGATTTTTAGAAAGAAACCTCAGCTTGACGGTCCACCCCTAAACCTAACCATCAGTGGGGCGTAAGTAGATTTTACGAAAAGGTACAAATGAGATTGTACACATTTATATGATTTAGTCACCAATATGGCAAAATGTAAACAATAGGGTAACACTTTATTTTACAGTTTCATTGTTACACGTGTTACATGTACTTATTATAGTAATAAAAGTAAAATATACATAATGATAAACCCTAAACCAAACCCTAATCTTGATCCTTATCATATAGCAAGTACAAGTTATTAATTAATATTACTACTTAATTGTATATTTACACTATAACAAGGACACCTTAAAATAAAAAGTGTAACCAAAAATAGTTACAAATTTCTGTGAGATTGTGTTGGCACAGTGCACTCTTCATTGTATTCATGCAACCTAAATGCACATTTCTATTCTAGTTACTTTTGGTGCGAGTAGTTTATTGTTGTTGTTTTTTTCTTGCTCAAGACACATTAGAGAACATAAAACAATAATTAATAAAATACTATTATTCAAATCTAATACAATTTTATTATGATTCAAACTGAATCATTCTGAATTTTCAAAAAAAGAAAAAAGAAAATGAATCAAAGCCAATGAATCATGAATAGAATTAAGTTTTGCTGAGCATTTTAAGATAATGCTGCCTCATCAAGTTTTTTCACTTCACAAACTGGTCCGAATGATTCAATCAGTTCATTTAAAAGCTTTCATCTCTAAAGAGCACTTTGTTTATAAATCAGACTTTACAACCAGATATCATGAGAAAATAGCTATTTTACATTATGCTGAATTGACGGCAAGATCTTGTGAATTCATACAATTTGATTCATACCAAAATGTATGCTTTTTAGAAAAAAGTAAGTATGAAGGTAAGCAGATTATGCAAAATTTACAAATGAGATTATACGATTTCGCCACCAATTTGCCAAAACTAGTTGTGAATTGCCATGAGAATGTGTTGGACATTACTACTTTTTTCATGAAATCAAGATTTTCAGTGAATAGCTACTTAAATTTCTGATTTCTATTTCTCATACTAACATTTTATATGACTTCAGAAGATTTGGAATATCGTGCATGAATAATATAGTCCACTTATAGAATAATATGACTTTAAAAAAAAAAGTGTCATTATGGAGTAATGCTGCCTTCACACCATATCATAATTACCATAATTTTGAGATGACAACACGTGATGTTCTGTTCAGGTCCTCAGACTCAGAATATTGCATTTCTATGGCAACACTATCAATGCCAAAACAGAGCCTGTGGTGGACAGGTGGTACAGCGGTCACATGGTACAAGTCGTGGCGCTCAGAAAACTCCCAGTTCACAAGTTGTAATTACAAGTTCTACGAGGACATGACTTTTTACAAGTTGGAATCTCATAATTACGGGAATTCCGATATGGCGTGAACCAAACCCATTGAAATTTGTTAAATGGAAAAGAGTCACTTTATGGAAAAGTGGCCAGGATGGTGTTAAGAAATTCACCATTTTTTCTTCTACAGATGAAAGACATTGGTTTGGAATGACATTTTGGATGAACTAATTCTTAAAGGGAATATCGCTATTATGACTCTGAGAGCTCTCACACAGTCAAACTATGAAAATATCTCTGGTTCAGTATGGCGGGCTGGACGTGAGAGTGAGGAGATTCTTATTCGCTCGAACATTTTGATGCCTTTAGTTTAATGGCTTTGGCACAGGAGAGGAAATCTGGAGGAAGTTGTCATCCATCATGATTTCAGATGTACTCATTCTGATGATGCTGTGGTGCTGTGATTGATGTGCACAAAGAGAGAGAGAGATGAAAAGAACTGAGGTGTTTAATGGCATTTCTGGCAGGTTAAGTTGTTTACTCTGTTGTGCCTGCTTGTGGCATTGATTAGTAGTGTTTGCTAAGGCCAGCATGGCTATTGCTAGAGATAGAGTTAGGGATTTTTCAAAACTCCTAAGTATTAAACCTAAAAGTGTGGCACATTGTACATGGTACTTCAAACTGTGGGTCAATGGCAAATCAGAGCTCCACAATAAAGAACAGGGAAAATCTTTATAAAATGTAGTTCTTAGAAGTTCTTAGAAATGTTCATTGATTTCATATGGATTTTTTAAAAATGTAAGAAATACTGCTTCTGCACATATATATATATATATATATATATATATATATATAATTCCTGTGTATAACATACATGAAATCACCCACCAAAACAGGTGGAGCTGGGGAAGGAGGAGGGTTTCTGAAGCGTGCTGCAACTGCTACAGCAAGTTGTTGAGCAGCAAGTTCTTTGCCTGCTGATGCGAAAAGAAACCAATCGGCTGCGCCATGTGAATAATAATGTGATTATATCAGACTGAGTTAGAGCTATTGGCTTGCACCATCAACAGTTTCATGACAGAACTTTTTTATGTAATGTCTGAAGTTACAGAGCATCCCATATCACTTCCTGCTCTTCAGTAGCTACCAGTGATACTCAAATCTAAAACAGTTGAAAATAAATTTGATAGAATTTCAAACAGTTAATTCACACAAAACCTGAGAGTTCAGCATCCAAATCAGTTGAATAAAGAATTAAAAATAAAAAGAGGGTTAATGCGACCTTACAAGTAAAAGTACAAATTCAAAGTAAAAATATCATGCATGAATTTCTTGTACGTGAGAGTATACATGTGTAATCTCAAAATATTTTCAAAATGATTCTAAATATATGTTGCACTCTGTTGTCGTTTTAGATAGTTTGAAGTAACTGAAGGTTTGATGTTTTACAATTCCCAAAATAATGTGTGTGTTCTTCCCTCGAGTTTTCTGTGTGAAGGATGAAGTCTTGATGAAGTTGCCGTGAGCTCATGTTTATTCTGTGGTGTGTAAGTTTGCTCATGGGTGAGCTCTTGTAATTGTGTCTGTGAGAGTACATTCATTTGTCTATGTCACTATCCTCCCCTTAAGCATGAAGATACACCCAATCCCATTCTTCAATTAACATGCTCTAGATATTCAAACGAGATTGGAGGGCCTTGACAATCAATGTCCAATTAGAAAGGGCCTTTCCGTGAGTGTAGGATGGAGTGTGGGTAGGATAGAGTCATTAATTCACAGCAAATCACTGATTGTAGATGACTTTGTGAACACATGTGAGCGCCTGACCAGAGATCCATGTGTGTTTCTTTGCATACATGCTTTTGTGTGTATTTCTAGAGGTGCTTTTGAAATCAGTTTATCACTGGTGACTTCTCTGATGTTGATCATCTTCCACCTTTGAAGGGATAGATGTTTGTTTGTTTTTTTCCTCCCAATGAAGCAGTAAATGAGATAATGGTTGCAAAACCATCAAAAACACAGTTATTATTATTATCAATGCTAAAAACAGTTGTGCATCCTCATAGTTTTGTGAAAACCGCAAGAAGCCAACATGTATACAGAGAGTTTCTGAGAAATTGGAACATGTGTTTAAAGTAGTTTTTATTATTTATTCTTTTTTATTTTTTGGAGGCTTGTATTTGTCATTGACCCTGATAATATAGTTTGTAATTTGATAAATGTGTTCAGTTGGAAAAATGCAAAACAGAAGTATCTTCAAGTGCTCTGAGACTTTTAGACCCCATTGTAGATAAACACTGACTCCCGCCGCATGTTTGGGTATGTATCGCCCGTGACTGACAGCAGTCTTAGGCTTACTAGTAATTTTCCTATTCACCGCCATCATCCTCAAAAACGCCACCTCATTCCCCCAAAGCTGCTCTGCTGGAATGACACAGGCTGAGACAGAGAGCAGGAAAGGGAGAAACAGGAAGAGAAAAGAGAGAGAAAGACAGAAAGCCCCTCTCACTGCTGCCAGGGGGCACACAGACAGTCCCTGCGTTACGGGAATGCTAATTCTTTTGATTCAACTTCCTTTTTTTTATGGCTGTCTGGGAAGTTGAAGCGATCATTGGACATGGCATAGGCGCTGATGGCTCGGTCACTGGCACATACAGCATGAGGGTGTATGTGTGTGTGTGTTTGTGCGAGTGTGTGACCACCCCTTCCCCCCAGCAACCCCCTTCATCCACTTACAATAGATGACATCACATATGTTTGTGAGTCAGTTGCCATGGTTATAGCCTTGTTGCCCAGAGAAGGTCAGTAAAGGGCAGACGTGGGTAACCTTTGTGACCTTTGCCGTCTGTGTTGCTGCCATTCACCTCTAACGTTGCGCATCAACCCCTCCCTTCCCACTGGAGCCACAGATTATTATATATCGCACCTCTCGTGATCGCATAGAAGAAATTAATGAGATATTGTCAATCATTTTCAGTATGTACTGTATAAAAACTGATCCAGGCCTTTCGGGTCCGACGTCTCTGGCTCTTTGGTCATGCTGTATGGACAGAAATGACTGCAGGGCCAAAAGGGTTGAAGTGTGATCTATTTAGATAACTTGTCCTTTCCTTTCCTTCGTTTGACAGTCAAGGCTGATAAGCTTGAATGACAGTAAGTAAATATTTTATGTTTACAGTGGCCTTGGCTAAAAACCACTCGATTACCATTTAAATGTTCAGATGTGAAAGAATTTTTTTCGAAGACATTGTGAGCTGCCTTCCTAGACAGCATTTTGAAGCATCCCCTTCACACAGCTTCACATCATGGAGACCCACAATGGGGAAAAAAAAGGACAGAAATGTTGTATATATTCTAATGCTAGTTAATATTATAATAATTAGAACTATTTAAATTGATGGAGAAAACTGGCAGATATATCAGATTCAGTCTTGCTGAGCAGTGGCAATTTTATTGCTTGCATCACGTCTCTTGTTGGTGTTTGTTCCAGACAGACTTTGCATTATTAGTGGGATTTTTCAGTGAGTTTTTATGCAATGATACCAAAGACTATAGAATGATACACCAGTAGGTGGCAACAAGTGACTATAGGAGTCAGACATTTGAGTTATTCAGTCAAACCAGTTCATTAAAAAAAAAATTAAATAAATAAATATTAATTCTGGAAATGATACAGTTGACAGACTTTATGAATGAGTCATTGAATATTTACTTTACCAGTTTATTCCAAACCACTGAATCAATCATGAACCAATAAAGTGAGTAAATGACCATTCATGTAAATGATTTGTTTAAAAATGCTGATTCATTCAGGAACAAAACAAGCGGCTGACTTTATAAGAAAGTCATTGAATAATTTACTTAACCAATTTATTCCAAAACACTAAATCAATCAGGAACCAAGGAAGTGAGTCAGTTAGTGAGTCACTGAATCATTCACCTAAATCATTTGTTTAAAACTGCTGATTCATTCAGGAACAAAACAAATGATTGACTTTATAAATAAGTCCTTGAATCATTTACTATTTACATTCACAGAGAAAACTGGCAATATGCCTAAAAATATAATTTACTTAATATTCATTTAATATATATATATATATTTTTTGTATTTTTTTTTAATAAAAATAATGTCACAAAATCACAATACCTACTTGTTACTCCAAAAGCAGCCCAAGCTGTTGGTGCTTGTTCTAATATTTTGTTTTTGTATGAACAAAATCTGTGGCACACACGAGGATCTTTGGGATCCTCCAGTGCAGAGAGTTTGTTGAACTGTTATTAGTGCAAGTAACGTGTATGGCCGTGTAACCCACTCTTGCTCATGTGATATTACTTTAATTGGTCATTTAGTAAATTAAATTGTTTAACATGTTTTAAAAAAGAAACCTTTTAGCCAGTATTTGTGTGCTACTTACACTTTATCATTGTGTCAGTAACTTCAAATCCTTTAGCAATCTGTTATAAGTTGAGTTTTACAGTTTTATAATACAACAGATGTTGATAGAGAAGAGTAGCAAGCTGTTGAATCTATTTAATTCATGATATCTTTTGAACTGTACACTTATCAGATTATATAATTTATTTTTAGAATCAGAGCACTATTTTTTGCCTCGATTAATGGTGATTTCTATTGGGAAAAGCTGCTCTGTTTTGAAAGCAACCACACTTTTGAGACTCCCAACAAGAGTATTTCAGGTCAGTCTAGTACAGTTAGTATCAAATGAAAATTCAATTTTCTATATGCATGTTATTTATTGTATTGTAAACGATTCACCCCTCATATTTAGATCTGCCTTCTTCCAATCAACAACTGATGAATAGAACAAAGTCTCCACCTCAGTTTTTTTTTATGTAATCCGTTTCACTTGTGTGCAACACAGAAGAAAAGATCCGTTGTGACTTCTGTTTTATCTTCAACTTTGAGATATCATCTGAATTGGGATGCTGCCTTAGAAGGCAACTGCTTCAGGAGTATAGTGAGGCAGCTCAATTTTGAACAGAGCTTTTACGATTTTATAAAATCGCCATGAATTTTGAACTGTGAGGTCATCGTTTTGCTATTTCTCATCTCCCCAAACAAATGTGTTTTAAATTTAGTTGCATTTTCTTTGGATATGGCATTTCTTTGGAAATTCTATTCTATTTCCCCTGCTTATTTAATTTAAAAAATATTTAGTAGAATGTTCCTAATTCTCCTTTACAATCCACACAAACGCCATTTATTAGTAATTCCAGTCTTGTTTATCCACGTCTCTCTCTTCTTTTCTCTTGGCTTGTGTCTCCTTGCTCATCCCTCTCTCCTCTTATCTGTTTTCTTTTCTTCCCCGTTTTCCTTTCACCCCCACCTTTTCCCTCAATCTCTCTCCCTCTCTCTCATTCATTCTCCCGCGCCTCTCGCTGTCCCTCTGTGGCTCACCGTGTCGTGTCCCTAATTTATTTATAATTAGTGCTCTTTGTCAGAATGCAGGGAGAATGTTAAAGTACAAGATGCTCTGGTCTGGGTACAAATGGGCCAGTGTCTTCCCCTCTCTCTCTCTCTCTCTCTCTCTCTCTCTCTCTCTCTCTGTATCTGTCCACATCTTTGTTCTTCTTAAAACTCTTCATCCATTATCTGTAAGGAGAAGATCAGGGACTCATTCAAACAATAAATCTAAAGACCTACTAAAGTATATTTTTCATAATTAATACAACTATAGGTTCACTTTCACTTCTGTGCAGTTAGAATTAATGCAGACTGGAGCTGCAAAGCCTCAAAAAAATCATAACAGTGGTTCATGCGCTATATTCCAAGAAGTATTTGGATGTCATACAATAGCTTTGTGTGAGGAAGACAATAAATAAATGAAAATACTATTTGTTTTAACTGCATGTAACATTTTCATCCATTTAGATTAAACAGTTTTAACAAAAATTAATAAACTTAAAGTGAAGCTAATTTGTTGATCATACATAAATGAAGCAAGAATGGGATTTATGTAATTTTAATAAACAGAATGTGGATTTTAATATGTAATAACCAGGTTTATAGATTTTTCATCATTGCTTGTCCCGTCATCCCATAGCTATCTATATTTAAACCATGTTCAACAGCATTAACATGTGGTTTCTAAGAAATCTGAATAAATACATTTTAAAAATGATTATTAAAATAAAAACCAAATATGCAAACGCTCAATAATAAACTATAGCCATGTTTCTTTTCTCTTTTTTTGAGTCTTGAGTCAGTGAAACTGAGAAATAGATCAGATCAATTCATTAATGAATCATTTAGACTGATTCAGAACTGAATCAGCCTGTAGTATTTACTGAAAATATTTAACTCAAAAGGATTAATTATGAATAAGATGCTATTTTCATGTAGTTTAGTGAATTTTTGAAAGAAAGCTAAGGTAGGTGTCAAGATTTTCACTGAATAAAACGACTAAAATTTCACTCTGTTCCCAAACTGCAAGACTTGAACGCGCATTAAACATTTTTTTTTTTTTTTTTTTAATGATACTTTATGGTGTCTTTGTGTCTCTTTGCGTGAAAGCTTCAGTCCTTATTCATTGTAATGGCATTAAAACATATAACAAGTACATTATTCACAATTTCTCCTTTTGACATGAGTAAATATTGAGTGATGAATAAATAATGACAGTTAAATAACTAAATGCCTCCATGTTTCTTAGGGTAGAAGGTAGACTGAAAATGAAGACAGGTGTGGTGGACATTTTTCAGGGAACATGTTTGGATGACCATGACTTGCTGGACTAGCTGACCTCATCTTGCCATCTTTTTGTCCTTGGACAGAGAGATCACCCGAGCACCGAGTCCCTTCTCTCTTTCTGTGATCTTTCCATTTCCACCCGTGTGCCATATTCCCTGTCTATCCTTCTCTTCCTCTAGGTCTTCTCCTCAATCCCCTCATCCCTCTCTCCGCTGCCCAAGGCAATGCCGTCCTGCAGGCTTTGATCATAGGGCCAGGGAGGAAATGGGAAGTGGGTCAGAAAGTTGTGCTGGAGACTGCAGGGAAACAAGGCTGGAATATCGAGTAGGTGAGCAGGGAGAGAGAGCGAGCACTAGGAAGAGAGAGATAGAGACCGGGGAAGGGAGAGGGAGGAGGAGGATAGGAGACGTAGAGGACTCCGATCCCGGCAGAGCAGATAAAAAGAAAACAAGAATTTGATCAACAGGAGAGGCCAGTCAGAAAAGGTGATGTCAACTTTAAAGTCCACATGAAATCCAAATGGGCCGTGTTTACTTTTTCATACTCATTCCAGGTTTTATTTTCCATTATTCATCAGGGCACATATATATATATATATATATATAAAAGTTTGATTCATCAAACAGTAATTAGATGTTTCTTCAACTGCATGCACTTTGTTCATATGAACTTTTAGAAAATAAACAAATCTCCACTGGCAAGATGCTTTTGGCTTTTAAATCAGTGTTACATGACTGGAGAAAACAGAAAAGAGGCAGTGGTGTTCCTTTTGGCCAAAACTTCAACACAAATAATGCATTTTAGCTCCGGCCCTTGGTCGATCCAACTGACAATAGGCGGGAATATAAAAATGCCTAAGTTCGATCTGTATCTTCAACAGTAGACCTGGGGCCAGTTGCATAAACTTAGCCACCATGTTAATACTGTGTCTTAAGAACTAGTGCCATTTTGCATCATCTGGTGGACATTTGCTGGCCAATAAACCAGGAAATCTGGATACAGGTAAACATTGTTAATTTACATATATTACTGACATTGTAACAATACAGATATATTTTATTTGTTACTAATAATTTGTACCAAAAATGGAAAGGCGTACATCACAGAAGATAGACATATCTGTCATATCTGTGAAACATGAAAATTTCCACCCTATCTCGTCTATTATGTAGTATTCTTTGGAAATTAACAATGTTGAATAAAATGGCAAAATGGTTTCAATAAAATTTTGAATAAAATGGCCAGCTCCTTTGTCTTGCTAAGGCTAGCATTTTATGTATCCTATACACAGTTAAATAATTTGACAATGATGCATAATAGAAGTACTCTGGTCATATTAATAATTAATATAACCCTGTTTAATACTTACATATTATTTATTTTGTAATATTTAAGTAGCTAAGAGCAACTTTTATTATGGGTGAAATGATTTATGCTTAATTTTGTGTAATTCTATTTAATTTATTTAATAAATAAATAAAATAAATACTGAAACCTGGTCTCATAAAAATACATACCTCTGTGCACTTTTTGTGCGACACCGTTTACCTTGCTGCACGTTTTGCCGCAGTTTCAAATAGAAATGTCCACTGAGTGGCGCTAAAACACAGATTCAATATGTGAACCCTGGCATGTTTTTATTATGTAGATATTGGTACGTATTGCTGTTTTTTTATTACGTTGCTTCAGATACGTATTGCGGCGGTTCAGAATTCAAATATCCAGGACTGTCGCTAAAGGTTAATGCTCTGTTACGGTGCACACAGCAGGGAGGAACGAGGAACACGAACACAAGGATAAACTTCAAAATAATAGTCTTTAATAATGACATCAGGACAGGGCAGGACAGGGCAAGACAGGGCAAGGCAGACACGGACAGGAACACCGGGGAATAAGAGTAGACCAGACAAAAGCTAACTAAACAGGCAGGAACTAAATACACATGACAATTACTGATAATGACTAAAACACAGCTGGACAAGACTTAACTAATAATCACACTTAACAAGGACAGGAACAAGACCAAATATGGACACAAGAGGCGGGAACACATGACACACACGACAGAGGACGTAACAGTATCGTTTTGGAAATATGCCCTACACCAAATCCAGCTCTAAACCTACCCGATAGCGTTAACACATGCAAAACTGATATAAAAAAAAACGTATTAGCTGATGCAACTGCGCCATTTGAACTTCCTTTTATGTAGATTTTAACTGCTTTGTCGAACCGTAGTTACACAGGATTTGAACCAGTGCTTCTCATTTCCTAAATCCGGCTCCGTACTCCGTGAGCTACCGAACAAACTTGTTATCTATGAAAACCCATAGATATGAAGCTGGATGTGTGCGATGCTAACGTTCAAAAGCATCAGTTTTCAAATCTCCCAGCATATTAATATTGGTTTGAAGTCATAGCATGATATTCTTCAAGTAATTGTGCGAAAATTACGCTTTATTAATCGAAAGTCTGTAAATTTGTGTGAAAGTGTTCATTTATTTTGGAAACTGCAGTTATATGTACTTATTGGTACGTATTTCATGTCATGCTAAAAAGTGCACCCAGGTACGTAAATGCCATGAGACCAGGTAGGTATTATCATTTTAAATGTATTTAACTCATCAAATTGCAGTTTTTTCAGATTCGTCTGGGTTTGGGAATAAAATCCTATCAATAAAAGTTATTTGAAAAGTAAATAAGTATAATGAAAAAAGTAAAATGAAGAGGGGAGAAAACAGAAATTTTATTTAATAAAAATCAACCCCTGGGACCTCCACCCCTTAAAGAAGTCATTTTATGCCCTTTTACAAAGGGCCCGTTTACACCTCACGTCATATGTTTTCTCTGATCGGATAGCTATCCTATTTGTTAAAGGGGTCAGGAAACTGAGGAATCAAAATTCCCTTGATCTTTTGACATATAAGAGGTCATTGTACTATAAAAACATCATGTAAGCTTCAAAGCTCAAAACATTGTCATTAGTCTAAAAACAGCAAATATTGAAGCCAGTCTGCTAAAAGACTGTTGTGGAAAGTGCCACTATATGACAAAAATAGTGTGGCTAAACCCCCGCCTCTGCAGAGGAAGATCAACGCCTGCTTCTACATCGCTGCCTGTTTAGCCCTGTCTACAACCTGCCACGCCTATTCAAACAGAGCGTTCTGATGAGGGGGGTTAAAAAAGACAGAAAATAGACAATTTTTTCTAAATTTTGACGTTTTTTAATGTAAAAATCTTGATAACATTATAAGTGGATCTCAGAGAACAGTACAAAATAAAAAACAAAGGCAGTTCATGACCCCTTTAAAACGGTTCCATTCACTTCAGCGAAAAGCAACAGATATGCGCTGCATTTTGTTCATCATCAGCTAATTTCAAGATCAAAGACCACAACAGGAGAGAGCTCGGCATCAGCACTGGAAAGATAAGTTAGTCTCTTTTAATGAAGTTGATTATGTGTTGAGCGTCTGCGACTTACTTTCAGTTTCATTTATGGCAGTTTGCGCGTCAACTTGCTGAAGAGATACTCAGCTACTCATCCGCAGCAATATGTGTAGCATTAGCGCTGTCATGTCTGATTATAACATGTCATATAACCTATAAAATGCTCTCACATGCTTATTTATTTATTTTTTTTACATTTTGGGAGGGCTAATATTTACAAATGTGGTTTCAACAACCAGACGTATTTACAAGTCACACAAGTTTCATCCAGAATGCGGCACAGACCACCTGCTGAAGTGGTTTGAGCGATCTGATTTATATCTGCCTCGAAAGCGTTTCAGAGGGCATTTACACCTGGTCTTTTTACAATCGGATTGCTATCCAATCAGAGAAAATGCATGAAGTGACCAGGTGTAAACAGGCCCCTCCTCGAAACACTCAATGTGCTATGATTGGTTAGCTGGCCCAGTGCATTGTGATTGTGAACTACTTAGACCATGTTCTGGAAATTGCCTTGTTCATGTCCCTTACCTTAAAGGTAATTTCTGTCATTAATTACTCACCCTCATGTCGTTCCAAACCCATTAGACCTTTGTTCATCTTCGGAACACAAATTAAGATATTTTTGATGAAATCCGAGAGCTTTCATCCAGACAGCAACGGAACTCAACCTTAATTTTCTGAAGCTACGAGAATTACTTTTTGTGCGCAAAGAAAACAAAAATAACAACTTGTTCAACTATTTCTTCTCTTCCTTGTCAGTCTTCGCCATGCATTCATGAGAGTAACATGACGCATACGAGTGATGATACTGATGCAGGAGCAGGCGTTCTGATGTACAACCTGGATCATGCTGCACCTTGTTAACAAGCAGAGGTATGTACACACAACATGCGTTATGGTTCTCTCGTGAACGCACGTCGAAGACTGATCTGGAAGAAGCACATTGTATTCCAAACAAACCGTTTGTTGTAGTTCTTGAAAAGTGTTTTCTGTTAAAGAAAATATCTCTCTTTGAATTGGATCTTTTTATGCTCAAACAGCAACATTACACACTAACTAAAGCTGAAAAAGTGAAAAAGCGTAATAGGACCCGTTTAAACAATTCCTTTTTGACTGACATCACACAAAATAGCTATTTATAAAATCAAGTTTTGTCCAATGTTATTGCTAATCATTGAAGATTCTGTTTCTGTTACATAAGCACAATGTTTTGAGTTGTTTTTAATGGTCCAAAATACAGTTGCTCTATCAGGTCTACAACATTGAAGCTGTCAATGTTTTAGATGGGATCAGACATCCATGTACTTTCCATCTCATTGAATTGCTCATATTATTAGTATTCTAAACAGCTAATTAATATTCCAGTATCATTAAGCCCTCCTGATGTCGTCAGCTCACCTGGGACGGGAATTGGGAGGAGGGAAGGGTAGAGGAGGTCTGGCTGGTCAGGGAGAGGTACGGCAGGGCGTCCCACATGGGAGAGAGGGATTTGGGGATGAGTGAAAGCTGAAGAGAGTTAGAGGATGAGGAGGGGGGTGGAAGGGTGTCGAGTGAGTAATTGGACCGAGGGGAGCCTACATACAGACAAACACATTGCAGTCCACATGAACACATATTTAAATGCAGATACAAACACACACGCTTATACATTCCCATAATCCACCCACAAAGAGTGTTTTCACACACACATTTACACAGTGACATTTTTGCTGACACACACACACACACACACAGAGAGAGAGAGAGAGAGACATGTTCTATAAGTGGACAAGGTAAATTAGAGAGGTAATTACTTTTTGTGCTGTCAGAGCTGCTAAAGGTTGAGAGATGCTGTATAAGACAGCTGTGCCTCACTGCTGAATAGAGAATGAGAGACAGACAGACAGTCAAGCAGATGGACAGGTAGAGTCGAAAAGAATGCAATAGTATCCAAATGACTTGGAAAGAAGTTCAGAGTCACACTGGTTTAATGTTATGGACTCTTTTTATAGACTGTGACACATTTCATCAGTAATTAACATCTTAAATCTCACAAAGCTTTTTATATTTAAAAAAAAAAAAAAAAAACTACTAAAGTAGACATTTACAGTATGTCACTATATATAGTGTTAAACTAACTGGCTCTGAGGGTATGTTTAATACAACTACTGAGGGAGTGATGGTGAATTTTACATCTTTTTCTGTTTTCTAGGTCACGTTAACCAAAAATTTTCACTGACTGAATTTTTTAGCAGTGACGGAAAAATCTGAAGGTCGTCCGACTCCGTCGTTTTTACAGGCTAACTTGTAACTGTAATTCCCATCCCTGTCTAGTAGGTGGCGAGCGTGCTCCAATGTGGCAGTAGAGTGTGGGATCATCAGCCTCTAGAGCAAAATTAAAACTCTGCATCATTCTAAAAATATAATGAATATATGATATGGTGCATATATTTAACAAACTGCTCCTCACTAGAGTTATTTTGTAGCTGACTATCGAGTTGTTGATCACAGAATGGCTTTTCTGAGGTAAGGTAACATTAAGTGATATTGTTTACAAGCTGTTTTATTTATGTATTTAAGCGGTTGAATGATCCTTTACATGAAATGGATTTTGGTAAGTTGTACTATATCTTTCAGCATACCTTCTGATGTTCATTCATGTTTATTTGGTGCTGTAGCTAGTAGTAAAGAGGAAGAGATGATCCGTTCACGCGCCGGCCCGTAATTCACAGCGATCTGTCACGCCACATTAAAGAGCACCAAAACGGTATGTATTGTTTGAATTTCCTAATATAATGGACATAATGTGAAATCTGAGGTTTTGTTTCATATCAAAAGTAACAAAGCACAAAGCTTATTGTGATTTATTGTATAGGAGGCACACTACAATGTTCTGTTCATTAACTGAAAACAGCATTGACCAAAAGATCTGTTTTGTGTGGTGTTGAACACAATAAGTGACGCACACTCTCTGTTCATGTTCATCTCTATGAATAAATAAATGCACAATGTAGCCTAATAGGGTTTATGTTGGCATCACAGCATCACACAGTTGCTGCAGATCCCATTTGAGTGTAGTTTGAGTGTATTGATTCCATTTGAGTGTAGTGAACTCATTGTCATGTTTAAATAACAGTTTGAGATGATTTGTACAAGGCAGGGTGGATCTGTGCTTTCATGTTGTTTACGCCAAATTCTGACCCTACCATCCAAATATCTCAACAGAAATTGAGACTCATCAGACCTGGTAACCTTTTTCCAATCTTCTGTTGTCCAGTTTCGGGTGAGCCTGTATGAATTATAGTCTTAGTTTCTTGTTCTTAGCTGACAGGAGTGGCACCTGGTGTGGTCTTCTGCTGTTGTAGCCCATCTGCTTCATGGTTTTATGTGTTTTTTGTCCATTCAGAGATGCTCTTCTGCATACCTGGGTTGTAACGAGTGGTTACATGAGTTACTGTTGCCTTTCTATCATCTCAAACCAGTCTGGCCATTCTCCTCTGACCTCTGACATCAAGGCATTTTCACCCATAGAACTGCTGCCCAGTGGATATTTTCTCTATTTCATTCTCTGTAATCCCTATAGAGGTGGTTGTGGGAGAAAATCCCAGTAGATGTTTTATTTTCTTTTTGTTAATAAAAATAAGATCAAAGATGAAAATTATAAACAACATGAGACAAGCTGAAAAATTACAGAAAAATAAATAAATAAATAAATAAATACATAAAAAAATAAACAGTGCTTTAAATATTTCATGTATGTTAGGTATATTTAAACAGCATAGTCTTCACTGAATGAATTAAATGTACACTTTCTCTTATTATTGAAGTTATTCAGTCAAGAGTGATTTACTTTTGTCTCTAGTTATCTGATTAACATTAATGACAGACAGCAGCAGGTTTATTAGGCTGCTTTCGCTTTAAAATCTCAGGCACAGATCCAATAAGCTGATACACACTCAATTTCCACCCAACTGCACTCTTAAAAATAAAGGTGCTTCACGATGACATAGAAGAACCTTTTTTGTGTAAATGGCTCCATAAAGAACCTTTAACATTTAAAGAACCTTTCTGTTTCACAAAAAGTTATTTGTGGCAAAAGAAGGTTCTTCAGATTCTAAAAAGGTAAGAAAGATATTCTTTAAAGAACCTTTGACTGAATGGTTCTTTGTGGAACCAAAAATGGTTCTTCTATGGCATCGCTTTGAATAACCGTTTAAGCACCTTTATTTTTAAGAGTGTGGTTGCATACAAAAAATGGCAAAGACACATAAAATTTCTGAAAATTAAGTTAAAGTTAATAAATACTATAATAGTTTACAAACAATACTAATGAAGAATAACACTGAGATATTACAACTACCCAGAACAGCATTGTATTAGCGTTGTGGTGACATGTTTTACATGGTCATGCACCACTCACATTATCTTCAGCGCTAATTAATTATTTTTATTATATATCAAATGCTGGGTTCAGAGGGGAATTCAAAGCTTAAGTCTAATGGTCAAGACCTTTTAATGGACCGCAGCAGTTTTTCAGCAAAAGGGAATGTTGTGTTACCATTTCGATACTTGCATCATGAGACATTTTGGTGTTGGATGTAGTAGCTAATAGCTTGTAGATGATTGAAGTTGATCAAAGAGAGTTTATAAGCCATTTTGAACTGCATCAGATCTGCAGTATTCATGTTGGGATAAAGATGATTTCTGTCATACTGATGCCCACATGTCTTATCCTCCTGAAGCATTTAATGCCTTATCATCAGTCCATCGCTGTTACATATACCAGCTAAAAACGCGTGTCTTTGAGTCAGAAAATTCAAAGACTTGTTCAACTGATGCTCCACTTTTTGAAAACTTTATCTGGTAGAGTAGCATTTGAGATCCAAGATATAAAGCAACTTCACATAAGAAAAAATCTTTTTTTACAGTCTTTCAGAGCAGAACTGTGGTTTGACTGTAAAACATTCATTAACTACACCTGTTGGTTCTGTACTAGGACTCAAGTGTGATCTTCTAGGACTGCATGATTTGGGGACCAATCTTAGAACAGAAGGCTGCAATTTAATCTCACTATATTGCAGTTTTGGTGTTATTTCGATTAATCATACTGCAGCCCTGCTGACTTAATACATCTACCAAAAATCATCTTTGAGTGCAGATAAAATAATGACTGCTTCCAAACAGGTTTCCAAACCACATTCCCTCTCTGTCCGAGCCATGCCCCCAAAGCTACTCTATTGGTTGACATATAATTTAAAGAAAAAAAAAAAAAAAATCATACAGCTTTGTAATGGTAACATTTTCATTTTTGACTGAACCATTCTTTTAATACTTTGGCACACTTTTGAAGATTAGAAATGGATTTTTTGTTTGTTTTTTTCCTTCCATTTATTGTGGTTCAGTGATGGTGGAAGCACAGTTGTTCTATGGCAGAAGCTGATGTTAATACAGTGAGTGAATACTGGGCCTGTGCCAGGACTGAAATGGTCCAGGTGAGGACATCAGGAGAGGACACTGCTCTCTCTCTCTCTCTCTCTCTCTCTCTCTCTCTGTGTGTGTGTGTGTGTGTGTGTGTGTGTAAAATCGTACGGACAATAACACTCTGCGTTAAAACACTGTCTGAATCTTTGCATCAAGGACACTGGACAGTGGATTCAGTGACTTACTCTACACTGCTGTTGTCTTTCTCTTTTACTCTTGCAGCTGCACTTTTATCTGTGTCACATCATGTTCATGTCATTGTGTCTGTGGACATTGAGTTTAGTCTTTATGTTTATGTATTTTTTAATTATTTTAAAACTGCAAAAACTTTTCTTTTAGTTGTAGAGTTTGGGTTTGGATAAGTCATTGGTAATTATGGATAGAAATAAGAAATGCAAAAATATAATCATATTTAAATGTGAAATTAAATTTTGAGCCCTAAAAGAGACCAATTTAGGACCATTAAGATTTTTTTTTTTTCACATTTGACATTATTTTTTATGTAAAGTAAACATAAAATTTTAAGTGCTTATTTAAAATGAGACAAATTTGCTATTATTTTAATCTTCGATCTGTTAAATAGTCAGATTTAAATCCTGTTATTAGATGTTATTCTATGACATGATCGATGTAATTCATATACATAACTCTTATTAATTTTATTGAGAAACCGTGAATTAAACTGAGAGAGAGAACCTGGATATTCAGAAATTATTTCAAGACATTTAAAGTATTCGTACTTGCTTGTATATTGGTCTAAGAGCTGTGTGTGGAGAGAGGGGTGTGTTGTGTTCAGTTCTGTGTTTTTGTTAATCTCTGAATATGTTTCTTCATCTATTTGACCACATTGTTTTGAACTGTGCCATATAGTTCTGGGCAGCGTTTCCAAAAAGCATCGTATAAGCCTAAACTGATCGTAGCTCCATTGGTTTAAATGGGTCTGCGATGTATAAGCTTACAATGCTTTTGGGAAATGTAGCTCTGTTTTGCAGTGTGTTCATTTTCAAACTCCAAAATCAGTATTTTAATTATTAACAATTCCATTACATGTAAAAATGTAACAATTGTATTTTATGACAGAATATTTTAGTCTGTCTTCTATATTTTTGATTAGAACAGCTGTTATATGGTCATCTTACAGCATTCCCCACCTATGGGGCATGTTGTCACCTTTTACTTCCAATCTTTTGGGCTAAATAAAGAAAAAAGTATGGTCTATTAATGAAACAAGACAACATATTTGTACTATGTGAATTAATGCAGCAAAAAGAAATACCCCAAGTACATTTACACAAATTGAGAAAGTTAAAAAGTGTGCCCCACTCTTCTCTACTATTTTATACCCACAACAGAAAAGAGCAGACTTCACTGGTGGTACATCCTCATTCAGCTGGCAAAATGTGTGTGTTTGTGCTATCAGATGTGTGTTTGACAACTCTTTAAACTTCTGAGAGGGTCTTCTATGGTCTGGACAGTCCCCCTGTTCTTAATTTCTCTCTTTCACTCACTATCTCTTTCTGTCCCGCTCCCTGACAACAGCAAAAGTAGAGTTCCCTTAATAATTTTCCACGCACTTCTTTGTTTTCTCAATATCCCATCACCTCCGCATCACTTTCAGCGTTTTCCAGCCGCAGGCATTCTTTTCTCCTCCTACCGGAGCGCTTACGCCAATTTTTGGCTTGACATAATCTGAAATGGTGCTTAAGTGAATTTATGTTGTGCCCAGTGCATTAACTTCTGCCGTTTTTGCCTTTATGTTACGGAGAGCTTTTGTGCGAGCGCACCGAGGAAAAAGAGAGAGAGAATGAGAATTTGAAACCCAGACCACGGACTAGACAGCCTATCAGTATTCAGCGGAGAAAGTGAGTGATGGAGAGAGAGAGAAACGGAGGAAAGAAAGGAGGAGGGGGTGATGTATCAATATTCTGAGTAGTGTTTGAGGGCAAGAAGAACGAACCGGGGAGGGGTGGAAGAGGGGCGCGGGTGCACGAAACAGTCCGAGCGGGTTTATTCGCTCAGTGTTTGTTAGCGTGAGCCCATTGGGGTGAGATGATATCGGTAAAGGACGGAGACTCAAGTATGTGTTTGTCTGAGAGAAGTGTTGTTCAAGTCGAATGTGACGGAATCTTAGCCGAACGCTAGCCATAACTCCACTCTGCCTCGCTCTCTTTTACTCTGTGTGCTAATCAGCATTTGAAAGGCAGCTTTGACAGTGAGAAAGAAAGTGAGGGCAGTGGGGAGGAGGGAGTGTAAACGAGAAAGAAACGAGAGAGAGAGAGAGAGAGAGAGAGAGAGAGAGGTAGGAGCCGTACAAGCATTTCTTTTATATTTACTAGCGATTGAGGAGAGAGAGAGAGAGAGAGAGAGAGAGGGAGCGGGTGAAGAGACGACCGGTGCGTGCAGCTTTCCCAAGAGGAAATGAAAAGAAAAGAAGCTCAACGAGGAAAGAGAGACAGCCAAAGCGGGGAGCACGCCAGAGAAGGAAACAGACTCGCATCCTCTAACTCCAGTCATATCTGAGACGATCCCGCTAGGAAAGTGAGGGAGGAGAGAGAGGGAGAGCGCGGTCACCGCCGCTGTGCGCCCACAAACACACACACACACATTCTTGCGGCAGCAGACCGCTGTGTGTTCGCCTGCTCTTTTGTGCCGGCAGCTGGGATTGTTCTTGGCCCCGTCTGACCCCCTTGTCACCCCCCGTGTGAGTGTGTGTTTGTGCGTGTGTGTGTGTGTGGGAGCGCGAGGGGTCCTGGAACGTGGACTGAGCGGAGGGGAGGGTCACCGGTTCGGGTGTCCGGACGGAGGAGGAGAGAAACATCTGCCTCCAAAACAGCTGGACATGCACATCAGGTGAGTCCCCTTGCACAGGGAAACACAACTTCCTCTTGTTCTAGTCGATGTTGA
This sequence comes from Acrossocheilus fasciatus, assembly GCA_036784905.1. Lineage (NCBI taxonomy): Eukaryota > Metazoa > Chordata > Actinopteri > Cypriniformes > Cyprinidae > Acrossocheilus > Acrossocheilus fasciatus. The sequence goes on from CM071952.1 coordinate 8,507,231, forward strand.
CGTCCACATGCCAAACTGTCACATGCATACCTGACAGTTTTAAGTCTCACTGATGTAGGGTCCGAGCAAAGGGTTTCTCCGTTCCTCTTAAACTTGTTGATGGCTTCGTGCCTGGAGGCTTGGCTTCCTGGGAAAGTTTTTGGGAAAGACACTTTGCTCATAAGTGCACTTGTCTTTCTCCCTCAATGATGGAGGTATTGGGAACGGAGGGGAGGAACGCTGGGGTTAATTGTGCAGACCGCCTCGGCTCGCTCTCAAACATCATCTCTCACTTAATTAGTGGATTTTACAAGATTAGTGCGCTTTGCATTGACGCCGTGTTCTGTGGAAGGTAGTGAATGGTAGCGGCGAGACGGCCGTCTTCTGTTATCTGATGTCTTTGGATTTAACAGCTTCTTCTAAATGACTGGATTTGTATTAGAAATGAAAAGCACGGGTAAATATGAACCTTTCCTCCATCAGTCAGTTTGGGCTTAGCGTGGGATTGTTAAAGAAGCTAAATAGTTATTGTAATGATGTGTTTTAATTAAGTTCTTTTTGTTAAGAAAAAAAGTACAAAATACACTTTTTTGTTAAATGGATAATTAACATTGTAACAAGAAAAGCTATAAGAATCATTTTAATAATAATAATAATAATTTGTTAGCTCACAAAACTATTCTTATTTGTCACACATCTTAGAAAATTGTATTCTTTTGATATTGGCAACACTTTAGATATCATGTTACAAACTGCATGTGATTATAATGAATTACTACAGTAATAATAATGACAAAGTTTATTTTTAAGCAGCTCCACAATTTTTCAGTATTACTCAGTAATTACCATGTTCTTACAATGTTATTACAATGTAACAAACTATATTTAATGTGTAATTACAGTTTTCAGTTATAAAGTGTATTTTCCAGCTGTATTGCTCAGTAAACAGAAAATTCATACTCTTTATTTGTCGTATAGCTATCCTGGACAGTTGGAATTGTAGGACAGGAATTATTTTAACACTTTCACGCTTACTATGGGAGCAGCTGCAGAGGAAAAACACAAAAAGTGAGTCAACTTGCTTGGGACTCTGTGGTTTTAGATTTAGGTGGAAGTTTGCTCGCAAAATGATGAAAATGTTTTCATCATTTTGCTTTGATTGAGTGTTTCGGTTAATAGCTTCATATCAGCCTGGGAATCTACCTGTTGCTCTTTAATGTACAGTACTTGTCTGAACACTGTAAAAAGTAAAAATGAGCAGATGTTAAAACTTTAGCTTTTCTACCTGACATACCAGTTTAAAATGACTGTGATTGTGTAGAGTAATGCAAAGTTATTCCATCATATTAAATTGTATTTTTCACTTGAATAAAAATTGTTTATTTAGATGTTACTACAGTACATATAACACTTTTTTTTTTTTTTTTTAACAGTTATTATTATTGCGTACACTAGCAAGGATAAATTGTCTTTCTTATTTGTTGTTGTTTAGATTCTGGTTGGACAGTGTTTGCTGAAGAACCATGTTATTAACGGTTACTATAATTTAATTTAGTGTAAGTGTATAAATCACAGACCCAAAAATAGCCATTTTATTGAGAGCGAGCCGGCCTGTTAGTAACGCATACACATCCAAAGACTATATCCGCATTTGGGGGCAAAAGAACGTGAATAGGGAACTGATAGAAGTTATGCAGGTATGTACGAGGGAGCTATAGGACCATAAAAGCCGTCACACACAAACACACACACACACACACACACACACTCAGACAGACAGGCCTGGTGACAGACAGTGTCAGCGAGGTGTCAGTGAGAAGCTGTTGGTGTCACACTTGGTTGACCTGATCTGTGGTCAGGCTGTCCACTGCAGCCCGTTGTGACTCCTTACATAACCACTTCCTGCCACTCACACCCAGCTCTGCTGGGACACGCGCGGATATTTATATACTCAACATACACACACACACACACACACAAACACACATCGATATGCCCTTATAAACACACACACTCAAACAAACAAACAAACAAGAGCCCCTGTTGATATATAGACCCCTCAGTCTTCTGAAGTCATGGAGATGTGATCTTACTAACTGCTTTTGATCTACTGCAGCCTGAAAATTATCGCTCATAATCCATAACCAAGTGAGAGAGAGTGCCTTACGACAGTCAGATATTGTCAATATATTTTTGAAACCAAGGGTGAATCTCGTGAAAATGTTTAGGTTGCATTTCACCCCAAAATAAATTAATAATAATAATAATAAAAAAGAAAGTAACAGCAACAAAAAAAGTTTAAAAATAAAGAAAATAAAATTTATATTTTTAAACATTTTTGCATTGAGTATTTTCTTTACAAATAAGGTTATTTTCCCACAAATTCACACACATACAAAAAAAAAAACATTGCATTCAAGTAACAAGTTTTGGGGGAAATTTGATTAATTGGCATTAAAATAATGTATCAGTTCAATGTAAGCTTCAGTTTCTTAATGCAAAAGATAATTTCTTAGTTTTTTCTTTTGATTTCAAAATGAACAGGCATGTTCATGAAAGGTTTTATGAGAATCACACACATATTTTGCAGTTGTCCGTGTGGGGAAAAAGCGACAAACATACACTCTGTATATATCTAGTGCAAAATCCTCTTATTCTCACTGATGTACAAAGGGTACACAGCTTTGCACAGGTGTTTTCAAGGATAAAGGGATGTTTAAATACACTAATATGGCTGGATATAGATTGTAGGCGCAGCGGTGTGTGGCTGTTGAACCCTATGTGTGCTTCAGGACCTGTTCTCTGCCTAAGGGGCCGAACACTGTGTGTGTTTCAGATTGAGCTGTATTCAGTTTACTAATGCAATTCTTTAAAATTTTGAAATGCATATTTTTTCTTCATAGTTCATCCATTTTTAAAAGTTCTAGAACTGTGCACATCCAACCTAAGTAAATGAAATCTGGATCATTCAGTCTTGGAAGAACTGAACAAGACATGTTTATTGTGAAATCTCTGATTTATGTTGGCAAATCTGAATTTGAGACATTATTACAGAAACCCTGAAAGAGACACGTATTTTTTAATTAGAAAAGTCTAAGCAGAAGATAAAAATCTCCATGTGCCCTTCATTTAATCTCACTGCTGTCTAGAAAAAAAAACTAAAAAAAACTAAACGGAGATATTAAAGATATCTCGTTGTGACCCCCCGCCCCCCAAATATAGAGAAAAAGGTATGCTGTTAACTTTGTGAACACCTAATTTTGTCACTGTTGAATGATTGCTTATGTCCTTAGAGCTTCAAGGGTTGAGAAAATCTGAAAATTACTGGTATATTTTCCTCTCTCGATCTTTCAATCCCTTAGTCGCTATTTTGCTATTTAAAATTTTATTTAAAAACAGAAACAGACCGTTTCTCCTCCTGCGAGAGACATGTAAGATCTCAGGGGCCAGTCGAGCATCTCTTCCGCTTTCCGCTTCACCGTTGCGGGTCAAGGCGGGTAGGGTCAGTTTGATCTAATCAAATGGGGTATTGATTCCATTTGATAATTAATGGGCCAGGTGAAGATGAAGACGCAGCCTCCAGCTCTAAGGATTTGAGAGGAACCTTGGACTGGGAGTGATGGGAAGCCGCCAAGGTCAGCGGCAAACCACGAGAGCCATGTCCAGCCAGATCACAGGGCGGGAGAGCTCCAGTTAAATGAGATAGGGAGAGAGAAATGCTGTTGACCAGAGCTGATTTATCAGCGTTCGAAGAAAACGAGACAACATCTGACTTCCTAATGCTCGACTTCAAATGCAGAGAGATGTGAAGAGAAATTAGTATTCTGCTGAAACAGCTCCATATATTGATGGAAAACTACATGCAGTATATATATATATATGTGTGTGTGTGAGTTGCTGAACTATTTGCACTTCAAAGATATCGTATTAATAATTTCAAAAGCAAATATAATTGAATGTTACAAGCTATAACATCATTTCTGCAGTTATTTATATTAAATAATCCCTGAAATGCTCTTTTTAAGTGCATCAAAGACTGAGAGGAGGTAAATTATTGACATTTTCTTTTATGCATGACTCAGTGTTAATCTTTTAAAGATGACTTTTGTTCTCTCGGATGATTTTAATGACATACGGCTGACGACAACTTTGTCTTTGTGACTTTTGCAACACTTACAGAAATAGCAACTGTGAACTTCTGGTGAAGATTGCTGACGCTAATTAAGCCAAAGTTTGCCGAAAAATAAACTATTTTTACAGGAGAACAAACTGGACTTTGAGAATTACATTGAAAATCAATACGTTGAACTTTAAAGAAGTGATATTTGCTGTTCAAGTCACATGCCACAGTTAACATTAACAGTAAATTAATACAGAATGTATCGATTCACTTCTGAAGAAAAAATTGTCAAAGGACAAGGAGATGGCATATTAAAAACAGCACTATAAAATGCATAGTTCTGTTTCTGGATGTTGAAAAACATAGTAACCACTATGAAATGCCTGTTCATCAGCTACTGCGTCTATCAGAGAATTTTTTGACCAAGAATGGCATCTGAAGATGTTGGTCCACAAAATGAAAAAAGAACATTAGAAACTAATTTGACAGTCAATAACAGTAACTTTACATTCTAACTTTAAAATAAAAGACTAAAGTACAAATAACTGAAATATACTACACTGTAAAAACAAAGTTTATTAGAGTACAAGAAAATATAATTTCAACCTTTCTATCTAAAAATTTCCACTTTTCAATTTGTTGCTTGTTAGGGTTTGTGAAATTTACTGGCAATTGTTTAAATTATTGTAAGTTGTACACTATACATATATATGTTTTTTTATTGTAGTTGAAATCTGATTCTGTCTTCACCTTTAACCTGCAAAACACAAAAGGAGAAATTTCAAAGATTTAATTTGTTTTCCAAGCATTTCCAATGAACGGGAACTTTAGCTTTCCAACTTCAAATATAATGTAAATGTCTTCTGAAGCCATTTGATGAGTAAATGATGAGCAAACTGTCCTTTTTGGTTGAACTGGTGCTTAAATTTTGTCCAAAGCTGAAGGAGAAATTTCATCATCAATTGTCAGATTAAACTCTAGAAAGTTATGGCTAGAAAGCTGTGATGTGACTGACCCGCCACAGCTGTTTGCTGTTTAGATTTATTAAGAAAAAAGGGAAAAGGAGGCAGGCGCCAGGAAAGTGAGCGAGAAAGTGCCCGATGGCCACATACAGGGATTGTTTTCTTCTTCTGTCAAAGGCATTCAAAGGTCAAAGTCACCAGAGTCACCCTGCATTACAAAAATGCATAATCCAGAATGTTCCAGAGGTCCTTCACGCATCCTCATACCACTGCATGTGACATTTAAAAACGGAATGGCAGTGTTATATCTGGCCTGGAAATGTGGGACCAATAAATGTTGTGCGAGAGAGAAAAGAGAGGGAGTTTGTGTGTGCGTGAAAGAGAGTTGGTAATAGACGTGGTGTATTGTCTCCGTGCAGATTGGCTTAAATGTGTTCATTTTCCCCATTTGGCAGCTCCATAGGGAGGGGCGGAGCGCACTAACGAACCTCTGACAGCTGGAGGCCCTAATTAACGATCCCCTCTGAAAACAAACAGCCACAGGCTCGCCAAACATGCACCCAAGCTTGGTTTGCTCCCATACCCCGGCCTGAGCCAAATAACACCGCATACAAGCCGTACACAATTCATACGTGCTGCGGTTAGAATCGACATCCTCGTTGCTATTGGAACAGCATAAGTGTTAAAAAATGAATCCTTATGTGGTTCCAAGCCAGTGTTGTTACCATGAACTAAAACTTTTTTTTATTTAAAAAATAAAATAAAAAATTGATAGTTGAAATAAAAATTTTAGACGAGTATATCTAAAAACTCGTCTAAAAACTTAAAGTTACAGTAAATTAGAAATGTTGCCCTGGCAAACAAGTACTCGAAAAAACAACTACCAACATTACTAAAACAAACTGAGATTAAAACTAAAAAATATATAAATAAAAGCTAATTGAAATTAATAATACATACTATAATATACTTTTTTTTCCTAATGTTAATTGTTGCTATGTATACACACACATATGTATTCGACGGAGGTCTTTGGGATTATGAGACACTAATGCAGTGTGTTTAATGTAGCATTGGGCTCAAATAGTTTGCCAAAATGTCATTTTATCGTTCCCCAAAAGAGTTTAGCTCAGTACTGCATGGGAGAATGTTTCTTATAATATTTAAATGGAAAAATACTATGGAACTTTAAATCATGAGAGTACAACTATACTAAAACTGGCATGCATATTATAGAAACTGAAGGAAAAAGAAACTAGAACTATAGAAAATACAATGCTTTAAACCTTATTTGTACTTGTCATAAAAAACACACATAGAAAACTAGCTAGATTTTCATGATTCTTACAAGTTTTAAAACAAATTTGTTTTGAACTTTTGCAGAGAAGCTCACCACAACGGCTGAACGGCACAATGACAGTCTTGAGATCTTCAGATTCAGAAAATTATTTGAGCAAAAATGGTTGTTTCAAAATTATTAAAAGTGTAGAGGAGACATATTGAAGAACAATCTGAGAACCTTTGTGGAGAAACTGCAAAGATGACTGACGAAAACCTTCTGTTGAGGGGGAATATTCAACTTAACAAAAGTCAACTTAAATGCTAGTTGAGATAATGAAAACTGCAATGAACAAATTCAGAAACTGGACGTTTTCAAAAAATTTATGCAAAATGTCATTGAAATAACCAAATTGCAAAATGATTTTTACAGGGTATGCAAGTCGTACTAAAATAATTGTTCCAAACCTGAATGATTTTCTTTCTTCTGCAGATTTTTTTTTTTTTCTCATACAATGAAAGTCAATTCAGTCCAAAAAAAAACAAAAAACAAAACAAAAAAAAACCTTTTATGTTCCACAGAAGAAAGTAAGTCATAAAGGTTTGAAAATACATTTTTTTTTTTTTTGGCTAATGCGACTTCTTAAGAGCGTATACAGTAGGCTGCACTGTTTGAGCTATAACAAACTGTTTTTAGACCAGCTTTCAAGGCACAATGATAGATTTACAAATTCCCGTGAGTTTTAGACATAACCAAGCAAGTGAATAATGCCTAAAACAGTTAAAAACATATAAAATGGAAATTAATTAATTAATATCTTTTAACAAGACCAGCAAAAGGTGTTTATCCAGGAACATATCCTACTTGGCTACATCACAATCAACTTCATTGTACGATTGATGCAGTGTATTGATTGACCAAGTACTCTCACAAATATATGAAGCAGCTCTAGCTCTGCCAAATGTTAATTTCCTGTAAATGTCCAGTCCTTCAGCGAAGGACACCGCCACTCGGGCTCAGTCCGGTAGATGTGGTGTTCTTTACTTTATAGTTGACTTTCACAACAGACCGTGACCTTCTACGATGCAATTGTCCGTTTACGAAGGGCACGAATGCTTGCACACCTTGCATCAAGGTTACAGAGTTAATTGAACAATTACGCTGGACAGGACCTCCATTATGTTTGCAGAGATAGTGAGGATGCCGAGCGAGATCCTGCACGCGATTAGATGAGGCATGATAGGCTAAAGAGCAGGAATCAGTATATGTGTGTGTGGTACAGTTGCTAATGCTACTTGTGCTCCTTCACATGTAGACGTGTTTTGTTTGTCCATCTTTTATATGTGCTGAATTTTGGGAGAGTGTTGTTTCATATCACCAATTTAGAGTTCTTGTGCTTCATTTAGGCTTTAAGTTTGTCTCAAATGTTTCTCCTAAGATCTGGAAATGAATGTGGAATGTAAAGTTCAGATAATTTTGCTCAGGTCAGTTTTATATTTTGTAAATGAAATGTCATTGGAGTGTTTTACAAGAAAATACTGTTAGTGTTTCTACTTAAAAAGTTTCATATATATTTATGTTTCTTTTTAATTATTTGCGAAATTTAAATGTGAGTGATAATTGTTTCAGAATTTTCAAACATTGTTCCAGATTGTTTTCAGTATAGAGGAGACATATCGATTAGATCTGTTTCTAGAAGAACAATCTGAGAAGCATTAAACGTCTTCGTTTGCTCTCCATTGAATCTCATTGCTGTGAAACAATTTAGATATTAAAGAGATATCATACTCTGTAATAGTGATTTGAACAAAGGTTTGTTTTACACAAAAATACTATATTTCAATTTTACTGCTTCAAAATTTCATGTTCAATTCAGTGTGTTTCTTTGTAATTGTTTGTGAAATGTACTAGCAGTTTATGAGTGAATTTTTTATTTTTTCAAAAATTTTTCATTGTTTCAAAAATCGTTCCGTGTAGCATAGACATATCGAATGGATCTATGGAAAAACAATCTGAGAAGCGGGAGATTTCTCTGTTTGCTCTCCGTGCACTTTTTCATTATTGAGAAACAATTGAGGTATTAAAGATATCTCATAAACTGCAAAAAAATGAACAAAGATTATTGGAGTATGATTTATAAGAAAACACTGACTCGCTCTACTTCATAATTACACATTTAAAATTGATCCTATACCTATATTTTTCATTGTATTCAATTTCTCTTCTGTGCAACAGAACAGGGTCAGTGTTGTCTCACGCTAACAAGCAGATAAAAGCACGTCTCATACAGTCTCTGCAGCTCATGCTAAGCTGTTGTGAGCCATGATGATGTTATAGTGCTTGTCTTGGGCTCACCTGAAATTAACAGGGCTTTATACAAGTTCATGTTGTGTCAGAGGTGGCATCGACCCATATGATGAATCCGCTGATGTCGTCCTTGTGTGTGTGTGTGTGTGTGTGTGTGTGTGTGTGTGTGCTGTGCCAGGTCAGGTCAAAGGGGTAGTGTAGGGCTGTGGCATGTAGCCAGTATGACTGTGTTGTGATTTACCCAGAGCTGGCCAGCGGGCATCTCATGCCTGTGGGTATGGCATCACGCTGCTGGAGGGCACGCTGGCCCTTTAAATGTCATAGAGATAGAGCCAGGATGAGCACTGCGGCCAAACAGCCCTGGAAACTCATGGAATTGGAGCTTGTTTGTGTGTGTGTGAGATTGTTTGCTATTTGGAATTTGCTGTGCATCCATAAGCCCAGTAATACGATATATAACTCACGTAATACAATATATACTGTATAGCAGATCTCAGCTGCATGATTGTTTATATTGCTACAAAATATAAGCAGCTTTATGTTTGAAGTTGCCAACCACAGCTTTAAATATAAAGTTGCATATACATTATATCCTCACACCCACAAAATATTTAGCAAATCTCAACTGCCTGATTGTTTCTTCACAACATGTTACATATTATCTCCCAGCTCTGTATGTAAAGTTGGATAGACAAGTACTGCATGTCCAACTTTATTAGTATACATACCTACCTGGTCTCATGGCATAAACGTACCTGGGCGCACTTTTTAGCAAGACGTGAAATACGTACCAATAAGTACATATGACTGCAGTTTCCAAAAAAAATGAACACTAGAGGTAGTAAAACTCCGACGCCTTTAATTCCTTTTCACACAAATTTACAGAGTTTTGATTAATAAAGTGTAATTTTCGCACAATTACAATTACAATTACAGAATATCATGTTATGACTTCAAAACAATATTAATATGCTGGGAAATTTGAAAACTGATGCAAAATTTGAACGTTAGCATCACACATATCCAGCTTCATATCTATGGGTTTTCATAGACGGTAGGTTTGTTCGGTAGCTCACGGAGTACGGAGACGTGGAGGTGAGGAGCTCTGGTTCGAATCCTGTATAACTACAGTTCGACAAAACAGTTAAAATCTGCATATAAGGAAGTTCAAATAGCATGGTTGCATCAACAAATGCGTTTTTATATCAGTTTTGCATTTGTCAACACTATCGGGAAGGTTTAGGGTTGGGTTTGGTGTAGGGCATATTTCCAACACGATAGAGCATTCATTTTTAGCGACGGCCCCCCGGATATTTCAATTCTGAACCGCCGCAATATGTACCTGAAGCAACGTAATAAAAACACAGCAATACGTGCCTATATCAACGTAATAAAAACGTGCCAGGGTTTACGTATTGAACCCGTGTTTTAGCGTCACTCAGTGGATATTTCTTTTTGAAACCGCGGCGAAACGTGTAGTAAGGTGTGTAAAAACGGTCTCGCTAAAAAGTGCCCCCGGGTACGTTTATGCCATGAGACCAGGTTGATACATAAAGTATACTCACGTAGGGTGATATATTCTATATAGCAAATCTCAATATCTTGTATCGTCACAAAATGTTAACTATAAAACACTCAGAACAGACTATTTTTTGAAGTGACAGTGAATAGCCGAGGAAGAATCTGGGACTGGCTCTCTTGTGTACTCTTGCATTTATTATTATTTGATAAACACCATCACAATATGTTAAAATCTAAAAAAATCTTTTTTTTTTTTTTTTTGTGAAAAAATGTAAATACTGTTTTACTTCCGTTATGCTTCACGATAAGTGGGGTCGGAAATTCAGAATTACTGAATGTCAAAAACGAACATGTTGACTTCGAAACAGTCACAGATTCAGAAAGCAAAGTTTCTGAGTGAATTACTGAGTCATTAAATAATTCAATCAACCCATTTGTTCCAAAACACTGACAAGTTTGGCTGTATTTATGAGTCATTGAATCGATCAACAGATTAATTCACAACTGAACTGAAGTAACTGACAATACTGTCTTTAAAAAGTAAGTGACTTGTGATATATTGCACAAACATCTCATGTACTGTAGGCTAGTACTATGCATGCATATATTAGGATAATCGTAAACAGTGTTTGCTATTCTTTCAGAACTTAGCAATTTTGTGAGGTTTATTAAGTAATAGGCCTACTATTATTCAGTTTTGTAGTACTCAAGACCAAACTACAGGACCCTTCGAGACTGTTCGCCAAGACTACTGAGCATTTGGACTCAGTCTGAACTTGTTTTGTGGTCTGTGCCGACTCGCGCAACTGATCTGCCACCCAGTTTACCCAAGCAACTGCATATGAATATGCTAAAAACCACACAATTTTACATCGGAAAATGTAAAAGTCTAGTTCACATCACAGTAGTTTATTTCAATACTCATTTGTCTCTTCCTCCTGTTCTGTTGTCTTTCAGCTCTTCTGTTGGGGGTCTCGGACTGACATAGCCTCGGCCAATCACAGCCTGAGTTAGAGGTGGCGGCCCATAGGGGGCGTGATGGCGGCCATGCCGTTCGTCAGCGAGGGGAAGTGTGTGAGTGTGGAGTGGGACTTCCTACAGGGGCTCCTCGCCAAACCACCCACCTTACCCTGGTGAGGAAAAACACACCTTCACACAAACAAACACATCAAATACATTTCATTTTCCTTCCCAAATTCATTTTTGTTCTGTTTTATTTGTTTATTTTTGGGGGATTCAGTGTTTTTCTTATTTCAATTTTTGTTCATTCTTTTTTCATGGTTAAATGAAATTTTAGTAATCAAAAGCATGTCTAATTAATTGAAAACATGAGACAATTTAACAACAATTTATTGAAAGCTAGAATTAGAATTTTTAAAAATTTAGAATGTTTCTGGATTCTTTAATGGTTTCATTAAATTCATAAAACTACAAAACAAAGGTTTAATGTTAAAAATTTAAACATAGAAGAAAATTGTTTATAATTCCTTAAAAATAAAATTTTAATAATTTAATTATCATTATTATGATCATTATTACTTTGAGAAGTACATTCTATATTTCTTCGTCACAATTTCTTCCATGTTAAACCAAACTTTTATTTTGATAAGTTGTTATAAAGACCTTTGAGTTTCTGTGTGATATGATGGTGATGATAGTTTTCTGAAATGAAATGGAGAGGTGCCTGAGGTGGAGAGGACTGTCACAGCAGCTCTGGAGATGAAGTGCATGTGTTCATGTTAAATGGCAAACGCTGAAAACAGTACTAGCATCACACATGCCTTTGTAGTAGATGAAAATCCAGCACTCATTCAAACAGAGACACACAGAACTAGCAGACTTCATATTTAAATAGCAATCTTTTTGCACTTTAAATTCACAGACACTAGTCCATGTCGTGATTTGATTAAGTGAACAGTGCTACTTCTGATTTTTCTTCTTTTCCAAATTTTGTGACATGCGTGTTTTCCATAATGGGGCCACATACACGCACACACACACACACACGCATGCACACACTCACACATACACACACACACACACACCTTGATGCATCAAATGAAGAATCTTCCCAAACACACAGCTAACAATTCCATTTCTCTTTCGAGCTTTCGCTCCTGCCATAGCTCAGTGTAAGCCCTTGGTTTGGATCCATTAGCAGGAGATTAACTAAGTTTTAGTAGAATTATTAATGTCTGCTCAGCTGTGGAGGATATAAAACTAAACAGAATCAATGGCTTCGTATTGATCGAACCCTCCAGGGTCGTCTTAGTACAACGATGAGATGTTCTTGGAGACTTTTCTACTTGAACAATGCTGTTTACACATGGAGAAATCTCACAGGACCAAAACACTGATCTACCAAGACACATACAATACAGTGATATAGACCAGGGCTTCCCAAACTTTTTTGTCAACCGAACATTTAGACGTTATGTGAAGTACCCCCTGAGACTTTAATGTAATATTTCAGTAATTCTAGGACACATTCTCATGTCTCATGTTCACTTATATTTGTCTTAAATTCACTTTAAACTTTTAAACTGAACTTTAAATATTAATAATAAATCCTTAACCTTTTAATTTGTCAGAATACTGCTGAGATGCATTATAATGTGAATGTATAAACCAAGCAAATCTGCATTGCCAAATGCATGTTAAACTTGCAGCACAAGTAGAAATTTGCTGCATTTACTGTGAACCGTCAAGTTCTCAGACGATGAGGAAAAACTGAATCACAAGCCACTCGCATACTTCACTATGAAACATGCAGTGCATCAGAGATATTTAATTAAATCACAGCCTTTGATTTGATAATCACACTAAGATTTATCACGATCATCTTGAACCCTCATTTATTTGATTTTATTTTACATTGGATGCAATTAATTTTAGCTTTTCATCAACTCACAAACCCACGTTTGGGAAACCCTGATATAGACAAACGCACATAAACTGTCATTAAAACGCTGAATCACGTACATCTGCTGATTTACACACTCCATCCTTTAAAAAACAACACAGTCTTGTCTAAACAAATAAATTAGTCCCTTTTCAATTTGAGGAACTGACTCTTTTGTGTGTGCTCTTTGGCAGTTCCCTTTTATTCTGTGGATCCCTCTCTTCACACACACACACACACACACACACACACACACACACACACACTCACACACACATTTTTCCATGCCGTCCCTCCCTCCCGTGCTCATACTGCCCTGCATCTGCAGGATGAATGAGAATCAATGTCACAGACAGAGAAAGAGAGCGAGAGAGGCGCGTTCGGCTCCGTCTCGGAGCGCAGTCACAAATTGTAGTCGCCGTGACAACATAATTCCTCCACTCAGGCCCCATTGAGAGCGAGTCGATATCCAATCAGAGCGACAGCTACCTGGGCCTGCCTCCGAGACGACCCCTCCCTCCATTGATCCCTCAATCAAGACTGGGGCTCACCAGCCAGGAGGGAGCCTGGGAAAGAAACGCAGTCATTGGATTGGGGCTGGACGCTGGTGCAGGGCTTCTGATGTAAGATCAGACCTCCCACCGGCTGTACAGTGAACCTGATCACAGGTCAGCCATCACGCTTCGAGACGCTTGGAAAAAGTCTGATGGGATCGAAAGAGATCCAGAGAGACAGCTTGTCACTTATTGTCGATCTCCAGTGAGGACTCTGCTGAAAATGTCCTCATGAAATGAAAAATCACCCTATTTTCTAAATGCATGGTTTTGATCTGATGGTGAATCATTTATTTGTGCATATGTTTCATTGTATAAAATCACAATGTCATAACTTGATCTTCTGGTGAAGCAACAGACTTCTCTCTTGTGATGGATGCAGGACTTCTCCAATCATTTCATCCAATCAAAACCCGCCCCGTTCTTATGATCAACTGCAAGTTTGCTATTCGATCTTCCCTTTTCAATCAACAACTAATGAATGTCCATGTCCTACTTTATTTTTTATTTTTTTTGATAAGTAATTTTAATTGGATCTGTGTCACAATACAGAAGAAAATATCTGTCACTACTTCTGTTTCATCACAACTTTAAACTAATTAAAGGCATCTTGTAGTAACTTTTGGAGAATATGGATGGCATTTTGAAGAGTAATATCGGTTAAAAGGAAATTGTTGTAATACTTTTTTATAAAAAATATAAATTGTCATAAATTTCTAGGTTTTTTTTTAAGCCTTATAGGGTGTTCACACTGACACCAGTTATTTTCAATGTGAATTGAAACCAATTCTTTTTGAATTGACATACGTAAAATAAGAAATTAGTGAATTTTTATAAAACGTTTTGGGTATTTTTTACTTTTTGATGCAAAGGACTCTCAAATATAAAAATCCTTTTCAAGGAACCCCATTCCTAAACTATGAAAAGCAATTGCATGTTTTCCTGTTTTAAAAGACCCTTTTGTATTGTGTGAGAAAAAAATAGTGTCATATATCATCATAATAAATACAAGATTAAATTATTGGCCAAATAAATATTTAAAAATTATATAAAACATCTTCTGGAAAATATATATGTATATATGTGTGTGTGTGTATATATATATATATATATATATATATATATATATATATATATATATATATACATATTTATACATATTTTTTTCTTTTTTTTTAAATTATTTATTTATTTATTTATTTTTGCCTATTTCAGAGTAATGATAGATATTTAATTAAAAAATAAATAAATAAAACTGCAGATTTGGGTCTTATTTTTCAGTTATATTATATTATTATCAGATATTCTATATTGTTATTAAATAATATTATATATTACATATATAAAATAATATATCTGAGTTTCTCATTTCTGTTTCATGCCTGCAGTCAAATCACACCCTTTATGTTGTGAAAACCCCCCCAAAAAACATCAGTGAATAATTGAACAGCACTGACTTGCCTTGACTACCCTGTTCACTGTATCACTGTCTAATCACCGTCATCATTTCTCCTTCTATCCTCTTCTTTTCTATCCTGTCTTATTTTTCCCCAGCTTGCAGAACTTGAGGAAGGAGAAATCGCGCAATGCAGCTCGTTCTCGGCGGGGTAAGGAGAACTTTGAGTTCTTCGAGCTGGCAAAGATGCTTCCCCTCCCCGGGGCAATTACCAGCCAGCTGGACAAGGCCTCCATCATCCGCCTCACCATCAGTTACCTGCACATGAGACACTTTGCCAGCCAGGGAGACCCACCCTGGAGCCCTCTAATGGAGGGAGAGAACAACTGCAACAAGGGTAAGTGTGCTCAGTACACCCAGAGAATGGCTGTGAGTGGAGTGGCATTTACCTACTATCTGAAAGAGAGTAGATTGGATGGACAAACTAGATATTTTTACACAAAAATTGTATAAAAATGCAAAATAGCCAGAACTTACCGCAAAATGGGGATCAAAGTAGGTCAGAAACTCTTTAATAACCTTAAACTTCAGAAAATGTTTATCGCCAAAACTAAGAGGTCAAATTGAATATTATGTATGCTGTTTTATATTCTATACGGTTCTATTTTTTGCAAACCTGTTAACAAAATTTAGGACATATAAGTTTTAGTCTATATATAAACATTAAATTTTTTTATAAACATTTTTAAAAAAAATATTACTTCATAATCAGGTGGTATTTTTTAATAATGACATTATAAAAACACATCTTAATGATTGATGCAATATTGCAGTATTGAAAAAAAATGACCAAAAATGGTCTTCTTTCATTTATATGTAATTTTATCAATGTATAATTTTTAACCGTATAAGATTTTTTCTGATAATTTATTATTTCTAATTAATTTATATAAGTTAAAATTTTTGCAGCCCTTTTACCGAAATTTTGGACAAATATATTTTTGGCAGTTACTGTAAACATTAAAAAAATAAATAAAAATAAATATGAATTAATTAATAAATAAAATAAAAAAATAATAATAAACAGTAATACATTTAGACAAAATAATCTGTCAGTAATGGCATATGACAAAAATGATAAACTGAAAATAAATGTAAAATTGAACATAAATTTAAAGAAAATCTTTTTGGTTATCTTTAAATATTTCTTCATAAAAAGGCGTTTTCCTTTTTATAACATTTGAAAGAGCAAGCCCTATTGTCCATATTTTGAAGATACTCTGAGTACACAGGAAAGAAGATGAGCGATGGAAATTGTGAGCTCCTTCACTACATCTCTCATATTTTGAGGCAGATTTATACTAGGCTTTCATCGACAGCATCAATCCTGACGTCGAAACTCAATCCGAACATGACAGTGGCGGCCTGTCGATGAATACAAATGCGTTATTAATTTAAATTATGAATTTAAATGGAATAGGCTATTATTGTCTTATAGGTCGCTTGCGTACGTCGCTTGGGATACTCTCACGTCGAAAATTGCCAGAGAAGAGAGAGAGAGCGCTTACACATGCACACACAGACTGACACGCACACTCTCAGAAAAGTAATTGAGATTGCGCCACAGGAGTAATCACTCGCAGTCATGCGGAGTTAAACACGGCTCATCTGAAATAATGCATTTGCTAGTTCACTACCAACTTATTGCAGCATACAGACTGTATACAGATTGCAGGAGAAGAATCTGCTGTCAAGGCCATCGTCTGGATACATATTCCTTTCTTATGTCTCTTTTCAGAGGGGTCTCTGTCATTTGAGTTTAATTTGAGAGCAGGGTCATTTGGCTTCTCAAATACGCTCCGTCATTCATTACATCCTCTGATAGGTTCATCTCAATTGTGAAGTGAACAATAGATCTAACAGCCAATTAGCCGCTGCCTGTGTGTAGAAGCCGACGGGGACGAACAAAAGAGCCAGAGTCTGCGCTGAAGCTTGTTAACAAGTGGCCAGACCAAGGAAGTCTGTTTCTGAGAGATGGGCCTTTTGTAGCCCACCTGCGAGCCTCATTATACCTGCTGCATCAAAGCTATTCATTCCTGTTAAAATACCTGGGCGAATGTCTCTTTTTCTGCTCGCGGTTTTTGTCTGTCGGTCTCTATATTCTGTTTCAAAGCCTGGTGAGCTGTCTTGCTGTCTGCTATGACTTACTAGAAGCATTCGGTGGTCAATCCATCTGTTTAAAAATGAAGTATCTACACCGATAGCTAAAAATATATAAAAATATATTGTATATAAAATATATCAACTGATTATGTTTTAATATATAATAGCATTGTTTATCAGAATTTATGTGGTAATTAATATGAAAAGTACACAACCGTGTGGAGTCGGTTGGATTTTTTATGTAAGAAATTAATGCTTGTATTGAGAAAGGCTGCATTAAATTGATCAAACATGAGAGTAAAGACAATTAAAATGGATTACTGTTTCAAATAAAAACAGTAATCTATTCATCAAAGAATCTTGAAACAATATTGAGCAGCACAACTGTTTTTAGCATTAATGTAACATTAAAAAGTTTCTTGAGCAGCAAATCAGCTTCTTAGAATGATTTCTGAAGGATCATGTGACACTGAAGATGGGAAAAAATTCAGCTTTGCATCACAGGAATAATTTAAATTTTAAAATATATTAAAATAGAAAACAGTTCTTTTAAATGGTAATAATATTTGATAATATTACAGTTTTTACTGTATTTTTGATCAAATAAATGCAGCCATTTTTCTGTGAGCATAACATGTTTCTTTTAAAAGCAATATAAAATCTATACTTTTGAATGGTAATTATTAAATGGTGTTTATATAGTAATAAACAGCATCATTTAAATAAATGTTTTATATAAAGATGTCGAAGGTACTAAATAAACTAAATCACTGAATGAACCACTTAAAAATAAGTCAGCTACTGTTATGCTAATGATTTAGCATCGCTACATTTAGTTTCTCCCCAACACTGTGCCCTATGTAGACAGCAACTTACTGTATGTGACACACAAACAGAGCTCGATCGACCCTCACGAGAAGCGCACAGGACACCACACTTCCTACAGAGTTTGACATTAGCATGTTGCTAAGCTAACAATGCTGTTCTCGCATAAACATACTATGAACATAAACACAATACTCAAATACTCACTTAAATTCTGGATAAATTAGTCTATTTTTCATTATTATAGGCTATTAACAGGCATGTTTCTTAACTCAGTCGCTGTCTTAAATTTAATGTTTTCATGAAGCATATTGCAGTGCATTCTGGGATGCCCTACTTTGGGATGAATGTGATGCTGCCATATAATTTGGCTGTAAGAAAGTATCTTAGAAGGCAGGATAATTATCTGAGCAGCCTTTTTGTCAAGAGCACTTTTATGATGTCTTAAAATGCTGTCTATTTAGGCAGCTCACTAGGTTTTGGAACAGAGCTATTGTCTCTCACACACCCCCTCAACCAAATGCATAGTATAGCAGGACAGAAGAAAAACCACACAAAGGGTAGAAGAAATTATCTGTGTGATTTGTAATTATAGAAATTAACTGTATAACGAGGAGAGCATAATTACAAGGGTTGTCTAATTGCTATTATTACTGAGGGGAAACAACTCAGCTACAATTAGGTGTGTGAATGTGTGTGTGTATTTGTGTTTCTGTCATAGATAAACATACCTGTGAGGAAGCAAACCTGGCCAAACTGTGATATAGGTGTGTGTGTGTGTGTGTGTGTGTGTGTGTGTGTGTGTGTGTGTGTGTGTGTGTGTGTGTGTGTGTGTGTGTGTAGACTCAATCGGTGACTGTGAGTTGATGAATGTAGGTGTCTGTGTAAAACTGAATGATATGATACAGACGAGAGTCTCACATCCTGATCATCACACTTGAGAATATCTACAACAGATTGCTGTAATAAGACAAACCATGCTTTTATCATACATTACCCATCATACAGGGTCTAAAGTTCTGTTTTAGAAGAATTAGTGATATTAGAAACCACATGTTGTACATTCATCTATAGTATTAAGGTCACACTCATGATTAACCACAGATATATAATATTAATAAAAATCTGTACAAGCTGATGTGCTATACAGGGCAATGTTGTTATTGTTTACTAAAACTATTAAGATCATTTCCCCTGACTGAAATAAAGCTGAAGTAAAATATTAATATTAGATGGAAAATCATTCATATTCATATTTCATATTCTTGATGCTGCGCTCCATTACGTAGTGCTTTGTTTGTTTTTAGGATGACAAAATGTAAAACAATTTAGAATGATTTGTTTACAGTGCACGCCAATGTCAACATGATTGAGATGGCCAATCAAATCAGAGATGACAGACTTTAATGTTTTCATAGAAGCCAAGTGTGAATTCCAGCACTCTTCATTTTTAAATTAAGAGTGTGAGGTAAGTTGCTAAACATTTAATATTTGACCTTGACGGTTTTCTGTTAAACGACAGGCAATAATATAAAGGTATGTGACTTTTTTGTGATTCATACAGGTGATTCATGTAATTCATAATTGAATGTGACAAGACAAGAAATATTAACAGAGCCTTTTTGGAAATATTAGTCGTGAATGGCAGTAAAGCGACACGCTCACGCTATTAGGTCCCGTGACAATGACAACATGGCAGACGTAGTACGTCCAGATTACATTCATACTACACAGCAGGGCCATAACCATCATAAACAATGAGGGGGACAATGTCCAATAATGTCCCTCAATAATTATAGAAATAGCCAAATTGTTGCACAAATTCTTGCACTTCTCTGCTGCAGTCCATTAGGCAGCATTCTGTGAGTAGAATGGCAAAAAGGTTTAAAAGTTACATTTTATGCTGGTCTTGCCTCAGCAGTCTTTCAGATTGAGATGGCCAATCAAATCAAAGTAGGCAGGGTTTACTGTTCAAGTCCAGCCCAAAGCATCGGGTTTAACACTGAAGAAGAAACAAGAAACGTTTTCTGTTTTTAACATATTAAGTCCATACTTTGTTTTTGTACATGTACGCTAGTGTATGCGCACAGTCATACGCGTAGCCTTTCAAAGTATACTCCATTTGATGTTGTGCGTGAACGTGGACGGCCGACACATGCGCTCTTGAAAGCTTCATCCATGTCCAGTGTCTGCTCTATTTCCCTCCATAATTCATGAACAATAACAAATAGTTTTGAACTCTTTTAAAGCTGGCTTATCCCATACCCTCTCGCTCACAAGCGCTTATCAATGTAGCCGTCTGTTGTTGTTTCAGTCTCTGCTATTTTGATGTTGTTGTTCCGTTGCTTTAGTTTCGTTTTCTACTGTGAAACAACGGCCCGGGCCAGTGTTGCCATCTTGTGAAACAACTGATTACTGCAAAACAAATTCAATGCACATATGCGAACTGTGAAATCGTTTGGTGCACGTAGCCTGTTCTGATGACAAAAATTCACATCACGCGCACTTTACGCTGTCCCTCGTGTACGTGTAAAAAGTGAAGTATACTTTGGGCTATAGGCATGCAAATAAAAGCGTATGTGGATATAATATTATTTGCAAATAGTTTAAAAAATGATTATTTCCCAACTAGAATTCAACCTAGAATTTCCTTCGCTGTTCGATATTTCTTTATGATTTATTAAACAAAGTCTCCCCCAGTCTTCAAGAAAGTTATGGCCTTGCTATATAGAATGTATTTTTTAATGGTCACTAAGTAATTGCTTATTCAACAGAAGTATGTAGTCAGAGAGTATGTGATTTATGATGCAGCCATATAGCAGCTTTTTAGTTTTGCAAATAAATTAAAATAATAATCGTTCGATTGAACGCGCAAGAACACAAGATTCTTGGCGGGATTTATTGCATGACCCAATCACAGCCGAACATAACCAGTCATATCCTCTCACGTGACTTTCCCCCATTCATTCTCAATTACCCCCCCACACCAAAGCCACCGCATGCTTTATGAGGTCTGCTAAAAGTCTGATTGAACAATATAATGGCATTAATCGGAAGACTAATTAAAGTAAACAACTCTCACATTTAAGCCGGGCGCACACTGTGCGATTTTTAATTGTCCTTCACGACTCATATGCAACTGTTACAGAAGGTTCAAATGCTCACTGATGCTCCAGAAGGAAAAACTATGAATTAAAAGCCGGGGGTGAAAACTTTTGAACAGAATGGAGACGTGTACATTTTTGTTATTTTGCCTAAATATCATATTTTTCATTTAGTACTGCCCTTCAGAAGATACAGAAGATAGCTACATGTTTCCCAAAATACAAAATAAGTTAAATTTACTCTGATCTTCAAATTCAAAGTCAACATATACGAATTCCGTGAGCTCCAAAGTTAAGAAGAAATCTCTAGCATTAATTCTGATCAGTGTCTATCTTGATAAATGAAGACAGTTTGACGTTCGACGTAGGAAAAGTTACACTGCAGGACTGTGCGCCAAATCTTCTGACACTGCCAGAATTGTGTCGGAGGTAAATATATGTTTGCAGCGGCAATTGATCGGCTGTTGGTGAACTTGTCAAACCAGCAATCAAAGACTACAGATTTTAGCCTAGGATTATAGGAATCTTTTAGGATTTTCAAAATTTGTCTCAGATGACCAAATCGTGGCCAAAATCACACAGTTTGTATTGGGCTTTATACAGAACTACTTTGTTACGTCAAAATAATATTTAAAATGTCTTGAAAACATGATCTGTGGGACTTTTTAGTGAGTAATCTACTTGGTGAAATTTAAAGTAAATTTCTGCGTCTGTGACCTATATTTACAGAGCTTTGATGACTGATAAAAAATAGTTAAAAGTTAACTATTGAAAAGAGTAGTTCACAACTAAAATTGTTACTGCCTTCAGTTATTATTTTGGATTAAATGTAAAATGCTTAAAAAACACTAACTTGATGCGATTCATACTTGGCTTTAACAAATATAATATTGAATACATTGTTAATGTAAAAAAAAAACAAAAAAACATGCTGATAGTGTAAGTAATGTTTACTTAGCCAAGCAAATGTTACTGGGAAATGAATTGACATTTCTTAAAAAAATTGCTACGAGGACTATGCCCTCATTTCAGAACAGAAAGTAAATGTAGGCAGTTGTTTTTTGGCTGAAAAATGGTACTGACTTAATTTAAAAATGGTACAGTGCTATTTTAACGCATTTAGCGAATGCAGGTCGTGCCACAGCCGTTCGGTGATTGTGTCCTGGTGTTGACGTTTGCTGGAATGAACTGGGCTGTTACGGTCATGTTGCGTATCTCCAGCCGCACTGCAGGAATGTGAGGCCAGGCCGGACAGAGACGGCGGGTGCGAGCGGAGCGGCGTGAGGCGGGGGAGGGGCGGCTGTGTGCGCCGGTGGGGGGGTGGTATGGCTTTTGTCTGCTTCCCACGTTTCAAAACCAGGACTGAAAAATGAATAGACAGAGGAAAATCAATTGCATGACCTTCACACAGGGCGAGAGTGAAAGAGGGAGGAAGAGAGAGGGAAAGAGACGGGGAGGGCGAGCCGAGGAGTAATGGAGGGACGATGAGGGACAAGAGGAAAAGTAAAATGGCTGTGACACAAAAAAAGTGATATTTTATCTCTCTTTATGCGCTGGGTGTATGCATGTGTTGTGTGTGTGTGCGAATGTGTAGTTGGGCAGGCTCTGCCGGGGAATGACAGTCTTTATGGATAATGGGGTGATTAAACCTTTTATGTCCGACCGTCAGACCTATGGCCCTTAAAAGGATACATGCACATATATTAGCCCGCAGTGCATGCGGATCGGCAGATCAAGTACAAAACAAGCGGCTTCAGTTCCAAACAATTTTTGTACAGTTTGTTAGAGGCATTTGGTAAGTCAAGCATCACTATTACTGTTGCTCATATTTGGGGTCTGTGATTTAAATGACCTCTTAACCTTCAGTATTAAAATATGGTGTGTAACTCGTCCACAACAGTTTGTTCTGCAGACATCAATCATAACTCATATCATGCAGCTTGCAGTTACTTTTATTAGTGATAACAATAAATACATACATTTTATTATACCATCTTTTTAAATATGTTTAATGTTTATTCTTAAGACAAGGAAAAAAAGAGTTTAAAATAAAAGAGTTAAAAATAAAAATTAACTAAATTCTTTAAAAACATGTCTTATTATATCACAATTTATTGACAGTTATATTGAAAGCTGTCACAACATTTTTGCTAAAATTTTCTCTAGAAAATTTTTCCACACCTGTATAATTTTTATTTTCCAGTAAAATATAATTATTATAATATATTATATTATATTATATTATATTATATTATATTATATTATATTATATTATATTATATTATATTATATTATATTATATTATATTATATTATTATAATATAATAAGATATTACTATTATATTACTATTATCTAACCTATTATTAATATTTTTTAAAATATTTTTTATATTTATCATTAATTATTAATATTATATTTGAAATATTAACTATTATAAAATATTTTTAAATAAACATAGTGAGACTCATTCTTAAAACAACAACAACAAAATCAGTAAACTCAGATCAATATTTTTTTTAAATATTAATTTGCCTATACATTTAAATAAAAAATAGATACTTTAAATATATCATACTCATATTTAAAAAAAAAAAACATATTCAAATAAATATTTTAAATAAATTAAGCAGGTTTATTACTAAAACAACAACAAAAAATCTATAAGAAAAATAAATGTACCTGTAATTCTTTTATTGCCTTTCATGTAAATATTAATAATGTAAATAAAGAGACAAAGATATGATTTATAAAATGATTTACAAAAATGTGTTTTATTGGTGCAGATTGTAAAAATGCGGCTATTGTTATAATTATAAAGATGAAATACTGTCAGCGTGGATTAGTGCTGTTATGTTCGTACAGTTTTGGAATTTTGATTAAGTTAAGATTTTCTCTCATTGTCTTTTGTCCAGGTCCCACACTGTTGTGTTTTTGACTTTCACACTGTCTTTCTCTTTCTCCTTTCACTTGTTTCTTTTACTCTCCCTCCTGCCAGCTCTCTGTGTCTGTCTCCCTCTCCTATTTTCAAGCATTTAAAGCACTGAGGGCTTTTAAGGGACGTTAATTGCACTCAAATTATGTTCGACCGTGCTAGGAGAGAGGTAACAGCTGAGAGAGAGAGAGAGGGATGGCAGAGTGAAAGGATAATTGCAGCGGAGAGGGACATTGCGACTGGAGACGCTTTGGTCTGTCTGAGAGTCATTCCTCCTGTCTCCATGCGTGAGGTTAGAGGTGGGGGGAGCGCGGGCCGCTTGACATCCACCGCCCTGTAAACAAGTTGCTAGGCGATCGGCCTACGATTCCCATCAGCCAACTGGATTGAGCAAACTAACACGAAATGAAAGACCAACCTTGCAGTTACCATAGTAACCTTCGAACTTGGTTAAAAGGTTGTCAGCTTGAAGGAGGGGGAGAAGGAAAAGAGAACGAAGAAAGAAATGAAAGAGAGTCAAAGTGAGCTGGGTGTGGAGGAGAAGAAAGTCAAATGACTTTAGTTATTTCATTCTTTATTGTGATTCAGCGCCCCAGAGACCCTCAAAGCTGACCCAAATGTCAAGGTGGAATTAGTTAATTCCTTAAAGAAAATTCAAATAGATAGAAATAAAAATAGAACTAAATCAGATAAATGGTGCATATTTATTTATTTATTTAAAGTAAATGTATATAAAATTAAAAACTAAAAAAAATATTAAATTATTATTAGTTTTTTAGTTTTTAATTTTATATATTTATTTTAAATAAATCAATAAATCAATATGCATATATATATATATATATATATATATATGTATTTAAAATTAAAAATTTGTATATATATATATGTGTGTGTGTGTGTGTGTGTGTGTATATATATAAAATAAAACATTAAAATAAATATAAAAAATACAAAAACAAATTTCAATAAGAAAATATTAATTCAATATATAATTTGCAAGTACTATTAGATTTTTATTAAGCAAAATAATATTGTTTTTAAAGATTTTTCTTTCTAAATGAGATTAAACTTTCTAAAACTGTGCATATATGCTTCAAAAATGTAAAACTTTTTTCTTAACCAATGTTGTGGTCTTCTAAGATTAGTTACAAGATTGAATTGATGTAATGTGAATTTTATTTTAAATTGTAATTTATATTTATATTTTATTTTATTATTATTTTATTAGATAGATAGATAGATAGATAGATAGATAGATAGATAGATAGATGATAGATAGATAGATAGATAGATAGATAGATAGATAGATAGATAGATAGATAAGAGTTAAATCGATTTCAAAACAAGTGATTATTAAAATATCCACATGAAGAAGACAGATCATTAAGTATCCACTACTAACTAATTTGCTATATCAGATAGATCCTGTTTACCCCCAGGCTGAGAAACAACACCATCATTCTCACCCTCTGCCCTATTGGGCTCGGTTCGACTTCGCATTAGCCTCTGCTGTAGCGGCTGACTTTGGGAAACGAGGGCCGACCATTGTCCATCCATCAGGCAGTATGGCTCCTGTCAGGCCTGCCCTATAGCTGGACTGCATCGCTCACAGACTCTGTGGGAAGACCCTCAGTGTTTGGATGAGGGGGGTTGCTAAACTATTCAATCGTCAACATGCATGTGACCCCCAAAGACGAACAAGCAGTGCTCTGTGTACCCACACGCACTGAGTGGTGATCCCGCTCTCTGCGCCAAACCCCCTTTTCAGGCCTCTGAATGGGACAGACTCATTGATATTCCTGTGAGGGGACCCCATTCTTAAAGTGAGTTTTGGGGTGTGTAGTTTGGGTGCAGGGACACATTTTCAGTGTTCTGATGGCAAACAAATAGATTCCCAAAAATATAAAAACATAACTCTGTCATCATTTATTCACATTCATGTCATTCATGTCAACCTTGTTTACTTTTTCTTCAGTAGAACTAAAAAGGAGATATTTTGCGAATTGTCCTGATTGCTCTTTTCCTTACAATGAAAATGAATGGGAACAATTAAGCTTCAAAACTGACAAAGAGCACATTTAAAGTGTCATAAAAGTGGTCTATATGACTCTTGATTTTTTTTTTCTAGAGCCAAATGATCGCTTAGTACACTGTAAAAAGTGATAAGTTGACTTAACTTAAAAAAATTGAGGAAACCAGTTGCCTTAATTGTTAAGTAAATGATAATTAAAAAAAATAAGCTAATTGAATTGTCAAGTTCACTTAACTTTTTTTTTTTTTTAATTATTATGTACTTAATAATTTTAAGGCAACGGGTTTCCTCAATTTTTTTAAGTTAAGTCAACTTTCACTTTTTACAGTGAAATTGAAGTCATTCTTCACTAAAAATGTTTTCCAACACCATATAATAGCTTTTAATTTTGTTAATTGTAATGAACATGCACTTGTAGTGCATTTCAAATCTTTGAAGTATTTAAAAACTGTACTTGCAGTTAATATAATATTAATAAAATAAAAGGCCACTTAAGTGTACTAAAAGAGAGTTCACTTTCATGATTATGTTTCACACTTAAATACCCTTTTAAAAAGTGCACTTTGAAATAATGTCAAATTAAAAGTTTTTCTTTAAAGTACATACTAAAACACATGTAAAATCCTTGGTTATAATTATGTAATTTTAGTGTTACATTTACAACTTTAATAATTAATATTTACAAAAAATAATTACAACTTCATGACACACAAGTATATTTTAGTTTACCATAAATGCAGTACACTTCAACCATATTTCTGATTCAATAGAATTATGATAATTACATATTAAGAAGTACTTAAATCCTACTAAAGCAGGCTAAAAAAGTGCTCTGAAGTAGCTAATTGCATTTGATATAAATTTAAGCTATAATGCGTCTTCATTTAATTTTAATTAACATTTGGGTTACACTTGAGTATATATTTTTTTAAAGTATATTTTATTTCCCTAAAACTGCTAAAGTGTACCATAATGGATGACATGAAGGTGAATTTTCATTTTTAGGTGAACTATACCTTTCATTTCTGTGTCTCATGTCTCGCTAAATGCTTCTTCCTGAAGCTGTGTATTTTGTCAGGTGAACACTTGTATTGTGGCAGGAGTACCACCGGAAAAAGGTTTGGAGAAGTGAGCTCACGGTCTGTCTCCCGTTTAGTAGCAACCCAGACAAACGCTGTCATCCTCTCTCAAAACACTTATTGATTGCCACACGCATCCCAGCCACACACACACACACACACACACACACACACGGACATCCTGCTGTGAGTGAATTTCAGCTGGGCTTCCACAGCAGAGATCAGAGGCTGGCATGTTTGAAATGCACCACCAATGTCATTTGTGTGATTTGTAAATTTGTTTGTTTTGTGATGACAGGCAGCCCAGGATGCTATTGTGTGCTGAGGGTCAATTAGCATGTCTCTGTCGGTGTTATCAGCCCTATAAACCACAGCAGTTCTGACATTCGCTGTCTTTGATAGTCTCTCTGAAATAGCAGTAAAGAACTGGGAAGGTGTATTAACAGCTGCTTAAAAGCTGTAATCAGCCGTTTCCTCCTGTAGTAACCAAATAGTGTGACTGTCATGATGTGTTTGAGAATATTATAATTTTAGAATTTATGTTAAAGAATTTGGAATTGTTCTTTATGCTTGTATGTTTATATCATCACAGTAATACTACTTTTTTTTTAAGTTACATTTAGTGATTAATTGATCTGTTTAGGTTGTTGTGGGTTTTGTTGAATTAGATATAAAATGTGATTTTATAGCTCATTTTACATTTATGCTTCTGTTGAAATGACTAGCTTTAAATACCTGCTTGGACATTATGTGATTGCTTTTTTAACTTGTTTTTTGCAGTGCGAAGAACAAGTCATTCGTTGGTCACTGACATATTTGAACAGCACTTGGGAGCTCATCTGCTACAGGTAAAAAATATGTTTTGTTTACAGACATTAATGTTATGAACAATATTCATGTAATATGCATCTATTTTATGTGACTCATCTTTTATTTATTTATTTTTCCTTAGATGATTTGATATTTAAGGTCTTTTTACACACCATTTAAAAGTTTAATTTTAAATTTTGTAATTAATATATTCACAAAGGATGCAATAAATTGATCAGAAGTGGCAGTTGAGACATTTATAATGTTATTAAAAAATTCTATTTCAAATAAATGCTGGTCTTTAAACTTTCCATTCATCAAAGAATTCTGCAAAAAAATATTAAACAGCACAACAATTGATAATAATATTTCTTTAGCAGCAAATCAGCATATTAGAATAATTTCTGAAGGATCATGTGACACTAAAGACTGCAGAAATGATGCTGAAAATTCAGCGTTGCATCAGAAATAAATTATATTTATATTTTAAAAGAAAACGTATTTTACTTTATTTTAAATTCACTGTAAAAAGTGATAAGTTGACTTAACTTAAAAACACTGAGGAAACCCGTTGCCTTAAAATGTTTAAGTAAATTAAAATTGTCAAGTTCACTTAACTTTTTTTAAAAATTATTATTAAGCAATTATTTGCTTAATAATTTTAAGGTTACGGGTTTCCTCCATTTTTTTAAGTTAAGTCAACTTATCACTTTTTACAGTGTTGTAACAATATTCACAGTATTACTAATATATAAATACACACACACATGTATGTATATATATATATTATTAATACAGTGGAATGGGAAAAACGCAAACTATCTCTGAAGTTTTATAAAAGTTTAACTTAAGCGCTGCATTTTTAAAATGTTTGTAATGTGAGATGCAACAAAAGACGCAATATTCAAAGATGTCTGTCTAATCTGTGTTTATATAGAAAACAATGGAAACAGCCTGTATTTTTCATACAGGCTGTGTCCAAACTTTTTGGGTCCACTTTTGTAAATAATCTGCTTCATTGTTTAAGATGATCTATGTGCCATAAGTACTAGAATTTGGACGTCTGACTTGAAAAGAGCAATTTGTACAAGACAAAAAAAAATAAAAATGTTATTAGAAGGTTACCTTGAGAAAAATGTAAAGTGTTCAGAGACGGACGGCGCTGATAGAAATCAAATTAACACTTCTGAAAATCCTTATGATTCTTTGTCTCGTCCTCTGTCAGTAATAACTAGATAATTGCGCTTTATTTCCAGTATTCCCGTCATTCCGCTCCACTCTCATTTGCATAGTGAACTCGTCACTTGCATAAATTACCACCGTCAGTCTCAACTAAAGTGCCCACTCTGCTTCACTCGTGCCTGTGTGTTATTACAATTAATATTATTCCTTAAATGAGTCCTTTAATGGGGGGACTGTATGCTTTTCATCTGCCATCCGCTGTTCTGGTCCGCCAGAGTTTATTTTGAAGCTGGTTGTGGTTTCTCTCTAAATCAATCTGATTCTTCGCTCATGTTGTTTTTGCTTTGATGTCGATGCTCGTGTCTACAGCTTGATTCCATATAAATCTTGAGATTTGTTCAGAAGTGTTGTGTTGCTGCTCAGGATTGATTAAATTAAGTCTTGTGATTCTGTAATGCTGTACTGGATAAAACAGCATTCACAAGCACTTTTACTTCCATAATGTGACTAAATGAAAGAGTATTATTATTAAGGAAGAAAATTTGATTTCATCATTTAAGTATTATATCATGAAAAGTGGACTCTATATGAAATAATCAAATAAAATATTAAAAATAAAATGAAAATAGGGTTTGAAAAGATATTCACGTTTTACTTGTTATTTTGATTAAAGATTAAGAAAAATGATTTTTTTTTTTTTTTTTAATAATGTCCATTTTGACTTTATAATGACGTTAAACATCAGATATGAGTGGCAATTGTGATTGTGCTGTGTTGTGCAAAGCCTTTGCTTTCAGACAAATTACTTGTAATTGGAAACTGTTTTTCTCTTTGCAGTCTCTGGATGGATTTGTGTTCGTGGTCAGTCAGGAAGGCCGATTTCTGTATATCTCAGAGACTGTGTCCATCTACCTTGGCCTTTCACAGGTGAGACCAAAACACTTAGAAACTGGAGCATATTTTATGCTTGGGCTGGTAATTTAATCTGTTAATTTTGTGCAACTAGTTATTTTAGTAACATCTTACAATAAGGTTTTAATTTGTTAACATGAACAAAAAATAAAAATACTACTTAAGAATTTTGTAATCTCAGTCAGTGTTAATTTCAACATTAATATATGGTTAAAATCAACAGTAATGTATTATTAAAATCAAAAGTTATATCGTTATTTAATGTACCTTAGGTAACAAATTAAACACGAACAGTTGTATTTTTATTGACATTAACAAAAATTAATAAATGCTGTAACAAATGCATTGCTCAATGTTAGTTAATGCATTAACTGACATGAATTAATGGGACCTTATTGTAAAGTATTATTATTATTTTAAATTAACCCTGTCTTGAAAAAACATCTTTAAAAACATGGCACTCATGGCGTGAGACACTGAAAAAATGTGTCACAAAACCCAAAGACATCAGTCTGCCATGCACATAGACTAATAATTATAACATTGTAAATAAGTAAATTATTAGTAATAATAATAGTTAAAATATTATTATTATTTTTAAAACTAAATGTGTAATTCATGTATTATTATAACTAAATGTATAATTAAAAATGCAATATGTATAATACATGTAAAAAAAATATATATATATATATATATATTAATTAGCATTTTCAATATAAGATTTTTTTTTTTTTTTGTAATAACATTAAATGCAAGGAATGGTTTTTGTGTGGATGATCGATATGTCTATCTTGGACAAATATTTAAATATTCAATTAATTCGATTAATTAGTTGACATATTTTGCAATTCAAATCTGAAATCGACTGACAGCCCTACTGTAGTTTATGTTATAAAAGACGTGAATATACTTTCATCTGTGTTCATCTATGATTGTGCTTTTTGAGTATTGTGAATCTCCCTGTGTCCCTGTGCTCATTTCTCCAGCTCTCTTCCTCTCTTGAGCCTCTCGCCTCTCCAGGTGCTTTCTCTCTGTTGATTGCCTGTGGCCTCTTGTACAGGGAATGTTAAGTCCTGCCATTTCACCCAGATGCATAAATAATAACAGTAATTACTCGCAAAGCAATCAAAGCGTCGCTCCAGCGAGCCGGGGTCTGTCTCGGGAACAAATCGATAGACATCTTAAAAGCCACATTGATTGTGTGGCAAAAAAGAATACACACACACACACTCACTCTGGGATGGGTGTGAGGGGGGATGGGAGGACAGATAGTGTGTTTAGGAGGGAAAATAGATGTGAATGAGTTCGACTGGTTGAGGAAAACAAGTGGAATTGTAAGTGGTCAACCCTTTATGGCCATCTTGCCATTTCATTATTAACAAGCTCAGATTACTGAATACCTGTGCGAGCAGGACACATACTCAAAATAAGCTTTATTTTGTCTGGTTGTCTAGAAACTAACGATTGTTTCTAATTTGAACTACCTTCTCAAGGTGCGGTAAACCGGGGGCTTTCGGCAACACTGGGGCACAGGCACATCATGTGTGCCCATATTTTCAAGTTTTGGATATAAATCATATTTACCTGCAGTGCAAAGTAGTTCATGAGCTTCACATGTATTAAAGAGCTGCTTTGTCGTTGATAAGCGATGTTTCCTACAATTGACCCTTCGCAAAGACCCCATTCATTACTGTCCGACAAGCCATGCCGCTCTCAACCACACATCATGTTCTCGCGGAGCAAAGAGTACACTGACAACACACCGACAGACAAGACAGAGCAGGCTACTTTTGGTATGAAACAAAGTCTTAGCTTTCGATTTTTGTCATTTTGTAAGAAATTCAAACAATAAATACCGTTTTTGGCTCTTTAATGTGTCGTGACAGATCGCTGTAGTGCCTCAATTCAACTGGCATGTGAACTGAACTTCCTCTTTACTAGTTGAAATAAACATGAATGAACATCAGAAGGTATCTTGTTACAAATGCGGAAAAAGAGACAATTGTTCAAGTTCAAGTCCACCGATGTTAATCTACTCTTCTGTCTGGTTTGTTTGTTGTACAAAAATGGCAAATTCGGTGTTATGATTGGTCAGATTGCCTGTCAATCAAACTCCCGGCGAAGGGTCAATTGTAAATAAATATCCACATGATCTAGCGTTCTTTTTATTGTCTGTCTTACAAAGTATCCGTTATTAGTTTTGTGTGAGAAATAAATCAAATGAATCAGTGGATGACCCAGCTGTCCTAATGAATCAAACTGAACAGTTCCAGACCTTTTTGCAAACCCGTTTGACTGTTTCAAAAGAGTGATTCATTCACAAATCAGGCATCCCTGTTCTAATTCTGATTCTGTGGAGCTGATAGATAACACACATGGCTCGATATATTGTCAGAGAAAATGATTCTCAGGTTGCTATGTTATAATAAGCGTTCTTTCTTACTGTTCCCCAGTAAAAAGGGTCTAGTGACACCCCTGGCGGTAAAATTAGTGAAATTTTGCTGCAATTTCAAGGGGAAAAATTATCCGTTGTCTATTGTGTAGCGATGTATGAAGCACAGAAGTCATTTTCAAGCAGCTTTCTGTTGATGAAGCAAAATCTGCAGCCTTAGATGAAATTCCCAATTGCATGGATTCCTATTAAAATCACTGGATTTCACCTCTAAAAATTTGTTGAACAGTGTTAAATGTGACAGCACCTTTAGACAGCATCCTAACTGAACGGGAGCTCATATATGACTGATTTGGAACAGGATACATAAACAGAAACTCCACACGCCACACAAATTAGTTCTAATACAGTTTGACGATCGCATGTTGCTATCGATGTAATTCACTTAAAAAATACATATCAGACAAAAATATTGGGTATATATTAAATATTTAATTAGATGAAATATTTATGTATATATACTGTGTATATATATACAACTTTTATTGAATATATTACACTGAACTATTTTTATTGATTGTTTCCTGTATTCAATGATGTATGTTTATTTATAGTTAAAATTTCATGCCCGCAATCTTGAATTCTTTCACTGAGCTTTGCACAGAGCATTCTGGGATTATTTTACCATTTCAGTAGGAATCCACGCAAACTAGAATTTTGCATGAGGGAGAAATATTCCCCACATTATTTTGCAGCACTGATAAACAGAAAGCAGCTTGGTTTGAAAGTGATTTCTGTGTGAAGTGTGATGAGAGCCAAAAAATTAAGTAGCTTGTTATGGATTACACAATTACATATTATTTACACAATGACAGTAATTCATCATTTATTGTTTCTCCCTAACTCCTCTTTTTTTATCTGTCAAGTTTTCCTTTCTAAAATATCCTACTGCTGATATACATTCAGAAAGTCTTCCAGATTTGTGGACATTCACACAGAGATCAGTCACTAGTCATGGGGCTGCACAGCATTTGACCGCTGAATTTACAAAAATCGGGTCACATGATGTTGCTAAAATTATTTATTTATTCATTTTTGTATTTGGTGTAATGCAATGTGTTTAAGTTTCAAAAAAACACATTATTTTCCACATGCCGTACATTATTGTTGCTCTTCTCTGCCCCACCTTTCTGAAACACGTCGATTTTTACAAAGCTCATCGTTCTG
Source organism: Acrossocheilus fasciatus (assembly GCA_036784905.1). Taxonomy (NCBI): domain Eukaryota; kingdom Metazoa; phylum Chordata; class Actinopteri; order Cypriniformes; family Cyprinidae; genus Acrossocheilus; species Acrossocheilus fasciatus. Next base: position 8,540,916 of record CM071952.1, read on the forward strand.
AAAAGCGTGGTGTGCTCTGATTGGCCAGCTATCCAGTGCGTTGTGATTGGCCGAACACCTCAAGCGTGTGACAGAAATGTTACGCCCCTTACCGCTTAATTACCACTCAGTCGGTTATTTTACCATGTTTTACATTTGTTTGTCTTTCAAACACATTGAAATGCTCAAATTCACCAACTTTTTTCACGGTTCATCGCTTATGGTCACATGACATGCATGTAAACAATTTTTTCAGTAAGTTTGTTGCTTTGATTCATTTTGAATTTATTTGTTTTAATTAACAATTTTTTATTATTTAATTATTAACTTTTCATTAAACTCCCTGCAGTTCCTTCACAAACCCAGTTTAGAAAACAATGTTTAATGCACTTCATGTTGCAAATTAAATATATTTTCTTCAGTCATTTTTATATCCATATGGTACAAGATTATACTATTTATATCAATGTAAAAAACGAGATAGGTCAGAAGTAATCTATTACGTTACTAACTACAATTTTTGTCATGTACTGTAATTTGGAATCAGTTATGGATTACAATTTGTAAGTAATCTGTGATTAATACATCGCTACACTACTGACAATAGACAACTGACTTTAAAATTTGACAGACATCTTAAGAAGGTGCTTCATGTTTGAACAGTCTTCCTGTCTGGATCGGTTGAGGTAGGCCGCACGCTAGGTTTTGGAGCATAGCTAGTGTATTACCCTATATCTACATTTTAGTAAAGTCATCAAAATTATCCTAAATTTCAGATGCGTCAAAATTGCCACCATTTGTCTAGATTCCTCTAGTTGTTTTCTTTGCCAATGTCATACAAATGGTTGGAGTTCTGTAATAACTAGAATATCGCACTCCTCTCAGACAATCAGATTCGATATAATCTGAAAAACATAATTCCAAAATATAAAATAAAAGTGACTTATTTTATTTTTGTATACAAAAATAATTCCAAGCATTTAAAAAGCCCAAGATCAAAAGGCTTTTAGAATCACAAAGATTTCAGTTCAGTCAAGTGTGTCCAACTGCTGCCTGGTAGCGTTTACACCGCCACGGTCCTTCAGTCCGGCCTCTGTCTGGGTCTCGGAGGTCACGCAGGAGGAAATCCATTAACTGTAAGCATAAGACCCCACTTGTTACCTTGTGTCAGAGGTCATGACACGCCATCGTTGATAGAGCCATCCGTTCTGGTTAATCCCTGTGACCTCTCCAAAGACAGTAGGGTTCCTTAGGTGGATTACGCAGGGTCAGGGACCTTGAGAGTGGGATGATATGCCTGCTTCCAGGCTGCTTTCCCTACAGAAGCCAAAGCTTCAGGCCTAGATGGAGGTCTAGGAGCTTAGCCTCTCGTCTCCTCTCCACGGCCAAAGCCACAGCATCTGGGAAATGTGGAGGGGCGTATGGGGTGGGAAATTGATCCTGGGCTGATTAGTATGCAGACCCATCACCTTGCCTCCTCCCCATCTCTTCCTCTGCCTCCTCCTCGTCCTCTTCTCTTGCTCCTCTCCCATCAGTCAGAAGCAGACTGAGAGAGTGTTGTGGACAACTGCCCGGACGCCTCATACATATTAAATCCTAGCTATTATTTATATCATGTCTTTCTCTCGCTCTCTCCCGCTCTCTCTCTCTTCTTAACCCTCTTCTTAACACTTACCAACAACCTTTTCTCACTTCTTCTATTTCTCATTCCTCTTTCAGCATCTCTCTGGTTCTTTGCAGATATTTTCTACTGATGTCTGGTTTTCAAACAAATCGTACTTTTGGGTTCTTATTATGCTGTCAGAAGGCAATAAAGAAATTCGAAAAAATAAGGATATATAAAAATGTATTAGAATATTTAAATACAATTTGCATATATATATGATAAAATTATAAATTTATTTGTTAAAAAATACAGGGAAAACAGGCATATTGTGAAATATTATTTGTGTTAATATTATTACATTTAAATATATTTTAAAATGTAATTTATTCCTGTGATGGCAAAGCTGAATTTTAAGCATCATCATTACTCCAGTCTTTATAATCTTTTGTAACATTATAAGGGCCAGTTTTACTAAACATGGCAAATTAGCGCGAGAGCGCAATTCCAAAATAGCGCAGATGGTCATGGAAATTTCTGCGGGTGATTTACTGAAAAAGCGCAAATTAAAGAACGCAACATAGATGCAACATCAACATCTCAGGCACAAAAATAACTGTCCACGCCTTTTCAGCACCAATTCTTCAATCCTGACAGTATATTTTAACACCAAAAGACGGTTTGCGCTGGCGCAAGCTGTTAGTAAATCTGACCCTAAGTATTTTATGTGTCACTTTTGATCAATTTAATACATCCTTGCTAAATAGAAGTATTAATTTCATTCAAACAAAATTCCCCCAGATTTTAAAATGGTAGTGTATCTTGCACCATGAGCACTACTGTGTCAAGTTAAACACAGTTAAACTTAAGTGTCTCGAGACACGTGTTTTATTCCATTTCACCGCGTCTAGTTGATTTCGAATGCAAGAACGTGTCCTGTGTGAACGGCCTCTGACACACGCTACTACAGGACACCACACTTACTGAGAGCAGCAGCACAGAATAAGTAAAGAGCCGTTCACACAGGACGTGTTTGTGTGTTCAAAAACGGCAAGACGGAGCGTAACATTGCAGGCGTCTTGAGACACGCTTTTCAAAGTTTCACTGTTTTAACTTGACACAGCCTCTTAAAAACACAGCACAAGACACAGTGTGAAATATATGCTAGACATTTCATTGTGTATTTTATACAGGTATTTTGTGAAAATTTAAAAGTCCATGGAAGTAAAAAGGCTCATACTTTAGTATTTCAAAGTAAAATTGTATTAATTTTAATTTAATTCATTAATAAATAAATAAATAAATGCATACTTATTTACTGATATATAACATAATATTTAAATACACTGTTTAAATCAAGAGACTTTTTCTATGGAGATTTCCTGGTTGTAATAAAAAATAAAATGGTTATTAGAATATAAAAAAGAATGTAGGTTAAAGACTGTGCTTTTTAAGATTTAAATAAATAATCCAGGTTAAATTAAAGAGAATTTGGGGACCTGTTATGCAGGTGTTGATTCAAATGAATCAGGTTCCTAAAAATGAGTTGTCAGAGTGAACGGATTCATTGCGGTACATCAGACATAAAATGCTTTTGTAGACCCAAAGTCTCTCTTGCATTCCTTTTCACAATTACATTTACTCTTACAAATCAAGTGTCCTCCAAATCAATGGATCCTTTTAATTGATATTTCCCAAAAGCTTCCATATGCACCTTTGGTGTCTTCTTGAGTCCAAACATCTGAGATCCCATCAGCGCTACTCCGACAAGCTAAACTACCCTCTCCAAAGCATTGTAGATTAGATTAAGTTCTCCAAGTCAGACCACCTGTCTGCTGGATTTACCTCCACCTTTACCTCTCAATTAGCCGACACGGGCTTAAAACCCCAGACTCTTCACAATTCATCCCTCAACTGATCCCCAATTACACAGCCCCGCTCTTTACTCCACCGTCTACCCCTCTCCTTTCTGCTCTTCCCTCTGTTTGCATGCAACCTGCCTTGCACACACACATTAGTGTCCTTGACGGCCAGCGGAAAATCCTTTAAAATCCCTCCGTAAATGGATCTAATCCCATAATAAATGGCTTTGTCCCACAGACAAGGGTGTGAGGGAGAAACCAGCCTTTTATCAAGATACTGTAGAATGAAATCTGACCCACACAGATTACTTTTTTATAGATCCAGGAGTCGCATAAATGTTAATTATGCCATTTTTTTTTCACTCTTACTAGTTAAGCAAAGTAGTAAGGGAATTTATATATACACATATGGGTACAAGTGTACTCAAGTACCCATCAATCCAATTCCTTTCTTTCTTTTGTAGAACACAAAAGGAGATGTTTTGCAGAATGTCCAGGCTGCCCTTTTTTAATATTCAAAATAAAGGCCAATTTTCTTTTGTTGAAAGTAGCATAAATATCTTTAAGTCTATTCCTATATTCTTTTAAATCCATGCAAAAATAAATAAATAAATAAATAATTTTTTTAAAAATTAAAAATTAAAAATACATCTTAAAGAAATGCATACAATTATTTCCTTTGTCACTACTGAAAAATATCCTCCTGCTTGGGGGATATTTTCATATTGTAAAAGACAGTGGAACTCAGAGAGCCTCAAAACGATTAAAAATGATCGTAATGATTAAAAACAATACAAAATATGCATTAAAATAAGTTAACGCAAATAAAAACAAGATATTTTGTATATTTCTTTGGATATTAAGGTAGACCTAAAACTCCATGGATTTAAAAAAAAAAAAAAAAAAAAAATTATATATATATATATATATATATATATATAAATATATATATATATATATATATATATAATCATCAGCAAAGACATACAAATCCTTATTCTTAGTTCTTATCCAGTAAATCAAACAACTGGGAGAGTCATGTAAATTCAAAGGCTGAAAAGCGTGGGAAGCTTCAAAATGAAAAATTCCTCTGTAAACTTAGATTGAAATTTACAGAAACTATGAATGTTGGGCATTCAGATATTGTAGTGAATGAGGGGCCTTGGAGTCAAAACAGTTGAGTTTGAATGAACTATGTTTTTTGTCCCTTTGAATCTTGACCATCTTGGTCCCCGTGCACTTTTGTTTGAATAAAAAACAGCAGCTTGAACATGCTTTTGTGTTTCAAAGAAGAAGGAAAACCATACAGATTTGCAATGATTTGTTTTATTAAGCTCACCTGAGTTTCTTATTCATTTTGTAAAATGCAGCTGGTAGAATATTCAGTCTAGGTCATGGAACACTATAATTAATGTTTTATGTGTAGCATTGCTTTTATCTCTCTCTGATATTTGCTTCCCTCAGTGTAAGGGTTTAGTAGTGTGTGTGTGTGTGTGTGTGTGTGTGTGTGTGCGCGTTTGTACACTTACACATTACAAATGTAGGAATAGACGAGCTTGTGTTTTTCAAGGTTTCTCATTGGCTGTTAGCCAATATGTTGTGATCTATGTCATGTTTCTTATATGAATGTTATTCTATATCGATCTGTGTGCATGTGTATTTATGTGTGTATCCGCACGCTCAGGTTGAGTTGACTGGCAGTAGCGTGTTCGATTACATCCACCCTGCGGATCATGTTGAGATGGCAGAGCGTCTTGGCATTAGGCCACACCTCCGGGCAGAGGCAGGCTGTCAAACGTCCCATGAGAGCGCTTCAAGCTCCGCCTCCACATCCTCACTAGCCGGCACTCCAGAACCAGGTAACACGCCTTCAGAGGTCTAGCTTTATTCAACTCTAATTTTTCCTCGATGTCTTGTGTCTCCTTTGACGTGAATAGTTAAAATAGAAACATAAAAATTATACTTTCAGAACTCAAAACCTATGATCAAACTATGCTGCCGGAATAACTTTTTGTCATCAATAAGATACATGCATTAAAACAACCACCCACATACACTATTTGGTGTTGGCACACCAATGCCTTTCAGATCTTGTGCTGATCCAGGGCAGAACACCAGCCGCTCTGCAGGAAAGTGCTGTTTCTCATTTTCAAGAGGGTATTTGCATTAAAGGCTTGAAGCACGGCAGCAAAAACCGCTTGTTTCATTCTAAGGGTCAGAGAGAGGGTGGAAAATGATCATGACAAAATGAAAATATGACTGCTTTTGGTGAAAAAAAAAAAAAATTATAAGTGGGCCACAGGTAAAAATAAAATGATGCTGAAAAATTCCTTTATTCCTCTACATTGGTTTTTCTGAGCTGTCCCAACCCAAGCTAATGAGAAAACTTAACTATTTTACATTTTGGCAAATTCTTATAAATTCAGAAAATTTGAGTCATGCAAACGGACAATTTTTGGACAGAAAAAGCATAAAGGTCCACCCCTAAACTTTGTAAAAAAAAAAAAAAAAAAAAAAAAAAAAAAAACTATTATAAACGAGATCATATAATTGTACATGAATTCGCCAAAACACAATAAATGATCTTCAATAAATGTGTTGACTGACTAACTCGGGGGTATCCAATACCTGTTCCTGGAGGGCCACTCTTCTGCAAAGTTCAGCTCCAAAACTAATTATACACACCTGAATCAGTTAAGTCTTCAGAAATTTTTAGGCAAGTGTGTTGGAGCTAAAATCTGCAGGACATTGGCCCTCCAGAGGGGGGATTGTACACTCCTGGTCTAGCTGTTCATTCCTGTTGTCATATATCCGTGGATAGTGAAATATTGTTCAAAGGGTGGATATCTTTGTGATGTGTGTGTCTTCTCCTGTAGCACCATCTAGTCCCTGTTCTCCAGTCAGAGAGTTATCGGAACGTGGATTCTTCATCAGGATGAAATCCACCCTCACCAAGCGTGGCCTCCACGTTAAATCCTCGGGCTATAAAGTGAGTCCTTAATTGGAAACGTACCGTCTCGTGTGTTAAACTGTGGCACAAATGTTAAGGATTTTCTTCTTAAGGCATGTGTACACAAAGACATGTTCAGTGCGAAAATTCTGTATGATGAACATTTGCATTTGAATAAATAAAAGAAATTGCGACTTTTTATCTGAAAATTGTGACTTTTTTCTCAGAACTGTGATTAAAAAGTCGCAATTCAAAGAAAATAAAAGTCAATTTTGAGTCAATTGCAGAATTGCCTTTTTTTCTCAGAATTGCATGATATAAACTCGCAATTCTGACTTTTCTCGCAATTGCGAGTTTGTATCTCCCAGTTCTGACTTTTTTCTTGCAACTGCAAGTTTATAGCAGTTCTGACTTTATTTCTTACAATTGTGAGATATAAACTCGCAAGACCAATTCTGAGGGGAAAAAGGACTAATATTTTAGTTTACAGTATATCTCACAATTCTGATTTAGTAACTCACAATTGCACGTTATAAAGTCAGAATTGCAAGATATACACTAGCAATTCTGAGAAAATATCAGTCCTGTTTTCCAAATTGCGAGATATAAATCTCGCAGTTCTGACTTCATTTCTCAGAATTGCAACTTTATTTCTCAAAATAGTTTCTAACTCGCTATTTTTTCTTACAATTGCGAGTACACATCTCGCAATTCTGAATTTTTTTCTCCGAATTGCAAGATGTGAAATTCGCAAATTTTACTCGCAATTGTAAAAAAAAAGTTAGAATTGTGAGATAAAAAGTCACAATTACCTTTTTTTTTAATTCAGTGGTGGTTAATGCATCTTTTTAGACCAGCACAAAGAGTCACATGCCGTCAAAGTGTCAGATTTTTTACGAAGAGGTGTTTTAATGTCTTTCCTTGAATTGTGAATAATACTAGCCAACCATTTAGTAGGGGGCTCATGGGACATGGTTGGGAAACGCTGGACTAGCATATTAGCATTTACCCATTTTTTATGATTAAATGATTTCAAAACTGAACTGCTTATTTAATTTCTTATCAGGTGATTCATGTGACAGGTCGGATTCGGTGTCGGCCAGCCCTGGTGCCAGGCTCCTCCCGCCCCTTGCATCGACCAATGGGATTGGTTGCTCTGGCTCACACGCTTCCACCCTCCACGCTCAATGAGGTGCGCATGGAAAGTCACATGTTTGTCTTCAGAGTCAACATGGACCTGCAGGTCACCTACTGTGAGAACAGGTAAACTCCCAGCATGCCTCAGTCTCAGTTACGATATATTCTGCTACCTTTGCCGTAGTGTTTGCCCATAATTGGTGTAAATGATTGAAAAATTCCATAAAATTTTACATGCACTCCAAATAAAAACTCATTTGATGTTAATGCAACAAACTTGCCAAATTAAATGCCAGTGTTACAGACAATGTCACTTTTATATGTGTACTACTTGTATGGATTTTGTAGGATTTCAGAGTATATGGACCTGAGCCCAGCTGAGGTGGTTGGACGTACCTGCTACCATTTCATCCATGCAGAAGACCTGGACACCATCAGGCAGAGCCATGAAGACTGTAAGCCTGTCAAGATTTGTGTTCTAAAGCTTATTACATGTCACACATCTCTCTCAAGTTTTTATATTATATAACATAAATCATGTTTATTTATTAGTATGTCTTTCATGTCATGAACTTAATCACACTATTGGATTTTATTTTGTCCTAATGACCAATAGACTATTAGCTTTTACGTAGATTGTAGGATAAGGAAATATGAAGAGCTTTAGTGAGGGTGGCTGCAAGGTGAATAATAAAAGTAATGGAAAAGAAAAAAATAACCTTTTTTAGTTCATGATTAAAGAACAGCTGTATCTGTTTTGTCAGTTTAAGAGCCTGAAGCTGCTGTTTACATTTTACATTTTGACAACAGCGCCCCCTAGCCAAATAAACAAATTGTGAAATTTTTCTCCACATCCAGGTTATAAAATGTATGTTTTTTTTTTAGCCATCTCGTGTGGGTTTTGCATTTTAAAGTCTAATATTTAATCAGATTCCTTACTTAAATATATATGTTTATCTTTTAATCATTCTCTCTTAGTGCTGCGGAAAGGGCAGGTTGTGACAGGGTATTATCGCTGGTTGCAGAGGAGAGGAGGGTATCTGTGGATTCAGTCCTGTGCCACCGTGTCCATTAACCACAAAGCGCCCCATGAGCGTAACGTCATCTGGGTCAACTATGTGCTCAGGTCAGTTTCTTAGTGACCTTGTGTGTTTGTGTTTTTGAGTGTTGTGCTACAGTATAAAAAATGTTAATGTGCTGAGAGTTTCCACAGAGGCCCTCGTAAGCGCTCTTCCTCTCCATCTGTCTACAGTAATCTTCATCACACAAGCGCACACGTTCAAAGAAGTCAGACAAAAACAAGAAAAAAATTGGCTGAATTTCAGTGATAATTGGACTGGTGATATATAATTACACCAAATGGATGTCAAAATTTTCTGGCTGAATGGTGTTTTAGTTAATTAGCTTTGTAATTACGATAGCTAATTAACTTCTATAGCACCCTGCTGGAGCCATGTTCATGTTCAGAAGGGCTTTTCTAGTGTGTGTGTGTGTGTGTGTGTGTGTGTGTGAGGGGGGGGGGTGTTTGGAAGCGGTATCACAAATAAGTACCTCTCTTACTGTGCTGTTAATCTCTGTAAGGAAGAAACTCTGAAGCTGTGCCTACTGGTAAGGTACCTTCCTTTGACTGATTTGGAACATTCTACATAGTCAATAAAGGTAATTTATTGGCACCAGAAGAATAGAAGTTCTGCAGAGAAATTCTGTTTACAGCTGATCCTAATAGAGTTTGCCATTAGCACATGTTGCTAAGCAAATTACGTAATACTCTAATAAGTATAAAATACATTGCATACACAAATTTTTGGTCAAATAATTCACTTTAATTATGTCTATTTTTATTGCTACGCTATAGAACTTACATTAAAGTACATTTTAATTAGCTCAAATTATTATACATTTCATTACTTCTCTCGATCTTTCTGCAATTTTGAATATTTTTTTCCACCAATCTTGTTGCAAAGCATCCTTAGACTACCTTGTAAAATGTCAATGTATTTATGGAGCACAATTAAAAAGAATGACAGTTGACCAATGTGATGTTCAGTGATTTAAAAAAAGGATGCTAGACCATATATAAAATAAACAAGAAGATAAAACATATAAACATACTATGTAACAAGATGAGATGCTGCCTTAAGGCCTTTTCACACTGAATGTGAAAATTTGGAGCAATGACGCTTTTGAATTGAAACAATAGATCCAATGAATTTTTTTTCCGTCCTGTGTGTAAATTTTTTTCCCCCGTCGCTCCATGATGAAATGGGTCATCCAATGAGATTTGAGCTTAAATCACCTGCCCGGAGCAGCTGCTGTTGCACAAAAGGGCAAGAGTGTTGGCACTGTATCGAAAACCAGTCTAAACAAACACTTAAGGAGAGTAACGGTATTCTGAGAGAGAAGAGAGTGGATGCTGAGTTCTTGTTATCATTGGTTCTCAGAGAACAGATTCATTCTCATATGTTCTTTATATAGAATATAATTTCTATTCATTCTCCACTGAATTATGTTCTGCGAAGTGTACCGTTTTCTTCCATGTGCGCGAATGTTATTTTTTTTTATGCAACATATGCTACAGTAAACTGAAAATGTCTGCTCTGCTCCATACAGCTCACGCTGCAGAGCCGCAGCAGGGATCAGAGTTCACTAATCGCATCAGGCACTTTCAGTGTGAGCGCTTTGAGTGTATAGCTTGGTTTATCCTTGCCACGTCGGCATGTATGTGTGGCAATAATGACATGAATACTGAGGAAATGATGGCGGACAGAGGTTTGGTTTTCAAGCGACATGTAAAAGTAAAGTAAAACACCGTTTCTTAAAGGTGAATATGTTGGTTTTCTTTGCAAAAAACATGCAAGCACTCTCACCGACAGCCAATTTATTTATTTATTTATTTTAATATGATTTCAGTGTTTGCTAAACTTTCTGTAATTTATTAGTTAATATATAATACAGCATGTGATGTATGCCATGCCTTATTCATTTTTGTTAATAAATGTTTATAATCTAGTTTGTTATTGTACGTCTTATTGTTGTTGTGCAGTTGTGGCCTAATGGTTAGAGAGTCAGACTTGTAACCTGAATGTCGCGAGTTTGAGTCTCAGTACTGGCAGGAAATTTAGGTTAAGGGAGTAAATGACCAGCGCTCTTCCACCCTCATTACCCACAACTGAGGTGCCCTTGAGCAAGGCACCGGACCCCCAATTGCTCCCCGGGCACCACAGCAAAAATGGTGCCCACTGCTCCGGGTGTGTGTGTGTGTGTGCACTTGGATGGGATGAGAGCACAAATTCTGAGTATGGAACACCATACTTGGCTATATGTCATGTCATTAAGAATAATAATAAATCCATCTTTCAAGCATTCAATTTAAGCGCAACAGACCTTTTACCTTTTCTTGTAAAATGTTAACACCAAGAATGCGAATTCGAAAGCAAAAATGAAAGCGTCCAAAGTGTTGCCAGTAATATTGGTTTTGTGGCAAGTTTTTCCTCAAGTAGCATCAGATCTTTTCTGAGTGAAACAGAATGTTGAAAAAGAAACAAAGACTTGGTTCAATTTATTCTGTTGTTGATTGGATGGAGGCAGATCTGAATCTGCAGTCAATTGTAAGAAATGGAATTTAAGCAGGCTAAATGATGCCTTAAATTGCTGTCTAGGTAGTTAACTTACTTATTTTTCAGAACAGGTACTATATAAGATTCCAATGCTATCCAAGTTAGTATTTGTACAATTAACCTGTTGTGTGATTCAAGCATGCTAAATAATTGGAGAACACTCCCTAAACCTAGTTTAGCATTTAGACTGTTAAATGTTTAAAGCTCCCCAAGGTAAACTGCTCACACTCTTTTATCTGTATTTTCAGTCGACTAGAGCTGGCAGACATGCCTCTAGACTTATTACAACTCCCAGAAAGCCTGAGGGCAGAGAGGCATCAAGCAAGCTCCTCCCCACGCGACACCTCTCCGAAGGCACAAGGTATGCTTTTAGACCTTCACACAATTATTCATACACACACTGGTAGTACATTACTCAACAGCCCAAATCAGCAGAGTTATCTTTACTCCAGGTTCCACAGGGACACAGCCATTGAAAGGCAGGACCGAGACAGACCACAAAGGGAAGGAAGTCTTCTCACACACTGCTTCCAGCCAATCAGAGAACACCAGAAAGAGATCGCACCAGTCTGATGCTGAAAGCGGTCCTCCTGAGGCGAGGAGGCGGATGGAGGTGTTCCGGCAGAGAGAGGACAGCCCATGTACCTCCTCGGACCAAGCCAGCGACAGCGAGGTGGAAGAGGACGATGAGAGGGAGAGCGAGTGGGACCACAACCCCACCAGAAAACGGGTGAAGAACGAAGAGGGGCAGTTGAAGCAAGGCAACGGGGCCAATGGAGCAAGTAAGATCCACAACGGTCGTGCAGTGATCCAGCATCTTAAGAGTGTGGTGACCAGTTCCGGGTCGAATATTAAGACTGAACAAGAAGTAATGGGAACAAGTGTAGGTGCGGGTTCTGGGAGGCGTTGGAGCCAAGCTCAGCACAGCAGTGGAGGAACCAATGGCAGCAGTCCACCTTCCCAACCTCAAAACTCCACCCCGACAGAAGCTCCATCCAAGGGTCTCTTTAACCCACCCTCCCCGACCCTGTCACCATCCATTCCAGCCTCATCCCTGCCCAGAGATGATCGCTCCATCCATGGAGGACGCGCTCCAGACTTCGAACTGCTGCAGAGACTGACTGCTAGTGGGGCTGCAGGACGTGTGCTCTTTCATCCCCTGGCTCTCGGCCCACAGGGGCCTCAGAGTCTCTATGCTCCTAGCACTATTCGCTACGCCCCACCTGAGATGCCTTCAGTTCACTCTGAAGGGCACCGCTCAGACCATGTGGCCAAAACTCCCGCTTTCTTTCCCCACTTGCAAAGGATCGCATCTCTGCCTCCCTTCAGTGGTTTTTCTCCAGCTGAACCCACTTTTCCTCCAACTCTGCCCTTCTGTATGAACGGACTGAGGGGAGCAGCAGGGACAGATGAGGATTGAGGGACAAAGACAAAAAAAAATGTAAGGGAGAGGCGGAAGAGGTCATAAAGGACAGGGCACAATGTTGAGAGAGGAACTGCTGAAGAACTTGGGGTTTTTCAAACAGTCTTCCGAGCATCCTCTCCAGACTTTTCTCTGTTAATTTGTTAGTGTGTCTTCCTCTCTCTGGACAAGCAGTCAAAGCCATAATGAACATTTGAAGGACATCATGCAACTTACACAAAGGGGCCATCATTAAGGCCTAAACCACTGGAAATACAGGGCCATCATGTGGAAGGAGAGCCCAGGACGTTGTCCTGGGTTTGTGTACAAAGGTCCTCTTTGACCCCTAGAGAGATGGGCCCACCTATACATTTTCTCTAAGTCCCCATAATTTTAAGAAACCACACAGGAATATGCAAGTATGGACAAAAGTAGAATGGTGGCGATTGCCAAATAAGACATTCCTAAGGAAACAATACATAAGAAAGCACAGTCCACAGGTCCCTGACTGACCGAGGGGTCGTAATGAAAATAAAGATTAGAACTTTTGAACAGTGTAGAATTTTCATTTTTGTATTAAAAAAAGAATTGTCTTTAAACATCTAAAAAGAATCACTTGAAAAAATGATTAATTCAAGGTCATAGCCATATATAGATAACGCTGAGTTAAGAGACTCCATACATGCAAATGCTCCAAAAGATTTTTTTTCCCACAAGTCATGAGCAAATATCATGGACTAATCTTCCTATAAGAAATTTGGGGGTTTTGGGGGGTGGTGGGGAGGGAGAAGGTTGGTTAAGTGTGTCTATTTGTCATGTATCATGTCCAAGCACTTATAGTATATTGTTGCATACACGTAGCACTTCATCCATGGCCAGACATTCTAGTTCTCCTACTGTAAAAACCACAAGAATTAAGTTTACAATAGTTGTGCCAGAAATATGCCGATGATTCCAGAAACTAAAGTGTGGAGAATGTTGTCTGTTATATAAAGGTGTAATGTTTTATTTTAAAATAAATTGTCCACTGGATATCACAAACCTTGTCATAAACATGTCCAGATCATATTTCACTCCAAAATCCAAAGAAATTAATTGTATTTTGCTTATTTTTCCTTTTTTATGACATTATTGAAATGTGAATTAAGTACATTCACTACAAATTCTCATTACTGTAATGCAAAAAGTACTTACATTTAGTAAAAATCACCAAAAAGAATTACAAAAAAAAAAAAAAAAAAGGTAAAACAAATAGACACATTACTCCTTGAGAATTTGGGGGAGAATGTGCGCAAATTTCATTAAAATAATACCAAACTGCAAAAAGTCTTAATGGTCTTAAAAACAGGCCTTTTTTGGATTCTGAAGTAAAATATTACCTGTAACACTGAGATTCACCCCACTATGTAAAGCTAAGGCACACTGTTCCAAAACCTAGTGAGCTGCGTAGCACTGTAATGCATTTTCCATGATCCTGATGTAAGACAGACAGTAAAATAGTAAATGGTAAAATGAGATACCTCATTTTTGCCCGATTCTATGGTCTCATTTCAATGTAGATCCCAGAATGCATTGCAGCAGTGTTTGTATTTACAATATATTCTTTGTGCTCACAGTATTTTTAGCTTAGAAACACGCTAACGTAAAATGATTGGTATCAAAGAGATTTCTTTTGTGTACTTTTTGTCTGTAGACGTACAAAGTGAGGCAGCTCACTAGATTTTGGAGTCAGGGTGTAGAACAATAAGGTCTATGTTCTTAAAAGATGTTTAAAAAAATGTATAAAAAATGGTATGGGTTCCTTTCATGAGGATGAATAGATGACAAAAAAATCAATCCCTTTCAGGTTGTAGTCACTAAAATAGATTTATGAACAAGAAAATGGATGTTGTAATTGGACCACGGAAATTATATTAAGTTCTGGTAACTGATGAAACCACATTGAAGACAGCAATGTGGTTTAAGCAGTAACTAATTACAAAAGGACAGATACAAGATTCACCATGTGAACATTTTCTAGGTTTTTTGTTGTTTTTTTGTGTATGCAGGTTTCTCTGCCCATGCAGTATTACCAGATATGATGGTTTTCAGTAGCACTAAATGATATGAGATGGTTTTTATTTGTATTTGTGATTGAGGGCGAATGTGTAAATAGTTGAGAGAATCAGTCCTGAAACATCAGCTCGAGTTGGTGTTCCCTTAACCTTTACCATCACTGTGATTCTAACTTCTTTATGATGAGATGTTTGTGAAAATACAGCACCATGAGCATTAAATGAAAATGATACACTGTAAAAACGATTATTATGATAATCCAAACAACAATAATAAACTCTATTCCAATAATGGAGCATTTCTTTGTACTGTCATTTTGTCCTTTGCATATTCAAACTTGACCAGTCAAGATGCATCAAAGGTTCATGAATAAAGAAATTGATGACAATTGTCATTTTTGGTTATGCAAAATCAGTCATAAAATTATACTGGTTGCTCAGTGAGCGATATACCAGCAGACACGATTAACCAGTAGAAATGTTTGAATAGTCTCTATCATCATCTCTACACGCTCTCATGGCATTGCTGTGCTACGTGGTCATGAAAACATATCGTTTGCATGCGTTTTTAAGCATTGCACTTCAAAAACAAAAGTGATTTCAAGCCATTGAAACACAATCTAAAGAAAACTCATTTCACTGTATGCACACGCTGGCTAAGTGCTGCCAGAGAGGTGCGTGCACATGAAGACGTTGAACATAGCTCGGGAGTATTGAACAGAGCTATTTTTGCCGCTTTATAGACCTTGAAGGGTTAAATACACACAATTGTATGTGTCAAAATGCCTGTCTTTGCAAGTATCCTCATAAACACAGTAATTTAGGTCTTAAGTGAAAACAAACAGCATTGGAAGAAAACACATGTAACAGTATATTGGATGGGGCAGCTCTTAAAGTAACAGCAGTCTAATGTTCCTGCTGTCTGTCATTCATCAAACAACAAAAGAGAGAGAATCTCTCGCTTTCGTAACTTTAATAAGAAGAAATATATATTTCATTTACACCGTGAAGAATATGCAGTGTTTTTATAAATTTGATTACTTTATAAGAATGTATGTAGCATTTCTTATTTATTTGTTCTACTGAAATAAAATTACTCATATCATGATATAAGGTCGTATCGCCCACCCCCAATTTCTATAGTTTACAAAATATGGATAAATGTACATATTCTGGTCACTCTTTTTACAGTGAAGGTGGACTGAGGCCTTCAAGCTTCAAAAAGCACTACGGAGTTTATAAAAGTGCATTTGTCTTGTACGACTGGATCACTGAGAAAACCAGATGAATCTGTGAAAGAATCATTTAGACCAATGGTCTCAAAGTCAATTCCTGGAGGGCCACAGCTCTGCAGAGTTTAGCTCCAACCCTAATCAAACACACCTGATCCAGCTAATCAAGGTCTTCAGGATCACTAGAAACTTCTGAGCAGGTGTGATTTGGAGCTGGTTGGAGCTAAACTATGCAGAGCTGTGGCCCTCCAGAAATTGAGTTTGAGACCACTGATTTAGACCAATGCTGCAAACCAGATCAAGCAGCTTCATTAAAAAGACGTAACTGTACATTGTCACGAATTGTACGTACATGACTACTTCTGTGCCAAAGATGTGGATTTTAAGCATTTTAGAGAATGATGACAACTTAAAATTGATTCTGATTCTCACACCAAGTATACTATAATATACTATTAATGGCCTTTTTACATCCATTTTGAAGCCTTGAAAGCTTCTGTGCTCATTCACTGTAAATGCATGAAAAGGTTAAACCTGCACATTGCCTAAAATGTCTGGTTTGGTGTTTTTAAAAAAAGAAAGTAAGTACAGGTTTGCAGTGACATGAGGGTAAATGATGCCAGAATTAATTTTTGACAGAGTGATCCTTTTAAGAATAGCCTAAAAAATACAATGGCAAAAAAGTACACCAGTTGCATGCTCGGAAACTTTAAAACATTTGAAGTCGCTGTCTTGAATGGCGTGAAGGGGATTGCTTTTGGATTTGAAAAGTGAACATTCAAAAGGGATTAACAATCGGCTATTATCTTGTGTAAATTTTGTAATCCACACCGGTCCATGTTAACAAGTTCAAAAGAAGAGGAAAAGAAAGGAAAGATGAAAGAACATGGATCGGATTGATGTGATAAGCTGCTTTAACAACAGCTCCCTCTGGGAGCACATGTAAGCTACCCAACTCTGTCAACTCTTCCGCTCCGCTCACAATAAAGCCTTTTGATTGGCGTTCATCATAATCCGTGTACAGATTCATAACTCTGGCTCCGTGTCTTTGAAGCAGTGTCGGTGAGCAGCCCGCTGTCAGAGTAATAGGCCGGAGGGTCGAGACAAAGGCAGACGTTGTGATTGAAACGCGGAGCGTGCTGGTGTTAGCGATGGTGTTGTGTTGTTTCAAGAAACCCCAGGGAGGGGCTCTGACATTGAAGACGGGTTAAAACCTGTTTTACATTCAAGTGGCAGGCCTCAGTTCATTAGTGTGAGGATCATTCCCTCTTGACGACTAGAGGAATTGCATACTAAAGAAGCCGAGTTGTTGGGGAGAAAAGGCGAATGGCCGGACCGTGTGCGTGCGCATATGATAACTCGACTGTGACCCAAAGTTTCTCCTCTAAAATATCCTCCACAGCCATCTCTTAAGAGCAGACTGACATATAAACAGGAATTAGTTCCTTTTATGGGTAATTTTAGCAATAAATAGGGAAACCATTGTGGTTTTCAATGATCTTGTGCTGCACATTCACATACTGCGACAATAACAAATTAAGTTTGGTTTAACGTACTGGTTCCGCGTGATGGAAATGCCGCTCTGTGCGATTATGAACTCGGTTCATGTATCGCAGGTGTGTGAAGTCTTGCTTGTGGGGATGTGTGTTTGGGCGCTGTGCCCTTTAGCTGTGTGGCGGCCCCTGTAGACGCCCTGAATTTGAAGCAGAGCTGTGTGCGCTGAGGGAGAGACAGACAGACCGCGGGCCTACTGCACTGAGACACGCCCGGAATCAGTAACTAACGAACTGCACCAAAACACCAGAGAACCAGGAGGAGTTGGAGAATAGGCAAAAAAAGGATGGAGAACGTCTGACATATCTTTGCTTGCCTGTTTAGCTCTGAGTGTTGAGGAGTAAATAACTACAAGCAGCAATAACTACAAGCACATGTAGCATACAGGTTTACATTTATCAGTAGTATTGCAGTAGCTCAGCAGTTTTCTAAAGAGCTTTTTAAGTAAAGGTGCAAACATTTATTGTTGCATGTCAAGTCACCTTTATTTTTATAGCGCTTTTAACAATACAGATTGTGTCAAAGCAACTTTCCAATATCAAAATAGGAAAATAGTGTGTCAATAATGTAAAATTACAAGATTAAACCCTCAATTTTCAGTTACAGGCATTTCATTATTGAATTCAATGAGGTCATCGTCCAGCTCAGTTCAGTTTAATTAGTATCTGTGCACTCAAGTCGACGATATCGCTGGAAATTAAGTGTCCCCAACTAAGCAAGCCAGAGGCGACTGCGGCAAGGAACCAAAACTCCATCAGTGACAGAATGGAGAAAAAAACTTGAAAGAAACCAGGCTCAGTCGGGGGCCAGATCTCCTCTGGCCAGACGAACCAGCAGTTCAATTCCAACTGCAGCAAAGTCAGATTGTCAAAATTTTGTAGGCGAAATCTAGTCATTTCATCTGGAATTAGGCACAAGGGTGCACTTTTCATTTTCAAGTTTTTCTCGAATACTCTGCATGCTTTCTGATAGAAGGATGCTCTGTTTGAAAGTGACTTTTGAGTGCTATGACGATTTACAATGGATGTTTGTGAAATCTCGCTAACGGGGCTTTCGCACCAAAGGAACCTCTTCATAGTTCCTAGAACTATTGGTGGAAGTTCCCGCTTTTTGGCGTGTTCGCACCGCAGGAACTAGGAATGGTTTTAGTTCTAGGAACTACATTTGGGGGAACTAAATTAGCTCCTAATACGTAGGGTCTGAAACAGTTCTATATTATAAACTACCAGTGACCAAACGCATACGAAACACTGGTTACTCGTAAAAATATTTTCTCCATGAACATGGAAAACAGCGAAAACGGCATTTTCCTGTTGTCTGCAGATTTATGTTCTTTTCTCAGCCTCGACTATAACACTGCAAGTTGTCATAGGAGATTCAGTCAGAGTTTCATGCACTTTCAATCGTGTAAATGGTGTGTTTACATTCCATTTCCATTTTCACAAAGCCCACAACACACAACAAAAACAGCTCAGATCACGGCATCCTCCATTCTGATCCGTTACTGATGTTTGTAAATGCCACGAATAAAGATGCCGCTGTCGGCCGCTTCAGAATTCCCGCTGCCGGTGCGAATGCAACCAGGAAAACGGCCCGAGGGAAAAATTGGTTCACTAGGAACGACCCTGCTGGACTAGTTCCTAGAATTACATGGTGTGAAAGCCCCTAATGTGACCGCACTTAAAAGAAGCATGAAAAAACTGTTTAATGCTAATCTTTATACCCAGCCAATCAAACATGCTGTCCTAAAATGTCAGTTTGCGGTAAATAAGTGATTGTTGTTAACTGGCCAGTTTAAAAAATCAGTTCTGTTAATAGGTCTTACACATGTATTTGCGTACTAAAATAATTTCACAGTGTCTCCTGTAGTAGCCCTAATCTTTAGTGATTTAGTGAGTTCTTGCTTTAAGGCAGATCGCAGATAAGTGCATTACCACCACCTATCTTTCAAATGACAATCCTAATTGAGATTGTAGATAGAGTGTCAATGGTCCATTTGAGAGATAGGTGGCGATAATGCACTTATAAGTCTGTGATCCGCCGTAAAGCAAACAAGAAGAAGAAGACGTGCCAGCTGTTGTGTGAACGAGCTCAGGAGAGTTGGACCGGGCAACAGATAATAGGTAAATAACTATATAAATACTGTTTAGTTTCTTGCACAGACCGATCGTTTCATGTCTAAAGACCTCAATGTATCGTCACGAGCCGCAGGGTTTAATTTGGTTTTGTCTGTGTATGTTTTTTTTCTCTCAAAGCCGTGGGTACCACTGACTGACATTATATGACTGACAGACTGCAACGGTTTGAGTTAAAAATCTTTGTTTGTGTTCTACTGAAGAAACAAAGTCACCCTTTAAGTGAAGCAAAACCATGTAGCTCAACTAGTCCAATGGAATACATTTTTTTTTTAATTTCTCTAAACTTTCCACAATTTTTGGAAACTTTCCAGGAATTTGTTTAAAGGGGTCATCGGATAAAAAATTCACTTTAGAAGTTGTTTGAACATAAATGTGTGTTGGAAGTGTGTGTACACATCCATCCTATAATGATAAAAATCCACCCAGTGTTTTTTTTTTAAAATCCCTATTTTAAAATCCCCTTTCTCAAATCAGGCTGTTCTGAGATTCCTGGCAGAATGACGTAGTTCTTTACAGGTCCCTCCCACGATCGTTGATTGACAAGGACATCTTACCTTAGACCCACCCTGAGTGAGCTGTGGATATCTGCCATTGTATCGACTCCAGTGCAGGGAGTGACAAGAATGTCTCCGATTAAGCGATTGAGGTGTTTTGTTGTTGGATATAATAATGAACATAGCAGTCGTCATTTATTCATGACATCTGAGCCGCTGAAGACACAGAGGATTAACATTACTTTCGTTTTTGAAGGAAATGCGCCGATCCCGATCTGCCTAAATGCGTCTATGTTCGCGCGAATCATTCGTGATCCAGCTTCATCTACATAAGAAGTGAGTATAAGGGTTTTTTATGAATCTTTGCAAATTGCCTTTCCTAATAATGTACTAGTTAGCCAGTTTCGTGGCTGAAGTTTACAGTCTGCTCGTCACCCCACGGAAGAGAGGGGCGGGGTCAGCAGAGCTCATTAGCATTTAAAGCAACATGGACTAAAAAACAGCTTGCTGATTTTGACTGGGTAAAAAGGGTGTTTTTTACACTACCATTGAGAAATTTTAACCAAAGTATGTTATAGGCTTTTCATTAAGACCCTAAAGAATCATATCAACTTGTGGAAAATGGGCATCCGATGACCCCTTTAAAACTTTTAGAACGTTTAGAGAAATTTACTGGAAATGTTCTGCCCCTTTGCAACCCTTTACAACTTACTGTGATTTTCATGAGAACTACAACAATGTACTGACTGGTTGTTCATACAATATGCACAGTTAAAGATAGTGATGGGAAACACTGCTTCGTGAAACTTCAATTAACCTTTGCAAATCGATTGTTTTGAATGAGTGATTCAGATTAGATTTTTAATCATTTGGATTAAATAGATAACACTTTCAACAAAACGTTTGCAATTGGTTAAAAGGTGTTTTTATACATGTTTTGGCCTTTGCATTTATGCGTGGTGTTTAAAATGCTATATAACAGTGAATCGTTTTGCAAAGCATTTGGTTCAGTTGAACCAAAGCTTCGGAAAGGTTATTTCTCCCATCACTACCTCAAAACTATGGAAGCCCGTTTCCACCACTGAACAAAAAATAAAACAAGGTAATTGCGACTTTTTATTTCACAATTCTGACTTTTTTTCTTGCAATTGCGACTTTATATCTCACAATTGTGAGAAAAAAAAGTCAGAATTGCGAGATATAAACTCTCAATTGCGAGAAAAAAGTCAGAATTGTGAGTTTATATCTCGCAATTGCAAGATAAAATGTGAGTATTGTGAGATATGAACTCGCAATTCTGAGATATAAACTCGCAATTGCGACTTTTTATCTCGCAATTCTGACTTTTTTCTCGCAATTGCGAGTTTATATTTCGCATTTCTGACTGTTTTTCTCACAATTGCTAGTTTATATCTCGCAATTCTGACTTTTTTCTCGCAATTGCGAGTTTATATCTCGCATTTCTGACTGTTTTTCTTGCAATTGCGACTTTTTATCTCACAATTCGGACTTTTTTTCTCGCAATTGCGAGATATAAACTCGCAATTCTAACTTTTTTCTCAGAATTGTGAGATATAAAGTCGCAATTGCGAGATAAAAAGTCAGAATTGTGAGTTTATATCTCACAACTCTGACTTTCTTGTACCGTAGGAAACCACTCTCCATATAAGGCTTTGCAGTGCTTTGTTCAATTTGCACTATCAAAATGAACTAGATGAATGTTGCGTCCGAATATAATTTTTTGAACAAACATAAAAATGACTCATTATTCTCCATTTCTGTGTTTTGCCCTCGCAGTTGGACAGTACCATTACCGCCGGGCAGGGTGCGGGAGGGGGGACGGCGTGCACAGCTTTCAGACACAACATTCTTCATTTCTTTATATTTCTGAGTTTGAGGCAGCTTCTATTGCATTATTTTACCAACAGCTGTCAAGTAAAGAGTGTATTATTGTAACACGAGAGTGGATATATGAATGCACATACAGAATGCACATACAGAATGCATCTCCTGTATTTAATGTTGTAAGATATCGAC
The DNA here is from genome assembly GCA_036784905.1 of Acrossocheilus fasciatus. Classification (NCBI taxonomy): domain Eukaryota; kingdom Metazoa; phylum Chordata; class Actinopteri; order Cypriniformes; family Cyprinidae; genus Acrossocheilus; species Acrossocheilus fasciatus. Next base: position 8,562,975 of record CM071952.1, read on the forward strand.
CAAGCAAGACATCCCCGATGAAAATTGTAAATAAATGAAGGATTCATTAGTATTAGTTATTATTTTAAGTTTTTTTTTTTTATATATTATTTAGCAAATTATATATGAAGGGTTCAGGCAAAAGCCTCTAAGTGCCATCTGAAATTTTCTTCTAAAATGAGCATTTTTCTCAGGCTCCTATGTTTATGTTCAGTTATTTCACTTTAATGACAATTAAAAGAACCTGTACCTGAGAAAAAATGCTCATTTTAGAAGTAAATTTCAGATAGCACTTAGAGGCTTTTGCATCTGAACTCTTCATATATAGGCATATATACAGTATATATATATATATATATATATATATATATATATATATATATATATATATATATATATATACTTCTGTGATTAAATTATCATTGCTATAGACAATAATAATGTAATAATGTTGTATGTATCGAAGTTGGTCTCATTCTGGTTGCAGTTCTGGCTGTAAACTAGGTAGTGTAAAATCTAAGAAGCATATTCAGGAAAACATTTATGAAAATGTACAAACACAGGAAGCCTATAGCCTATATTCCAGATAAATGCCATCTAATTCAGGGGTGCAAAATTCTGTTCCTTGAGGTCCACAGCCCTGCAGGGTTTAGTTCCAACCCTGCTCAAAAAGACTGTTGTTATAAAAAAAAATATTCGGATTTATTGCTGAACCATGTGCATTTGTGTTGATGCTAAACTTTGCAGTAGGCATATAAAATGAGTTAGGCTACTAGTATTATAGGATTATTATGGCTAGATGAAATAAAGCATGACGTACAGTGTAGGCCTAGTGATGTTCTGGTTTGGCATCATCAGTAACAACATCTACTCGTAAGTCCCTTAGTTCTGATGAATGAAGTAGGCCTATTATGCTCTTGAAGGACAGTCGGATTCTGCTGTACCAGCACATAAAGGGATTTAAAGCTGCCGATGAGCTAGCAATAATGGTGTTACAATAATACGTTTTTTGACTTGACAGCTGTTATTAAAATAATGCGACAGAAGCTGCCTCAAACTCAGAAATATAAAGAAATGTTGTGTCTGAAAGCTGTGCGTGCCGTCCCCCCTCCCGCACCCTGTCCGGCACTAATGGTACTGTCCAACTGCGAACGCAAAACACAGAATTGGAGAATAATGAGTCATTTTTATGTTTGTTCAAAAATCATATTCGGACGCAACATCTAGTTCATTTTGATTGAACAAATTGAACAAAGCACTGCAAAGCCTTATATGGAGAGTGGTTTCCTATGGTACAAGAAAGTCAGAGTTGTGAGATATAAACTCACAATTCTGACTTTTTATCTCGCAATTGCGACTTTATATCTCACAATTCTGAGAAAAAAGTTAGAATTGCGAGTTTATATCTCCGAAAAAAGTCCGAATTGTGAGATAAAAAGTCAGTAGCGGAAACAGGCTTCCATACAAAACAGTGAATCATTTTGGGAAGCAATTAAATCAATCGATTCATATTTAAAAAAAAAAAAAAAAAAACCTTGTTTCAGCCATCAGTAGTAAAAAAATATACATTTTAAACTTTGTCAGTAGTGTCAAAATAATTAAATAAATAACTGTTCTGTTGCCATACTCTCTGTGCTTTCAGTAGTTCTTTAGGTAGCCTTTGCGTCGCTGTTCCAATACCATGATGTTGCACTGCATCAGCGTAGATCAGCACTAAGGCCTTTTCACACTCACTGAATGCGAAAATTTGGCGCAATGACACTTTTGAATGGAAACAATAGATCCTTATATGGCTATTCACACCAGACGCGATTACATAAAAAGTTATGCAAAACTAATAACAAGAATATAAAAACAAGATGCTGTACATGGGAAGTAACTAGCTCCAGAAGATGGCGGTAATGCAACACCATGGATGCAAGCTGCCATCAAAGCAGTTGTAAATTACACTAGTGCAGGGGTGTCAAACTCAGTTCCTGGAGGGCCGGAGCCCTGCAGAGTTTAGACTCAACCCTGATTAAACACACCTGATCCAGCTAATCAAGTCCTTAATCAAGGCTTATTTGAAAACTGCATGGTGTATGTGTTGGAACAAAACTCTGCAGGGCTTTGACACCCCTGCACTAGTGCGTTTAAAGTGCGGTCTACTCTTACGTGTCCAACCAAAAGAAGGGACTTCTGCTTCACTACTTAGGATTCAGTCATCTTTCCATCTTGTAAGCCACATACATTTCTGCTCGTTGTTTGTCTTTAAATGTCTTCTGGCTTCAGACTTTTTCTGCTGCTTTGTCTTTACAGCTGCTGGTTCTCTATTAGTCTCCGCTGGAAAAGCACGATAATACGTGTGCCTTCATGCCACTAAACAACACTACACTACTAGCCTAGTCTATCTACAGAGGCAGCAGCCAATGAGCGTGAGGATTCTCTAGTGAAACAGCGCACGGGTCACGCCATTTCATGAAGGTGAAATACTTTTTTTGTAGAAAATTCTTTTGAGTGTGGTCTTTATGAGAGCGTACACAGTAAGTATTAATAAGCAAGTAAGTACTAATAAGCAAGTAAGTATTAATAAGCAAGTAAGTAAGTATTAATAAGCAGGTAAGTAAGCAAGCAAGTATTAATAAGCAAGTAAGTAAGTATTAATAAGCAAGTAAGTATTAATAAGCAAGTAAGTACTAATAAGCAAGTAAGTATTAACAAGCAAGTAAGTATTAATAAGCAAGTAAGTAAGTAATAAGCAAGTAAGTATTAATAAGCAAGTAAGTAAGTATTAATAAGCAAGTAAGTACTAATAAGCAAGTAAGTATTAATAAGCAAGTAAGTAAGTATTAATAAGCAGGTAAGTAAGCAAGCAAGTATTAATAAGCAAGTAAGTATTAATAAGCAAGTAAGTATTAATAAGCAAGTAAGTACTAATAAGCAAGTAAGTATTAACAAGCAAGTATTAATAAGCAAGTAAGTAAGTATCAATAAGCAAGTAAGTAAGTATTAATAAGCAAGTAAGTATTAATAAGCAAGTAAGTACTAATAAGCAAGTAAGTATTAATAAGCAAGTAAGTATTAATAAGCAAGTAAGTATTAATAAGCAAGCAAGTAAGTATTAATAAGCAAGTAAGTATTAATAAGCAAGTAAGTACTAATAAGCAAGTAAGTATTAATAAGCAAGTAAGTAAGTATTAATAAGCAGGTAAGTAAGCAAGCAGGTATTAATAAGCAAGTAAGTAAGTATTAATAAGCAAGTAAGTACTAATAAGCAAGTAAGTATTAATAAGCAAGTAAGTAAGTATTAATAAGCAGGTAAGTAAGCAAGCAAGTATTAATAAGCAAGTAAGTATTAATAAGCAAGTAAGTATTAATAAGCAAGTAAGTACTAATAAGCAAGTAAGTATTAACAAGCAAGTATTAATAAGCAAGTAAGTAAGTATTAATAAGCAAGTAAGTATTAATAAGCAAGTAAGTACTAATAAGCAAGTAAGTATTAATAAGCAAGTAAGTATTAATAAGCAAGTAAGTATTAATAAGCAAGCAAGTAAGTATTAATAAGCAAGTAAGTATTAATAAGCAAGTAAGTATTAATAAGCAAGTAAGTACTAATAAGCAAGTAAGTATTAATAAGCAAGTAAGTAAGTATTAATAAGCAGGTAAGTAAGCAAGCAGGTATTAATAAGCAAGTAAGTAAGTATTAATAAGCAAGTAAGTATTAATAAGCAAGTAATACTAATAAGCAAGTAAGTATTAATAAGCAAGTAAGTAAGTATTAATAAGCAAGTAAGTATTAATAAGCAAGTAAGTACTAATAAGCAAGTAAGTATTAATAAGCAAGTAAGTATTAATAAGCAGGTAAGTAAGCAAGTAAGTACTAATAAGCAAGTAAGTAAGTATTAATAAGCAAGTAAGTATGAATAAGCAAGTAAGTAAGTATTAATAAGCAGGTAAGTAAGTATTAATAAGCAGGTAAGTAAGTATTAATAAGCAGGTAAGTAAGCAAGCAAGTATTAACAAGCAAGTAAGTAAGTAAGTATTAATAAGCGAGACATTTTAAATTAGAACCAAACTATGAGCACTGTCTTCATTTCAAAAACACAATTCTTCTTGTGTAAGACTTTTTAAAATGGAACTACTGAATGTGCACGTTTTTTATACTCTATTGTAGTTAAGGTCAATTATAAGATTGCATTTATGCTAGAGTCCCTTCTTCCTCATTTGTATAAAGCCCTATACATACCTAAAAACACACATCTTACTGTATATATTTTTTCATTTTTCATGTTACACCTGTACCTTTGTCATCATCTGGCAATGAAATTGTTTATTTCCTCAAAGGTTGTAATCAAACCAGAATTGTTAAATTCTTTATGATGCTCACTCCTTGTGTGTATAAATTTGTTTGTTTATTGCTGTCACATTCCCAGAAACAATAAAGACTGCGCTGCTTGTACAAAAATATAGGCTATTATTGTTATAGCCTACATTTTTAAAAAGACTTACTTTTTTATTTCTAGTAACTTGTCATATATGTATACCTGTCATGTATATTATAGCTGGACTGTAATGTAACTACTTTAACAGCAGTATAAGAAGCTATAGTTTCAAAAGTCGCTTCTGCCACCGTCAGCTTGTTAACCTCTAAAGGCCACTAACATGACATTTCCACCTTAAGTGGCAGCGTTGAATTCACGCCACCTTAAACATCAAACCTGTCCTTCTCAGAAATTGCGGGAGACAAATGTGCTTGCATAGTCCCCATTTATGTACATATTCATAGACTCATTATGTACTGTAAATAGCACTGAAGGTCATGCATAAACAAATAGTCTGTAACCTCGTGATAAACACTCACAATCAACATACAATGAATGTCATCGGTTTTAAAAGAGTACATTTATAGAATGTTCTGCATTTCACATTAACATAAATATACACTTAAAAAAAAAAAGTCGCACAGTGGAAAAACAGCGAAGATGCATGACAGAGGTGGAAGTATATGAACATCAGCCAATCAGGCTTCAGGTTCAAAAGTCATATAGCAAAGACAATCATCTACCTCTTCAAGACACAAGAAACAGAACGAAAACCTGACAAAATTCTAAATGTGTTCTGGAATTTACAAAACACAAACAGCGACGATTCTTAAGCGCATTTATATGCCGACAGATAAGTGCCATCATTTCTCTGAGGATTCATACATGGTCTTTGATGACAACAACAGCCACTGTGACAAGAAATCAACAACAAAAAATCTTTTGGATGACAATAATTAAAATATATAATCAAATAAATAAGCAGCCCTTTGAAGATGTACAAACAGAAGTGGAACGACTAATGAAAGAACCGCCGCACATGTTCCAGAGTCCCCGGCGCTATTAACAAACCTCACACGCATACAGATCAACACGTCTGTCTGTTTACCGTGAATCCCTTCCTCCAGAGACGCCACCTGCCCTTGATATCTGACACGACTTGCACTCACGTTTTGTTTTTAACTTTTTACTATTTAACAACTTTTTGTCACTACAATTTCACAGTTGTAAGTAATTAACCCCTGGTAGTCATAGAAACCTTCAGCATTGAGGGTTTTAACCCAGCAAGTCTGATCTGAAAGACAGTGGAAGAAGCTTATTCAGGGTTCAACACAAGTTAGCGACGTTTTTTTCGTCACAAACAGAAATCCATTTTATAGTAATGCACTTACTATGGAAGTCTATGGGGCACTACAATAACATTAAAATACACCATTTTTAAAGTATAGTCACAAAACTTTGCTGTTTATTAAATCGTTTACTAACATTGTCTGTGCAATTTTATATTGTTGTTTCATCTGTCCATTTGCATTTCTGTCACTAGTGTCATATTTAAACAATTCGTGTTTACATTTTTATCCAATTATATTTCAAATGGGTATATTTTAGTGTTTATATTGCTGACATATCTTGCACCAAAGTAGTGTTATTGAAAACCTAAACTATTAAAAGCCATTTCAGTAACTGAAATGAGGCTGAAATAAAATATATATATTAAATACATTAAAAAAAAATCTTAATACAAAATTAGAAAGGTTGACCTGGCAACTAACTGAAATTAGTTGAATTACAAAATTACTAAAACTAAAAATCAAATGAAAATTTGTTCAAGCTAAATAGAAATATATGATGATAATAATAATAATAATAATAAAAACTATAAAATGACAAAGCACATAGCAGAACTAAAATTAAAACTAAAAATATAAAAAAACTCATTCAAAATATTATAATAGTATATAAATAATACTAAAACAACAGAGCCTCATATATTTCTACTGTAAATACATTACTGTAAATTCATATTATTATTTTACAAACTGGGTTATGAGTAAAATGTGACCCTGAACCACAAAACCAGTCATAAATGTCAATTTTATCTGAAAGCGCAATAAATAAGCTTTCCATTGATGTATGGTTTGTTTAATATTTGGCCGAGATACAACTATTTGACAATCTGGAATCTGAGGGTGCAAAAAAAAAAAATCTAATTACTGAGAAAATTGCCTTTAAAGTTGTCCAAATGAAGTTCTTAGCAATGCATATTACTAATCAAAAATTAAGTTTTAATATATTTATGGTAGGAGATTTACAAAATATCTTAATGGAACATGATCTTTACTTAATATCCTAATGATATGATCATTGATCCTGATGATGAAAAATGGATCATTTTGACCCATACAATGTATTTTTGGCTATTTCTACAAATATACCCCAGCGACTTAAGACTGGTTTTGTGGTCCAGGGTCACAAATGATTATTTTAATTTTTAACTTGTTTAAAACCTGAATTATTCTTTTAGCACCACTAATCATTTATCCAAAATAACAGACAGGAAAAATGAGCAATTTACAAGAATTTAATCTGTAAGGGACATTTTGGATAACACTTGAATTATTCCTTCTTGTAGTCCAGCACGATTTGTGTATTTGCTTTGAACAGGGAAAAACAGCAATTAAACTAGAGTTGATCTATAGAGTTGACTGATTGTTAGTGTGCGCTGATTCAGTGATAAGTAAACATAGACACACTCCAGTAGAGTGAATGACTGTATGAGCACATGTGCGGTCCGCACACACACGCCTGACACGACATCTCACGTCAGCAGAATATCTACACACCTTAGACAGCAACCGGCATGACTGCATGCTGTAAAAAAAAAAAAAAGGGTACCAACAATATCTTTGGATTCATGCATAACAAAAGAAAAGATGTGCTGACATCTCTGTTGAGAGGAAGCCATGAGGAAGAAGACGACGTCTAGAAGTTCTTACCAAATCTGCAAGGAGTGATTTTATTAAATAAGACTGTAACCGCTAGAGCAGGAAATCCGAAGTGAATTGTGAGAGACGTGAGGTAATCATTTCAAAATAAATCTCAACCTGAACGAGGCCTAAATAGATGGAAAAATGCTATACTATGTAGAAAACAGGAATTATAAAAGCACACTTTACAATAAGGTTCAATTTGTTACTTTCACAGCACATCTTGATTAATGTTAATTTCTACACATACAAATATTTATATTTAAATTATAAATGTAAAAATCTAAATGATAAAACCCATAATTGTTATACATTATAAGTTAAATATAATATTTAATATAAATATTATTTTTCATATTATTAACCATGATATTAATATATGTTGGATTCCTAAATGCTGTAAAAAATAAGTTTTTTTATGATTAGTTTATGATATTAATGCATTAACTAATGTTAGAAAATCAAACCTTATTGTAAAGCGAGTTACTTAAAAAAACAAAACTTATTTCTGAATCACGTCACTATATAATATAGTGAACATGTCCACTTATAACAGTTGAACAACCAAGATGCTTAACTAGTTGCCTGATAAGAGCTAGTTTAGAAATTACCTTTCATGTTCCAGCACACACACCCCACATCCAACAAAAATATTGCAAAAGAAAAATATGTATTTATGTCACTGCCACTTTGTATGCAGTGGGACATCTGATGTTCAGGAATATTACAAACACAAAAACTCGCTCAACCCAATAAATCAAGCACAATTATGTTGATAGAAGCCCCAACTCCACAAACCAGTTTCGCCTTTCCTCTTGAAGCCGTTTAAACAGCTTGTGAATACAGAAATCTGGCAGTGAGTCAGTGAACAAGGCCATTTGAACTCGGGAGTCTCCTCTCGTCTCACTTGTCTTGGCCTTTTTCTTCAGCGTTGCGTCTCGCCCTGCATTCTGCGCACTCCCCGCCTTCATCTCCCCCGTGCTCTTCTTCATCCTCCTCGTGAATAATCTCCAACTCCAGGCGGCCGATGTAGAGCGATACCGCGCACAGCCAGAAGAGGGCGGCGACGGACACCAGGCCCGCGTGGAGCAGCACAGTCAGCCGAGAGAGGAGCATGATCCTCCTCAGGGTCAGAAGACTGGTCACGTACGACGCTCCGCCGAATGACACACACACTCCACCCAGGATGAAGAACACTGGGGGAGGACAGGAAGAAACTGTTCAAAACAGGACTATAATTTAAAAGAAAAACCGACGGTCTGAGTGGAAAATGATACAGTACCGTATCCGGCCTCCCGGCCCACTTCACTCTGCGCAAACGCAATAACGCCGATTCCTGTTGCCAGGAGACCATTCCGGAACCAGGACAAAAATCCTGCAAAAAAAATAAATAAATAAAATTGCTTTAGGGAAATGCTTATTTGCCTAGATGTAAAGTACTTAAAGGTGCTGTACATAGGATTTTCGCTCTATTAAAGCATAAAAATGCCATAATATGTTTGCAGATATTTAAGACTCATGCTAAGTTAACATACTTGTTTATCTGAAAAACATTGCTACAGTCAGTTATTCTCCTTTGAAAATGTGCATTCCGGCCCGGAATATCTGTGTTTGTTATGGTTTGTGAAACCCGCCCACTGCCAGTTTACCCAATTGTATTTCGGCACCCCGGGTTGCCAGTTGGCGGAAAACACAGCGTATTTAATTTAATTCATCGGCATGTGCGCTCGTTCCTGTTGGTGTCGTTAATCTGGCAACCTGTGTGTGCGTCAAGTCTGAGGAGGAGGGGCCGGGTGAAAAAAAACTGTCTCCAATATTTTGAATTTGGACTGCAACAATCCTACATACAGCACCTTTAACTGCAGGAAATATGCAATTTAAGCATCAAAACTTGTTTTCTTGTTTTTTTGTTTTTTTTTTAAAGCATAATTTAATATTTTTGTATTTAGCACAACAGTCAGTTCCAGATATATCCCATTCATTTTCTTTTTAGGAGACTTTATGTTTTAATGATGACTTATAACCCGTTAAAGACAGAGCTACGAGGTTGTTAATCAATGGTATATGCCATTGTTGAAGCCATCTCTCTCTCTTTTTTTAATATTCATGTTTAACAGCAGAATTCCTGGTGAAAAGAATTTCTACATTAACCATGATTCTGCATTGAAATCTCACCACTTCAGAGGATCAAAACGAGCAAATCATACCAAAATAATTCTTCAGCATCATATACCTGTGTGTGCATATACATACTACACACACATATATGTATATGTGTGTATATATATATATATATATATATATATATATATATATATATATATATATATATATATATATGTGTGTATGTATGTATGTATGTATGTATATATATATATATATATATATATATATATATACACATACATAACACACACACACACAGTATATATGCATATTTTGTAATAAATAATTCTATATATATTTATAATCACCCCTATTAAATTAGTAGTTTACTTTGATTACATCATTCACAATGCTTCATGGGATTGTAGTTCTTTCCTTCAATAAAGTTAAGTACACATTCTTCTACCTTTGTCTTTTTGTCCAATTTTCTTTTCGCTTTAAATCAATCATTTCAAAGTTTGTAATTTTGTGATTCACCTTGTAGCTGGTTGGTTTGGTTCATGCTTTTTAACTGTTGAACGTTATTACAAAACTGTGAATTTCAGTTGTTAAAGGATTAGTTCACCCAAAAATCAATGTTCTTGCATCATTTACACTATAAAAACACCATAAAAGTAAAATAAGTCTAAATGACTCGTGCAATTTATTCCAAGTCATACATCATACAAGAACTTTGTTTGAGGAATAGATTGAAATGTAATTCATTATTCACTGATAATCTTGACTGAATAATACAGACCAGTCTGAAATGAATTAGACTGAAATAATTAAAACAATTAATTAAAACTTGACTCTGAATTCATTCACAAAATGGACACAAACTGATCTTGAAAAAGCTTTCAGATTTTTAGCCAGTTCTTTAAACAAAGGTACAATCCATTTATGCTTATTTATTTATTTAGAGCTTGGCAGTCCTACTACCTTTCACTATATTTATAGTAGACAAAATATTACATAAAAATTCAGAAAATAAAAACAACAACAGAAAAACACAGTCATAGTTTGGAAAGACATGGAGGCGAGTAAATGATGACAGGTTTTTCTATATGTCATTAGGCCTAATTTGTGTTTCATTAATGCTGGACAACTGACCTCACCTGTTTCATGAGACTTCCGCAGCATCTAGAAAATAAAAAAAAATAGTATAAGGGTCTACAAACAGATCATCTGGCAGTTAACTCAATGAAAAAAAAAAGAAAAACATGATTTTTTTAACAGTACTACCATTATTACTAGTAATAGTATTATTGACATGCAGTATTATACAGTAATACTCAGTCTGTCTGTGTTTACCAGCGCAACAGCTCTGTCTAGCTCAGTGAAGTACTGTTATACAGTAATACTCAGTCTGTCTGTGTTTACCAGCGCATCAGCTCTGTCTAGCTCAATGGAGTACTGTTATACAGTAATACTCTGTGATTACCAGCGCATCAGCTCTGTCTAGCTCGGTGAAGTACTGTTATACACTAATACTCTTTGTCTGTGTTTACCAGCGTATCAGCTCTGTCTAGCTCAGTGAAGTACTGTTATACAGTAATACTCTGTGTCTGTTTACCAGCTCATCAACTCTGTCTATCTCAGTGAAGTACTGTTATACAGTAATACTCTGTGATTACCAGCGCATCAGCTCTGTCTAGCTCAGTGAAGTACTGTTATACAGTAATACTCAGTCTGTCTGTGTTTACCAGCGTATCAGCTCCGTCTAGCTCGGTGAAGTACTGTTATACAGTAATACTCTGTCTGTGTTTACCAGTGCATCAGCTCTGTCTAGCTCAGTGAAGTACTGTTATACAGTAATACTCAGTCTGTCTGTGTTTACCAGCGCATCAGCTCTGTCTAGCTCAGTGAAGTACTGTTATACAATAATACTCTGTCTGTGTTTACCAGCGCATCAGCTCTGTCTATCTCAGTGAAGTACTGTTATACAGTAATACTCTGTCTGTGTTTACCAGCGCATCAGCTCTGTCTATCTCAGTGAAGGACTGTTATACAGTAATACTCAGTCTGTCTGTTTACCAGCGCATCAGCTCTGTCTAGCTCAGTGAAGCACTGTTATACAGTAATACTCTGTCTGTGTTTACCAGTGCATCAGCTCTGTCTAGCTCAGTGAAGTACTGTTATACAGTAATACTCAGTCTGTCTGTGTTTACCTGTGCATCAGCTCTGTCTAGCTCAGTGAAGTACTGTTATACAGTAATACTCAGAGCTGATGCGCTGGTAAACACAGACAGACTGAGTATTACTGTATAACAGTGCTTCACTGAGCTAGACAGAGCTGATGCGCTGGTAAACACAGACAGACTGTCTAGCTCAGTGAAGCACTGTTATACAGTAATACTCTGTCTGTGTTTACCAGTGCATCAGCTCTGTCTAGCTCAATGGAGTACTGTTATACAGTAATACTCTGTGATTACCAGCGCATCAGCTCTGTCTAGCTCGGTGAAGTACTGTTATACACTAATACTCTTTGTCTGTGTTTACCAGCGTATCAGCTCTGTCTAGCTCAGTGAAGTACTGTTATACAGTAATACTCTGTGTCTGTTTACCAGCTCATCAACTCTGTCTAGCTCAGTGAAGTACTGTTATACAGTAATACTCTGTGTCTGTTTACCAGCTCATCAGCTCTGTCTAGCTCAGTGAAGTACTGTTATACACTAATACTCAGTCTGTCTGTGTTTACCAGCGCATCAGCTCTGTCTAGCTCAATGGAGTACTGTTATACAGTAATACTCTGTGATTACCAGCGCATCAGCTCTGTCTAGCTCGGTGAAGTACTGTTATATAGTAATACTCAGTCTGTCTGTGTTTACCAGCGCATCAGCTCTGTCTATATCAGTGAAGTACTGTTATACAGTAATACTCTGTCTGTGTTTACCAGCTCATCAGCTCTGTCTAGCTCAGTGAAGTACTGTTATACAGTAATACTCAGTCTGTCTGTGTTTACCAGCGCATCAGCTCTGTCTAGCTCGGTGAAGTACTGTTATACAGTAATACTCTGTCTGTGTTTACCAGTGCATCAGCTCTGTCTAGCTCAGTGAAGTACTGTTATACAGTAATACTCAGTCTGTCTGTGTTTACCAGCGCATCAGCTCTGTCTAGCTCAGTGAAGTACTGTTATACAGTAATACTCTGTCTGTTTACCAGCGCATCAGCTCTGTCTATCTCAGTGAAGTACTGTTATACAGTAATACTCTGTCTGTGTTTACCAGCGCATCAGCTCTGTCTATCTCAGTGAAGGACTGTTATACAGTAATACTCAGTCTGTCTGTTTACCAGCGCATCAGCTCTGTCTAGCTCAGTGAAGCACTGTTATACAGTAATACTCTGTCTGTGTTTACCAGTGCATCAGCTCTGTCTAGCTCAGTGAAGTACTGTTATACAGTAATACTCAGTCTGTCTGTGTTTACCAGTGCATCAGCTCTGTCTAGCTCAGTGAAGTACTGTTATACACTAATACTCAGTTTGTCTGTGTTTACCAGCGCATCAGCTCTGTCTATCTCAGTGAAGGACTGTTATACAGTAATACTCAGTCTGTCTGTTTACCAGCGCATCACCTCTGTCTAGCTCAGTGAAGCACTGTTATACAGTAATACTCTGTCTGTGTTTACCAGTGCATCAGCTCTGTCTAGCTCAGTGAAGTACTGTTATACAGTAATACTCAGTCTGTCTGTGTTTACCAGTGCATCAGCTCTGTCTATCTCAGTGAAGGACTGTTATACAGTAATACTCAGTCTGTGTTTACCAGCGCATCAGCTCTGTCTAGCTCAGTGAAGCACTGTTATACAGTAATACTCTGTCTGTGTTTACCAGCGCATCAGCTCTGTCTAGCTCTGTGAAGTACTGTTATACAGTAATACTCTGTCTGTGTTTACCAGTGCATCACCTCTGTCTAGCTCAGTGAAGTACTGTTATACAGTAATACTCAGTCTGTGTTTACCAGCGCATCAGCTCTGTCTAGCTCTGTGAAGTACTGTTATACAGTAATACTCTGTCTGTGTTTACCAGCGCATCAGCTCTGTCTATCTCAGTGAAGGACTGTTACAGTAATACTCAGTCTGTCTGTGTTTACCAGCGCATCAGCTCTGTCTAGTTCAGTGAAGTACTGTTGCTCCGGTGATGATCGTGATCTGTTCAGCGGTGTTTTCTCCGCCGCATGTCGCGCGCTCCCCCGGTGAAGCGCTCGCGCTGGAGCCCACACATACTGCAGCAGCAGCGGCCGCCGCACGAGCCGAGAAAACCGCCTGCATGTTAACCAACTTAAGGAAGCCATTGCTTGTGGTGGGAAATGAACCCAAAACACGACCTTTACCCGACCTCTGACCTTTGACACTGCAGGTGAGCGTGCATAAAGACGCTGCCGCGCGCTCGCAGGACTGTGCGTGAAATTCAGTGGCGCCATCTATCTTTACCTCCTCATGTGATGTGTATATAATATAGATACGTACATCACATGAGGAAGTAAAAATAATGATTGTCATATACATGTAACTTATATTTTATTTGGTCATTCTATGGAAACGTCCATTTGTCTGTCCTTTACAGAAATATTACACTTGAAAAACACTTTAGGGTTACAATTTCTTTATGTTTTAAAATGAAACAACATGTTATTTGAACAATTAAACCTTCTTGAGCCATCAGTGTGGCAATATGTGTTTTTAATTAATTATAAAGAATTCCAAGCACCACAAAATACATACAGCTGGAAAGTGCTTTATTTTGAGGTCAAATACAGGTTTTTCTACCATTTAAAATACGATAATGTATTCATAACTATCAAATATATTATATAAATGGCATAATAAAACAAACTTCTGACTAAATATTATAAAATATATAATGGAAACAGTGGTCCCCTGGAGTTGTGTCACTGGTGTTTAACAAAAGTATGTTATTTTGAAACAAAAATCACACTAATGACATCCTTCCTATTTCCTGAAGATCTATGAAAAAAGGCCCATGTTATGTCCACTGTTTCTTTTCAGTTATGAGAAATTTTCTCATTTATCTCATGATTTCATATGAAGCTTTCAGTTGAAGTCACTGGTATGACCTATTTATTGTTAGGGAATTGTAAAAAAAAAAAATATATATATATATATATATATATATAATACAAATGGATTAAACTACTTAATTTATTGAGTATACCATGATTGACAACATGTGGTTTGATACGTTGCAGGAGACATTTTGTAAAATGTATTTTTCATGAAAATTGTCACTTGTGTTACCTTGGACTGTCACATTAAATAAATAAAACATAATCTCCTTATTTCGTGCATTTTCATTATTTTTCTGTAACTCTGACTCCATGTGCTGAAATAAAAAATCGAGAAATAATATTTCATAAAAACTTTTAATACTGCTAAAGAAGGTAACATCAGTGACAAAAAATCTTGAAATAATTGCACAAAAAAGCTAAAGAAAAAAACAATTAAGCTGTCATTTATGTATTCATAAAGTCAAAAGGTAATCTAAAAAGGTAATCTCTGGTCTAAGTTTAAATGTTAGAAAAATAAATAAATTTTAAGACATCTTGCCATACCAAAAGTGGACGTTTCTTTCGAAAGACCTTATATATTTTAATTTATAGACTATATTAACAAAAACAAGTTACATGTATATGACAAACATTGTTCATGTATAATATAAACAATTATACACAAGAGGCGGCTGTAAACAAATACAAAGTTAGTAAAACGTTTACAAACTTTCACCATTTTAATAGAAAATCGTATAGTAGGCTATCAGTGTAATTCACCATTTCCTTTTTTTCCTTCAAATTTGTGAATATGAAATTTTGCATGTAAAAAAAAAAAAGATTTATTATGTAAACGTGAGTCTGCTTTTCTTTGCTGTTCTCTAAGATACCAAATAATACACATTTCCATAACACAACAATAAAAAGTTTTGTACAATAAAATAACAGACATTCTACCAAAATTGTTTTACAAAAGGGCAAAGCCAAAACAAATGTACCACAGTTTCAGGGCAACTGACATAAAAGGAGCAACTAAAATTAAAATCAGATTTAAATATGTTAGCCTATATAATGAGCTCTAAATATCACTGATGCATGTAGTTATTTTTATTTATTTATTTACATGTCTTTGTCAGACACTGTATTTTAAAATGCATATTTTTTTTTAAAAGTTTAAGGGTTTTAAAGTAAAATCCTAGAAAGATGCAGTCGACATAGTGTCCATAAGGTGGAGCCAAAACACAACAAATAATTATAGTGTACAACATTTTATTTGCACACAAACTCATTTCCGCCACAAACTTTGGTAAATCATAATTTTGACATAAAGACTTACGACTTATAAAGATACCAGATCATAAAAAATATGAAACAAGTCGAAAAGTTAGCCTATGACAGTCAAAACCTTTTGTATTTTTTTTGTCATAATTTTGACTTAATAAGTAATAATTTTGACAAGTATGTAATGATTTTGACTTTTTTTCACAATAATGACATAGTATCTCATAATTTAAGACTTTTATGCCATATTTATGATTTAACGTAGCATGATTTTTTTTTTAATGTGGTGAAAATGTGCTTGCATATTATTTTTGATAACCATAAATCACCATTAATTACAGCACAATTCCAAAGTAACTTGCATAGATTTATATAAAACAAAACAAAATAAAATATAAATATAAAATAAAATGAACTAAATGGTATTTAGTTATAAACTGAATTATTTATTTTTATTATTATTACTCTTTTTTTTCTTTTTTTTGGGTGAAATTTTTTTATAAATAGCTGACTTGCAGAATGTTTTGTTAATTTAATATTTTCTGTTAATATGATTCATATTTGGAGGCATACAGTAAATCACTTAAAATATAACAAAATATCAAGCCAATGACATTTATTTATGTTAAAGACAACACAAGCGAACTTTTAAAGCAAAATATAAAATGGTTTTATGTTATTAACTGGAAACTCTAAAACTCGACTGCAAAATCCAGACTGTATCTGTATTCCTGAACACAGTAGCTGGTCTTACATGGTTATTAGCTTGTTAACTGATCCATAAACCTGCTTGTCCACCTTAAGACTGCATGCCTAGCTGTTATCAACATATTTTTAGTTGTTGCAAACCACTTTTTAAATGTCAAAATACTTTCTAAGGCCCCTGTACTGTACATACTGTACTGTAATGAGAGCAAGGGTAACATAAGAAAGTCATTCAGAGTATGTACTGGTGTTGTTTATAGCGTATGTATGTGTGTGTGTTTGAGTGGCCTCTTCCGGCCTGCCTCTCTCTCACTGCAGAGGTCTTTTGTCTTGAATGTGATCCTCTGGGATTGTGGGTCACCACGCCTGAACAACCTGATGGTCATATAGCGTGAGGAGCAAAGAGAGGAAGGAGGGTGTCGCAGGAAAGACGGGACGCTGTGTGTATTTGTATGTACGTGTGTGAAGAATGCGTTTGGGAAAGGACTGCCTTTGATATAAAGAGTAGCTAAACTCAGACTATCACGCTATGATGCTGTTCCTCATGCAGACTGCAGACGTTTTCTTATTACGCCTGCCAATTTAATATTCATTAAGAGTGCAAGTGCACAAGGACCAGCATTTAAACAATGATCATCTATCACAGTCTACCACAAACTCAACTGGATCATGAATCATAGATTCATCTTCATTATATGGAAATAAACAATAATATATTGACTTCCAAAGACATGTATACTTTGAATTTTCTTAATTTCAGGGCTTTTCACACCATTTGTTTAGTTACATTTTTTAAAGTTAAGCTTTTTCACTTTTATTGAACAGGACAGTAGGAGAAGAGAGAAAAACAACTCTAAAAATATTATTTGTTTTGAATGAAAAGTTTGTGTTTACATAATGTATGTGTGTGTACTGTGTATATTTATTATGTATATATAAATACACACACACACATGTATATATTTTAAATAAAATATTTAAGAAAATATTTTATATAAATTATATATTAAATTATAAATTATATTTTAATTAAAATAAATATTTTATATATAAATATAACATTTTACTTAAGTATATACATGCATTATTGTGGTTGTTATTATTATATTTTATTATTAAATTGTAAGTTGTACTAACGTTTTACAATTTATATAAATTATTTTCTTTAAATAAATATTTAATATATAAATAGAACATATTTTTCTTAAATATATATATCCATTATTTTTTTATTGTTGTTATTACTACTGCTATTAAATTTTAAGTTGTACTAATGTTTTATAATTATTAATATTATTATTTATTATTTTCTACAGTACTTATTTTTACTGTGTGTATATATATATACACACACACACACACACACACACACACACACACACACACACACACACACATATATATATATACTTACATACATACAGATAAAACACACTAACAAATAACACATTTATTTTAATGTGTATACATTTCATTGTATTCCACTCATTTAGGTATAATAACCAATGACAACAGATGATGTTTTGAGACAAATTAATTAATATGCAAATAGCAAGTGAACAAAACCCCAAAAGTATTATTATTTTGAATGTAAATCAACTGAATGTAAAATAATTGTGGATGCAAATGTCATAGTGTCCCTGTGTTTGTGTTGTATTTATCTCCCCAGACATGTTAACCCAGCTCAACCTGGTTTGGTTTGAGGTCAGTCTGAGAGCACTAAACAAACCACTACAGTAATCTGAGACAGATCCAAGAGCAAAGGTCGCATTCACAAACAGTGGAGTTGATGAATGAGCAGGAGCTTGTACTCAATCAGAGCACCGTCCGGATAAGGAAAACACTTCCTGTTTGTCGACACATTCCAGGACTAATATCTCTCCAACAGCTGAGGAACGCAAGACAACACTGATCTAGAATCAGCTTCCTCTTTGAAAATACCACTGCTTATCAACAGCAATCGCTTCTCAACATCATCAGGCCAGTATGCTAGAGTGAAGATCAAGTACTAGTAGGTCACATGTTTGTCCTGATATATTGATTTATTTTTCTTATATTTACATACAGACACAAATAAATTGTCATTCTCAGTAATCAGTCCCAGTTCCAATGACTTGCTACTGATTATAATCAACAGAATACTTACAAGTTTGTTTTTTCTTTTTCAGTGTGCAATGCAAACAAACTTTTTTATAAAATCAAAATATCGCTTTTATATTATTAGAATTAAAAAATAAATAAATTAAGGACTATTAGGCCTAAATAGATTATTAGACTCATTTGAACTTTTTGCTTCTTTAGCTCAAAATTCAACACACACACACACACACACACACTCACACACACACACACACACACACACACACACACACACACACACACGTTGGTTTTACTATACTTGTGAGGACTTTCATAGACTTCTATTGTTTTCATACTGACCTAACAATATTTTCTATTGCCCTACACCAACCCTACCCCTAAACCTACCCCTTACAGAAACCTTTTTGCATTTTTACATTTTGAGATAAACTTCATTCAGAATTTTTAATAATTTATTTCCCTTGTGAGGACCGGCCAAATGTCCTCACAAGTCAAAAATGTCAAGTTTTACTATCCTTGTGGGGACATCTGGTCCTCACAAGTATAGCGAAACACGCCCACACACACACACACACACACACACACACACACACACACACACACACACACACACACACACGTATAGATTTATGAACAATATTTTAGAGAAATAGGCCCTTTGTGTACATAGAAAACGTCTTAGATTTTTTGAGTTCAGCTCATGAAAAATGGGGGCAAAAACAAAAGTGTTTTGTTCAGTGTATGTATGTATGTATACACAACCCAAATTCCAGAAATGTTGGGACTAAAAGACTTTCAAATCACAGCTTCTGCACCTGAAGCACAACACAAGGATGTAAGATCTTTGATCGACCCTTGCGAGGCCTGTTCCGAGTGAAACCATGAGGTTCTTTGCCATGAGGTGCCATGTTGGACATCCAGTGGTCAGTATGAGAGAATTATACTCAAAGCACCAAATTTTAACTGCTCTAAAACAAGATACACAAATTGGTTTAGTCCTGTCAAGCAGACAAAAACATAAACATGATGAATAGGACATGTGGCTTTGCATGGTTAAACGACAAATAGCTGTTTTCACATAGGGTGTACTCACTTTTGTTGCCAGCTTTTTTTGACAATAATGGCTGCATGTTGAGTTATTTTCAGAGGATAGTAAATCTGTACTGCTATACAAGTTGCACATTGACTACTCTAAAATATGTCCAAGTTTCATTTCTATAGAATTGTCCCTTGAGAAGATATACTAAAATGATTGCCGAAACTTTTGAGAGATACTGTACATATATATATATATATATATATATATATATATATATATATATATATATATATATATATATGTGTACACATACATGGAAGGACGTAGTTTTGGTTTGAACATTGGGGGGGGGGTTGAAGTGTGAAGTGTTTTAATAGAGTCCCAGGTCGTGCTCACTCATAAGGTTTACTTATTTATTTGCTTATATATTTACTTTTGTGCTATCTATGCAAAGTTGGTGCAATAAAGTAACATCATATTTAACAATTACTTGTTTACATAGGTTGGGGTTGTACTTGCTAGTTTTGGTTATTAGCTACTCCACCCACAAACTACGGCCCTGTATATATGTTTTTTTTAATTTATATGTAGCTCCATTTATTATCCAAGGCAACATTTCTAATTTTCTAAGTTTTCATATTTCATTTTTTGCTTTATTTTAATTAATATAAATTATTTTTATAACAAAGATTATCATAATAATAATATTACTACATTTTCAAAAATAAAATTAAAAATTTGAAACATAAAACTACAATTTTATTACTAAATTATTACTATTAAACTATTTAAAAAGAAACAGAGTTACTATTAATCAGAATAATGACCCACATATAGTTATATCAAAGCTGAAAAGAAAAACACCACAGTGGTCAGCTGTACAAAATCTGACACATTTTAATTAAATACTGCAAAACTCAGAAAAGTTAAGCAAACATGTTTTTGTTCTCAGTTGATTTACGTTTCATACTGTTACATGGGACAAAGCATTTCTTTCGGTAGCTTCTCATTCAAACATCACACATTCTATGATAAAGTGCTTTACTGTTTTACTTCTCTGGCCGTCTATGGCACTCAAGCACAGAACAGCTCAATTCTACACTCCCTCAGTCATACTTCTCTTCTCATATCTCTTGTTCTGTGCCGTTTCGTGTTTCCATGAAATCTCAGGTTCTCAGATTGTGACTATGTTCAGAATAGCACACTTCTCTCCGACTGTTTTCTGCAGCATGTATACTGTGCAAAAGTTTGCCAAAATGTGCAGTATACGACCATTGTGCTTGACCTTCTGTTTCCAGAGAATACCAGGTGCATTTTAATATATTTACAAATGTTAAAAAATATTTTTATTCATATTTCATATACATTCAACTTAAGACATTTTTACACAAACCTGAATTTAAAAAAATCCTAATTTTTGATGTTGTTGGCATGATGAGTTCATTTCACAATTTAGCTTTGCAAACTGTCGCATACTGGTGTTAAATAAGCAGTGCAGAGTATTCCATTCTGAACATAGCCTCTTATAAGCATCTGATGAACTTGCAATGCCCTCTGGGAGATGTAGGCACTAGGGTAGTGCATGTGTGGACACCTGATAGAATGAGGCTGTTGTGTGTTCCAGGTCACCTGTAAATTGACAGAATTTGAGGAGAGCCCCATACTGATCTCTTCTGCTGTACAGCGCCTCTCTGAGGCAGGAAGGGGATTGTCAGCTCTCAGGTAGGTGCATCTCTGTAGAAAGACCCTTTAAAGCCAAGATAGCATTCAGCAGTATTTAAAAAGGTCACAAAAACCCTGTTTTGACATTTTGTTACAGAACATACATTCTGCAGATTGCAAATTCTAAATTATAACCTGAGGGGTGAAATCACTTTAGCACACAGCTAGCAGATTTCACCGCTGCATGCAGAATCCGAGAATTTATTCAGGTTCTACATGAGCTGGTTGGACATTGTGCCATGCACATTCAAAGTAAATCCTTGTTATTATTTTCTGGGCAAACATAGCTTCTTTCTATGCAAATGAGGCTGCAGAACATGCCAGATTGACTGTAGCATGTGGTCGGCGCACTTATTGTAGCCATTTATTGCCATCTATGGAAAGCAGGTAAACTGGATTTTATTTAAAAGGGATTTGAAAGGCAGTATTTCATCAAATGATGATTGAGATCATTAAAATCGGGTTTATATCCAGAGATTAAGCATTTTCACCTGATTCAGATGAATGGATTGCCGTGGTGAAGCGATGCTGCAAAATGTTTAGGCTTAAATGTGAGATTTATGTATTTTAAGTGCATTAAAATTTCCATTCATTTAGGTTACAGAGTTTTAACAAACTAATAAATGTAACGTGATGCATATTTGTCAGACATACATAAACATGAAGAGAAACAAAAATCATTGCATGGTTTATTATTTGCATCTATTTGATTTTATTTAAATAAGTATATTATTAAAATGCATTTATTCAAATTGCTTAGAATCAGCATAAACCGGTTTATTGCAAAACCTACTAATTTATTCAGTCAAAATGTATGGTTAATAAGGTTAAAATATGGCTAGTTTTGGAACAAGCAATGATGCAGTTAGTTCAAATGTATGAGACTGAAAGAAATTGGATTTATTAATGATAAATATATAAACCTGGTTATGTCTTTAAAACAGTCAGCTTATTAGTGCTATTACAAATTATGATTCTTTTATGTCTTTTATGACTGACAAATGTGCATCCCAAATTAATTTAAAATCGTAATCAAATAAATGGAAATTTTATATGCAATTCAAATATATAAATCTCTCATTTAGACCTTCAGTTACAGTTAGGGATGTACAATATTTCGGTTCCAAATTAGGTATCTGCCGATATTGATTTTTTAAAAATTTGTATTAATCAATACTAGATATTTATTTGTGCAGCTCATTTTCTGCATTTTAAAACACTTAAACTTCTGTAAAAAATACTAATAATTTGATATCACTGTTAAAATGTAATCATTTTTCATACTGCGCATTATGAATGCTGTGACACCTAAAATTCACTTGTAGCATTTAAAATGACTAAATTTAGCGTTTTATTATTAATGCATCATTACAATTATTATAGCAATATAGAATTTATTATTTATATCAATTTATCGGTTATCGGTTATAACAAACGATTATAATTAGACAATAATTATCGTTTTTCATTATCGGCCAGAATTTTATTTTTGTTGCATCCCAGTGTACAGTCCCAGCAAAGTATTACAAATTGAGGTCGCGGCCATTCACACGGGAAACAGTCTAGATGCGTCTTAAAACGCAGCTCTCGTGGAACGAATCTCTGAAAACACACCGAGATATGAAGCAATGGCGAGGACAACACTTAAAAAAAAACAACAAAACAAAAAAAAAAAAAACGTGAAGACGGACCGCAAAAATACATCCTAAATGAACGGCCCTAAGGTCTGCTGCAAACTAGGAAACTATTGCAAGCAAAATAGCTTATTGCAAAAACTTTTGGTGGTGCTACTGAACTTGCATGAACAAAGCATTGCGTGAAAACTGACGCCATCAGAGGGCGCTGTTCATCCTGAATGAATTCACCCTGAATGTTTCCAAGGGCTCAGGCTCAATCGTAAGGGATTGTGTCCACCGAAGCATTCATCTATAATGGGATTGTTGGTTATTTTATGTCAGTTTTCATGATTTAGTTGAGCGTTGGCGTAAGTCAGATCTCAGTGTTAAACTGGTTACACATTCGTGGGGCTAAACAGGATATGACAAAGGCCACTGGAAAATCTCATCTACCCACTTACACACAGAGGTGTAGTGTTGTGAAAAGCGAGGGTTGAGTTTAGAGATTGTAATTCTTATTAAATACAGTAATTACTCAAAATACTAAAGTAACTCAAGTCCGTTTGTGATGTTTCCACTGTTGACTTTCCACGGGATGAGGAAAATCGGCCAATCCTGCCAGCCTTTCAGAGCCGTGACCATCAAGTTTGAGACATATCTGTTTATGGTGTTCATTTAATGACAGTCCCGCATCCAGCCAATCAAATCAAACTTCTTGTTGGATGTTTGAGGCCACAGAAAGAGCCGTGATTGTTAGGCTTCTTGCATCTCCTCTTGAAAACAGCCAATCGCGCGGCGGCGCAGGCTGCCACACACATAAACAGGACACACTTTAATGTTCACATGAATGACTGAGATTCAGGTCTTGCTGCTTTGTGTGACGGGCACTTTAACTCCTTTCTGTCCTGTAGCTGTTAAAAGACAGAGAAAGAGAAGATATTTAAATGGTGAACAGCAAGCAAATTAAAGTCTTTCAGTATTTTGCAGACAACTAAAACAAGACTTTGATAGGCTGAGAACCAGCTTTCAAAATTTACTCAGTTTAAAGGAATATTAACTCTAAAATAGGCAGAAGCAGAAATGTTTGAATAAATCCATCAGGAAAATAAATTTAAATGACAGCCAACTTTATGTTTATGGTTTTCAAAAACAAATTTGCTTTAAAAAAAAAAAACTTAAGTTACATTAAAGTTATTATAAATCTAAAATGTTACCATTACCATTAAATTTTACAGCATTACTGATGATGTTTATTTTTTTTTTTCCATTTTAATTTTTAAAGCTTTAATTGTGGCTCATCCAGTCAGACTGATGTATGTTGTATCTTTTGTTTTTAACTTGTTTTTAGCTTTGCACAGACCTGTCATTCATTTGTCACAAGCTACACATAATAAAAAAAGAAAATCATTTCATTATGTATCGTTTTTTGTATTAGATTATTAAAAACTATGGTTATTATGGTTATCTAGCATATGAAGAGAAATGCAGCTGAATATACCTTAACTCAAAACTGCATACTTATATAAATGATATTTTTGTACACACTACCATTCAAAAGTTTGTAGTCGGTAAGATTTTTTAATGTTTTTGAAGGAAGCCCCTTGTGTTCATCAAGTCTGCATGTATTATTTAATTAATATGGTCACAAATTAAAATAACTTTGTTAAAAAAATATTTTAAAATGTAATTTATTCCTGAGCTGAATGTTCAGCCACTACAAACTTTTATTTATTTATCAATGTTAAACTTGTGTTACTTAATATTTGTATGCAAACTGTAATACATACTTTTTTTTCTGGTTTCTTTGACTAACAAATTTCAAAAGAACAGCATTCTTTTAAAAAAGAAATCTCTTGGAGCATTATAAATGTATTTACTGTTACTTTTTTTTTTTTTAAGAATTCTCTTCTGCTCACCAAGCCTGCATTTATTTGATCCAAAAATAATATAATATTTACATTTTAAAATAATAGATATAAAGTTACAGTGATATAAGATTTTGGTTGACTATTTTGGTTTGGCTGTTTAGTCCGAACTGAGTTTGATTCAACCCCTCACAGGTCTGTTTTCATATTGTACTAGCTTGCTGTGGTCCGCAATACACTTCCATCATCAACATGAGTACAACAATGTCTATCTGTGTTATCACCAACCAAACACACTGAACTCTTAAGTCAAACATGTAGTGAGAAAACAGCCTAAGCCTCAAGTTTCGTTTAAGAGGTACGAAACTCACCCAGTCTGTACTTCTCCTTAGCTTCAGCACGCTCTTTTGCATCAAAGTACCAAACAGTGATGGCGTAGCTGTGGGAAGAGAAAGATTCATTCAATCAGATAGTCTGATGACCGTGAATTGATCTGATTAACTCAAGGCAGAGGTTTAGGAACTGTGATATGGAGTCTGAGTCATGTGGATCATTGTTAGTATAAAGCACAGAAAGGGTTAACGCTAGTAAAGTGACTCGTTTGTTTATTCCTGGCTCTCTCCTACCGGCACGAGCGCACAAACTGAAGCGGCGGCCACTTGCAAGCAGGAAGCACGTACTTCCTGTGCCCCACCTCGCCCCCCAGCTGCGATGGGGGCTGATACACCATGACCCTCATCCTAAATGTAGAATGCAATGTAAAACGTAAACGACAAGAGCTTCTTTTGATTGTTTACTAGGAAGGGATGAGCCAAAAATACAGCGTTTAATTTGTTTCATCAAACTCATTTCAACACAGAGCGTCTTCCTGAGGAAGAGCAGCTGCAGGTGCGGCGGTTAAAGAGCAGGATCAAATCAATCCGTAGTGTTTGTAGCGGTGTGAGAACAATGGCGGTGGACGAGGTCAGATGAGTGCACGTGTGTTTGTGTGTGTGTGTGTGTGTTTGGATAGATCACAGTCCATGAGATGAGAGGTTACGAGAACTGTAGGACTGCGGTATTTACCACATGACATTTTACAGCCTGAAATGACCTTTCCCTTTCATAAAAAGGTCAAATTATCTGATATTTTAAGAGACTTATTGGCCTGGACACACAGTCATGGGTCCTCTCTATGATATAATTTTTCTGTTTTTTCTACAAGTTTATGCTTTTGGTCACACCACATGACTGAGATCTGACAGAATGCTTAAAATAATAATAATAATAATAATAATAATAATAATAATAATAATAATAATAATCATAATAATAATAAAGGATTATTAATAAGAGTTTTTATTATTAGGAATTTCATTATTTTAATAAAGCTTTTTCCATTATGATATAAGGATAGTTGTACCACCCTGACATCATTACTCTGTTCTACAAAATAAATATTTAATTTTACATCATAAATTAAAAATATGATAAATCACAGAAGAGATGACCATTATTAATCATTTTAAGTATAAATATTAGATGGAAAACTTAAAACATAAATGACTGGCAACTAACGGAAAACATTACTAAAATCAAAACTGAAATAAAAATAAATTAAACTAAATAGAAATAATGAATATAGATGGATATAGATAGGCAGAAAGACAGTTGTACCACCCCGAAATGTTTTATTAATTATTTTTAAATTTAAAAAATATGGTAATCACAGAAGAGGTGTGTTCAAGTTATTGTACCAGTGTTGTTATCCTCAACTAAAACAAAAACCATTATTTGTCATTTTTAAATATAAATATTAGATGAAAAACTTAAAATGAAAATTGGCAACTAACTGAAAAAAAAAAAACTTACGTACTTACATAAAAAAAATAAGTGCAATGTACTTATTGTGGTCATATTGTATTTCAAAACACTTGCTGCTATTGAGGTGGGATATGGGTAAGGTTAGGGACAGGGTTGGTGGTATGGGTAGGTTTAAGGGTGGGTTTAGGTGTAAGGGATGGGTCAACAGTGTAATTCTAAATGTAATTACAGAAATGAATTACAGATGTAATTACAAATATATTTAAAAATACTTATAAGTACAATGTAAAAACATGTACACAATAAGTGCATTGTATCAAATGATTAATTTCAAATGTCAGTACATAGTAGTTAAGGCCACCTAATATAAAGTGGGACCAAAAAAAAATAGTACTAAAATTTCTAAAAATAAAACTGAAGTAAAAATAAATTAAACTAAATAGAAATATTAAAATGTAGATGGATATAAATAGACAGAAAGACAGTTGCACCACCCTGACATATTTTACTTAATTCCCTAAAAATATGAATTTTAATTCGTAAATTAAAATGATCATAATCAAAGAAGAGGTCTGTTCAAGTTATAAAATTATATTAAAAAAAAAAAAAAAAAAAAAAAAAAAAAATTATATATATATATATATATATAAATCTACTATGCTCAGTTTCTTTTCATTTATTTTTAACAGACAGTAGTGCAAATTTAAAAAAAAAAAATTCCATCTAGATGTGAAAACACTAAATATTAATACGTTATATATATAAAATCTGTTTTCTTTTCATTGTGAGTGTACACAAATAAAAGCAGACATTTATACAGTGATTATTAATAAGACAATAAGTGTTTAAAGTTGATTCTGCTTGTATAAGGAAACAGTTGAAGTGATCGCGCCGAAGCGCGCACACACACACACACACACACACACACACACACACACATCAATTCCAGCATTGCTAACTTGACAGCGCAGTTGGTACTTTATCAAATACAGTGAACCAAACATCAGCGCGCGCGCCTCTGTGTCACCGTTGGAACGCGACTGAAGTACAAAGCCTATGATTTAAATTATAAATAATAGTTTAGCATTCAGATACATTACATCGCAAATATGTAAATTTTATGGAATATTTGGATTTGTGCCGAATGAGAGAGGTAGGATACACCAGCACAAAGCCCCAATTCGCAAACAGTGCGCAAGCCTTTAAAGTATACTCCCTTGTCATTCTATGTGAGAGACGCGTTCAGAATCAGCACATGGTCACTGTATAGTGGGCTTTGTTTTCAAGTGCGCAGCTCATGGCATTCGCTGTTCTTCTGCTGGCGGTTATCAAACAGCGTTGCATTACTGTGGGCGCCCCCTTCTGGATTGGGGGTGAATTCGTTGTAAGGCCTCATGCACCGAACCGAGATGCCTGTACCGTGACGGTTCGGGACGAATACATGTACCGTGCCACCCCTAATATATATATATATATATATATATATATATATATATATATATATATATATATATATATATATACATACACACACATATATAAAAAGGCAACTAACTAAAAAAGTTTAAGTACTAAAAATATTAAAATTGAACACAAAAAAATAAAATAAACCTAATAAAAATACCCCCCAAAATACAAGCTCATTGCAAAATTACTAAAGTTAATAAGTTAAGTAAAAGTTCATTCATAATATTAATACATGCATTTAATATATTTAAATATAAAATGTATTAATAAATACAGTGCATTAATAATACTTAAATAACAATGCGTTGTACGTATGAATTGCATTTTAGAATTGCATTTGGCTCTTTGTGTGTGACTGTGTAACTGTGAACAGTATGTGTCCTCACCGAGTGGCAAAAGCTGGTTTCACCTCATGTGGGTTCCGGCGATCTGACCAGAAAATGAGCAGACGGTCAAACAGAGGCTCGATGTTGGCTACAACATTACGACCCTCGGGAAAGATCTGCAATAAACCTCCATGAACCTGGATAAACAGACCAAAACCAAATAGGAGACATCGATTAGAGAAGACTCCCCTCCTGACCAATCAGCTAACAGTAAGAGTAAACGCAGGGTCACAGCATACCTTCGCATCCCAGTTCTTGTTCAGATAGTAGATGCAGGTTATGCAGCGTCCATCGCCGTTAGGATTGTCCACATGTCTCACGTATCCTGTTCCGTTTCCAGGGTAACACGCAACCATGGCCTGGTCGTACAGAAGAGAGGGGGTTAAAGAAACGTAAGGTTTTAGATCATTAACAATTAAATAAAGACATTTTGTGGCATTGCTAAACATTACAGGAACACCTACTCACATTTAAAGTAATAAATGTATCAAAACAAGGGTTTAAAAGGGTTAGTTCACCCCAAAATGAAGTTCACTTCAGCCATTTTGGAAAGTACCCAAGAATGTAATCTACGTAATCAGAGTTGTTTACGTTCGTGGGGGAAGTGCGCGCAAGAACATAATCGGCGTAATCAGCATTGTTTACGCTTTGGGTAAAGCGTGCGTATGCGTTGTGATACTCTCCGAAATGGCGAAAGACAGTAACTCGGCGGAGCAGAATTGTTGAATAAAGTCGTTATTTTTGTTTTCTTTGTGCACAAAAAGTTCACTCGTAGCTTTGCAAAATTGAAGTTGAGCCACTGATATCACATGGACGGTTTTACCGATGTTTTTACTACGTCTCTGGACATGGGAACATTACAGTTGCGTTTCTGTCTATGGGAGGGTCAGAGAGCTCTCAGATTTAATCAAAAATATCTTAATTTGTGTTCCGAAGATGAACGAAGGTCTTATGGGTTTGGAACGACATGAGGGTGAGTAATTAATGACAGAATTTTCATTTTGGGGTGAACTAACCCTTTAGACTAAGCAAAAAGGTTTCAAGTATAGTAAATTTAAGTTTAGACCTGGTACCGAAGTCCAGGACTGTTTGACAACACTAGGTGCTTCATTATTTTAGTCTTCTGGCCCTGCAAGAGATTTACCACTCGCTTCGCTTTGGTGTCAGGATGATTAGGGCCCAATGATTTCCACGATGCAGAAAGTGCGAATGGAATTGTGGAATCCAGTCATAAAACTGAATTCACTGTATAACACGGAATGTCACGGAATTTGTCAAACTTTGGATAAATGAATCAAAAGTAGGTCATTATACTTAAATCAAAACGCGATATGGACTAGTATCTGTAAATATTAAGCACAAAAAGACTATTTAAACATAAATAATGCATGTTCTGTGTGTCTCTGTATAAATGAATGGCGCAGACGCGCGGTTTCGTTTACTACACACACACTGAAGCACACGTGATGCTCGCGGTGATTTCAGCATCTGTTGTCTCACTAAATGAGGACATAAATACATGAACATCTCCAGAACTGCTCTGAGAGTCACTTCATGAGCATTTTACCGTTTGATTGGAGTAAAAATACGGTCATATATATATATATATATAGAAATTTAAAGGTATTCTCGGCAACCCGTCAAAACAAAAGTTCGGTTTAACTTGAAGGCATTGAGCCAGAAATACATTACTATTGTTCAATAGAATGTACATACTACTACTACTAAATTTATTAAAACTTTATTTTACTTTTTTTTAAGTAATAATCACACAACATTTCTTCCGTGTTTTAATTTTAATGTTTGCAAAAAAATAAAAAATAAAGTTTGTTTAATTTTCAATAATACAAAGATAAATGAAATTGCTTTATGCCTTCAATTTGATAACCAGAAAAATGTAAATACACAACACAGAGGAAAATAAAAACATTTCATAAGCCTATTTCAAGTATAAATTTGAATAAATTAAGTTGTTTTTATGCATTCAAATAATTAGACATGCTAAAACACAGAATATGGTTACAATAAAACATATGGTGAGAAAAAATAAAATAGGGCCCTTAACATGTAATTTTTGTTAAACTTTTAATAAATTGATGTGAAATTGTAAGTTTCATCATTTTAATTAATTAGACATGTTTTTTTATTTATAAAATTAATTTTAACCATTCCAAAAGGAGTCCAGAAAAATTAAATTTAGGAAAAAATAAAACTGATTTCTTAGGGCTCTAAACGATGAAGCTTTTCTGTGGCACCTGCTCACGCTTCAGAATAGCAGGTGCTGCATGGTACAGTATGTCTGCGCAGAGCGACCACACAGGCCGTCCATCATCATATGACCACATGTCTGTTTATGACCACATGTCTGTGTCTCATCGAGATCCTGGCCTAATACTTTAACTCATCAGGGTGGTGAATGAAATAAGATACACAAGCTTCTTTCATAACGGACACGTGACAACTTGAAACAAACAGTTCTGTCAGGGTCAGTGATTAACACTGCTGTTGTTGTGTCAAGAGCTATTTTTATTTTTTATTTTTACTTTTTATATTTTTATTGAATTAAAAACAAGTTATTAGCAAAGAAAAGTAAAATGTAAATTTTTTCGGTTAAACTATCCCTTAAATTTTTGGGCAAAACTGAAAAAAAGCTAATTTTAAAGTAAAGTATTAATAACAATCATTTTTTAGAATTTTGGTGATTATACTTAGATCTTCTTAAATGGGCATGAATTTAATCTCCAATATATATATATATATATATTTTTTTTTAAATATAGCAAAAAAAAAATGGCAATAAATAAACTCTTTTACTGTCAAATGTTATTAAAAAAATATACATATTAAATATATATAAAATATTCGTTACAATAAAAGTGTCCAAAAATTATTGTAAAAATGAAAATTAAAAAATGATTACAAATTCTTAAGATGTGTACACCCATACAATTATTTTTCTTAATATATTAATGATTACACCAATTAACATTTTGTCATTAATTTAAAAGTTGTGTTCAAGACATTGTTCAAGACCTTTTTTGAGCAGCAAATCAGAATATTATAATGATTTCTGAAGGATCATGTAATGTTTTATTTATTTTTTTGAAAGAGATTAGTTTAGTTTGTTTGGTCATATGTTTTGCATGGTGCGGTAGTTAGTTTACATGCTCTGACGTGTTAAGCTGTGGTGCTCATACGGGCATCATCAGTTCAAATTTGGCTCGTACCATTTCCAGATCCCCACCCCCAATCACTTCCTATCTTCTTTTGACTGTTTGGGAAAAAAGGGCCAACAAACCACCAACAGCATATGGCTTGGCTTCTGTAGAGCTGAGTTTTGGCACAGTTTCAGCTCTGGCTGATATGAGGCATTCCTGGGCTGGATGATGGTGGAGATGTTAAAGGGGTCTGTTTCGGCAGGAATGTGAGTCATCAGGGTGCTCTGTTAGCTGCGGCTCTGTGATATGGTCAGCACTTTATCAAGCTCCTGAGAGAATCTCCCCTAACCCTTATCTCAGCCTTTATCACTGGAGCACAGCATAGTGGTAATGTGTGTCACATGGGTTAAACGGCAGTACATGGACAGACAGCAGCACGTTCAGTCCACCTCTCTTTCACAGCCAGCATGCACTCCGGCAAAAGGTCTGTTTGAAGATCAACAAAAGTGATTGTGCACTATTTTCTTAAAGGGATAGTTCCTCCAAAATGAATAGTCTGTCATTATTTACTCACTCTCATGCCATTCCAAACCTGTTTGGCTTTCTTTCTTCTGTGGAACACAAAAGAAGATATTTTGAAGAATGTTGGCAAACACAGTTTTGGTGACCAATGACATGGAGAAATAAACACTCTAAATTTATTCTTTTATGTTCCATGGCAAACAGTTGTGGAGTAAATTATGACAGGAATTTTCATTTTTGTGTAAATGATCTCTCTAATTTTTGGGCAAAATTGAAAAAGCTCATTTTAAACTATTAATTAAAATAATGTTATAGGTTCTAGTATTTTTGGTGATTATACTTAAATCTTAAATTTACAATTGAAAACAACACAGAAAATGTGCAAGAAATAAAAAAATATACTGTTGCTTTCTACATACTGATGCAAGGTTAGACTCAAATAAACAAACAAACAAACAAATAAAGATATTAATGAATGAATTACATACTAGTGCTGTCAAACGATTAATCGCGAAATCGCATCCAATATAAAAATTTTTATTTACATAATTTATCTGTGTGTACTGTGTGTATTTAAATACACACGCATACAATATATATTTTGAAAATATTTACGTGTATATATTTATATCCATATAATTTGTATTATAAATAAATATTTTTAATACAAACGTAATATATTTGTCTTAAATATACATGCATGGTTGTGTATTTATATATACACATAATAAATAAACACAGTACACACACATACTATGTGAACAAAAATGTTTATTTTGGATGCGATTAATCGTTTGACAGCACTATTACATACCCCAAATTGGTAACACTTTACAATAAGGCTAAATTTGTTAAAGTTCGTTAGTGAGAAATACCATGTGTTACTGAGATGCATTAAATAATGTTAAAACTTTTTGATTTTAATTATGTATTAGTAAATGTTGGAGAAAATGAAACAATATTAATTATTAATAATATTAAAATTAACCATTACTAAATGCTTTAGAAGTATTTTTCATGTTAACTGCTGTATTTAATTAATATTAACAAATGGTTAAAAAAAAAAAATCATTCTTATGGCATGCTGATAAGCAAATGTGTTGCTTACTCATCAGGATACACATTTCTGAATATGTTTCTAAATCTGATGACCACAGATAGCAGTCTAGAGCTGCTTTGACTGGATTTTTTCTTGGCTTCTCTCAGCAGAGTAGAGGACATGACCTCCACTGGCAGACTGAAGGGTTTCACAGGAAGCCAACTATGACACCCAAACTGAACAAATACTACGCGACTGAGCAGAAAAATGCTCAATTATCCAATTAGAAAGAACAAAAATGAAAGTGGGTTCCAAAGTGGAAACACACACACAGCTAAATGCCCCAAAACACTGCATCAATGTCCCACTGCATTGTGCACATATTTTTACAGCCAATATTCAAACACACTCACCTAAAACGTCTGTCTCTCAAGTATTTAGTTTTGAGAAATCTGATTCATTCTTGTCAAACGGTTCATGTAATTCAAAACCCACATTGCACATTGCCCACCCGAGGGTCAAGTTTAAAGACAAGATAATCCACGATAAATAGACTTTTAAATAAAAGGTGATGCTGTGTCATTAATGAGCCGTTTGATATTCTTTGGTTGTTTCATGGTTAACACGCAACAGTTCCTTAAAACAATATTGTTTTGATCATGCAAGATCCTTTCAAGCCTTGATAGTCAGGTAGATATTGAGCACAGCTTGTGCTGAGATAAAAGAGTGTAAACCTGATGATGAGAGCACAGAGGATAAGTAGGACATAAGGGTTAGATAAGGACACACACACACACACACACACGCTGCGACCTCAGGACTACAACAACAAACTCAGAGAACAAGAAAAGTGGAATTTAACTTTGAACTAATTTACATTTACATGCACATCGTTATCAGATTCAGGTCCATATTCTGATTAAGTTAATTAAAAAAAGAATGTGGCATGTTCCTGTGTAAACCATGTGATCAGCATATTTTTTAACATGAGACTTTAACATTTTCTGCTATTTTCTTTAATACTACAAAATAAATAATGCATCATTTATGTCTCTCACTTATGAAGCTTGCTTGTATTGTTCCACAGAAATTAAAAAGTGAAAAAAAAAAAATGGTTTTGTGAATGATTTAAAATTATCCTCCAAAATTATCCTGCTTAGTGTGCCTTTAATTAATAGCTCTTTGTATCTAATATTATCCAGAATGATTATTGTTTGCACATATGCAGAGTAATTTTTCAACCTTGTGAAAAAGTATGTTAAAAAACAAAACAAAACAAAAAAACACTGTGCTTGTAGATAATAATTTGCAACATTGTTGCATATATATATATATAACTACATGACATGCGAGTTTCAACATAATTTAAGTATTTAGGAATTTAAATGACAAATGCAGTACACTTTAACCATATTTCAAAGACAGTAGAAATAATTATGAAATTACACGCAGAAGTGTACGATAATTAAGTCCTACTTAAGGGAGTTAAAAATGAAAAGATGTTTACATGAACCAAAATTCTGATTAATACAGTCATTCGCCAGTTGTCATGTTCAGATTTCTTGAATTAGTCTGCTTATGGCCATTGGGTTATTGTGTTTATATGATGCTTACATAATCAAAATGGAAACCAATTATGATGCCATTTTTAGAAACCAGAACACTGGCTTCATCTGGAACCCATAATTTCCAAAATATTTCCATCTATGTCACTTGGTTGCGGTTTGAAATGTTGGAATACCGTCCAGTCAAAACTTTCTCCCATTCAGCTCCACTGTACCACTTCACTGCAGAGGAAAAGACCGAGCTGAAGTGCTGATAAAATGCTGATACATGATTTCCTCTCTACACCTTTCTACTATTGTATAACCTGCCAAAGACTAAGCATCTTAACAAAATTGAGAAATAATTCCATTGCTCAACATTTCATATTTAATTTTTGTATCTACAGTGTACGACAAGAGATTGGAAATAGTCTAACCATCTCACAAAGTCTCAGACATTGTTGCTGTGGAGCAACAACTCCACGTTGGCATTTTCAAGACCATTTTTTACCTCTATGACGTCTTTGGTCTTTTAATTTACCCTTCGCAAAGCCCTGCCCCCCTTACTGTTGCTCATCAAAATAAACACGAACGAACATCAGAAGGTATCATTTTTCCAAGTTCAAGTCCACCGACATTAATCTTCTTTCCTGTCTGGTATGATTGGTCAGATCGCCTGTCAATCAAACTCCCGGCAAAGGGTCTATTGAATCAAGTAATGGAAATAAATACTCCATTATTACCAACAAAATTAAACCAACAGCATCTCTAATGTGATTTTTTACATTTCCTTAAAGGGACAGGCCACCCAAAAATGAAAATTCTGTGATTATATACTCACTCTCATGTAATTTCAAAACATGACATTCTTTTGCAGAACAAAAAGAAGATATTTTGAGAAATATTTTAGAAGTGAATTGTCACCAAAATGTATCAACATTTTATTTTGTATTCCACAGAAGAAAGAAAGTCATGTAGGTTTGAAACAACATGAGTATAGGGACTAGAGCTGCACCATTAATCATTAAAAGATTGCGATCTCGATTCAAACACCCACGTGATCTAATTTCTAAATGACAATGATTCTCCCGTGTCTATTAAACCTTTGAAAAGAGTCCTACCGGAACATTCAAATCTGTGTTCGCACTGCCGCTAACAGAGAGAGCAGTTACTATCTTTAGGAAAGAAACAGCTTCACAATCAAATTTTCAACTACCCAGTATTATTTCAGTCATTCATACCGAATCAAACAAGTGAGAATTTTTTTTTCTTTGTCATTTATTGAGAAATATGATCCAGTGTTACATATCTGTGCGTTGCAAAAGTATGTGAATCTTTGCTTATCTGGTGTAACCCACTTTTGCTGCAGTAACTGAAGGTAAGGTTTCTTGTAAATGCTGATCAGTCCTGCACAATAACATGTAGGAGTTTTAGCCCATTCCTTAGTGCAAAACCACTTCAACTCTGTGATGTTGGTGGGTTTCCTCCTATGAGCTGCTTGCTTAGGTCCTTCCACAACATTTTAATTGGATTAAGATCTGGACTTTGACTCCATTCCAAAACATTAACTTTGTTCTTCTTTCACCATTCTTGGTAGAATGACTTGTGTGCTTGGGGTTGTTGTCTTGCTGCATAACCCGCATTCTCTTGAGACTCTGTGCTTAAACAGATGTCCTCACGTTTTCCTTTAGAATTTGCTGCTATAATTCAGAATTCTTTGCAGGCTGTCCTGGCCAAGATGCAGCAAAACAGGCCCAAGCCATGATACCACCACCACCACGTTTCACAGATGGGAGAAGATTCTTAAGCTGGAATGCAGTTTGTTCTTTTCTCTGAATATAATAGCTTCTCATTTAAACCAATAAATTCAAATTTGGTTTCATCCAGCCATTAAACCTTTCTCCAATAGTCCTCTGGCTTGTCCACATGATCTTTAGCAAACAATTTTCTTTTTGGAGAACAGTGGCTTTCTTCTTGCAACTCTGCCATGCACACCATGGTTGCTCAGTGTTCTCCTGATGGTGGGCTCATGAACATTAATGTGAGAAAGGCCTTTAGTTGCTTAGAAGTGACCCTGAGAACTTTTGCAACCTCGCAGACTATTACGCGTTCTGCTTTGGAGTGATCTTTGTTGGTCGACCACTTCTCGAGAAGATAACAGTGGTCTTGAATTTCCTTCATTTGTACACAATCTGTCTGACTGTGGATTTGTGGAGTCCAAACTCTTTAGAGATGGTTTTGTAACCTTTTCGAGCCTGATGAGCAACATCAACTTTTTTTCCCGAGATCCTCAGTAATCTCCTTTGTTCGTGACATTACTCACTTCCACAAACATGATCAGACTTTGATAGAAACCTGTTCTTTTAATAAAACAGGTCACGTACTGACTGAAAACACCTCTGCACAGATGGACTCTAATTTCACCTTTAAATTAACTACTGATCCAAGAGATTCACATACTTTTGCCACTCACAGATATTGGATAATTTTCCTGAATAAATAAATGACAAAGAAAATATTTTTGTCTCATTTGTTTGATTGGGTTCTCTTTGTCTATTTTCAGGACTTGTGCGAAAACCTGATGATGTTTTGGGTCATATTTTTGCAGAAATATAGAAAATTCTAAAGGGTTCACATATATATATATATATAAATATAAATGTTCATTAATTCATTCAAATTAAGTAAACACTTTTAAATAGACTGCAGCAATTAATATTATTTATTAACATTATTTTGTTTAAGACAAAACAAATTGTGATTCTCAGTTTATCCAGAATCGTGCAGCTTCATAGGGACCAACAATAGACTGTATAAAAAGATGGACAACGTGAGGTTGTATTTATTTTTTTAACGTGCGAAAATTTCAGACCCCATGTGCAATGGCCTTAACTATCAACTAAATGCTTATTAGCATGTCAATTATTAACATATTGGCTGTTTATCAGTACTTATACAGCACATATTCTGCGTGATGCATATTAATAAGCAGCAAGTTAGGAGTTTGAGACAAAAGTCGTATTTAATGGTTTGTTAATAGCAAGAATTGGACCTTAAAATAAAATTTCATTTTTGTGTAAACGATCCCTTTAATAAAGAGAACTGTTAGCTCACGCAATACTCACAACCACAATGCCACGGGGTTGTGAATGGTTTCGAAGGAACTCCGAGTAGTTTTCAGCATGTGGCTGCTAGGATGTTCTGGGCGGTTACTTACTCATCCTGACAGTTTATTTTGCAATAATGTCTGGCTGAATTTTAAATTTCTAGAACAGTTCACCACTTACGGTAACATTTTTACCTAAAGCTCCCATTAATTTCTGATTCTGACCTCATGCTATTAACTCTTAAGTGGATGAATGCGAATAAAGCAATGCTGTTTTGTTTGGCTGGTTCCTCTCTCTGGGAGTGGCGTATGAAGTCTGCCATGTGGCTGGTGCAGCTCAACGCTGGTACTCGCTGTTCCCTCCTATTTATCCCCCCCCGCCACATCTTCCCAAAATCGAATGGTTTCTATGCATACGAGAACGACACCAAGGTCTTTTTTCTGAAAGCATTGGATTAGAGAGAGAAAGGAAGCTGGGCACGGGCACCCACACTCATTCTCCTGCAGTATACAACGTGCTACGTGTCTTGTTTCCAGGGTAACGGCGAGAAATATTTTGGCCAGCTAAAAAGTAAGGGGTCTGATAAGGCTCGGGAGAGGAGACAGCGAACTAATGGGAGGGGTGATCAAGGACAATCAGCGCACTGGAGAGAAAACGAGGGAGTTACGTGGCCCCAGAGGAACAGAGACGTGAGACCAGAGCCATTCTGATGCAATAGGAAAAGCTGCAACCTTTTTGATGTGGCTTTAATCACTCTCTGGGACAATTTACATAGCCTTGCTTTAACCGGTTCAACATAATTCTATAATCAAGTAGTGCTATCAACACTCTAAAATTACCTAAATATTAGGGTTGCAACAACTAATTAATAATGAAAACTGTAGACTACTCAAATAAATAGCAACACACTGATAACCATCAGCTCTTGATAAACACCCGACAATGCAAGTAAACTGTGTTGACATGCATGTTTTAAAATCGCTTGGGTTTTATCTGGTTTTCATGTCAAAACCTAAACAAACATGTAGACAATGAATTAGCTGCTAGAACGAAGACTGTATTCAAGGTTTTGGGCCTAAAATTTATTTGTGCCATTTTTTAACTTTACAAGATTAAAAATCAGGCATTTATGTGACCTTAAAGGATAAGTTCACTTCCAGAATGAATGTTTCCTGATGATTTACTCACCCCCATGTCATCCAAGATGTTCATGTCTTTCTTTCTTCAGTTAAAACATTCCAAGATTTTTCTCCATATATTGGAATTCAATGGGATCGGTGGGTTGAAGGTCAAAATTTCAGTTTCAATGCAACTTCAAAGGGCTCTACATGATCCCAGCTGAGGAATAAGGGTCTTATATAGCGAAACAATTGGTCATTTTCTAGTCACGATTGGGTGAAAAACTTCAAAATCGTCCGACATTATTCTTTTACTTTTTTTTTGTAAAAGGTATTTGACTTTCTCTGCACGTTTGCTTTGTAAACACTGGGTTGGCAGTTCCACCTTCGTCATGTGTGCGTGATTAGGTAATGTGTGAGGTTGAACTAGTTGCAAGACAAACATTTGTGGTTATTTTTTTTTTTAGAAAATTACCATTTGTTTCACTAGATAAGACCCTTATTCCTCGGCTGGGATTGTGTAGAACCCTTTGAAACCGCATTGAAACTGAAATTTGGACCTTCAACCCAGTGGCATCGCGCAAACCCCCTCCCCTAACTGTAATATTAATTTAATAATAAAATTAATCTAATAATAATTATAGGCCTTATAATAAGAAGAATGCAAGAAGCCTAAATTGATTGGAAATGCCAAATGCTCTTAATATTGCCAATATTTGATGCTTTTGACAATACCTCTCGCTATCATTGATACATGATCATCGTCTTTAGATGCACTCCAGCACCAGGGAGGTTATCGTGGGGGGGCCCCCAACACACGGCCCTCCCCCGTTGTGTGTGTCCTGTGTGCGGCTGTCCACTACGCCAATGCTTCAACCCAATGGCTCCCATTGAAGTCCACTATACTGAGAAAAATCCTGAATGTTTTCCTCAAAAACCTTGATTTCTTTTCAACTAAATAAAGAAAGACATGAACATCTTGGATGACATGGCGGAGAGTAAATTATCAAGACATTTTCATTCTGGAATTGAACTAATCCTT
This sequence comes from Acrossocheilus fasciatus, assembly GCA_036784905.1. Lineage (NCBI taxonomy): Eukaryota > Metazoa > Chordata > Actinopteri > Cypriniformes > Cyprinidae > Acrossocheilus > Acrossocheilus fasciatus. The sequence continues at coordinate 8,602,906 of CM071952.1, forward strand.
TAAATTTTGAGGTTTATACCGACATATTTATAGGTCACACAATACTTGTACAAAATGTGCACTGTGCATTTTTATTTTATACATATTTTGTTTTATATCCTTGTTTGAAGGAAAGCATTGGACAATATGTGAGATAACATGCTGGAAATAAGTTGGTTTATTTACACTACCGTTCAGTGAGATTTTTGGAAGTTATTTATTTTATTCAGCAAAGACGTGAATATGATCAGCAGTGACAATAAATGCATTTATAATACTGCAAAATAGTTCTATTTCAAATAAATGCCGTTTTAAACTTTCTACTAAAATGTAAGAATTCTAAAAAATGTATCGCGGTTTCCACAAAATATAAGAAATGTTTCTTGAGCAGCAAAACAGCATATTAGAATGATGGGACTTATTTCAAAAACATTAAAAACTTTTGAATGGTAGTTTATCTCATTTAATTTGTCCGATTTGACATTTTTCCATTTGTTTTCTTATTAAACAGATGGACATATTAATCAGATGAAACTGTTGAAGCAGTACTAAACTGCAGACCTTTCTAAGATGTTTCTGTCATCGTCAATTCCACAAACCTTTGCATGAAAATGCACATTAAAACATTATTTGAAGGAGAACACTGGACACAGAACAACATGTTTTTGACTGAAAAAATACTGAAAAAGATTGGTTTATCTTCGACCAAAATAAACCAATCAATTATCAAAAGTTGCAAAACTACAAAATATCAAGCTGTTTTTGCAAGATGTCTTTGTCAATCACTTGCAAAACATGTGAACACCGCTGTACTAGTGTTCCCATTTCAAGGTTTGAGGTATGAGATTTTTCCTCCAGGCATAAACGTATGGCTGAACACACGTGTGAAGCTGCACATCAGCACTGGCTTCTTCTCAAACCTCTGATCATTTACACATGCAAACTGCAACTGATGTGACTGTAAGGTAAAAGCCGCAATGAAAGGACAACACTTGAGACTAATGCAGTGCTTCCCTCACTGCAGATTAAAAAGTATTCACTGCAGATTAAGGCCGATGCGAGGACAGCGACTGCAGCATGACTGATTTGACCTACTGAACAGAAGACTCATGAGGAAGGAGAAAAGAGCCTCTCCTCCCTCAAATCACTCTAATGAAAGAGCTGCAGTGAACACACTGACACCATGCTGAGATTCATAAAAAGGTCATCCAGATCAGGTTTCTGACAGCAACAGCAATGTGGACAGGCTGTGATTACAACAGGAATGCCCACATGGTCTGAGCTGCAGTCTGGCTTTGCATTCATAACACTATCGCAGCCGTAAAAATGACTGTGCATTTAGATACAGAGACTCTTATGCTCACTCTGCATTCGTTCAATCAGAAATTCAGTAAAACAAAAATATTGTAAAATATTATCATTTAAAATAACTGTTTTCTATTTTAATGTTTTAAAACATGTTTCCTGCAAAGTTTAATTTTCAGTATCATTAGCCCATTCGCCAGTGTCACATGATCCTATCATTTTAATATGCTAATTTGGTGCTCAGTTATTGTCAATTATTATTGGTGCTCAATTATTAATAATGGTAACAATAATACATTTTTCCCTGATTATTTTCAATTACATTTTTGCTGCTTAATATTTTTGTAGAAAGCTGCGTTTTTTCTTCTTCACGCTGAATCCGAAATTTTCGTATGCGTTTTTTTTTTTTTTCTCGTATCAGTCATCCTTTCCTATCAAAATGCTTGCTACAGATGCGAAAACGCAGAAAATCGAACCTCATCTGAATTTTTTTATGACGGACAAAAGTTTTGGAGGCAGTGTATAAACGTGATTGAAACGTGAGGTCGTATTTATTTTTTAACGTGTGAAAATTTCAGACCCAGTGTGCAATGACCCCTGCATTTAATCGAAATTGAAATTGTCACATTATAAATGTCTTTACTTATCAATTTAACGCATACTTAATAAAATAATGAATTTTTATTTATTGATTAAACCCCAAACTTTTGAATATCATGGTTTCTCCAAAAATATTAATCAGCTGTTTTCAACATAATAATTCTAATAAACAGTGTTTCCTGAGAAGCAAATCAGCATAGAGTAATGGATGTTGGAGTAATGAAGTAATGATGCTGGAAATTCAGCTTTGCATTACAGGAATAAATTACATTTTAAAATATATGCAAACAAGTTCTTTTAAATTGTAATAAAATTCCTTTTAAATTAATGCATAAAATTTGCATTAAATAAATGCAGGCTTGGTGAGCACAAGAGACTTTGCATTAACAAAAACATTTACCAATCAAATGACTCCACATTTATGAACGATAGTGTACATAAGACACTTTATTCATAATAAGCATACTTGGAAAAAGCTGCTCTAGAACTGAGAATATGCATGTGTTCCTCTACCTAATTTGTGTGTGGAAAATGCCACAGCATGAAGATCACACACCACTGGACACTGGATTGACCTGGCAAGCTCAAATAACCAGACCTGCGTCATAGGGGCAGTTTCACTCTGACACACTTCAGCGCGCTAAGAGGGCCGATGCGGCACTCTGAGCACATACGGGTCGGTGATGTTCAGTCACACTCACACACTAACTGAGCAATGCATTTTCTCAACAGCTTGTGACGTCAGAGTCTCATTTACTCTCATATTTCAACCTGACAAAAAATGAAATTCTCATTTTCAGATCCAGGATTTGTTTTTGCGATTTTCATCTGATAAGCTCTGATACGGTCTCACGCGCACAATGAGCATGCTGTATATACAAGCACGCACACACACCTTACACGCAAGCAATGCACTTTAGTGGCAGTAAGAATATGTTGTTTGTATATGGGTTGGAGATTGAGATTGACAGATGAGCCTTCAAAGCCAGAGAAACACTGATCTGGGATTAGATAAGACTGCATTTTTCAGGCTGGTAGTTGAGATCAGTGGAAACAGTGAGAAACACAGACAGTCAATATCGTCCGATACACCCAACCGCAACTTCCTGAATGCAGTTTTGCACAGTGTGTGTGTGTGCCAGTTTTGACTTTCAAGTAATGGCTTAACTAGCATCTACTGATACTGAATAAAGGGGAGACCGGGGAAAGTTGTCACACATAGATGTTACCTAAATCTCTGTAACTATAAAGGGCGAGGTGACATTCGTGAATTTTCTTCCAAAAAAATTGTCCACTGTCAAAAAATACACAAAGTACAGCTCACATAGATGTTATTTTCAGATCAAGCAGCTGTCTGTTGGTCAATGCAGCGAATCGGAGTGGAAAACTTGAGCTTGATACAAAATCAGCATGGTGAACTCCTTCACCCTTAAACAGATTTTCAGATACCATTGATTCCTATAGAAATGACTGGACTTTGACTGCTAAATTTGGTTATCAATAGTAAATTTGACTGCAACTTAAAGGTTTTAAGTGAAAAAATCCTAAATTTGCACCAGATGTTGAATGTGAAAACAATAAAACCATGCAATTCGAATAAGATTTGAGATGTAAAATGGATAGTTCACTCAAAAATGAAAATTCTATAATTTACTCACTGTAATGTGAAATTTTGAAGAATGTTTGTATCCACAATTGCCGGTAGCCACTGACTTCCATAGTATGGAAAAAATGCTATGGAAGTCAATGGCTACCAACATTCTTCAAATATCTCCTTTTGTGTTCAACAGAGGACAGGAATTCATACAGGTTTAGAACAAATTGAGGGTGAGCAAATTAAAAAAAAAAAAAAAAAAACATCTTTTTTGAATGAACTATCCCTTTAACAAGGATGTTTTCAGGTTTTTTTCAAAGGTGCATGTGAGGTCAAGGCAGGCATTTTAGATGTTAATTTTAAACTGCTGTTTGCTGACAACTTACCATATTTGTTTTGTCTTATTTTCATCTGCAATAATGGTAAACCTTTTAAATATCTTAATAGACTTTCTTTGTGCCTATACAGATATTTAGACTTTCACAGAATAAACCTGCTGCAGTAAAAGTGTGACAGCCATCCCCAGTGTTATACAGATCCAATGTACCAAAAACAATATTCCACCCGAAAATGAAAATTTCTTACTCACCCTCACATCATTTCAAACCTGCATGACTTTCTTTATACTGCTACAAGACCTTTTTCTGAATATTCTGAAGCATGTTTGTAACCAAACAATTTGGTTACATCCATAGCTTTTCAAAAATCTCTTATGTTCCACAGAAGAAAGAAAATCACAGTTTTGGAACGGCGTGAGTTTAAATTTTAAGCTCAGATATGCCACCTCACTCACCTTGGTGCGGCCGTTTATGGCATAATTCCCCAGCTGTCCATTGGCCGCACTGCGCATGATTGCCTCATCAATGTGAGCCATGAGGCTCCCGATGTTCTCGCAGCCCGGCTCGTTGCCTTCGACCCAGGCTATCTGGTCTCCACGGATGTTCTTAGATGGGATGTTTTTTTGGCTGACCAACTGGCCGCCTTTGAACTTCCCACTGTGATTTAGAGTCTCCACTTCCTCCAGGACCTTACTGCCCAGTCGGTCGCCCAGGAAGCCATCTTTGACGCAAATGCCATAAAACTTCATGCAAGGAACTATGTACTGCTGAGCCATGTGCTCCGGAGAGCAAGCTGCACTGGGGGCCACTACAGGCGGAGCAGAGCGCACCTCGGCCTGGTTCACTGCAACTTTTTGTCCATTGTGATGAACCCAACCGGGCAACGACACGGAGCCGCCACAGTTTTTGAGTTGGTGATTAGTTGCGAGGGGCGCAACAGCCCGTGTGCTTCTACTGGAGTCTGTTTTGGAGTCCAATTCAAGCCTTCTCCTTTTGCATTCAAGTGAAGGGTAAGGAGTGTCCGGTCCGTGGGATGTTTCCAAAGAACCACCAGATCCAGACCCCGATGCGGGACAACCACCATAGGCCCCGAAGTCTCTGTTTTCCTCATCTTTTCTCCTCTGGTGCTGGAGGTGTCTGAATCGCACATCTCCACAAGGCTTCTTCAAAGGCCTGTCCAAAGTCCTGTCTCCATTTGCTGTGAGGCCCCCATTGGGGGTCTCCGCCAGTCCATTTTGATGTAAACACCCATTTTGCGTCTGTGCAGGGACCTCGCGATAACTTTCTTCTGCTGTAGGTGAAGGGGACACCACTCCTCCACCGTTATACAAAGGCAAGCCGCTCTTGGACTCCTTCAGAAGCGTGATCCCGGGTCCAGATCTAGACGCATGTCCAGCCAGCAGCTCCTCTGCTGTGGTCGCGTTCAGACCCATTGTATTCACTGCGTGAGCATCACAGCAGCCATTGGTGACTCTCTCTTGCGGGGAACAGATACTCTCGCGTCCGTGCGTTTTTAAAAGGTCCGTGTTTTCCAGTCTCTCCATGTCATGTCGTCTACTCCTGGATGCGCACGTAGCTCACGTCCAATCCTCATTTTCTGCAGAATCGGCTCTGCTCATGCCTGCCTGGCGGCGCTGTTATCACGAAGCTCCTCACTAAACTTTCACAGCACACCATAAATACGCTCCTTTTATTAGTTGTTTATTACTGAATTAACTGTTAGCTATTTTCCATGGCTGTTTATTTCCAGGACACGGGTTTACGTGCGTCTAAAGACAGAGAGTAACATCGGTTAAATCAATTAAACATTAAAAGGCACGTTAACTAACGCACATTGTAAATCTGCCCAGTCATACTCTGTAGAATTTTGAAAATGTCACAGAGATAGATGAAATATAGTGTAATGAAACAATAAAAAATGTCATAAAATAAACTTTTGGCTGATAGTAGGCTGCTGAAAGAAATGAGCTACATTTATTTTCAGAACAAAGTCCAGACCTTCTTCGTAAACCTACTTACAAAACGACTTGTATGCATACTGAAAATGACAAATATATATATATATAAAAACAACAACAACAACAAAAAATATATATATACATATATTCAATTCATTTGTGATAGACCTATGGATAAAATATTAAACAAATGTGTGCAATAAAATATATTTGTAGATGCTTATTTAAAAGTTTGAACGCCAAAAGCTTTATAACGCTCTAAAATATATTTTAAAAACATTAACGATGTAAGTGAAATAAAATATAATTAAACCGGTTAAATGATCGGGCACCCAATCCATTAGTTTAACACATATTGCTTTAAATATGTAGGCTGTTTGTATACTATGCATCATGGTAAACTGGTAAATATATATTAATTGTCTTTTCATAAAGTTAAGACAAAATCTTAACTACGAAGATAGAAATATTGCCGTATTTTGGCTTAGTGTACTTACCTCTACCAGCAGCGATTATAAAGAATTTCCGGTGTTCTCTCGCCCATATCCAATACACGCTCATTTCAGCTGGTAACAAGAATTAAAACAACATTTTTCACAGACAACACTGTAATTTCTGTCCCTACAATCCTTGGCGAACAAAGAGTAAGTAGCCTACGCTTCGTATCTGATAAAACACTGTGCGGGTGGCAAAATTACGCATCCTACTATTGCCAAGGCCTAGGTCTTTAATATTCATTAGCGATGCTCTTGAAGCGTCCAATCAAGAAGCCTAATTAATATTAAAGAGCGTAGTCTTTCCCATAGTAGGATTAGTAAACTCGCTTCCGGGTGTGACAGCGCGCCCCTCCCTCCCTTTCTCTCTCTCCATGAGCGGCTCTGTCACTTACACGTGCGCACATTCGCATCACGTGACTCTGAGCGCCACAATAACAACAGCGGCTCATAAAATTGTCACACAAAATGTAGACATGAGTATGATTTTATTTTATTTTATTTTAATTTTTTTTGTTTTATTTTATTTTATTTATTTTATTTTATTTTATTTAGAACCATTGCTTTATGGGCGTTTCTTCACAATATTATGTCCCATTTTTTTTTTTTTTTTTTCGTTACTAAGGTCACATTAAAATCGTATTGGAAACTTTTTATCATGCCTTCATCGTTTATTTGTGTTACTTTTATTTTGACTTTTATGTATAGATTTTATTGTCCCAGAAAATTAACAATATAAAATAACAATTGGAAATAATAATAGTAACAACAACAACAACAACAACAACAACAATAATATATTAAAACTATATTCATTATATAATAAATGGCAAACTATAAATAATAAATTATTTATATTTATAATCTACATAAATAATCTAAAAATAACCATCTATTTAATATAAACATTTATTTAATATAAAACAACTTTTTATTATTTAGTTTTTTTATGATTGTCATTTGTTTTATTATTTTGTATTTATTATAACACACACACACACACACACACACACACACACACACACACACACACACACACACACACACACACACACACACACACACAGACACACACACACACACACACACACACACACACACACACACACACACACACACACACACACACACACACACACACACACACACACACACACACACACACACAATTCTCAAAGCATTTGAAGAGCTCATCTGTTTACCTGAAAAGCAGCCATTTGTAGGCTGTACTGAAACAACTCCCACACAAGCCATCAGCGACACACACACACACACACACACACACACACACACACACACACACACACACACACACACACACACACACACACACACAGTCTTTTCTCATGTCTTTCTAAGTAACTAAATGACTCATTCTTCTCCATCCACCAGTTGGCTTAATAGTAATGCAATCTAGCTATGAGTCACTGACTTTTCTGGTAATGCAATACAGGTCATCACTTTCTAGAGTCTATGAAACATGACAACTCCAAGAACGAGTCCTTTCATAACCAAATTTTATGAAGTTATTGGTCATATTGTTCAACAGTAAAGTACAGAATGAACAGAAAAGAGTCTGGAAACAATACACGAAGACTAATGTGAAGAAATAACTACAATCCATATACAGACACAACAGTGGCACATTTTTAAATAATTCACAGTATAAACACAAACCTGGACCAAATTTCCAAAATGTCCTGGTTTAGCTATAACCGTAGCAAAAAATTTAGTAACTCTGAAAATAAACTACAGCATATGGGCATTTCCTGACATTTCAATTCAGTAAATCTTAAGTTAACTGCTTTTTATAGTGGTTTGGATAACACTGTAAAAGAAAATTGACTGTGAATTCACAGTAAATTACTGGCTACTAGTTGCATTACTTTCACAGTAAATTACTGTATGTAAATTCACAGTAAATTACTGTAAACTAGTTACATTACTTTCACAGTAAGTTATTGTGATTTAGGAATTCACAGTAGTTTCCTGTAACAGCTCCGTCTACATTATTTTCACAGTAAAATTCCCGAATACGGTATTGTACTGTGAAAATCACAGTAAAAGACAAAGTGATGATAATGTAATTACTGTGAAATATTAAAGTTGCATGCTGTGAAATCCCAGAATTGTTTTACAGTGTGTCTTAATGCCTTTATTGGTTATGATTTAGTGTATTGGGTAAAGTATCTGTGTGTTATAAATAAAATGTTTTCTTTTCATGTTTGTTCATGCTAATAACAGAAACGGCCATGGTAAAGGGAAAAGTTACGAGGGCAAGGACGTTAATATCATTATTAGTGTATGGTTTGTGTGTCTGTTGTCTGACCCTTATCTTCATGCTGTTTTTATAGCAGGATAACACAGTAACCAACGCCAAGGTCATCGCTCTCTTGCAGCTGGGCTGAAGTTCCTCAGAAAGCACCATGATCAAGAGTGCCAGACTGCACGTATACAACTTCAAGTATACATAATCATATTAATATTTTTAACTATTTACATTAGTCTTTTAGAACATGCAACTGCTTCATATGAAAATATAGCTCTTTTTTTCCAGTTTAAAAATGTAATAAATACAAAAATGATTAGTTCTAAATAAAAGTATTTTAAGGCCATTGGTGTTACAGCAATATATAAACACCAGAAGGACTGTTTTGTTTACTCCCCATGCACAGCACCTATTATCAATATTTCATCAATAGTTATAGAAGTGTTATGGACTAAAGTAAATATCACAATATCCATAAGAGGGCAGTATAGACACCAAGGAAAGATTGCAATGCAGATGGCATGATGCTTTTAGCTGAATTCCACTGGAAAATGAGCTATATCACTGTAAACGACAGAGCACTTTAAGTCATTTTTATATGTAAATGACTATACACATAAATATATGCAAATTAAAGAAATGAACAATGTACATCTACTTTTAAATAGTAACATTTAGATGTAAGCTTAGCATGCTGCATGATGCTGCATCAGCCAATGTGTTATTAAAGGAAATAAAAACACACATTAAGTGTCATTAATGTAAAATACAACATCAACTATTTTATTAATAATTGCATTTTGACAATTTAGTCAAATCATTGAATAACCAAAAGACAAAGCAGAAGATTCATTTGGAAAGTAAATTTATTCTATGACATAAATTTGCTTATGAACATATACATATTTAACTGCCAATATATGGACTTTTATCATTTTTCAATCAAATGCACAGAGTACACCTCTTTACTGTTCACTTCACTTAATGCCAGGTTGCTAATGCTTGTTTCTAGATTTGTTTGTAGCTCAGGTGCAGGTCTGCCATAGTCTGGGGAATCTTGTCCTATGGAGCATTAGATTAGCTCTGCTACTTCACCCCATGGAATTACTTGGAGGTTTGTTTTGAGAGTATATAGCCTTGTGCGTAGTTTTGTGTTTACACATTATGTTATTATGAACTGACAAAACAGTACTTTTTAGTAGGCCTGTTTGCATTGCATATGATCCAATCATTAATCTTTCTTGTTTATATTTTTCATTCTTCTAGATCAGTTAAATGTAGACAACGCATGACAGAACTGGCAGAAGGGATGAGGCACATTACGAATATTTTTTTTCAATATCATTAGGACATATAAAAAAATATGTAAGAATATATTATAATTTTGAAGATCACAGATTTCTTTGCAAACTGATTATTATAAGCTGTGCTCATAAATACTGTAAGCTTATAGCCTACTATTGTTATAAATGAATTTCTATGCATTGATTTATTCCATTTCTTGCAAAAAATAAATAATATGATCAATTGATTCAGGGAATCTGAACGATTTATAGAAATTATGAAGTTGCAATTACAGTGCCACCTTGAGGCCGATTCTCACAAAGTTTATTTATATTTCTTTATTAATTTTTTTTATAGACAGCCTCTTATTTGACACTACTAGACTATGTACTATAATTTTGGTTGTCATAAAGGTCGGCTATTCAGATTTGTTTTTATGAGCTACTGCTGGCCATGTTTGTTGGTTTATCTTAATGACATTTAGAGAATTTGACCCAAAGAAGAATCATACTACTTTTTTTTTTTTCAATGAGGATTTTTCAGTTTTAGCGTCCACTATTGACAGAACTGGACGGGACTTGGATTCAGAATGTCCTGATCAAGTTTCAGTAACATAGGTAAGTAACAATTTAGATTCAAGTCCTTTGGGGTTTCAGAGTTATAACCCAAAAATGCAGCTCGCTCTATTATAGCGCCACCTAGCGTTAAAACAGCTCGTTTTGCTGCTTGATATAGCAAACTTGCAGAGCTGGGTAGATTTCTTACAAATTCCAAATTACTGATTCCAAATTACATTACAAAAATTGTAGTCAGTAACATAATCCATTACATTACACATTTTACATAAGGTAATCAGACTACTTTTTGATTAGCCTACTTTTGTCCTAACTCGTTTATCATTGATTTAAATAGGATAATCTTGTCCATAATGATGTAAAAATACAAAGAGTAAAACACACACACACACACACACACACACACACACACACACACACACACACACACACACACACACACACACACACACACAAATGTGTGCAATAAAATTGTGTTTATATATATATATATATATATATATAGGCCTATTCCATTCATTGTAATTAACAACATTAAGTGCATTAAACATTATATTACTTCAAGGTTTCCCAAACTGAGGTTTGTAAAGGCACTGCAGGGGGGTTTTGAGTTTAATGAAACACTAACAATTAATTAAAGCATAAATCATGTAAAATTTGAAAAGCCAAAAGCCAAAAGCCTATCAATAACCTACTGATTGACAAATAAGAATGAATGTGTTCATCAGTAGTTGATGCAATATTGAAACACTTCTTGAATCTGAAATGATTTTTGTAGGACTAAATCTGGTAAAATGCTGCATATCCAGGAAAATTTCAAAGATGAAAAAGAGGAATTAGGGAGAATCAATAAATTATGGATTTTTTTTTTTTTTTTGCTATTGTGTGAATAATAGGCCTATGTAATCATGTAATCTATATATATTTTTTAAAAATACTCTAATTACAAGTAGGTAATTTTTGGAATCTGGTAATACATGTAGCCTAATCAGGTACTATCTAGTTCTGCAAACCTGTGTGTCTTACCATATTATTTTAATGCACTTTAATGCACTAATCTTAATTATGAACACATTGGTTCGTTGTGCAAACAGTTTTACCGGGAACCGGAAGGCTGCACATTTACAGAAAACGGCTTACTCCCGCGTTGCAAAAATAAGGGGGATACACGCCCTTAGGACAGATAAATAATAGAGAAGAAGAAAATCAGGACCAACATAATAGGGAACAAGGTGCGTAGGTACAGTCTTGTTTTTTTGTCGCATTTATTGTTTCATTAGTTACTTTTGCAGTCTTCCACACAAGGTCTCCGTGTTTGATTTAGGTGGGCGGAATTTCCGGTAGGCTGGTGTTTTGTGTGTAACTGATAAGAGTAACCTAGTATACGCCGTTAGTTTTGCATTGCATCGCTGTAAAATGTCTCTGAGAAGTTCTGGGACGACGTGTGCAGTTCGTGGATGTCACAATAACCGAACGAAACTAAACCTGTGGCTAAAACAAGAGTGTTACGATCACAAACCGCTCACAAAATCACAGTGTTCCTGTCCGCAGTGGTTTTTCTTCTATCGCCTGCCCACTGCCGAGCAGGACAGAAGGATTTGGCTCCGAAACCTGTATCTGAAAAAGCCTCCGAAGACTCTGTACGTGTGCAGCTTTCACTTTGTTGACAAGAAACCTACAGCAGAGAATCCTTATCCGACGCTGTGGCTCGGTTACTACAGACCTCTGGAAAAGAAACGCCGTACACTACAAAGAAAAGATACCAGCACTGTGTCTACAGGTGTGCTTAAACTTTAATGCAGGGATCTCAAACTGTGGTCCTGGGGCCAATACAAATACAAGTGTGTAGTGTATCCAAATACATGGATACACTACCAGTCAAAACTTTGGAATATATAAGATTAAAAAAAAATAAAAATAGTTTCTCTTATGTTCACTAAAGTTTCATTTATGCAACTTAAAAACAGTAATATTGTGCTACATACACTTGCTGAAAATTCAGCTTTGCCATCACACACACACACACACACACACACACACACATATATATATATATATATACTCAAATAGAAAAGTTATTTTAAATTAATAATAATTTTATTTTAAAGTAATAATAATATTTCACAATATTACTGTTTTACTGTATTTTCTATTAAATAAAATGCATAATGTAATAACCTTAAACCAAACACTAATCCTAACCCTATAGTTAGTGCATGTTGTTCATTAATATTACTCAGTCAGTGTTTAAATGTATAATCAAACTGTAACAAGGACACATAAAATAAAGTGTAACCTTGTTTTTTAACCCCCACGTATAAATAATAAAATAATAAATATAAAATGAATATAATAAAATAATAAAATGCAGTTGATTTGATTTTTGTTTGCACAGTCATTAGTATAGGCTATATATATTATTTTATTTATTTTTATTTTATTTTATTTATTTTTTTTTTCTTCTTAAAATGTTTCAGTTAGGTTGTAATAGTTACAGGATGATCAGCTGCATACTGTATAAAAACAATAGAAGTCTATGGTATATCCCCATTTACATATCCAAGTAAACATTTGTTTGTATTGCTACAAATTATTGTCTTATTCCTTCCAGATGAGTTCGGTGGTACAAGTAGTGAGGCTGTTTCATACCATGATGCTCAGATTCGAGATGGATCCAACACTGGAAGACCAACATAACGTGCTTTGACGAGATCCAACATCAATACAACAAAAAGTTTGGTTTCGGACAGTTTGTGTGCGTGTTCAGTGCCTCCAGTAGAGCTGTTGAAGTTTACAATTTTAATGATGCTCATGAAACTGAAGCTTAATTCAGTCGTATCTGATCTGACACATCGTTTTGGAGTTTCATGGGATTGTTAGCGTGTGGATTGACCGCTTGTCCCACCAGCTCCCCGATGACAGCTTCTGCACTTCAGCAGGTTCCTCAATAGCACATGCATCATTAGTCTCTGTTCAGAGAGTGTGCTTTATACAAAGAACCTGGATGCAAAAAGTGAGAAAGTGACATGCAATTGGGAGAATGTTATGACAATCTCAGTCATAATTCTCTTTTATTGTATGAAAAAAAAAAGGAAAAGATTCAATGAAAGTGAATGATCTTTGCTTTTTGGGTGAACCAACCTTTTAATAATTCAAATTATGCAGTAAAGGATGAAGATGGTTTAAAATGTAAAATGAAGGGATATGACAGATCCTTTAAACAATAACTCTATATGAACTGTAGACAGATACAAAACTGAAAAAAAAAGAAAGAACTGCTGTCTAATCTGTCACACTCCCATTTTTAACAATATGCCTATTGCTAGTCATTTCATTTTGGCATTAATAAAAATGTTGATTTTGGTAAATGAAAGTTTGTAAGTCACTGCTTTTTTTCTGCTAAACTAATCAACAATTCCTGTCCATCGTATTGTTGAGGCCATAGGGAAATGAGTGCGGTTTGTTATGTTTTACTCCAGTGAACATTAATCGACACTAATTATATATAAATACTATATACTACAAATGTTAATAAATCAAAAGTTAATACAAAAGTTAATAAAGTTCATAAAAAGCAATAAATAAGATTTTAAAATTAAGATGTTTTTGAAAGGATGCTTTTTTGTGTGTGGAAACTATGATACACTACTGTTTAGGGTAAGTTTTACAGTAAATAATAATAAAGAATAGAAAAGAAATGAATACCTTTTTCAGCAAGGACATATTAAATTGATCAGAAAAGACATGCATAATGTTACATTTCAAATAAATGCTGTATCATGGTTTCCACAAAAACATGAAGCAGCACCAAATCAACATGATTTCTGAAGGATTGTACGACTCTGACTGAATGCTGAAAATTCAGCTTTGCATCACAGGAATAAATTACATTTTAAAATATATTCAAACTGGAAAAAAGTTATTTTAAATTGTAATAATATTTCACAATATTACTGTTTTACCTGCACTTTCAGTCAAATAAATACAGCTTTGGTAGCATACAGTAATACTTTAGTCCTGAGAAAACAATTCAGATTTCTATTTCAAATCTACCTTCGTAAGAGTTGATGTATGTCTCAATGTAGTGTGGATGTATGACGAAAGCATTTTTGTAATTGGCTTTTTGACTCATTCATTGTATTAACAACCCAGAGAGCAGGAATAAATGCTGGTTAGTTTCTTTTATTTCCATAATCTCTATAATATAACATGGCATTGTGTACACTGTGAACATGATTAGTTTGCCAAAACCTGACAATTTGTGACAACTAGCCCCAGTCTCCCGCCTAGCTCAAGATTTTAGGACGCAAATAATGTTAATCATGCATTAAACATAGTATGTACACTATATGAATGTATATATTTTGAGTTATCGACAAATGCATGCATAAACGCAGCAAAAAAAAAAAATCTTGATTGTAATTCTCTGAAATGACCAGCAGATGGGCATCCAGTACTAGCACATCTTTGAATATTAAAATTACTACATGATTTAATTGAACAGTCATTAATTAGGTCTAGACAAAGTGCAACGACTCTTCCCACAAACTCATTTTTATTAAATGCTCTTCCTGAAAACTGATTGCGCTTTATTTATTTATCTCTTTAAATACATGCCACTAGTTTGATACGCTGCTATTCTGTAAGTGTGACTCCTGTGTACTCCAAATACTCTTTTTGGAGCCAGTGAATGCAAGGGATTTGATTTCAAGAAATCGATCTCGATGTGAAAAGCTTCCTCTGCCTGCAGACAATCCAGCCAATCGCTGCTCGCCGGGCGACGTCACTGAGATGAAAGGGAATTCTGCATCAAACACGCGCAGCAGATCAGATCAGATCAGATCAGATCACACAAGACCGAGCCGTGCCTGCCTCGGGATCATGCAGTTAGGCTTCTCTTGTGTTCATACGGGGTCTGTGCATTTGCAGGTATTCGGATTAACGTGTGGAGGTGCGTAAGTGAATAAAACGTCAGTTTAAAGCGCTTTTTGTCCAGGACGTGTCTGCAGCTCTGATGCACATGCTGATGGGAGATCAGATTACAGGCATCAGACCGCAGGCTTTCATCTGAGTTTTGACTTCAGGGCTGGACTCTGGACGGGTTCAGACCTCAGCGGCGAGCGCACTGGATCACATCCCGTTCCCGAGCAGCTTTCCGTAGGAGACGGCGATCTCGCGAGCGACTCGTTAATTATCGGTAAGAAAGTTTTGCACACAGTTGCAGTGCTGCTTTGACCGAGCGCGCGTGATATGAATCCAAAAGCCTGTATCTTCAGAAAACTACATTAAACAAACGCTTATAGCTGATAATTAATATAAGGGAGCTAATTTTATTTCGTCCAGTACACTCTTTTTTTTATGCCATGTTAAAAAGTTACAAATAGAAAAAGGTAACCATATTTTGCTTATTAGTATAACGCATTATTATGGTTTGAAGCCTGGTTTCAACGTGTAACACAACATAATGTAGTATTTCATGAAAAAATAATAACGACAAAGCAACCGGTAGCCTACTAGTAGCCTACATCTTTGAATATTAAAATTACTGCAGAATTTTATTGAACATCTAGACAAAAAGCAACAACTTTTTCACATATGCTTAATTTTATTATAATGTTTATAATAACAACAACAACAAAAGCAACAAAAAACAACAACGCCAATAGTAGGCTAATAATAATAGATCTCTCTGTCTGAAGAATATCAAGTATATAACTAACAAGTTAATAATTATCATCCAAATGAATTAGTTTTTATTTATTTATTTTTTGAAGGAGTTTTTTTCTGATTCATCTAGTATTATTAAACAGTTAAATATCAATATATAGTTGTTTGCATATAATATATGTTTTGATGTGTAGTGCATATTGGTTAATACTATAACCCTCTCTCTCTCTCTCTCTCTCTCTCTCTCTCTCTCTCTCTCTCTCTCTCTCTCTCTCTCTCTATAATGTAATAATCCAAACTAAATGTATAATACTTTCTGAGTATAACAGTATAAGCCAGAATGTTTATCTTGGTGAAATCTACGAAAATTGAGTCTGATAGATCATTATCAACCAATATTACTCTATTTTTAATTATTGCCATCTGTATCCAGCTCAGTCAATGTTAAACCTCTTCAAATTTTAAACATCTACAGAGCATTTCTAATGTTTTGATGTCTGATTTCAACAAGCAGTAGCTTTATTATGCTTTATTATGAACATTAAAAAAGGGTATTTATTTATAATAATCATTGTTTGCTTGGTGTTCACACGGTTATGAAAGATAATGCAAATAGTGTCCTCCATTAATCATTCATCAAAGGATTTCTGTGTTCACAGTGTTTGTGGGAAAGACCTTTCACAATGCCCCGGGCTCTGATCCTCTCCCGTTTTCCTCTTCAGAGGATACTTGTCCTTCAACTGTGTGTTATGGTATGTTTCGTTCACTTTTTGCTTAAAAACTGATATTCTGAGATGTGCTCTAAATGACTGTACACTACCATTTACACTACATAATCGAGGCTGCATTTACTTGCACACCAATTTGGTAAACCTCCAATGATATTATGGAATAATTAACCATGTTTGATTCATGTTCCTCACAGTTTGCAGTCATGGCAGAGGAGAGAAGAGATTGCAGGGAACAGGAATACAAGGATAAGTTTGGAAACTGTATTCCCTGCCGGCAGTGTGATGCTGGACAAGAGCTATCCAAGGTTTGCCAATTCTTCACTAGGTTATTTATTTTTTGTTTGAGCCTAATTTGAAACATTGGCGCACATATAAAACTAGTATTTTTAATTTCCTAAAAAGATTACATCTTAAATCAAGACATAATATCCAAAGCACTGTGTTCCTTTGAATTGGTTCCAATTGAGCTTAATTCTGGAATTCTTTCCGTTCTGCACCTACCACAGTCAGATTAATACGCAGATATATTTAGACGCTTATATTTTGAGTTGTTTTTAAAAAATACCACGTATGCGATTAAATCTGGGACCGAGAGACGCATTCCCATCAGAGTTCATGAAAGACTTCAAGACCAAACTGACCAAAACCAAAGAGTTCAGCAATAAAGAGGGGTTGCCAATGTTTTGAATGGCTTGTCCCGACCAATTATTTATTGCTTCCTCCTTTTCATAAAGAGAGAGGGTAAACCGCTGTTCTCCTTTGTAGAGCACTGGCCACGCTTTAATCAGTTACACCCACACTTCTGCTCACAATCTTCTGTTTTTCCTTCAAGCCTTTTAATGTCATTGCCACCCTTGAGAATTTCAAGGCCTTGTAAACACGGCATGTTAAAAAATTACGTGGTTTTGTACTATAAACCTAATCTTAACGGAGGTCTGGGGTATTTCTGAAGTGTGGAAATCATTACACAGTTTATGTCTGGGTAAATGCAGGTACATCAGGCTTTTGGATGCATACAAATGTAGTGCACATGCTTCTTTTAACCACACGACTTTCATGTTGGTACACATGAACACACACTTATTGGTTATACGCTTCAATGCTTCAGATGTTTTCGGCCAATTAATGCTTTGGGGCCTGAGGAGGTAGTGAATGATTGCCTACTTTTTCCATTCAAGCACTTGTGGTTTACCCTGTTCTTTAGAGCCAAGGACAATATCATGTGGTGGTTGAGTTACTTTAATTTAGTTTCGATGTTAAAATACTTTCTTTTGTCCCAGTTTAATATGCAGATACTAGTATGAGTAGGTTTATTTTCCAAAAAAGTTTAAGCACTTGGTCTCTGTGGTGTTATCAAAACATTGCTTTGTTTGTTTGAACATCCTGACCTGCCCAACAACAGCATCAGTGGCTCAACCAATGGCGTAGGTTTGGGGGCGGGGCTATCTGTTTGTTATGACCAATGGCAGACGGGAGGAGTGCTGGGAAACCTGTTTAAAAAGAGTCATTATTTTTACTATGCAAATTACACTTAACCTTAGAATAGATGTAATAACAACAGCAACACTTTAACATTTTTGTTGTTTTAGTGTCTGACATTTCAGAAGCTCTTCCAGATGATTTGTTTGTATGAGCAGAAGAACAGTTCACATGAATCCCTTTTGCTGTTTCTGTTAAAAAAAAGGCATGTTGTAATTGTTAAAGTGATAGTTCAGACAAAAATGAAATCATTTACACAGCATTGCTTTATTCTAAAATTTTGCATGCATCAAGATCATCGTGTCTTGAGAACCCAGTCAGTTTGATTTGAGAACGAATCAGTCAGGTGAACTCTAACAACTATATAAATATTTCATTAACAGTGTTTTAATGATGTTTTATGTATTGCCTGCCAATAGTGATGTGGCAACAATGCTATTTCACGACCAATTCGAACGTATTTTATGAGGTGGCTAATTCGTACGATCTCACTCGTACGATTTGCCTAATCCCATTAGGGCGGGGTTAGGTGTAGATAATTTGTACAAATTCATACGAATTGTGCAACTCATAAAATACGTCCGATTTGGCAACAATTGTATGAATACATACCAATTAGCCACCTCGTAAAATATGTACAAATTGCCGTGAGATCGGGCTGTGGCAACACAAGCTCCAATATAAGTTTTATGTTGTATGATATACATTTTGATGCAGTGTGCTTCACATCTGAGACAGAAGCACAGACGTTTCACAGTTGTCTTGCCCATCACCCTTGAAAAGATCTAACTCAAAATATTTCTTAACAAATCAGACAAAGAACAGCTTGGACAGATAGGAGTTTGGAACAACATGAGAGTGAATAAATGATGACTTTCATTGCTTTTCAGCCATTGCGTTAAATGATTCTGAAAGTAAATCAGGACTTTTGATGAATTATCTTTTCAATCCGTCAGTGGATTCATCCTCATGCAGATGTGCAGTTTCTTCAAAACAGACCGCATAAACATTCGCACACATTCCTGACTGCTAAGCATCATGGAGGATTGCATGCTAAATGAAACCCGTCTCAGCAACAGTGTCTTTTTTGGGGGCTTATTTTAGCATTTTAATAGATTTTATGTTCACTTCCAATTATTTTTTCAAGAAAAAAAAAAAAAGATTTTTTTATCATTATTATTATTATTATTATTATTATTATTATTATTATTTTAATTAATTAATTTATTTATTTTTGCATGGACACACTAAATTTGTTTTTTTTTTTTGCATTGTTACATTATTTTTATGACAATTAAATACAAATAAAGTTTACATATAGCTCAAATAAAGTTTGCATATTGTAATGTAATGCAATGCTGTTTTTTAATCCTATAATGTTCCCAAGGCTAATTTCTTTTAGTAAAATATAATTATTTTCTTCTTTTGGTTTGGGGTGAAATATGACCCATATATGTTCTTGACAGGTTTTACGAGATTCACCCTTAACGCTGAAGTAAGAAGTTCACTTTTTGCTTTGATAGGAAGTATTGATGAACAGGAAGGTTCAGGTTAATTTAGCAGAACAGAGTGTTTTGGGGTTTTAAATATGCTGACTTCAAAATGCTTGTTTGTCTGAACATGCTTTACTCCATCCAGCTTTCTTTTCTATCACACATCAATCCTGCTGTTTTGCTTGGCATTCTCACTCAAATCTGATCTGGAGATAGTGGAAAAATGGTACTTGCAGGTACTGGTTTGGTGAGTCCTCTTAGACAAGATTGTTCCTGGGTGATTCTGGACTGTGAAAACAGGTATTTGGAAAGAACTTCAGAAACAGACTTCTTAACTTCATTTTATAGCAAAAGTGTACATATCTGCTATTAGAGGTTACATAATGTGTACATAATTTAGTTTGCACTGTTCTGCTCTAATATCTGCACACAGACAGTAGTTTGTTCTGTTCACCATCTTATTGCAACATGCCTGTTAGTTAGGGCCTTATATAGTGTGCATTGACCTCTTGACTTTTTTAAAAACAGTAGCAGGAAGCAGACAGGAAATGATGTAGGAAACAGGATTAGGCAATGTTGCAAGTCGGATTTAAACTCAGATTGCCCTCTGGAGCACTACGGCTTAATTTAAGCATGTGTGCTAACCTTTTGAATGCCCCTGCCAAATCTATTTATTATAGACTATATTAGAGCAGTTCTGCCTGTTTGTCTGACCAATGGTAGACAGGAGGTGTATTTGGGGAAAACCATTAGTTTGTGTTGTGACTGCCTTTGACACTTTTTGTTGAAATAATAACAAAGAGAGGACAAGAAATGATGGGAGAAATAGCGAGTGAGATTTGAACTTCTGGTGCCAATACAAGAAGCATTGCTCATAGTGATAACTTTTAAACTCTGACATACAGACACAATCTGAGCCATATTTGGGAGCCTGAATTGGCTTTCATCTGAAGTCCAGCTAGGTTTAGGAAATGTTTCAAGCCAGATTCAAACTCATGTTGCCCTTGTAAGCACCACAGCTCACAGTGCTAACTACTAAGCCACTGCTCTGACATAAAGACACATTCAGAGCTACATCTGGGTGCCTGAATCCTCATTGGCTTTTTTCTTACATCCAACTATGAAATGTTGCGAGCCAGATTCGACCTGCCACTGCTCTTATGAGCACCACAGCTGACTAACTGCTAAGCCATGTCTCTGACACATATATACTTCTGTCAGGTCTACTATCGTCAAAGATGACTGACAATTAGCATACAATTTGGATTGGCGGTATGGTTCTGTTCTGGGCAAGAACTCCCTGCGCATCCATGCAGCCTAGCATGGCTAAGAGCAGGGAGAGCAGCAATAACCCCCAGGGTAAACTGAACAGAACCAACATAAAATGTTTTGCAGATATCATTAAAGTTCAGTAATTTAATGTAACATTTTAGAAATTAGTCTGATTCAAAGGAGAATCAGAAGGCTGAATCCTGACTGACAGAGGAGGAGTTGGGGATGGAGGAGGGTAATTAGCTATTGAGCAACACGAAGCTGGTGATAATATTGATGGACCTTATATATGAGTGCTGTGATAGGTGTCGCATCCCTATAGGTAGATGTGGATCAGCTGAGAGTCAGCTGATGCAAGCTTGACTATTGTGACCTGACAGAACTAACGCTGATGCTAGATTTCTGTCAGGAACACTATCGTCAAAGATGACTGACAATTAGCATACAGTTTGGATTGGTGGTATGGTTCTGTTTTGGGCAAGAACTCTCTGTGCATCCATGCAGCCTAGCATGGATAAGAGCAGGGAGAGCAGCAATAACCCCCCAAAACAAAACCATATGCCATACCCCCCAACACAAAATGACAGCGAAAATCTCAAGCTTTAAGCAACAAGCATGTAGCCCTTACCCAATGAATGAACAAGAATGTTGCCAAAAACCCGCATAAGCCATAGCCACGAGCATGTTGCCCTTAACCAGATGACCTAACGAGTATGCTGCCAATACCTGAAAAGCTTAAGCAATGTGTTCTCACTTACAACCAGATAGCTTAGGAACAAGCATGCTCCCAACAACCAGAAGTAAGGTACATTGTCAGAGTGATCGCATAAGCTTAGCACGAACACTTCACTGAAAACAGCTAAATAAGTCTAAGCAATGCAGATAGCCTTAGCAAGCATTTTGCCAATAACCTCAGAGCATTAAAAAGGAACTTAGCTTAGCTTCCTGAAGACCTTCAGCGATGAATGGAGAATGAAACATAGCCAGCTGGGACGTGGATGCTTGATCTCTTAATACTTCTTCATGTGGGGAATGAAGATCACATAACTCATGGAGTCCATATAAATATATAACAATGCGTGAAGCAATGCTAACTTCCGAATTGGGCATCAATCGCAAAACATTTGCACTTTCCCCACGGTCCCTTACTAATGGTTCACCAAGAGCGATTAATGCACGTTACAACAGCTTGTTGTAACAAGCATGCTTTTTGCAGTGCCTATTATATCAAGTGAAATAATGATGAGAAACATTATCAGCTTTGCCTTTTTGGCAGTAATACTGTTTTAGAATTTTTAGGGCAAGTCGCATTGGAGTTATTGTCGTTTATCCCTGAATGTGTGAGGAAAATCAAACACAACTTAACCCCGCTGTGAAAGCATGTGTTCAGGTTAACAAACTTGAATGAATCGAGGTAAAATCCATAAGGGGAACGAATCCTCTCGCTAAATACCCGATTGCACAGTTCCTAGTACTGATATGATGGTGTCTGCCTGGCGAATTCGCCATTAATTAGCTATTGAGCAACGCGAAGCTGGTGATAATACTGTTGGACCTTATGAGAGCTGTGATAGGTGTCCCTATAGGTAGATGTGGATCAGTTTGAGGTCAGCTGATGCAAGCTTGACTAACGTGACCTGACAGAACTAATGCTGACGCTAGATGTTTTTGCTTTTGCCATTTTTTTTTATTAAAATGATAACAGGGAAGAATTGAAAATGTTGGAGGAAATAGGATAAATAAATGTTGCGAGCCAGATTCAAATTCTATTTGTTCTTTTGAGTACCACAGCTCACAGTAATAATACTAAGCCACGGTTCTGACAAATATACACATTCAGAGCCATATTCGGGAGCCCGAGTCCTCATTGTCTTACAACTGATGTTCAGCTAAGATTATGATATGTTGCAAGCCAGATTTGAACTTCTATTGCCTATATTATCACCACAGCTCACAGTGAAATCTACTCCGCCACAGTTCTGACATGTAGACACATTCCACTTGTGGCATTTTTTTATTGAAATGATAACAGGGAAAGGACAGAAAATGTTGGGAGAAACAGAATCAGGAAGGGTTGTGAGCCAGATTCGAACTCCTACTGGCTACATTAGCACCACATCTCACAGTGAAAACTACTAAGCCACATCTCTGACACATAGACACTTTCAGAGGCATATTTGGGAGCCTGAATCCTCATTGGCTTATATCCGATGTCCAGTTTGGATTATGAAATGTTTGTTGCAAGCCAGATTCAAACTCCTACTTCCTATATTAGCATCACAGTGAAAACTACTAAGCCACAGCTCTGACACGCAGACGCATTCTGAGCTGTATTTGGGAGCCTGAATGGCTTTTATCTCAGGTCCAGCTATCTGTTTGAACTTCTAAACACTAGAAGATCCCAGCAGCACACTCCAACAGACAAACCACAGGGGGTTACAGAGCTCCTTAGATTTCTCTTCCCCCCTTCGCTCTGTTGTTGATTATCTCTCCAGGAATGCCATCATGCCTTTAAACGGAGTGACCATACCTCTTTTATTCACCGTCCCCCCCCGATCCTTCATGCCCTGCTGGAGAGGAAGGTCTTATATGGGCTGCGGCCAGGCAACAACAGCTGTCGTTCTGTTCAGGCAGCCTATGCACTCTTTGGAGGGCCTGTGTTGAGAGAGCCAAATCGGTCTTCTCTAACAGTGGTCGAACCCCGTCTGATCCCCGGGCCAGGCTTTGTGGAGAGCTCTTGTCACTGGCTCTCTCACGCAGGCCAGTAATCCATGTGTGCCCAAGCTGGGAAACTGGATCGCGGTGTAGAAAGAAGGCCCCTGTTTGAAGCCGATCTCCACGTTAATGATATATGAGCTTCTTCTCTAATCCAGCTCAGTGTGGTGGAAATGCAGGCGGGTAAGGGTGACCTGACTTAGGAAGGGGCAGCTGGGGAAAAAAAAAAAAAAACAATAGTGCAGGATGATATCAAACCACAAATGTCCTCTCACTTTTCTCCACATGACGCTCCTCTGCTGGAATGCGACTGGTGGGAACGGGATTGTTTGAGGAGATTGTTTGTTTAATGGATCACGGTTACAGTTTGTGCTGTTTATAAAGTTGAAGAAGCATCTTAGGACAGATTTCTAAGATGTCAAGAAGTCTTCAAGGGGCACTCATTCTTCTTTTTTTTTCTTTTAAAAAAGTTAATAAAGATTTTTTAGTGTTTTTGAAAGAATTGTCTTATGCTAACCAAGGCTGCATTTATTATTTGCTCAAAATTACAGTTAACATTGTTATATTATTCTTACAATTTAAAATAACTGTTTTTATTTTTATTTTAATATATTTAATATTTTTTTTATGTAATGTCATTTTTAGATTTGGTGCTCAAGAAACATTTCTTATTATCCGTGTTGGAAACAGTTGTGCTGCTTAGTCTTTTTACTGTAATACTGTACCAATCAGAAATTTGCAGTAAGTGTATATATATAAAAAATAAAAATAAAAAAAAATAAAAATAAAAAAATTCTAAGGACACATGAAATTACCCAAAAGTCACAGTAAAGACATTTATAATGAAGCATGAAACAAATGAAGATTTATATTACAAATAAAAGTCTGTTCTTTTGAGCTTTATGGTCAAGAATGAATCCTTAAAAAATGTATCATGATTTCCACAAAAATATAAAGTTTTCAACTTTGATAATAACCAGTAATAATTGAGGAACAATAATAGCTGATTATAACTGAGCACATGACACTAAAGACTGTTGGCTGTTGAAAATTCAGCTCTGCCATCACTGGAAAAAATTACATATTTATATATAAATTAATTATATATTTAAATAATTATATATTTAAAAATATATATTCATCTAGAAACTTTTTCAATTGTAACAATATTTGACAATATTAACATTTTACAGTATTATTATTGCTTTTATAAATAATAAATACTTTTATTATATTAGGATTTTATCATTTATTATAAAATTAATTATATTATTTTACAGTATTAATTATTTTCCAACCTGTGACCGGTAGTTTATATTAAAATAGAAAATGGTTATTTTAAATTGTAAAAAATATTTCACGATATCTATATTTGTATTATTTTGATCAAATAAAAATAAACTTGTGTAAAATAAATGTGCACTTTTAAAACAATCGTTTTTTTCTTTTTTCTGTGGAACCCAAAAAGAGATTTTTGAAAAATTTACATCGAACCAAATTGTGAAATACAGGACTATAAAAAGTACCTTAAAAGCAATCAAGACGACTTGTGTGCACTACATTCCTGATGCCATACAATATAGCTTTGTGTGAGAAACGAACTCGAAGTCACTCAGCAGAAATCTTGCTGCACCCTGTATGTCAAAACTCATTTGCGTCAGTTGGTTCCAGATATTCTGCATTCGCTCTCATAATGAAGTTTGTAAATGATGACAGAATTTTCATTTTTGCACGAACTATTGTTCCTCTGACTCGAATCAAGACAGAACATGAGAACTTTTAGTCAGAACTAGACTGGAAACTCTGTGTTTTGAATTCGTGTCACATTGCTGGTGGGTTTCATTGAAAAAAGTCTTGATTGATGAATTCTGTCGGATGGTTGTATAAGGCGTTATTTGAATTCCATAAAGCTTTGCTTCACTTATGGTTTGAGAAATCTGGCTCAGTGAAAGCTGAATGTATCCCTGCAAGATTCCCAAGAATTATATCAATGTGGAAAGGATTAAAAACAAACAAGCGTATTCCAGATTGATTATTGTCAGTAGAGTTTTGAAAAGACTCTGGTATTGTTTATTGAAGTGGGTGGACCAGAAGGAGGGGGGGGGGGCTGTACTGAGTAATGCTAATTAAGCGGCACTTAAGATTTCAGTTTAGATCCTGGAGCCTGGAAAAAAGAAAAGTTTGCTTACATTTCACTTCTTAATGTCAAACTCAATGTGGCAAAACGTAAAAGTCCAACATGTTGTACAAAAACATGCCTGTTCGTCACAGTTCGAGGAAAGGCCATTCTAAACCCATTAGAACATCTTCCCAGATGAATTTTCTGTCTCATTTGTGAGCAAAATACTAGTGTTTTGTTGCTAGTTGCTTAGATAAAGACAACTGTATTCTGTTCTATTGTTATAATCCTCATTTAGTCAGGCTCAGACCCTTTCCCTGTGGTCTCTTTGTCATGTTTTGCTTAGACGTTGCATGCGTTCTGTACAATCTGCCTCATATTATTACACAAACTGCACTGTTTTAGATCTTGTATTGAAATGACATAGGCCTGTATTTAGGGAACAATGCAAAGGGTGTTGTCTTGTTTTATTCAAGAGCGCTGAGAATTCTTCTCGACCCCACAGCTAGACATTGAGACCTCTCTTCAGGTTTCTTTGATGATTTGGATTTGCGTATTTACATAGATCACTTTTCTGGGTGAATCTCACGAAACCTGTCAAGAACATGTCTGGGTCATGTTTCATCCCATTTTTCTTAAAGAACATGAGGCCTAAAGTAATTTGGAGAAACTGACATCTACTGTATACTAGATTTTGTCACGTTTCAGTCAACTTCATTTTACACGTTTACATTTTTAACAATTATAATTAACTACACACACACACACACACACACACACACACACACACACACACACACACACACACACACACACACACACACACACACACACACACACACACACACACACACACACACACACATACACAAATTTATACTACAATTTCTATTATATATGTACTAAGATTTATAATGTTTTTGAAGGAAGTGTTATACTCACCATGGCTGCATTTATTTGATCAAAAATACAGTAAAAAACAGTAATTTTGTTAAATATTATCACAACTTAAAACATTTTATTTTTAATAATAATATTTAATATATTTTAAAATGGAATTTATTCCTGTGATGTTTTATGTCATTGGTGTCACATGATCTTTTAGAAATTATTCAAAAATGCTGTTTTGCTGGTTGAGAAACATTTTTTATTGTTATTATGAATGTTGAAAACAGCTGCTTAACTTTTTTTTTGTGGAAACTGTGAACGTTTTTGTTAAAGAGAAAGTTCATATGCATTTATTTATTTATTTATTTTTTTGTAATTTTGAAAACGTTTTTACTGTCTCTCTGTCTCTTTTGCATTTAATTAAAAATACAATTTTTAAAATGAATTTCTTTAATCTTTTATATATTTTTAGATTATAAATATATTTATCTTATGATTTATTCATAATGCATAATTTATTTATAAGATGTAAAACGTATAAAATAGTGGCAAAATTTGATTTATATTATAATTAAATTTTATCATTTTAATTTAATATTGAAATGTGGATGCACTGTAAAAAAAAAAAAAAAAAAAAAAAAGTTGAGCCAACTTAAGATTTTAAGGCAGCCAGCTTCAGCAGATTTTTGAGTTTTCTCAACTTGTCGTTTTAAGTTTATACGACAAAAATTTTATAATCTCCCACAAAAATAAGTTGAGCAGACTCAAAAATCTGCTGAAGCTGGTAAAACTTTTTTTTTTTTTTTTACAGTGTGCATTCCTGATTCTGTGGTTAGAAATGAACAGAGAAAGCAAAGTTTATTGTGCAAACATTATATATGCAAACTTAAATCTTTTGTGTTTGCAGTACTAAAACTTCAAATCTTTAATCTCAGTTCAAATCATTTAGTTTAAGGGATTTCTTCTCTTTCTGCGTTACGCTTACCAAAACCTCTCAAAATCAATATCTCTCACACACACTTTAGCCAAAGAGAGGCCTGACAAAACCTCTGCAATAAACTCCCAATAAACCAACAATGGGCGTCCCCGTGGGCCTTTCTGATTCAAATGCGGAGCCCTTCGGGGGCCCGGAGCAGAAGGCTGTTCATTGATCCCGTGAGAGTCAGGGAGATTATTGCCTGTGTAAGATAGACTCTCTGAAAAGAAGCTTGGCCTTTGTTCAGCGGGGGGATCTCACACACACACACACACACACACACACACTGTGATCATTATTTCATCTTGGCCTCTTGTTAGTCCACATTGGCGCTTTTCTTTAGCGCCGCTCTCCCTCGCCCTTCCCTTCCTCGGCAGTGAGATATCTTCCGTTAATCCTCGCAGGAATGTGGCTTTGGCTATGGGGAGGATGCCCAGTGTGTGCCCTGCAGAGCCAGTCGCTTCAAAGAGGACCGCAGCCTGCAGAAATGCAAGCCCTGTCTGGACTGTTCCCTCCTCAACCGCTTCCAGAAGGGGAACTGCTCCACCACCAGCAACGCCGTATGCGGAGACTGCCTGCCCGGGTGAGTCAGCCATAGGAACGCAATTGTATAGAATAAAGGACGATGGGCGTTTTCAGAAACCGCAAGCTTAAGTCAGAATATAATAAAGCTTCAAAAGGGGGCATTTTGGGTTCCCCAAAAACCTTTCAGTGAGCAGTTCTTTTCATTTTTTTTTTTTTTTTTTTTTTTTTTAGCATGAAGAACATTTTAATAAAAATAAAGGTTTTATATTGCATTGATGGTTCTATGAGGAACCTTCAACATCCACGGAATCTTTATATTCCACAAAAGATTCTTTGTGGGATTACATGTAATCTGGATTACGTAATCAGATTCCAAAAATTATGCACTTGCATTTAGATTAAATTACATTTTAAAATACTCGTAATCAGACTACAGTTACATGTTCATGGTTCTCTGATGTTGGTTTTAGTCACATGACATGCAGGTAAACATCAACTATTACATTAGTTTTTTGCGTAAAACCTTTGCGTAATGTTTAATGCACAAGATAGGTCAAAAGCAATTTGAAAGTAATTAGTATCTAAAAGTAGTCTGGTTATACCTTAAATTTGTAATGTAATGGTTTATGTTACAACATGTAATTTGGAATCAGTAACGGATTACAATTTGTAAGTAATCTATCTGTTTATAGTGTAAGAAAGGTCCTTTAGATTGTTCAAATGTTCTTTACACTAAGAAAAAAATGGCATTGCTGTGAAAACCTCCTTTTGGAACTTTATTTTTACATTTTTTCCCACTATAAAGAACCTTTGGGGAACTGAGAGATTCCATGGATGTTAAAGGTTCTTCATCGATGCCAAAAAAATAACTTTTATTTTGAAGAGTGTATTTACCTGCACTTTCGCCCTCCGGTCGCAAGCGAAGCCGAAGATTTCTGAGTTTAAAGTCCAGGTCAGAGAAATAAACTCAAGGCCCAGACATGCCCTAGAAGCTAAAACATGTCAGGTTTTTAAAGACCAGCAATCGCTGCAAGAGTTACTAGTTTCCCCACAGCAGCATCCTGCTCCCACCAGATAAGTTTCTTAATAACTTTTGATTACCCATAATTAAGTGCTTTGGCACAGTATACGACATGCTTAAGGCAACTCTTCACATTACCTTCAAAGTTCATCGACATCATTTTAGAAAAATGTGTTCTTAGGGCTGTTACTGTAACTGCTGCTGGAATATTTCTCATATTGTATTGGATAGTTTTCCCTCAACGCTGATTCATTAGTCAGTGCTTAATCAAATAACTCTTGCCTCAATGTAAATTTTCTAATAAGGGGTTTTCCTGCTATCAGAGAAATTCAATTGAAAAGCAGCAAGATGGAATGCATATGTACATAATCCAACAAATAAAAAAATACCACAGAAAAAAAAAGAAGTATTTTGTAAACACCCCTAGACCATTTCAATTGTAAAATGTATTACTGTAAACTTTTAATTGTATTTGACTTCTAAAGCCACTTTTTGTTTATCCAATTGTTTAATCGCCTGAATTATATTCAGTTGGTGTTTTTTTTTTTGCAAATATTGTTCAAAAGTTTGGGGTTAAGAAAAAAATATCTTATGGTCACCGAGGCTGCATTTATTTGATATAAAATTCAGTATAAACAGTAATATGTATGAAATATTATTGCAATATAAAATCATTTTCTATTTGAATATATATAATTTATTCCTTAGATGGAAATCTGAATTGTCAGCATCATTACTCCAGTCTTATCAACGTTGACAATTTTTTTTTTTTTTTTTTTAGGATTCTTTGATGAATACGAAGTTCAAAAGAACAGCATTTATTTGAAAAATAAATCTTTTATAACATTATACATGTCTTTTCTGTCACTTTTGAGATATTCACTGCCTCTTTGGTGCATATAAGTGTTAATTTCTTTAAAAAAACTGACCCCGAACTTTTGAGTGGTTAGGTATGCAATATCATTTGAATTTTGAATTGTTATATGATGTAATTAATCACAATTTTGAATTGATTGTCAAACCCCAAAATAAATGATGCATTATTTCTAATAATATTATTGCAAATAAATAAATATGCATTTTATTCTTTCAGATTTTACAGAAAGACGAAGTTGAGTGGATTCCAGGATATGGAGTGCATCCCGTGTGGAGATCCGCCACCACCATATGAACCACACTGTAAGCACATTTATTTATTACTGCTGAAAGCAAACATATTAGAAGGCATTTCAATAATATGAAAAAAATATATCAGCAGCAGATCACAGTTATAGTTGATTTGAATGTTCTTAAAAGGTTGTTTAGTGAAATTTCTTTAATCATTTACTGTCATGTGGTGTTATTATAGTTTAAATTAATATTTAGAATAGTTTATTTTTTTTTTGGCTTTAGTTGCAGCTATAATATTTCCTTAATTCTTCCTTTCATGACATTCGTAACCCATGGACCATCACACACGTCCTAGCCACTATTTCCCATACCTTTACAACCATTGACTTATGCACTATATTCCATGTCTCATAACTGAATACAACGTGCCAGTTTGAATATGTGCGAATGTGGAGGGCAAGATTATTAGTAAATGATGACTTATGACTTTTATGGTGTTTTTGTCCATTTTTGGAGGTCCATAGCCTCACTTCTTTTCCACTTGAATAAAAACACATACATAATCACGTACATGATGACAGATTTTTTTTTTAGGGTAATCCTTTAAAAGGGGCCATCATACAAACAGTTGCATTAATAATAATCTGTGAGATGACGACCCACTCAGTCTTGGTGATTCATACAGCAGTGTTTTACAATCAAATAAATGCCTCTTTTTACAAGTCAGAACACAGGCAAAGGTAATAAACATAACTCTCTGCGAAACTGCATGGCTTTCTTCTGCAAACACACACTGGGTACGTAGTGTTTCACAAAGCAGCGCATTGTTCTCCAGCAGTCTGTGGTGCTAATTGGGCTCATTTTACCCACCGTTGAGGGACATTGTACAGAAGCTAGTGTGTCTGGCAGATATGCAGGGAGAGACGTGGGGATCCTATAACTTCCAGAGGTTCTAGATGTTTGCAGCTGCTGCATGTGGGGATTGGCAGTGCGTTTGGAGCGCAGAGTTTGGGCCACGTCTAACACTCCTGCACCAGATACATGGAAAGACGTCCTGTAGACGCACAGGTCAGCTCGACCCCTGCGTGTGAAGAATTTGATCTCTGTGTAAACTCTGGCTTGTTATGTAATCGTCATGCACTATGATGTTTGGTTCATTTTAGTAGCCTTTAGAGTAGAGGACACTAATATGTTCTTTGTTTATCTATAAATGTTTTGCGTTTTTTAGTAGAAAAACAGTTAAGTAGAAGGGCACGGGATCGAACTCGGGACACCCCAAGCACAACTGCGTTATATCTCAGTGCTCTGCCCACGAGGCTATTGCCGATGAGCTTTATTTATTTATTTTTTAAAATGTCATTTAAACTTTATTTTTGTTGTTGTTGCAAAAACAGCAACAACAAGAAGTGATAATCTGTAAAATTATGAAATAAAAAAATAGAATAAAATAAAATAAAAAAAAGGGCTGTGGCTTTATACGGAATTTAAAATGACTTCTTTCAGTAACTGCTATCAAAAGTAATAAAATAATATCAAATAAAGCATTTAAAATTAAAATTAAAAAAGGAAATTTCTTGGTTAGTACTTTCTAAATAAATATGTATGCACATAATTATGGTTACTACATTGAGTAGTTATTTTAATATCTACCATAAATAGTACATAATTTAAAAAAAATAAAATAAAAATAAGTGAACTTGATTGAATTAACTTATTTTTTTAATTATCATTTACTTAAAAATTTTAAGGCAACGGGTTTCCTCTATTTGTTTTAAGTTAAGTCAACTTATCATTTTTTTACAGTGCATAGATTATAATAATTGTCATAAAATAAAATAATTTCTAATTTAAAATTAAAAATAAAATGTCTTGGTTACTACATAGAGTATTTCTAACGGTAAGTAAGTAAATACATGATTAAATACATACGTACATGGCTACTACATTGAGTCTAGCTACCATAAATTGTAATAAATACCACAAATTATTGAATAACATAAAATAAAATAATACAGAAAATAAAATAGTACATAAATTAAAATAAAGAATTTAAAATAAAAAAATACATTTTCTTGGTTACTACATAGATTATGTCTAACAGCGCATAAATGAATGAATAAATAAATAAATATGTACATATGGTTACTACACGAGTTGTTCTTTTAATAGCTAAATTATAGTAACTGTCATAAATAATAAAATAAAATAATACAGAAAATAAAAATAATATAAAGAGCTTTGGCTTCATACAGAAGATAAAATGATACCTCGGTAACTACGTTAAGTATTTCTTTGCTATTGAGAATTATAGTGCATTTCAGCACACAACAAGTGTCTGAATGCCAAACAGTTGACATGTAATTATTGGTTGTCATGTGTTAGGAAAGTTTAAAAAAGTTGTAGATATCAGAGCCAAGTTTTAATAAATGTTCTTTTTGGACTGGGGACGAAGGTTTTGAGTTACAGTATATTTTCGAACTAAAAAGATCGTCGTTTTCATCTGTAGCTTGACTTCAGGACCAGAACCGGTGCAGGTATTCAGAGCTGCTCTGACCCATTGTGCGTGCAAACGGATGAAAGGACTCCAGACCGTTCCTTTCCTCTGGCATTATCTGACAGAGGGTGGTGAAAACTCAAAGGCCTGTTGGTTTTAATGGCCCCCACGTCGGCCCGGGGCGAACACGCAGCTGTGCGAGGAAGAGGACCATAAATCCAGAAACACTCCGGTCTCCTTGGCCCATCCTGAGAGCGAAAGGAAGAAAACAGCATTTTATGGGTTCCTCTAGCTGCTTTAATGTGTTTCATCTGCTGCTGTCTTTTCTTGTCATGGGATAGCTCTAAATATTTGGCAGAGCCCCTCACAGCTGTCCCATCTAAGCATCTGAACTGATGTGAAGCCAATTTATGAAGGGGTCACATGAGAGCCGGGCGGCTGCTGGGCCGGTAATGGGTGAGAGTAATATAAGCTGGCGTTTTTGCTTTTGTGAACACCTCTGTTTTAACTTTGAGTTGGATTCAAGACCAAAGCTACTGATTGTAGACCCTCCTGAAAGAGACCGTTGCTGTGCTGTACTTGGATGTATTTTTCATCGTGGTGCTGTTCAGTCATGGGAAGATCTTTTATGAATCTCTGTTTCATATTGAAGAAAGCTTGAACCGCAGGAGTATGAAAGTATTTGAGTGGTTTGGAATTTGACCTGAAGGGGATTACATCACATTGGCTCAGCCCAAAGATCATAATTAGCGATGGCTTTCATCTTGGAGTCTCGTGCGGCTTGTGGGTCACTGATGGACTTATTTGATTAGTCTGGGGTGCGGGTGATGAAGCACATAAAAGACAATCCTCTGATTAAAAGCAAAAACTAACAGCAAAAACCGCTCTGATCTAAAATTGTGGTAATAATAATAATAATAATACAAAAACATAATCTGAGAGTGCAAAAAATGGAAATATTGGGAAAATCACCTGTAAAGTTGTCCAAATGAAGTCCTTAGCAACGCATATTACTAAACAAAATTTAAGTTTTGATATATTTACGCTAGGAAATTTACAAAATATCTTCAAGGAACATGATCCTTACTTAATATCCTGATGATTTTGGGCACAAAATAAAAATCTGTAATTTTGACCCATACAAATGCATTGTTGACTATTACTACAAATATAATAATATACTACAAATATAATATACACAAGTATTTTAGGTATATTTATGTAATACTGGATAATTGTACTGGGTTATTATTATTATTATTGTTATTATTATTATTATTATTATAGTTGTTAGTATAAATATTTAATATTAATGTATACAGGTATATTATATAATATTGTATTATTATTATTATTATTATTAATATTGAGTATTGTAAAATTATTAAATTGAATAAAGTAAATACAGATGTAAGTAAATATAGTAGTATTTTATAACAGAAGTTGTATTATATTATACTGTAATAAAACATATGATAAAGAAATAAAGTACATAAAACATATGATATAATACTGAAAATAGATTATTATTATTATTATTATTATTATTATCATTGTTGTTGATGTTGTTATAAGCAGGCCTGTCAAAATTATTGATTAGCTGTCTGTTTTAATATAATAAATATAATTTATTTAATAACTGCAAAAATTGTGCGGTTTAAATTTCAATCACATTTTGCCATCCAAAAAAGGAAAAATATATTGAAAAAATAGTTATATCACATTATATTATAAATATTTAATTATATAAATAATTATATAAATAATTTAATTATTGTATTATATATGAAAAAAACATTATTAGGCATGAACATAACTGACGTGAATTAAATCATTAATCACAATTAAAATTTTTATGACAATAATCAGCACAAAATTATAATTGTGACAGACCTAATTGTAAGTGAATATAACATTATAGATAATAAAAGCAATACATGTATTAAGAATAATAATAAATATATACTGTTATGTTAAATATATACTGTATAAATATTATATTGTATTCTTGTTTTTCTTCTAGGCCATAATCAATAACAATTTATAATGATTATTATTAATAATCATTTTTTTTTACAGTTGGAAAGTTTTACCTAGTATGTGTATGGTTTGGCTGTTTGGCTAGAATGCTGTTAACTTACTAGCATGCTAACTTTAAACTCGAGTGTCCTGTGCATTTTACACGAGAAGTGCTTTTTTGTGACATGTAGAGTTTCTTGTGTGGTTCCACTTGGGTTATGATGCTGCCTATGTTAGACAGCAAGGACGATCACTAGGTTATAGAACAGAAGCCATCCCCACCAGCATAAAAGCCCCAACCATGCCAACTAATGAAGTGAATAATGGTGGCTCTTATATGGAGCGTTTAATCAGCAACCCGCTTAGAATCTCGGGATCAACACAATCCTCCGTACTACACACCCCACAGTTGTTTCGGGCTCAAGGCCATGTGTTTGAGTGTGGCATTCTCTAAAGTCAACAGGCGCACATATCAAAGAGAACAGTCTATTGGCTCACGGAGCGCAGAGCAGCGATAGTATCAGCAGGTGAGATCTTTTCAAGGGCCGCCCTTTGTCTGTGTTTGCTGCAGCTGTGGGCAGCTGATAAGAGGGGAAAGGCTTTGGTTTTGGGGGAGGTGAAGGAAAGGAGGACAGCACACAGCTGGGCCAGATTTGCTGGCATTGAGACATGACAGTGTAGATAAAGTACCACTCTGAGAAAACTGAATTCTGGTTCTTTATGTGATTTCACACTTTTACACATCTTTCTTCGGTTTTCTTATACACACATGCAATTTATTGCCTTCAGAAAGAAATTACAGGGTAAAGAGAAGAGAAATGGGATCAGGAGATGATGCAGAAAAAATATGAGATGGGAGGAAAAATTATATTTCAATACTTTTTGGTTTGTTTTGAAACTTTGCATTCGCTCACAAAACATTTGCGTTCTCTCATGAAACTTTGTGTTGAAGCACTAACATTTAGTTTTATATTATTGCCTCCACAAAAGTTTGTGAGCAAATGCAAAGTTTCTTGGGGGAATGCAAAAGTTTTCCTTGAGAAACCAGAGCATTGAAATATGAAGTTTTTCCTGGCGGACAATAAAATTGATAAAAAGGTGGTGCGTTGAAGTCATTTCAAAGAGATCGTATTTACAAGTTGAACGCACATGAACACCACCACAAGGTTGTAATTATGATTGGGAAACTCTGAACTTGTTCACTTTAAATTTGTTAGGGTTTGAATTGAATTATTATATCGAATTGAATTATCATGTACATTAATACATAATTTTCATTTAAAAATAAAACTATCCGAAGTTGCATGTACAAAATACTATAATTTTGTACAATTACAATACAATATGTAATGATTCAATTTACAGAACCTCTATAATTGAATAACATAAAGAAGGGAAAACAGATCATATACACATTCCTCATTTGTCATTTTGTAAAAGTAGACTAAAAGGGATAATTCACCCAAAAATGAAAATTCTGTCATTAATTACTCACCCTCATGTCGTTCCAAACCCGTAAAACCTCTGTTCATCTTCAGAACACACATTAAGATATTTTTGATGAAATCCAAGAGATTTCTGACCTTGCATAGACAGCAATGTAATTTGAAATGTTCCCAGGCCCAGAAACGTAGTAAAGACATTGTTAAAATAGTCCATGTGACATCAGTGGTTCAACCGAAATTTTACGAAGCTGCGAGAGTTATTTTTGTTTGCAAAGAAAACTAAAATAACGTTTCTTGGTCTGGGAACATATGGGAACATTGCCGTCTATGGAGGATCAGAAAGCTCTCAGATTTCATTAAAATATCTTAATTTGTGTTCTGAAGATGAACGAAGGTCTTACAGGTTTGGAACGACATGAGGGTGAGTAATTAATGACAGAATTTTCATTTTTGGTTGAACTATCCCTTTAAAAAAAATGTTGGTGTTGTTTCATCGCCATCTTGGTCTGACGAAAGTGACTTGAATGCACGTTTCTTAATAACGACTTCCCAAAATATGAACTTTCCAGTACTTTGTGTACTTTGTTTTTTACTTTGTGAACATATGCGTTCAACACATGCACTCTCAAAAGTTTCTTCTTTGTCCAGAGTCTGTACTATTTCTCTCTGAAAGTTATGAGCGATACAATAAAAATGCCTTTAAACGTGTTGTATCTCTTAACCCACTTACACAAGCACCAGTCAGCGTGGACATCTATAATTGCTTCTCCAGTAGTTAGTTTGTTGTTGTGGCTCCATCTCATTCATTTCTTTTTTTACGACTTTAAACAAAATGTACTAAGTAATGCAAAATAATTAAAGGCACATGTGAAACTTGCTGTGTGCAGAGAGAAAAATTGGGCTAATACAATGCTAATAAAATTTAACATCATGTGCACACTATGCACACGCTAACGTACGCATACAAACTGAAGTATACTTTGGGTTTTACATTGAAGGAGGTATACAAACTGTTTTTTGAATACTGGGTATTCGGACATACTACTCTTTTGCCATACTGTATGAAAGAGGCCATATTCAGACACCGTAATGGAGACTTCTTTACACTTGGGACAGAAAGTAACCACCTATCAACCACCTAGCATACTATATCAGCTTGCTAAAGCCCCCCAGAACACCTTCAGATGCACATAGCAACACCTTGGCAAAGCTAAATATCTTCTAAATCTGCTGATGGGCAAATGCTCTAATGTAAAGAAAGAGATTAGTCACTACAGGACTAAATGATGAGCTCTGCACATTTAGTTTTGATTATGTCTTCAAACGGAGTGCACAAAGGCACACATCTCTAACAAAGAAACTTCTTTTGAGAGCTCAACTGATGTTGACGTTGTCTCACAAAGAGCACTTGTATCTGTGAAGGCCAAGCCCATGTTTACTTAATGATTAATTTACCATAGAGCAAATAAAGAATGCTTGTGTCCATCCAATGAAAAGATGTTGAACAAATATCTGGTTCATATTTAACTTCATTATACCAAAATAATACGTCGACATAAAGAAGTCCACAGGCTTTATCTCTATGTGTTGTAGTCTTTGTTCCAAAATCTGACTGTGTAGGATTTAGAATAGGCATGTCTGTACTGTCACTATATGTTTTGATGTATTCTGGCCTTACAGATTGCTGGTATTGAATGAAAACAATGCAAAACTCTTTTGCATTAAACTATATTTTTGCTTTTTTTTTATAAAGAAGTCTTTGAAGCATGTGCAAAACCTGTCACTACAATACCAGTGAGAGTTGCCAAGCCAAGAAGTTGCTAGTCTATCCAAGCTGGGCAGGCTGGTCTGCTTTGCTGGTTTTAAAGTGGTTCTGGTTACTTGCCAGCAGGATTACAAGTAATACGAGTTGTAAAACTTTTTTCAAGTAACTAGTAAAGTAAAGCACTTTGTGATATATAAATTTACAATTAAATATCTGAGTTACTTTTTCAAATAAGTAACGCAAGTTACTTTGTTTTCCCATTCATTTACTGACAGAAGAAAAATCTGGACAGAGGTGAAGAGGCAGAGGCACTTCCTTCATCCTGAGGCTTATTCGACTTTTATTGTGTGTGTGTTATTGAGCAAGCCCAGCCCAGGTGACAAAAAGTAATATAATGCATTTATTTCCATAAAGAGTAACTAAGTAACTCAATTAGTTACTTTTTTGGATAATGCAATATATTGTATACTTTTAAAAGTAACATATGCAAGACTTAAAAAAAAAATAAAGGTTGTTTATTGGCATTTATTGTTCCATGAAGAACCCTCAGCATCCATGGAACCTTTCCATTCCACAAAATATTTTTTAGACTATTAAAATGTTCTTCGCACTAAAAAAAGAACTCTCTTAAGAACTGTTTACTGAAAGGTACTGTCAAGAACCCAAAATGGTTATTATTAACTCCTTTGGAAAACTTTAGTATGTATTTTTGACGTTTGTGCTGTTAGCTTAGCAACATGCTAACATCAACCTCTACTTACATCAACAAAGTGCAACAGTGGCTGCCTAGTTTTTTATCTGCCATGGTCCTGGAAGTATTTTTCCCAATCATTTTTCTCATGGAGAGAAGCCAAGAACCAAACCAACCAGCCACAAAGGTGAATTACAACACTGCAATCTTTGATTTGAAGCAAAAGAGTATTTGAAAATCAGACAAAACGGTGTGTACAAGACTGTGCACTTTAAAGTTTCAATAAGGGAAAGAACTATAGTCACATGAAAACATGGCAAAAGATATAAATACATTTCAGTATTTTGAGCGTGTAGGGACTTGTCATTCGCAGTCCATGAGAGTGGGTGGTCACTAAATAGCTATTATGTTACGATTTGCTTGTTTGATTTTCTAATAGGTGGATATTTTATGGTTTAAGGTCCAATTCTCGCTATTAACAAACCATTAACTATGACTTTTGCCTCAGTAAACTCCTAATTTGCTGCTTATTATTAGTAAAGAAGTTGTTAAGTTTAGTTATTGGGTAGGATTAGTGATGTAGAATAAGGTCATGCAGAATATGTGCTTTATAAGCACTAATAAACAGCCAATATGTTAATAACAGGCATGCTAATAAGCAACTAGTTAATAGTGAGAATTGGTCTCTATACTAGTGTTACCATTTTTTTTTTTTTTTTTTTTGTGCAGAATCATGGTTGATGTTTTTCACCTGGAATTTCAATATTAAATATGTTTAAGTGGAAATTATGCAGACCTGCTTCAAACAAAAGCATATACCATCGATTAACAGCCTCATAGCTCACAGTAGGTCTAATAGTTCAGTTTCCCTGTAGAGAAACTAGACTGTCACATGGAGTCATTGTTAGGGTGTTCTAGGTAGTTGCTAACTAGCTGTTAATTGATTAACTGTTACTATCGAAAGAACCGTTTATGTGAACACACTCTTTAGAGGCATATTGATGTACACACCAGATAACATGATAACCCCAATTATCTCAATGACTTAATAGCCGGTGTCAGAAGAAGACGGACTGTAAAACCCCTTCTTCAGGCTAGATCAGTCACTTGATAGTCCCTCGCTTTTTCTCAGATGGCTGCTGTCTTCAGGGTAGGGAAGGCTCTCTAGACGGTGACATCAGAGTTCTTGTGGTGCCTTCAGACTGTGGCAGCTGTTTTCTCAGGCTGATTACACATTCCCCAACTCGACTTCAAACATATAGCAGTGACCGCCCTCGGCCTTGATCTGCCTCTTAATAATGGGCTCGCTAGTCTGGCAAGTGAAGGCCCGACTGGCCCGGGGTGAAGGGGTGAAAAATTATCGGCAGGCCGGGAATGTGCCCTTCACCTTCAGGACATTTCTGCTATTTAAACCACGTTTTCTTTGGAGCAGATTCCCAGCCGCAACCGCAGCGAGAGGAGATTTGTGACACACACACACACACACTCAAGCTGGGGTTTTGGTTTTGGCAGGTTTAATGGAAGATGAGACAGAATGGGTCACATGGTGGAAAAATGGAAAATGTAATAGAACGTGAAAGCCTCTTCAAATAATGTCTGGGTTTTATAACACTATTATTAAATCTTGTTGGAGATTCTTAAAGGAGCTCTTGGTGAATTAAGGCTCTTGCATACAGTACTAACGGCAAAGTTGTTCTGTGTTCTTCGCTCAGAGGCAAACAGAAATTCGAAATAGTTGCCAATGGTTTACTGTTTGCAAACATCTGAGGTTTCGTGTCTGATCTCAACTTACTGAGTGAAAACAAGAACCTGAAAAGATTTCCAAAGAAGGTGGAGCCTCAGATCAAATGTTCATCGGCAGTTTGAAGGTGCCCATGACTGGCGCGAAGTTTTCTGGAAAGTTCGCGCCTGCAAGCTGTTTCAAACCACCGAAACAGATTTTCCTTCTCAACCAGATTTGTTTAAAATTCCCTCACACCCATTTGTTCTTGGATTTCGCTAAAGTAAATTTAGCCTGCAGTGTTATTTTAGTATCATTTATATACTATACCTGTTTTTATTAATATTTTGAGTTTAATTCATTTGAATTTTTAGCAATTTTGTTAAATCCTTTTGTCATTTTTATTAGCTTTAGCTTTTTTAATATTGCTATTTATTTTTGAAAAGTTCAGTTTTTATGTATTTCCAGTTATTTTAGTAAATTTAGTACTTCAGTTTGACAAGACAACATTTATCATTTTTATTTAGATTTTTTAATCTAATATTTATAGATTTTATTTTATTTCAGCTTTATTTTAATGAACAAAAATAGTTTGTTTTAGTTAATGATAATTACTCTGCTTCTAGGTGAATTTGTAGGGTTAAATTTATTTAATTTTATTTATTTTCTTTAAATTCTTTATTTAATTTTTTATTTATTTAATTCTTTATTTTCATCATTTAATCATCCTCATGTAGTTCAAACCATTTTTCTTCAGTAAGAAATCCTCGTTAGACATCACGTTCCACGTTCCTCTCGGTAAATCGCGTTCCGGTGGGGTCCCCCTCGGTAGAAATCGCAATCGCGTTCCCCTCGGTAGAAATTGGGTTTCCCCCTCAGTGGGCCCCCCTCCATCATCGGTCCCTTAGAATCGTCCTAACCTCCCCCCCCCTTAAGGCGCCCCTGATGATAACTACTCTTGGTGAAGTTGTAGGATTAAATTCTTAACTAATTTAGTTTTAGCAGAATGTCGACACAGCTTTTTTTTATACAGTGAAAGTATATTAGAGATGAAAAAAGCTTCAAATGGGTATTTCATGGTGGCATTTATCCTTTTTTTGGAGTTTGACACATTCTGTCAAAATTTCCTTTTGTGTTGCACTTACTAAATGTGAGTGAATAATAGATTAAAAACTGAACTGGACCTCGGTGACCTCACTCCCTCTCTCTGTTGTGTATCTGCTAGGTATGGGGCGAGTGAATTTTGTGCCGGTCCAGCCTGCGGTGACCAGCCCCAGGGACATGGCTCTAGCTGCGGTCATCTGCAGTGCGCTGGCCACCGTCCTGCTCGCCCTCTTCATCCTGTGTGTCATCTACTGTAAGAGACAGCTGCTGGAGAAGAAACCAGGTGAGTCACGCCATCTGCTCCTTCCTTTGATCATGTATCAGAGTTTTAGTGCAAGAGACACGGTTTATGATTACAAAGCTTGTGGAATAACTATAATTTTATTAGTAGTGCTATTAAATAAAAGATTTCCAATCACTCTTTACAAATATTTACAGTACCATGGTAACTATGGTTTGTGTAGTTACAAAACATGGCAAAATAGCATCCATAATTACTTTAGTTCTTTGTATATCTGTAAATAATTATACTCAATTTATGTGGGAGCTTCTTTAAACGGTGTAAAAGGCCATACGAGTTTTTCTATCATTTTGTTTATGTATTTATTTGATGGCAGTGTTACTACTGTTATTACATTTTAGTGTAAACTGTGGTTAGCATAGTACATTTTGAAAGATTGAATTCTTATTTTCCCGCTTCTCACAATTTTACTATGTATCAAACATCAGTTGACTATGTAATGATACTGACAGATCTAACGTTAAAATTTGTTGTAAGCAGCCTACAGTTAGGCGAATTGA
Organism: Acrossocheilus fasciatus; assembly: GCA_036784905.1. Classification (NCBI taxonomy): domain Eukaryota; kingdom Metazoa; phylum Chordata; class Actinopteri; order Cypriniformes; family Cyprinidae; genus Acrossocheilus; species Acrossocheilus fasciatus. The sequence goes on from CM071952.1 coordinate 8,645,337, forward strand.
CTATATTTCTTGGATAGTTTATAATACGGTCATTTAGATTATTAATATTAATATTTACACTATACCATTCAGAAGTGAGAGTTTAATGTTTTTGAAAGAAGTCACTTATACTCATCAAGACTGCATTTATTTGATCAAAATTTCAGTGAAAACAGTAATATTGTGAAATATATTTGTAATATATTTTAATATAATATATATTAAAATGTAATGCATTCCTGTGCAAAGTGGAATTTGTTTAATTAATAAAATGACATTTATTTAAACTATAAATCTTTTGAAACGATGTTAAAATCTCTATTGTCATTTTTGATCAATTTAATGCATCCCGGCTGAATACAAGTATTTTTATAAATAAATAAATAAAGCAAAAAACAAAACAAAGCACAAAAAAACCCCTAAACATTTGAACAGCTGCATAATTTATATATTTATAACAATAATTTATTATACATTGTTGTATTTTATGCTATTTTTTATTTTTTTTAAACATGAAGCCATCTGATGTCATTCAGTACAGGGTTTTTACCATGATTTTACTATGGTTTTGAAAAAAAAAAAACGTAGTTCTTTATTATGCTTTCATCTTTATCTAATCAGGCAATAATGAAACTTCACTGTTTTTTTCTGTTGCTTCGTGTGTCGGTGTCTCAGTTTCATTGAGGTCCCATGAGGGTCCTTATGTGGGGTCCGAGCTGTCTTGTCTGGATCGTAGGGTTCTGGAGTTTTCCCAGCGGCCTTGTTGTCACTGCCGTCACGGCTCCGGACAGACCTGCGGTGAGTTATACACACCTTTCAGAAGTCTTACTATTGTTGGAGTGTGATGAGGAGTTTTCTCTGGACGAGTCCAAACATGTCAATTAGCCAGTAATTATCTGTCAGATGAGCATTTTATTAATCATGTCACAGGAATGTTGATTGACGTGACATTAGATTCATGTGCAGTTTGTTTTCCAGGTCCTGTGCACCTGATCCCGTCTCTGTGCTGCGATGACACCTGGAGCCAGAGCCGCGGCCGAGAGAGTCGGCCCTATCACTCTCAGAACAGTCTCAATGAAGGGTGGGTCCTTCAGCCAGACATATTCACATTCAAATGAGGTTAAAGGATCAGGTTTGGATCTGTGCCACTTTAGTCTGCATGGCAGATCTGGAAGATTAGATCAAATTCAACAGATTCATTTACCGTACAATTGCTGACAAACTTCTATTTTTAACAATAATATTGTGAAATAGTATTACAGTTAAAATACAGTAACTGCAACTGTGTTCTATTTTAAAATATTTTATGATAATTTTGAAATGACTTTGATAATTATGATACTTTTAGTTCATTTTGATATTTTTGAGCTATTTAAATATATCCCTGTTGAATACAATAATAATAATATATATATATATATATATATATATATATATATATATATATATATATATATATATATGTATTTACTGACCACAAATCTTATTTTAGTGTCAGTTTATTAATAACATTACTGGTGACCAATATTTTAAAAAGCAATATTACATCAATATGTCATTTCTAATAAAAAAAAGTATTAAGTATTTTGCTACTTATTTAGAAAGTAACGTTAATGGACTTTTATGTTACATTTTCTCACTTGACTAAAGGTCATTGCACGGCGAAATTTTCGCACGTTAAAAAATAAACACGACCTCGCGTTGCGTCAATCACGTTTACACACTGCCGCCGAAACTTTTGTCCGTCATAAAAAAATTTGGATCAGTTTCGATTTTCTGCGTTTTCGCATCCGTAGCAAGCATTTTGATAAGAAAGGATGAGCAATACGAAAAAACTCCCTGAAAAAACGCATATGAAAATTTCGGACTCGGTGTGCAAGGACCATAAGACTAGCTCTCTCTATTCTAGAGTATTTATTTTATTCTGAGCGGTATTGTTCTTTTTAAAAGTAATGTGGGTATTGTGTGAATTCAGAAAATAAAAGGACACATTCTTGTATTCTGTCTGTATTATGTTTTATTTAATGAGCATTGTGTCTTTAAGATGCCATCAGAACCAGTTTAACTTCAGCTCAACTCCATGAAATTTGACGGTATGTTTTTTTTGTCCCAACAGATTGGTGAATCCATCACTGGGCAGCAGCCTGGCAGACGTGGGATGTGCACCTGATGAGGCCTGGCCGCTCGTTCAGACCTTCACGACCTCAGACAATCCCTCAGAGTCCACACAGAGAAGCCCCTCGTGTGATGAGGATGAGGAACGAGACGTGCAGAGCTCAGGCCTGACCCCAGCTGAGCCTGAGGATGGGTCAAACAATCGGCTTCTACAGCCACAGCTGTCTGCAACTGAAGGTGAGTGAAGCCACAGGGTCAAACGCAACGAATCAGTCCAAAGTGATTGACAGAAAACCCATTACAGGGACAAACTGTGTCCTCCTGGGAACGTCCAGCTTAAGAGTCTATAATATTCTCATGCTTCCACAGAAATTCATGAGAAATCTAGTTTTGTGCCATAAATCAATTTACTAAATGTCAATGAGTTGTATTTTCTTACATTAATGGTACATAAAATGTATGTAAATTATAAAATTGTACTTACAATGACATATTTTGTGGGTCAAAGTGGTCCATTATTCATTGTTAAAAGCGTAGCAATGTGTTAAGTTAATTTATTATTGCAAGGATGCATTAAATGTATCAAAAGTGACAGTAAAGACATTTATAAAGTTACTTTTATTTCAAATGTTGTTCTTTTAACCCCCCCCCCCCAAAAAAAATAAAATAAAATAAATAAATAAATAAAAAAAATCAAGGAAAGTCTTGAATTGAGGGATTTATCATTAATATGCCTTGTAAGCTGAATTATATTAACAATCAGTCAAAATTTTGCAATAGAATTTACACAGAATTCAAGACGTGAGCCGAATGGAAGCTGCGATGTTGAAACACTCCGCTTCTGTGTTCGTTTACGAGAGCCAAAGCAAATGAGCAACTGACAAACCGACAAACCGTCGATGCCATCAAGAGCCGAGGGTGGTGTGTGTAAACATGCGATCACAGGAAACAAAAGCCTTATGGTGAAAAGGCGAACATGAAAGGAACAAATTATTCAATTTCCTTTGAAACACATAAAAGGGCCCTTTGTCAAACAGCGTGCTGGTGTGAAACACGTGAAGTCATGCCTTCCCTACTTTGTTAGCCTTCAACATGTCACCAGCTAGTAGCGAGCTTTAAACACGATGAATCAAGATGTTTGGGATTGTTATATAGTTCCGTAGATTTCTATTTTTGTTGACATGTGAGATTATAAATTAAAAAGGAAGCTTACAATAGTATAAAAAATGTCTGTTATCAAGTTTTTTTTTTTTCTGTCGAAGTCACAAAGAGAATTTGAATAGAATGTTATGGTTGTTTTTGTCCGTATATAATGAAAATAACTGGGGACTGTCAAGCTTGGAAAAGACTAAAAGAAACATAAAAGTAGTTTAAAAGTAGTCCAAACATACATGGATGAAAAAACATTAGATATCGTTGACAGAATTAAAGGGATAGTCCACCCAACAATGAAAATTCTCTTTATTACTCACTGTTACGTCTCCCTAATTATTTGGCGTCTAGGGTTTTGGGAGGTAACACAAAATGTTTAATAAATAAAAGGATATTTAAACTAGTTAAGAAGCAGACAGAGGCAAAACTGAATATAAAGATTGTGTTTAGAGGGAAAAATAATTCAATATTACAAAGCTCCCAATAACAATATAAACAAACCCAAAATACCTTCAAACAAACTAACAAATATCTATTTACAAATTATGCACAAATGTAATGGATTAAAGACAACAAAAGTGAGGGACAAGAGCAGTGCTAAATAAAATAAAATAATAAAACATAAACACACTAGCACCAATCAAAACTAAGCTAAACAAAAGAAATGAAAGAAAATACGCCACTAACTACGCTAAATACAAAAGTTGGCACTCGTTCATAAACTAGTGTGTTTAGACAACTTTACCCTGCGTGTAGTAAGATGTAAGTCGCGTGAAATGCTGAACTGGTCCCATCACTATGTGTCGAAGAAGTCGAGTCACAGCGTAAACGCAGTTAAACAGCCAATGAGCAGTAAAGTTTCGCAAGCGAAAACTCAAACACACAGTAACTCAAATTCAGAAAACAACAACGAAAACAGGAGCAAACACCAAAGTAAACGTGGGAGAGCAAACAAATGAAATGCAAACGCTCCTCCCAAACTCGTGTCACATCCGGGTCTTTATATGCACCCACTAACATCTGATTGGTCCTCAAAGCGTCGCGTAGAATTGATGACTGACGGAAGCATGGTCCAATCACAGGTCCTGTGAGGCGAGAGAGAGAAAAACATCCCTCCAAGAACAATACGGGACGTAACACTCACCCTCATGTCGTTCATAAATCACGAAATTAAGACATTTTTGATGCAACTTGATTTCGATGCAACTGACACGCTCAAGGCCCAAAAAGGTAGTAAGGACATCATTACAATAATCCATGTGACATCAGTGGTTCAGCCTTAGTTTTATGAAGCTACGAGAATTCATTTTGTATGCAGAGAAAACAAAAATATTGGCTTTATTCGACAATTTCTTCTCTTCCGTATCAGTCACGTTCATGAGAGTACCACTTAATTTGTGTTCAGAAGATGAGTTCATTTTTGGGTGAACTGTCCCTTTAAGAATTCATTTCTACTTGACTTTTTCCTTCCGTGGCCATGTTTTATTCATTTTATTAATTCAAGGCCACTTTTGATTCATGTATTTGCTAGTTTTAGGTAAGCGATGGCCAAATTGTTTTATTATTAACATTTATTTATTTATTTTTAATTAAGTTAAATTGTAAAATGTGGGAAGGAGCTTATTTTCTTCTGATGAACACAAAAGACCATATCTTGAATGTTAATAATAACCAAACAGTTTGGGGTTTTCACTGACTTCCAATGTATTTTTGGTCAATACAATGAAAGTCAATAGCTACCAGCAACTGCTTGGATACCAAAATTCTTCAAAATATATATATTTTTTTATGTTCCACAGAACATAATGATGACAAAATGTATATTTTTGGATGAACTTTACCTATAATCATGGAAACAAATAAATACATAATCGGAACTAATTCTTAATTTGTGGCCAAATTTGTGGGGCTCCGTCCATATGACGGGTAATATATTCCAAAGCTTTGATTCATTTTGACACAATTTCTGGTACAATACATTTTGAGACAATATTTGAACACCCACTATTGTCCGCAAATAACTAAAACTCAATCATATGCCTTTTTCTATTATATAGCTTCAAAAGACTTGAAATATAACACACAACACATATGCTCTACTTTTGTGGTACTTTTTTTCATTTTTAGAGCTTGAAAGTCCTAGTCCCCATTCACTTCCATTGTAAATAAAAAAAGTGAACTGTCCCTTTAAGAGACCAAGCCAAACCTCACTGTGCCTGTGCTAATTCACATAAATTAAGAGGCTTCATGAGACATGTTTTAATTTACTTTGACTGATTCAGTGCCAAGCGATTAACAAGTTTGTTCTTGCGCTCTTTTTGTCTCGTTCCAGGATGACCTGCTCTTATCTCACCTGTTGTTGGTCTCTGAGAGCCACTCTGGAGGTAGAACGAGCAAAGGAAGATCCCACCTCAGATTACATCAGGCCACACACACTGAAAACGTGTGTTTTGCCGTCATTCTCCAGCCGTGTGTGACGCTCGCCAACAGCAGCTTAAAGAGACTTTATTAATGTGTAAACAAAACCACACAAGACAAAAGATTGCTGTCTTTTGTAAAGAAAGCACTAGATAGTTCTGTACCCTAGCACTGACTACCTGTTGAGGTGGGTTGAAGTTAAGGTTCAGCTGCAGGTATTGGTTGCAGTTGACCCGAATGGTTTGCATTGCTCTTTGCAGTACATTCCAGTTCCATCGATCAAACTGCGCAGCATGTGTGTGTGTGTGTGTGTGTGTGTGTGTGCGAGCTCCAGTGTGTTGAATTGTAGATACTGTATGATAGGAAATAGAAGGACAATATTTTTTATAATGTAGATACTCATCTTGTGCCTTCACTCTTGCTTTTCATAATGATGTATGGTGAACTCGTACAAACCTTATGAATGGTGTTGCTCATCAAATTTGTAAATAAAACTTTATAAGCTTTGCTGGAGTATTTAATGGAAATATTAAGTCAATGCACAAATATAGTAACAATCATCTGAAAATTATACAAACTGTAATAAAGCACTGTATTTTTAGATATACACTAGGTGACCTGAGTAAATTAATATCAACCTTATTTGAGGACAGAACATATAGTTTAATTACTATCCAACAATATTAACCCACTGTTATACCACATATAAACACCATATTACATCTAAAAAAATAAATATATGAAAAATAAATTATATATATGCCCAGTTGTTAGACCATATATATATTTTTTTTTACCATATATGACAATGTTTATGTGGGCATGAATGTATATAATTTTAGTAATTATAAATGAAAAAAAGTATATTTCTTTATTTTGTAATTAATGATTAAATGGTTTATATATACATATATATACACACATTTATACATACAACCCCCCCCCCCCCCCTTTATTTTGCATTATAGTATATTTTTGGTATTGTAGAAAAAAAAAAACAGCACCAATGGTTTATTAAATTATTAAACATTATTTTATTTATCAATTCAGTTTAATAATTAAATAATTACATTTAGTGATAATTACATGTAGTACCAACAATGTACATTCATTCTGCATTTATGATCATATATTTTTTGCAATGATTTTGGGTGTCATAAAACAAACACAACACATTCTATTTCTGTATAATAGAACACATATACATTATATTTTTGAGTTCTGATGTGAAATTCACTAGCATATATCCCACAATGCACTGTTGTGAGACCATTCATTTTTGGTTCATAAATTAATTTCTTTCTCTACAACTGGCTGAACAATCAGTATTCATGTTTAAAGACTGATCACCGTGAGGAAAATAAAGTTATACTGCTATGAAAAATCCCTCAGCCCTCCGAGTCCATGATGAAGGTTTCAAAGTCAGGGTCCAGATCAGACACGAGGGCGTTGACAAAGTCCTCGATGGAGGGTCTTTTCTGCAACATGCCTGGACATGAAACAAGAAGGGCAAATTCCAGTTACACACAAGCTTTAGCATGAGTTAATGACTTTTTTTCCTGCGTTAATGACTTGTTTAGGTAAATGTTTTCTATATACTTTGCATCAAACAATGTTAACCTCAAAGAAGCGCTGTAAATCTAAGCAGCAGTTACACTGGCAGAGAAGCAGCATCTAAAAGGGCAGAGGTTTTATCTTCCCAACGCTGCATTATAATATGACAATATCATCTTCCACAGGTTGACACGTATCTACCCCTGCCCAGCTCAGTGAACGCAGTGGAGCCAATATCAGTGTGCATCATCCTGCTAAACTGTGCACACTCGATTTACAATTCCTCTCTGCTGGCGCTTTGAAGTCTGCTCATTTCCCCTTGTAGAGCTGCCAATGTAAATAGGCCCTCCTCCCTTCCCCCTCTTTCCTGCACGGGTCACCTCTAAAACACACACACACACACACACACACACAGAGGAGGCCAAGTCCAAACAGCAACAGGCTGCACTAAAATCTCATGCAACTTTGACCTGCAAACCCTGCTATGTACATCTTTCTAAATTAATAGATTTAACAAATTTAACAAGATATGTATAATTAATAGTGTAAATATTTGCTTTTACAATGATTTGATCGTGATTCTGTACTAAATGATGAGATGAAAATCTGAAATCTGGTCACAATCACAATATGGTTTTATTTGATTAAATGTTCTCCCTCTGAATCATAATTATATATTCACCGGATGTAGATTTGAACAGAGCCCCTGAAGGGACATGGTGATAGAAAAAAAAGAGCATAGCATTCCTACAAGAAACTTTGCGTTCTCTCGCAAAATTATCGCATTCCCTTGAGAAAATGTTCACTTGCAAAACATTTTCATTCTTTTGCAAAAGTATTGCGTCCTCCTGAAAAACTTTGCATTCTCTTGCACAACATGCATTATCTTAACTTTGCGTTTGCTCTCAAAACATTTTCATTTCTTTCGCAAAAGTATTGCATTCCCTGAGCAACTTTGCATTCTCTCGAAAAATTGTGTTCCCTTGAGAAAACTTTCTCTTGCAAAACATTTGTATTCTCTAGCAAAAGTATTGCGCTCTCCCAAGAATGTTCACATTCACTTGTAAATAATTTTTATTCTTTCGCAAACTATTGAATTCCCCTGGGAAATTTTGCATTCTCTTGCAAAATATGCATTATCTTGCAAAAGTATTGGGTTCCCCCAAGAAATTTTGCATTCTCACATAAAATATTTGCATTATCTCGTAAAAAGTATTGTGTTCCCCCAAGAAACTATGCATTCTCTCGCAAAAGCGCTAAAATTAATACAGTTTTGCGAGTGAGCAAAGTTTCTTGGAGTGCAAAAGTTTTGCGAGACAACGCAAAAGCACTGACGTATAATTTTTCAACCCATCTCATAATTTATTTCCATCATCATGTCCCCTTATGGGCTCTGTAGATTTGGGATCTTGATTTGTTTGATTTTTAAGCACAAGCTGCCAAATAGCCACCAGGAGGTTCCTGACCTACTTGACCTGACTTGGGTATGACAGATATGGAGAGACTAGCATTAAACCTAAAACTCGGATAGATTTTAAAATCTTGTTAACTACTTATAAAGCCCCGAATGGTTTAGCTGCTCAGTACTTTAATCGAGCTCTTATCGCATTATAGTCCTCCACGTCCACTACGTTCTCAAAACTCTGGCCGTTTGATAATACCTAGAATATCAAAATCAACTGCGGGTGGCAGATCCTTTTCCTATTTAGCACCCAAACTCTGGAACGATCTACCTAACACTGTTCGGGAGGCAGACACACTCTGTCAGTTTAAATCTAGATTAAAGACCCATCTCTTTACCCTGGCGTACACATAACACACTAATACGCTTCTATTATTCAAATCCGTTAAAGGATTGTTAGGCTGCATTAATTAGATCAACCAGAACCGGGAACACTCCCCATAACACACGATGTACTTGTTACATCGTAAGAAGAATGGCATCTACGCTAATATTTGTCTGTTTCTTTCTTAATCTGTTTCTCAGTCCGTGTCCGATCAGATGGTGGATCAGCACCATGATGTCTACAGCCCTGATCGTCAGCAGAGACCAGAACAACTAGATGAGCCCCAGTGAAGACCTCGATTAAAATACAATAAAACTAAAAATATAATAAAATACCTAACTACATAATACTATTATTGTTAGAAATTGCAACAAAATAAAAATAGAAATATAAACTTGAATTGAACTGTGGGTTTCGTCTGGTCAGAGGAGAACTGGCCCCCGACTGAGCCTGGTTTCTCCCAAGGTTTTTTTCTCCATTCTGTCTCAGAGGGAGTTTTGGTTCCTTGCTGCTGTCGCCTCTGGCTTGCTCAGTTGGGGACACTTAATTTCTAGCCATTATCACCGATTTGGTTGCACAGATACTATTTAAACTAAACTGAGCTAGACAATGACATCTGAATTCAATAATGAAATGCCTTTAACTGAAAATTGAGTGTTTAATCTTAACATTATACATTACTGACACTCTGTCCTCCAATTTGAAGCCCGGTACACACCAAGCCGATTGTCGGCCGTTGAGCAGTTTTTGTTTGTCGGCCACCTAAGTTTTCTCAGTGTGTTCTGCGCCGTCGGCTGAAGTTGGTCCTTGTCGGCTTTTTCAGCTGATTCGACATGTTGAATCGGCGTCGGAGCTCGTCGGTCAGTCGGGCCATATGATCGTTCTGATTGGCTGTTCAGCTGGCGAACCAGTGCGCGAGAAAGGCACAAAACCAACGTGCAACTCGGCCATCGGGTGTCGAGCGTCGGCTTGGTGTGTCAAGGCAACTTTGGACCCAGATGCTGCCGACGTGAGCCGATCCCGCAGTCTGCTTTCGTTGCCACTAGTTATTTGGCGTCGGCTTGGTGTGTACCGGGCTTGATACTGTTAAGTGCTTTGACACAATCTGTATTGTTAAAAGCGCTATATAAATAAAGGTGACTTGACTTAAACCTATTGCTTATATAATCACCTGTCTGACTACACCTTACTGTACTCATGTTTTTGTTTTGTTTTTTTAAGATGAATGCTACAGCCGCAGATTTAGTTCAGAGAGATGAAAATGTAAGCCGGACTATTGCTTTAATCTCTGAGTGGATCACACGAGGACTAGACGTCTCCAGCTTCAACAGCACTTTCTATAATGATGCCAATTTCCTGAGCTCACTCTAGAGGGGATTCAGAGCAAAACCCAATCCAGACGCACATTTTTTTTTTTTTCCTTTTCTAAATTAAGGCCATATCCAGTGAGAATAAAGATATCAGATACATACATGTTCAGGAATGAGCTTTACATTTCTGATGTTAAAGAGTTTAAGAGCTACATTATTGTTTCCTTCAATCTCTGGAATGATCGAGATCATTTAGAGCAATTAAAATGTGAGTGTTTTTGTGCCAGAACTATCTATTTGAGTTTTTGAATGTCTTACAACTATAATGCTTACTTCATGTAAATGCCCTTTTTTATTACTATTATATATATATTTTTTTGCTAAATTTTGCCAGCTTATTTATGTGCAAGTGAGGAGTGCTTATTTTTATAATAGTTTAATATATATATATATATATATATATATATATATATATATATATATATATATATATATACACACACACTTTATAGATTTATATTTATTTAGACATTATTAGTATCATTAAAATTATGATACATTGATGATACATGATTATAATTACACACACACACAATTTTATAATACTCAAATAATTTTCCAAAACATTCTAAATAAATACAAATAGAACAAATCTTACCTAATCTTACCTATCCCCTAACCTTTGAACAATACCATATACTAAAAATATTATATATACTGTGTAAGGTTAATAATAAATCAATTATAAAAAATAAATAGAAATAATTGTTTAAACTTCACACACACACACACACACACACACACACACACACACACACACACACACACCACATATATTATTTAGACATTTTTAATTACATCATAAATATAATTTTATGATACTTGATACTCATGAGTACATATTCTATTAAAATCTGTCTAAATAAATAAAAATATATAAATAAAATACCCCCACAAATTCTTAATCTTACCAAACTTTTGAACAATACCATGTAAAACATATTATATACTGTACATACTGTGTAATGTTAAAAAAAACATTTATAATAATAATAATAATAATAATAAATCAAATATAAAAAAATAAAATCAATAAAAAAAAGCCTTATATATGATATATATAAAAAAAAAAAAGCGAAAACAAAATTGAGTAGAAAAAGCAACATATGATCAAAGGTCTTACAACAAATGATCAAAAGGTCTTATAACAAACAATCCCACTACTAAAGTTTAACCTTAACGCTGAGGAATAATTAATCTTTTTTTTTTTTAATGTGGGAACATGATTAAATGGTTGAAAAGATCAAACATTTGTGAGTAAGGATGGACTAAAGTCACATTATTTATCAGTGCAGGTGCACAGTGTGTGTTTTATTATGAATCAAAGGGACTTTCTAATTCAAGATGAGCTGAACAATCCAGCTGTGTGTGCTTTGAAATGGAGGTCAACCACAGAACGAATGTCCGACATGTCTTTTCAAACAGCTTCCCTTCAGAGAGCTTCATTTATCTGAGGAGAACAAGAGGATGAGGAGGCTCTCTGCGATTGGTCAGAAGAGCTCCTGACTGGGAATGGAGGATGATGAAACTAAGGACACATCAAAGTGAGGCAAGCTCATCTCTCCTCAATTAATCCCTGTTTAAACGCCGTTCTTTGGCTCCTGTGCCGCGCGCCACACCTTGAGCTTGTGCAGTTACGTGGGCACACAGACATGGTGGAACATGACTCAGGTAGCGCTGGTTTGGGTTTCATGTGAAACAGGACAGGGTTATCAAGAGGTCAAACGAGGACTTGACATAAGACACTATATGAAGTCTTATGCAACCGAATCCAGTTCATTGTTTCATTATGTGCTCCTAAAACTCCACAGTCCTGGTCTCTATAAACACTGCTTAGACTCAGGTTGAGCAATGTTTCAAGACTAAGAAGATAATTACAGCTTCCCTCCCAGCAGATGAAGAGATTTTCTGGTTACTCCACGGCTTTGACGTGCGCTTGCGTTTGTAACTATTTGAAACATGTCACGAGTTGAAAGCAGTAAGCTCATGATCTACCTGAAGGCTGAAATTACTTCATCATCGACTCTGTAATTAAAACTTTCTCAAAGCTTTGAGAAAAAATAAATAAAAAGGAAGCTCAAGTTGCAAGGATTATGCCATCGTGCACATGAATCATGTGCCTTGAGGTCTGTTCAATTTTGGAAAAAAGTAGATATTTAAATAATATTATTTATAATATAGCTTATAATCACAGAATTTTTTTCTCAAAATTCTGAGTATGCATCTCACAATTTCGACTTTTTGTAAACATTTTAATTAGTATGAGGAGATGAATTTGTATGGAAGCATTTTTTAAAAAAATAAAAATATAAAAAGTAATTGCGACTTTAATCTCGCAATTCTGACTTTTTTTCTTGCATTTGCGAGTTGCAATTCTGAGTTTACCGAGTTTATAAATCAAGAGCTTTTTTCAGAAACGCAAGAGAAAAATTCAGGATTGTGAGACAATTACTTTTTAAATTTGTTTATTCTATAGCAAAAATAAGTTTCCCTAAATTTGAGTAAAAAGTTGTAAAATAAACACATTTGGTATATCATGTTCTGAAGCATGATTTGAGATGATCACATCTGGCTGTTTGTACAAACAGTTTAAATAGCTAATGACAAATTATTCCATATCTGCTCAAAAATACAGCAAAAATAGTAATATTGTGAAATGTTATTACAATTAAAAATAACAGTTTTCTATATAATATATTTGAAAATGTTTAATACATTTTCATAAGCCTTCATTTAGTGTTCAGTATCACATGAACCTTCAGAAATCATTCTTATACGCTGATTAATATGCTGGAAATAATTTTGTATTGAGACTTTTGAACCTAACTATAATTTATTACTATATAATACCATTATTTAATCTATTAAATAATAATTTAATCTATTACTATTTATTAAATAAAACAGTATGTGATATAGTTTATTTGTGTTTTTTTTTTGTAAACTTACTTTTTAAGAAATGTCCCATTAATTTACAATGAAAAGAATGCTTAGCGTTCAAACCTCCACAGCAGTGATGTCTCTGTAAAAGTTGCATACTGAGATGTCTTGCATATTTTTAAAAACTTATAGCCACCTTTACACCGTATTATGTCAATGTGTTGATTTGAGTGCAGCTGACTGAAAACAAGAATATTCTTATTAAAAAAACTATTCTTTTTTCCCCTTCATTCCCCTTCTGATATTTTCAAGATTTGCAAGATCTGCCTTTCTCAATGTTAGATTATTGTTGAATATGAATGCTATTTCACTGAAACCCCATTACGGAATGTTGTACACTAAGGTGAACCTGACCCTCCTGTGATCCTGTATCTAAAACTCATGCATTTCACCATCTGTGTGTGTGCTACAGTGCTAAAACACATCCCAGCCCAGGTGCTCGAGTCTGTATTGTTCTTTCAGTCTGTCCTTCGGCACTAAAATAGAGGTCCCTGGGAAAACTGAGGGCCATGAATGACGCCTCTGTGCCGCTCATGGCTGCAGAACACAGGGCTTCAGTCAGCATGGCCGTCAGTCCGTCACTTTCCTCTCTCTGCAATGCCATCTAATCCAGCCTGGACTTTTCAGCACCAGAGGCCTGGGATCCGGCCAGCTCAGAGCGAGGAGCCTGGCAGATAAAAAACGGCCCAGGCTACAGGCTCTCTCTAGGGTGGCTCTTGTTCCACTGTGATCCGGCACAGAGGAGGGGGCCTGAGGTGCACTGAGGAGAACCCCTCTGAACCGGAAAGTAGATAAGGAATCAGAGAATAAGGAAGACACTAATGTGTTTTTGTAATATTATTATTATGGTCAATAACTGATTTAACAGCAGATGTATTAATTATATTTAAAAAAAAAAATTAAATAAAAAAAAATTAAAAAGGTAAATTAAAAAAAAAAGTAAACAAAAAAAATATTTTGTATTACTTGGAAACTCATAATTATTGTAATTTCAACCTGATGTGAATGAATTTCAACAAGTAAAATCACATGCTTAAAATGAAATGATAATGATATGGTAATAAATCTACTAATGCAGAAATTTCAGTTGATACCAATATGTAAAAATATTATTATTATCATAATTATTTTCAATATGGTCAGTAACTGAATTAATAGCAGATATTATAATTGTATAATTTTATAATAAAACAAAACATTTAATTAAAAAGGTCAATTAAAAGAAAAGTTAATTAAAAAGTAAATAAAAATACATAAAATAAAATGTTTTTTTTTTTTTTATTTTGTATTATTACTTGGAAACTATCACAATTCCAACCTGATGTGAATGCGTTTCAATAAGTAAAATCACATGCTTAAAATGAAATGACAATATAACTGTAATAAAACATTTTAACATAAAATTATGGATCACTATTTAATACTATTGTCAACAATGTCATACACATAATGATTTCTTTCTTTCTATCTATCTATCTATCTATCCATCCATCCATCTTTTTTTTTGTTTTTTTTGCAATACCAGGGCTACCCAATAGTAATCTAATCTTATTTTCTATAATTGCTGTGATATGAATAGCCTCTTGGCAATTGTTTATTGTAGGTTAATACATTCTGACATTACTGGGGCAATTTTTGTAATAACATGCACTGATGAATCATTTGTATAACACCAGGAACATGTAACGTTACTCAGAAAGCAAACAAGGCCAATCGGCACCTTTTATGTTGACTCTTTAAGGGACAAAAAAACGGCAGTGACTGAACTGCGACCTTGTTCATTCTCTCAAGCGCAGACTTCTTTTCTTACCTTCCACCATCAGCATGGGCTCCTTCCCTCCCCCATGAGCCAGCATCTCTCTACGGTAACGCTCTCCGGTTTCCCTGCAACAACGTGAGCAGACAGAGGTTTACTTTACACTACCAGCATCGTTCCCACAGTCCAAGCCCATAAACCCTTATGTTCCCTCTCTACCTGTCTGACATGTCCAAAACTGTCCAAACAAAAGAAAGTGCTAAAGAACAAAACCACAGCAGAGTAGTTAAGATATCCTGGTATTTTTAAAGACCCCATGAAATGAAAACAGGAGTTTTGTGGTTTTCAGTCTGTGCCTGTTAGCTTCGAAGACATCTTTATGTTAGTCCATTTTTAGCAGACATACACATTTAAACTGTACAGTTTATCTGCTCTGGGGGGAAAAGAAACAAATATATCAAGCAATTTAATTTGGTGTGACATATACAAATAATTCATTAGATGAATGAACAAACTGTTATAAAACTTGAATTCTTTTATTAAATTTGGACTCTTTTTAAAGAAGACATTTGGCAGATTATTGCTGAAGTGAAAAAATGTTAAACTAAACTTAAAATCTACTCATAAATCTCAAGTTATGTTCCAAATTTGAAGTTGATATCTCAAAAAATGAGCTTTCAGTAAGATTTTGTGCAGTACCAAACGTTTCCATTAGATGAAATTTGATTTCCATTCGTTTTCAATGTGGTCATTTTTGACTGTGAACAGTACAAGCATGCTACAAAGCTATGTTAAAAGCACATCTTTTAAAGACTAATGAGGAGTTGTTGTGATGCAGCCAGGTTTATTTACTTTAAATCGTGTCCATGTTTTTTTTTTTTTTTTTTACATATTTTGTTGTGATATTGTGAAGCACTTTGGGCAACTTGGTGTTGTATTAAACTGTGCTATATAAATAAACAAGAACAAGAACAATGCAAGCATGACTATTTTTTCTTTTTGAATCATGTCCATGATTTCTTTTTTAATTTTTTTGTGTGTGTTCGTTCACATAGCAAGTGCCAAAAACTTTGCCCATGTTTCATACCTTTCCAAAGAAGTATAAACAAGAACAACAAAAAGTTACATTTTTTTGATAATAAATGACTGAACAACTCCAGAGGGTAAGGCGTGTAGAAACTTTAGAGAAAAACAGAAAAGGAAAAAAAAAAAAAAACAATGTCGAGGCTTTACAACTAATGCATGTGTCTTTCACAAACCTGTTGAGAGGGTCTTTATAGAAACACTGCTTCCACACCATGGAGGCCACCGCCCGTGACATCAGGTACGAGTAGTACTTCGCCCCATAGCCGACAAGATGACTGAACCTCAGCTGCCAGGCCTGCAGAGACAGGTGCAGGTGAACTAATCACAAGCTGGCATAGGAATATTCCTGTTACATCTCTGTAAACGCTTGCCAAGTTATTTTCTAACCTGGAAACCTGCTGATGCTAACAACATTCAATATCTCAGCTGC
The DNA here is from genome assembly GCA_036784905.1 of Acrossocheilus fasciatus. NCBI lineage: Eukaryota > Metazoa > Chordata > Actinopteri > Cypriniformes > Cyprinidae > Acrossocheilus > Acrossocheilus fasciatus. The sequence goes on from CM071952.1 coordinate 8,661,924, forward strand.
AACTGTGACCCAATTAAATGGAAGAGTCAAGTTATTGCCACACAATGCCTTCGGGACCATATTCATCACTAAATATTTACATTCCCAGAGCACAAATGGTGTAAAGCCTATTCCCATGGCTACTTACTCTGAGCTAAATGAAAGAGAGTGATAATGTTTGGGGTGGGTGCAAGTTAGGGAAGTATTTTGCTATTAAAACACAGGCTAGACTTGTGTTGAAAGAGCTCAGTAGTTCAAACACATCGCTGAGGGATGGAGATGTGCATAGACACCCGCTGTTACCATTATCCCTGCAGGAAATGAACCGAGCACACCATGCTTGATATGACGGTAAATAGGGGCAACAAACCTGTTGGTATATGATAATATCAGTTTATAGCTACTGCTAATCTAACTGGGTGTCTGGGTTCATAAAGTCAGCAAGTAAGATGGTCAGAGTGCGATTGGTTTCGGATATACTGAACACTGTCATTACAGGTGTGATGAAGCCACTGAATGTTAAGTGGATGCCATTCAATTCTACAATACCTTTAACGGCAGTTTCTGTTCTGTGGATCTCACATGCTATCTTGACACAGCCCAGGTGCTCATGCAGGACACGCATACCTGAATTTGACTAAATTTAAGGCAATCTCAAACCCCCACCCCCTAAAATCATGTTACTCTCTACCGTATCTGATGAATAAAACACACAAGTATAAACATTTACATTTTCATACCAATGTTATTTTAATATAAAACAAACACCCCCCACAAATAAAAACAACCAAATAAACAAACACAACAAACCTAAAACCAACAATTGTGAACCAAGTGAAAAAACAAACAAACCAAAAAAAAAAAAAAAAAAAAAAAATACTAAAATAGCAAACAAACCAAACTAAGAAACAAAACAGAAAAAAGGGAACAAAAAGAAAAAAATCAAGAAACCAAACAAAACAAAAAAGCAAAACAACCTAAACCTGGTAACAAATTAAACCAAATTAAGAAACAAATAAACAAACAAACAAATCAGCCAAGTGACAAACCAAACAAAATAAACAAAAATGTACCAAACAAACAAAACAAATAAACCAACAAAAACATCATTAAACAAAGAGCTATACAAAAAACAAACAAAACAAAAAGCAAACCAAGAAACAAAATAATGAAACAAGAAGCAAGAAACAAAATCAAAACAAACCAAACCAACGAAGGAAATAAAACAGCAAAACAAGAAACAAAGAAAGCAAGAAACAAACAAAAATAAACCAAACAGACAAAACAAATAAACCAACATAAACAAAGCATGAAACAAACAAAACAAAAAAACAAAAAGAAACAAAGAAAGCAAGAAACAAACTAGGGCTGCACGATACATTGCATGCGATGATCATGAGCATCTCGTCAGTAAAGCCGGTTCTGTGATTAATAGCAAATCTCCATCACATGCTTTCAGATGGAGCGGCATTTAATACACAGAGCCGTAGTTCACTGACAAGCTACGCAATATTGCGTTCATAATCGAATGCGACTCATCTGCGATTCTGAACACGATATTGCGTAGCTTGTCAGTGATCTGCGGCTGTGTTTATTAAATGCCGCTCCATAACCAGAGCAAAACTGGCTTTAAAAGGAAAACAGCCCAATCAAGGTAACAAATCAAATCAAACCAAATCAAGACACAAACAAAGTAACAAAACAAACAAAAATAAACAAAACAAATAAGCCAAAGCATGAAACAAATAAAGCAAAAAACAATATAAGAAACAAAGAAAAAACAAACCAAGAAATAAACAAAACAACAAAGCAAAAAACAAAGACTAAGCAAGCCAAAAAAACAAACAAAACAAAGCTCAATTAGTTGGCTATATACCACCGAGGGAATTTGCTCCTCTCGCAGGGCCACTGTTCCATTGTAAGTGCAACTGAACTTTACAGATACACGTGTTACATATCTATGTACTTTTGTATGTGTACATTATAAAAGCACTGCTATCATGCTACAGGATATTAAGGACTCTGCAAAGACATCTGGCTCTAATGATCACTAAGGGACATTCTGGACAGTCTGCTCTGATGCAAAATGTGCGCGTCAAGTGTTCCTCTGCAAAGTTGTTGAAGAGAGCCAGGGTTGTGTAAACAGCACTATGAGAGACACATTATGGTTGGAGAAGGTGAAACTGCTGTATAATACAGAGTTAAGGCCCAGAGTATCAGCAAGACATAACCCATATGGCCCCTAATGACTTCAGTAAGCTCAAATGCACTCCTGTAGGGATGTAACATCTGAAAGCTAAACATTACCAAAGCAGAGCAGCTACTTGACTATCAACACTCATCTAAAATCTGTATTCGGTTATGGAAATATTTTCACTGCAGATGGGTCCTGTCAGGCTGCTGGCCATAAGATACTTTAAGTGTAAGTTTATAAGAATTTCACATTCACAGAACTTTACATAAAGACCATAAATGAATAAATCTAACATGGTATTACCATGCTTTTTGGACTTTCTCTTCACATCCCATTGTGTGTCTCAGCGGCCAGAGGAATGTAACACTGTGTGCAAATGTTCCCAAATATTAGCAACAGGACAAGAACTTCCATCTGGTCCATGTTTCTAACAGCTGACATTATCTTCCAGAACACTATTAATGCCCTAGTAAAACGAACCAACGTCAACAAAAGTCAAACAACTGTAAATTCAGCTCTCTCTGTGAATCATTAACCATCTCCATCATTGGCCACAATCTTTATTAGTGGTCAGGCATCACTATTATTACTCGTATTAGGGATAGTGATTTGAACGAACCCCAATATGATACTCCAGTGCCTGTGCCATTTGTGGTACGACATAAATGACATAAACCTCAAATTGCAGGGCTTGTTGAGGAGAGGGATGTTATTTTTGTAAAGCAGTAAGACTTCCCTCAAGCAAAATGTATATATATATATATTTTTTTTTTACTTTATATTAAATCAAAAAATTCTGGAAAAAAAAAGTTGCATTATTTTCCCAAAACTATTAGGCAGCACATCTGTTTTCAACACGGTTAAAAAAAAAAAGAAGAATGTTTTTTGAGCAGCCAATCAGCATATTAGTATGATTTCTGAAAGACCATGTAATGAGACTGAAGACTGGAGTAATGATGTGGAGTAATGAAAATTCAGCTTTGTATCACAGGAATAAATCACAAAATATATAAAATATAAAACAGTAATTTATTAGTTTGCACTGTATTTGACTGATGCAGCCTTGGCTAAGACTTATTATGAAAACATTATAGGGGTCACGAACTGCCTCTGAGCAGAGAGTCATTCTCAGGACTTTCTAGAATTCATTTGTTGAAAGTTTCCTGTCCTTTTCCTTTATTTGTTGGTTTTCCTTATTGTCGACAAAGAACAAAAATCGTTTGCAAGGTATTGTTAATATGTGCTCAAAAGTTTTAGGCGTTTCCTTGCGAAGTCTTACATTTTATTATGAACAGCAAGTAATGAGGATGGCACATAAAATAATAGGAGACTGCACACACCCTTTGAATTATTATTTTGAGTGGATGCCCCTTGGGCGACGTTTAAGGTCAATTAGATGTTCCACAAATCGGTACAAATTTACTTGTGTGCCTGAAGCAGTACGTTTATGTAATAAATTTAGTTGATTTAGATTATTTATTTTTTGTATTTATACATAGTACACCTATGTATTTGGTGTACTTTGAGTATTTGTATGTGTGTGTTAAGTGTTGTATATGTGAAGCACCACGAAAGTCTGAATTAACTGCCCCAAGGGGTTAAATAAAGCTCTAAACTAAACTTTGTTTTTATTTTATTGTGTTGCGACATTACTGTCCGATCCAATATAGTCGGCACAGCATCGTCTTTTAATTTCAATCTTTTTGAAAATCCTGTGTCGAATTGTGCCTTGTTTGTAAACAAATCCGCTGTAAAATGAAGTGAACAAAAGGACCAATTTCTTACTGACGCGGACTAAATCTTCATTAAAAATAAAGTTCACTCACTCTTTCCTAACATTGGGATCAGAAGGAAAGCATCACAAACACTGTTTTTCCACAACTTGGCACTGCGCAGTGTCTTGTTGTCTTCAGAGCCATCTTTATCGTTTGGTTTCTTCGTAGACCTGCGCATTCGCCTCTCTCGTAAACACTACATGTGTGAATCGGTGGGCGGGGCTAAGCAGACAGTGATGTCGGAGCAAGCATTGTTTTAAAGCTGCGGAGGCGGTGCTTATCCACACTATGACATCACAGAGTAGAACATTCCAAAAGCTGCCGTTTTGATAGACTGCCTTCAACATAAGCTGTTTTTAGACTAACGACAAAGTTTTGAGTTACAGGACGTTTTCATAGTACAATGACCTCTTATAAGTCACAAGATCAAAGGAAATTTTGCTTTCTCAGTTCATGACCCCTTTAAAAAAAACAACAACAACAAACTTTTGAAGGTTAGTAAAAGGGATCAATAAAAACATTCCCATGTGTGTTATGAAAAAACTGCTAGGTAAAAATCTGGTTTTACATCTTTACTGTAACAAAATTATGTGTCAAAACAGCTGTCATTCTTCAACAGAGTTGCATGCGGAGGGTTTTACGGCCATATGAGGGCTGAGGAAAGCTTTCAGTTGTTCTTTAATAGTCACTAAAACATGCATCCTACAGGAACGAAAGACACACACGCATACTATTAGCTGCGTTCCCGTGAGAGGCAGTAATAACGGATAAAAAGGGGGAAGCTGGGTGATTTAGAGGATGGTAAAGACATTATGGCTGAAGCAATTAAAGAGAGAAGGGAATATTTAGAGTTGGGGGGAGGCCTGATTCCCAGTGGCTCCACATAATTACAGGCCAGGATGAATGGTTTATGAAGGCCATTCCGAAATAAAATATGTGTTTTAGATCGCTCCAGCTCTCAGTCGGCCATCTCTACAGCTGCCGAAGAGCTGAGAAAAGCATTTCAAACTATGTTTTCCCTTCCAAAAAGACTCTGAAAGAAGAGTTTCAAATATTTCCCCCAGGGAGTGCTTCTTCAAAGTATATCTCTGCTTTGTTATTGCAGAAAAGGCCCCCGAAAAGGGCTGGAGAGCGGAGAAAAGCATTTTAATCCTTTAACCGTGCAGTGTCTGTGAAAGATGTAGAAAACCACACGGCAGGAAAGGGGCCAAAACTGAACTACCTTGGTGTGTTGATGTGTTTTTGTACTTCAGAAGCGGGAGTATAAGATGTTATTAAGGATTAGTCAAGGAACGATTCCCAAACATTCATTAACTTCAATAACGGCAATGGATCACTTCATTTCAGGGCAACAGACCACCTACATATGGGGAGATGTGCTTTTTGTGAAACACTGATTTCTAGGAAGCCTTTAATAACTAGCAAATAATTCAAAGTTATACTTAAGACCATGAATAATGTCTAAGAAAAGATCTTATACCTTATATATTTTTGTAGTTCTACTATATGGATTGACAGAAAAAAAAAAAAATTAATTATTTAATGTAAATAAAACACACTTACTGTGTTGGTGACATATGGCAGGCCATAATACTTCTTCTGCATATCTATCATGATATCTGTCATTGGTTGATTTTGTGGTTTTCCATGATAAACTTGATCCAGGATTGCATAGAAAACCTAAAGAGAACCATTTACAGAATCCTTGAGTTTAGAACAAACCATTTATGCATTTTTGTTACATTATATATTGTTTAAAGGGGTCATATGATGCGATTTCAAGTTTTCCTTTCTCTTTAGAGTGTTACAAGCTGTTCGTGCAAAGATAAGATCCCTGAAGTTGCAAAGACTAAAGTCTCAAAACCAAAGACTCGACCACGCCCTCCTAAAACGGCTCATTCAAACACGCCCCCACATGTCTACTTCACAGTGTGGGGAGATTTGCAAAACACTGCCTAAACGTATATGCAAAGAAAGGGGGCGTGATTTTTATTCTCGCTGTAGTATTGTTGCTGCCGCAGGCGCCATGTACTGGAGATGCTGTGTTTTGTTGTGAAAGCGAAACTACTTTGTTTGGGCTTCCAAAAGAGAACACAAATAGAAATCAGTGGTTAAGTTGTATTTACAACACTGTTCCAGAACAGTTCAACCCAAATATTAGAGCGTGTGCAGCGCATTTTAATGGAGGACTATTTCCTGAACCTGGGAGTAGCCTGCCAGCTATGCTCAAAGGCTGTTTCTATAGAGTGGGGCAATTCCAACTTTGCAAGGACAGACTAGCGCTTCTGACTCACAGCCTGTAAGTACGTTTTTATATTTAAAGAATTTGCCACTGACTATTCAAACGCGAGTTTTGAGCTGCGTAGAGTAGTGCTTGTTGTTTGTCATTTCTCAGATCACAAATGCAGACGTGGTAATGTTTATGCGGCGCGATGCAATGAGATAAAAGACAGTACAAGTCATTATAATCAGTAATTATGTTCCCACTGGATGCAACAAATGCCTCGTTTGTAATGGGTTTTATTGTTTTTGTGTCGTCGTGTCGGGGCACGGCATCACATTATGGTAAGGGGTGTAAGATTTCCTTCTCACGCTTGATGTATTCGGCCAATCACAACGCACTGGATAGCTGGCCAATCAGAGCACGCCTTGCTTCTCAGAACGATGAGCTTTGTAAGAATCGGCGCGTTTCAGAAATGTGGGGCATAGAGGAGCAACAATAATGTACAGTATGAGGAAAAAAATGTATTTTTTGAACCTTAAACCACATAAAAACACTGCACAAAAATACACAAAATAATGTACTTTTTAACAACGTCATATAACCCCTTTAATATTAGCTTTTTTTTTATTTTGGGAAGATGAAAATATCAGAGCATATTTTTTTACCAAAACAATTCTTCCTAACAATATTTATAAATGTTCATTTTTAAAAGTATATAATTATTACCTAAATTGTTTAAAATAAAACAAAAACAAAAAACAATATTAAAGAATAGTTTGCTAAAAAAAAAAAAACAATAGTATTGGACATCACATCAGTTATAGGCCCTTATTAAAATGTCAATATCATTATTGTTTATATTAACAATATCAGCTAATTTTTATATATCAGGTACAGCACTGCAAATTAATTTGAAATAGAATAGTTCTCTCTCTCTTATGAAAGTCATAGTCATTTTTGTTATATTTTATACTCCAAAAACATGATGTGGTTACACTGGATGTTGAATGAGAAGATCTGGTACCTGAAGTTGAGTGTCAGCTGCACCACAGACCTTTTTGGACTCACAAAGTCGGGCCACCATGCTTTGCGGCAAAGGCTGTGAGAAATTATATAGATTCAAACTATAACTACACATACAATTTTAATTTATGAACTGCTCAACCAAAAATGAACACAAAATTACTTCAGAAGATTTGGGCATATAATGTATGAATCATATAGACTACTTTTATGGTACGTCTGCAAAATGAGTTTTGCAATAATGATCATACTGATCATGACTAACATGAACATTCTAGTGCAGTGTACCTGTCCAGTCTGATAGTGGCGAGCGAACTGACTGATCACACGATAGTCAGTGGCAAAATATTCCATTAGAATAGAAGGTACTTCAGCAAAATCAGTGGCACACCTTGTTCCTACAGAGAGAAATGATATCACTGTGATCATGCCGCTCCAGGTACATTTTAAAGCTGAAGACCTGAACAAAATTAGCTGATTTTAGTAGTAATCATATCGTACCTGTCACATGTTGGTAGCGGGTGCGTCCCAGCATGGAGTGCATGGCATGGCCCATCTCATGAAAGAGATTTTCCATCATGCCCGGGCTGAGCAATGTGGGAGCAGACCGTGTGGGGTGAGGCAGGTTCAGCATCAGGACCACCATCGGCAGCTGATACTGCCCATCTTCTAGCTGCCTCCCGCCTCGAATGGTGAAGTGGCAGTCCTGAGTGGCACACGAAAGAAACAGGATTGATCAAAACTGATCGACTGCAATTAATTTTTTTTTTTATTCCTGTACAGATCAGTTTTATTCCTTAATGAATCAACGTCTCTGAACAAATTAAGTAAATGATTCAATGAGTCACTCATAAACATAATTGTTAATACTTTTAACTTGTTTCTTTCTGTAAAGAATCAGTGTTTTTAGATGAATTTGTTAAGTGAATGATTCAATCACTCTCTAATATACATAGCAACTTGTTTCTTTCCCTAACGAATCAGTGTTTTTAAATAAACCACTTGAGTGAATCATTCAATGACTCCCTTGTAAAGACAGCAATTTTTTTTCTTTCCTTAGTGAATCAAAGTTTTTTTTAACAAATAGACTGAGTTAATGATTAAATGACTTGCACACATAGAAAGCAAAATGTTTCTTTCCTTAACGAATCAGTGTTTTTGAATGAATCGATTGGGCAAATGATTCAATGACTCCCTCATAAAGATAGTAACTTGTTTCTTTCCATTAAATGCACCGAAAATGCACTTTTGGGCCATTTTCGGCCAAACATTTTCGGTGGCCGAATATTCGGTGCATCCCTAGTTTTTAAATTAATTAGTTGAATGAATGATTCAACGAATCACTTATAAAGATAATGTAATTGTTTTCCTTAATAAATCAGTGTTTTTGAATGAACCGCTTGAGTGAAATATTCAATGACTCCCTCATAAAGACAGTAATTTCTCCTTTCCTTAATGAATCATTGTTTTTGAACAAAATGATTTGAGTAAATGATTCAAAGGCTCACTCAAATAGATAGTAGCTTGTTTCTTTCCTTACTGAATCAATGCCCTCTTAAAAAATTGGTTGAGTGAATAATTGTATAATGTTGTATAACAAATACTAATTTGAGTTGGAAAAACTAATGACACTATAAATAGATGGCTTATCGGAGTACTTCTTTACCTGGTGAGGCTTATCTGGTCTGTAGAAGAAGTCACAGTAGATATATCCCAGCAGTCCCTCTGTTTCATGCACCACAGCCTGAAGGAACAATTCAAAATGTCAAGTGACATTAGAAATGAAGTTGGCTTGACCTGAAGATGAGCTCTCATTTAAGCCCACTGGGTTTGATAATGGAGCACAGAAGTGTGATCTCACCAGCTTGCGCACATCTTCACTCCAGACCTCCCCCACACTGAGCTGCTCAGCCAGCAGTGATACACCATACAGCTGCGTGAAAAGACCATTTAGACCTTCCATACACGCTCCCAGCGAGAAGTACGGACTGTAAAGACTTGGCTCTATGTTGAATCTGCCAAGACAAAACACAACATTCCAGCATGCCATGTTAATAAAGGCTGAACGTCAATGAACAAATTTTACTAACCGAGAGCACAGACTACAAAAGCTAAATTTTGAGAATGTGAAAATCGGTAAAATAAGTATTTGGTCACCTACAAACAAGCAAGATTTCTGGCTCTCACAGACTTGTAACTTCTTCTTTAAGAGGCTCCTCTGTCCTCCATTCGTTACCTGTATTAATGGCATCTGTTTGAACTCGTTATCAGTATAAAAGACACCTGTCCACAACCTCAAACAGTCCTACTCCAAACTCCACCATGGCCAAGACCAAAGAGCTGTCAAAGGACACCAGAAACAAAATTGTAGACCTGCACCAGGCTGGGAGGACTGAATCTGCAATAGGTAAGCAGCTTGGTGTGAAGAAATCAACTGTGGGAGCAATTATTAGAAAATGGAAGACATACAAGACCACTGATAATCTCCCTTCATCTGGGGCTCCACACAAGATCTCACCCCGTGGGGTCAAAATGATCACAAGAAAATCCCAGAACCACACGGGGGGACCTAGTGAATGACCTGCAGAGAGCTGGGACCAAAGAAACAAAGGCTACCATCAGTAACACACTGCGCTGCCAGGGACTCAAATCCTGCAGTGCCAGACGTGTCCCCCTGCTTAAGCCAGTACATGTCCGGGCCCGTCTGAAGTTTGCTAGAGAGCATTTGGATGATCCAGAAGAGGATTGGGAGAATGTCATACGGTCAGATGAAACCAAAATAGAACTTTTCGGTAAAAACTCAACTTGTCGTGTTTGGAGGAGAATGAATGCTGAGTTGCATCCAAAGAACACCACATCTGCTGTGAAGCATGGGGGTGGAAACATCATGCTTTGGGGCTGTTTTTCTGCAAAGGGACCAGGACGACTGATCCGTGTAAACGAAAGAATGAATGGGGCCATATATTGTGAGATTTTGAGTGAAAACCTCCTTCGATCAGCAAGGGCATTGAAGATGAAACGTGGCTGGGTCTTTCAGCATGACAATGATCCCAAACACACCGCCCGGGCAACGAAGGAGTGGCTTCGTAAGAAGCATTTCATGGTCCTGGAGTGGCCTAGCCAGTCTCCAGATCTCAACTCCATCAAAAATCTTTGGAGGGAGTTGAAAGCATTTTGGCCCTAACCTTATGGGCCAAAATACCAGCAACAGTGTCTGAAAACCTTGTGAAGACTTACAGAAAACGTTTGACCTTTATCATTGCCAACAAAGGGTATATAACAAACTACTTATTGTTATTGATCAAATACTTATTTTCCACCATAATTTGCAAATAAATTCTTTAAAAATCCTACAATGTGATTTTCTGGATTTTTTTTCTCATTTTGTCTCTCATAGTTGAGGTATACCTATGATGAAAATTACAGGCTTTTGTCTTTTTAAGTGGGAGAACTTGCACAATTGGTGGCTGACTACACACACACACACACACACACACACACACACACACACACACACACTGCTGTTCCAAAGTTTGGGATCAGTATGATTTTTAAAGTTTTTTTTTTTTTTTTTTTAAAGAAGTCTCTTATGCTCATCAAGGCAACATTTAATCAATCAAAAACGTAGAAAGAAATTGTAATATTGTGAAAATTAATTTACATTTTAAAATATATATTTTCTATTTTAATATACTTTAAAATATAATTTATTTCTGTGTTGGCAAAGCTGAACTTTCAGCATCATTACTCCAGTCTTCAGTGTCACATGATCCTTCAGAAATCATTCTGATATGCTGATTTATTATCAATGTTGGAAACAGTTGTGCTGCTTATTATTTTTTGGAACCTGTGATGCTTTTTTCAGGATTCTTTGATGAATAAAAAGTTCAAAAGAACAGCATTCATTTTAATTGGAATACTAGAATTAAAATTTAATACATTCTTTCTGAATAAATGTAATAATTAAAAAAAAAAAAAATCTTACTGATCTCAAACTTTTGAACAGCACTGCAGCTGATTTTAGGAGAACATTTTTTGATGTAAGAAAATGAATCTGTCTCATGCTTTTCTCAGATCTCTTACCTTTCTGCACGTATCACACCGCTGAAATATGGATGGTCCCACGGCATTAGCTCCTACAGAGAAAGATTTCATTCTGGTTCATTCTAAAGCAATGGACAATTTCTCACTTAAACTTGCAGGTATTAGAAAGTTTCTAACATTTTTCAACATGATACAATAATCAGATGGTATGAAAATCCAAATATCATAAATAAGTGTTTACAGGATTTCTGGGGTTGAGTTTTGTCTTCATGTCCCTCATCATTTCAAAATCCTTCTGCGTCCTAAAGTTTACAGAAATATCTGTTCATATATTATATAACATACATAAACATTACAATTTAGATTATAAAATATGTACACTATATACAAGCAATATATGTAATAATTTTTTTTAAATACAATTATCAATCTAAGCCACCAATACAATACAGTGTAGTTTCTCTATTATTGCCACAATGGCATATATAACGTGGTTGACAGTGACACCAAGTGGCTTCTGCTAGAATAAGATTCTGACAATAGTGCAGGAGATTAATTAATTTTACACCTTCTTAAAAAAACATTTTAACCTTTGCACATATATTCATTATTATGCACTGGTGCCTTAAAGCAACTGACAAAATATTGAAGAGGGAAAACTCAACCTGTCTGAGAGCTTGTCTGTGATCTGCTGTAAAAAACTCATAACTGCCTCTGTGGAGAAACAGACCTTATATATAATAAATATAATATAATATAATATAATATAATATAATACATTATTTATACAATATTAAATAATTGTTAGTCTTGTAGTTCTGTTTGGTGTAGCTAGTGGTAAAAAAACAACACATTTCAAGTTTAAAGGTAGAAAATTAAAATGAGTGAACTTAAAAAAAAAATAAAAATGGGAGACTCAGAAACATAAAGTCTACCTGGGCTTTTGGCCATGGTTCCTTTTAATGCTCTATGTGCGTAAGATTCATAACCAACCAAGCGAGCCAATTTATCTCTACAGGACAGCAGTTCCTCAAGTATGTGCATCACATTTGCATTCGGGTAAAGGAAAACTTTGTACGCAACTTCCCTGACCTGAAAAATAAGTGCACATACCAAAAAACACAAGTTACTCCACAATAAAGCAACCTAAACATTTATATCAATCTAATTTCAATCAATCTTTATGTAACTTCATTTAAGCAGTCTCTGATAATTAAGGAAAGTGATCTACCAGATCATCAGGTGCATCTGCATTTAGGCCTCCGATCTGAATGTATTTCCCGTCTTTAGTGAAGTGCTGGTGAATGTGCTCAGGAATTGCTCTCTTCTCTATTCTGTTGGGCATGTGGCAGCTCATGAGAAACTGATTGCTCAGATCCAGCAGCTTCACGTTCAAGTTCACAGCCTCTTTCCTCTGTGAAAAAGAGATGAGATGCATAGCTGTGCCTTACACTGAAATCAGTCAAAAAACAATCAAAATTGTTTAGACCAAAAAATATTTAGACCTTTTTTTTATCCAGATGGATTCCACTTATCTCGAAGTCAAACATAAACAGTTCAGCCACTCTTCTGCATGAATAAAACAAAAGAGTTAAATATTTAAAAAAAAAAATTATATTAAAAATGCAACTTTTAAGGTTATATACTATGCCACTGTTCAGACCTTATATTCAAGCAAAAACAAATAAATAAATGGTATGGAATGGCATAGTGGCTGTCCCTGTAGCACAACATCTGCATCACTATCATGGCTAATTTATATATTCAAATAAAATTGAAGGTCTGATTTATACCTTGTTTCTGGGTCCAGTTTGGAAACGATCTCGTCATTATCCAGCAGGTCCTTCAAGCTCTTACTCAATTCAACATTGGTATTGAGTCTGTGGGACAGATTGAAAACCATAAAGATCTCAAAAAAAAAAAGAAAAATAAGTGGATATAAATTCAAGGCCCACCTCTCCACCATAGTGCCAATGTTTATGCAAGTCCTTTCTGCAGCCTCTCGGTATGATGCGTCTGGATGTGCCACTTTAATAAAGTCTGCCTACAAAAAACAAACAAAAATAAATGATAAACACATTAAAAAAATATTATATATAAAAATGAAAAAAAAAAAAAAAAAAAAAAAAAAAATATATATATATATATATATATATATATATATATATATATATATATATATATATATATATATATATATATATATATATATATATATATATATATATATATATATATATATATATATATATATATATATATATATATATATATATATATATATACATATAAAAAGAAGGATAATTGATGTGTTTTACAAGCCCAATTCCAGAGACGTTGGGATGTTTTGTAAAATGCAATAAAATCAAGAATCTGTGATTTGTATTTTGTATATGTAAAATGCATTTTGTAAATATAAACAAATATTTACAGTTTTTGACGGGTGTAACACATTCCAAAAAAGTTGGGACATGGAATTGGGGTTGCATGATATATACTGTACATTGTTACTCACAAAAGTTTTAAATCATTAAGATTTGATTAATTCTAAGTTATTTTATTAATTAAGTCTCATGCTCACCAAGGCTGGATTTATCGATTCAAATACAGTTATTAATGTTAAAATAACTGTTTACTATTTGAATATATTTTAAACTGTAATTAGATCATTCAGAAATCATTCTAATACGATGATTTTGTGCTCAAGAAATTTTTTATTTGTCAGTGTTGAAACAGACCACAAATAAAAAAAAATTAAATATATTTGAAAGAAATTATTGCTTTATTAAGCAAGGTTAGAAAGTTAAATTGATCAAAAGTGACAGCAAAGGCATTTATAATCTTTCTATTTCTATTCTAATTCAAAAAATGGTTTTCATTTTAACTTTCTATTTATCAAAGAACCCTGAAAAAAATGTATCAAGGTTTCCACAAAAATATTAGGCAGCACAACTTTATTCAATTCATATTTGCTATTATAGGAATAACTATTTTTAAATATATTCAAATAGAAAAGAGTTATTTTAAATTGTAATAATAGTTCACAATATTACTGTTTTTATTGTGCTTTTCATCAAATAAATTCAGCCTTGGTGAGCTTAAGAGACAAACTAAATTAATTAATTAATAATAATAATAAATAAATAAATAATAAAATAAATACACACATATATATATATATATATATATATATATATATATATATATATATATATATATTTAATATATATCTCTATCTCTCTCTCTCTCTCTCTCTCTCTCTCTATATATATATAAAATATGTATCTATCTATATCTATATCTCTATATATATAATATGTATCTATCTATCTATCTATCTATCTATAATATCTATCTATCTATATCTATATCTATATATCAACCATGTTTAACATGTTTACCATGTCTGCCACTCTGCACAGGCTGTCTGAGAGTTTGTCAAATATCTCCACAGTCTGGACTCCTGGAGGGCAGTGACAGGCCTTCTCCACCAGCTGCTCTGTCTCCTGCAGGGCTCTGTCCTGGACCATCTCAAAGCCCTCCACTGAGCTGAGCTCTGGGACACCAAACAACCCCTGACAGACAGACATACAGTTTGTATTTACTCTATTAAAAGACAATTAGCAAATTAAAATTAGACAGATCCAGACAGGTCCGTACCACATTTTGTTGGAAGAGGTCTAGTCTCCTCTGGGCTTTGGCATTGAAAGCAGCTCCTACAGGTGACCAGGTGGTGACTGTCCTGCAGACCCGCGCTGCTGCCCCACGCCTGAGCAAACACACCAGCGGTCTGTACACTGACATGACCGAGGACAGTAAACATACACGACTCGACCACTGCAGTCAACAAAACCCACAACTAAACTACCAAGACCAAACAAACGGAACAGCACTGCAGTCAAACGCAACTTTACGGGATTTTACGAAAAGTGGCATGGCATTCTCCTTCCAATGACAGTCAGCCATAGATTTTACAACAGCACTTTCGACACGGAAATAAATTCGTGAGAATTTCTAAAACATATTTCACTCTTTAGGAAAGCTAAAATATGTTTAATTAAAATAATACAGTTAATAAAATTATTTACAAGATGCTCAAAGATGTTACGGTGAGTTTTAAACCATCACTGGTTTAAATCGAAAGTGAATATAAGCGATTTATCCTGGTATTTCAAAATAAAGGTTCAAATATTATGTGCATTATATGATTTAGCGAGAGTATTACTACTACTACTACTACTACTACTACTACTACTACTACTAATAATAATAAACAAAACTGTCAACTTAAACATTTACATTTTTCATCTCATACATTCTCATACATCTCATTCATATTATTTAGAACAGTTAAATATTAATGAGAACAGTTCTCTGCATATTAACATTAATATTAACATTAATAATTTTACACACCTGTTTAACATCAACTTAAACACTTATATTTTTAAAAGCAAAACTACTACTAAGTATATATATATATATAATTAATAATCGTTTGAGTTAATGCAGTTACATAACTGAAATTTTCAACATGATCTGCAAAATTAGTTCAGAATATTGTTCTAAATTAATATTGTCATCTATTTTTTTCAAGATAAGACGATAATTTGAAAATGTTGGTAAATGGGCTTTACTGTTTTAATTCTATTTTACCTTTATCTATCTATCTATCTATCTATCTATCTATCTATCTATCTATCTATCTATCTATCTATCTATCTATCTATCTATCTATCTATCTATCTATCTATCTATCTATCTATCTATCTATCTATCTATCTATCATCATGTTCTGGAAGTGGGCGTGTCTCTTAATGGGCGTGGCCAGCAGACGACGCAGCACGTTCTGTGCGTGCTGTGTGACGCGCACCCATTGCCGCACTGGACAGTCACATGACAGGCATATAGACGTTATGGAGCTGTTTCGCTGTCAAACTTTAATCCGAGTTCACGTTTAAACTGCAAAAGCGATGGACGGAGTGCGACTTTTGACGGCTTCTGATCTCCAGTGATATGTCAGGTCGGTTTTCTATTCCTCTACAAACATACAAACCCCACGTGTAAACATGAGTGTGTTAAAATGTACAATGTCAATTTCACAGTAAACAACTAGCTAGTTCCTACTTTTCGTGTATTATCTCGAAGGTTATGCCATATTGACAAAATGGAATTTCCAGGTATTATAGTTACGCAATGTTTATTTATGCCAGTTTAAAAAGAAATGTTTACACAGTTGCTTAACACTCATTTTGGGTAACGTTGGCATATCCAGTGAAAGCTATTCTGACAACTATATGATGGACACATACAGTAAGAATAACTTTTGTCTAGCTATTAACTGAAAACATGCTTTTAATGTTTTGCAGAGTCATGCACAGTCATTCTGTTTACTTATCCTAATGGTTACTCAAAAGTTTAAACACTAAAAAAGGTATCATTATGGTCCTTTTATTTACATATTTCTTTTTTATATACTATTTGGTGTAACTGTAAATGTATCTGATGAATACTGTATGTGTCTATCATCATCATGTATTAAGCCGGACACCACTCCACCCAAATGTAACTTGATGCATCTATTTCTATATTTCCACTTTGTTACACAGTTGCGTCTATGTATCTGTTATCTTGTAGCTAAACCCCTGCGTCATGTCTGTGGATGGCCCCCGGACCTCTGTTTTCACCTTTCAGTCCGCTGTTCACAGCCATCACGTTCTTCGCTCGCTGGAGGAGCTGAGACAGAAGGAGCTCTTGTGTGATGTGACGGTTGAAGTGGAGCGCAGGAGCTTTAGAGCACACTCTTCTGTGCTGGCTTCCTGCAGTGACTATTTTTACACTAGACTTACAAACCACAGCCGGCCAAACCCCACCGTCAGGTTACCGGATGAGGTAATGCTTGATATGGTGGACGGGTTGAATCATTTACTCGTGCATGAATGATAGATATATTTATTTAAAAAATACATAAAAAATGCAATAATACATATATTGACTTGAATACACCTCTTCTATGATGAGCATGTTTATAATTTATATATTTTTAGGGGTAAAAAAAAAAAAAATCTGTAGCCATCCAGATACCATGTTTAAGAAAAAAAGGCATCACATTAATAAATGTTTGAAACAGACCTTATTTGCATTTTTGGCATGATATTTCATTATTAATATTATTAGTTACAAAAACATTTACAAAACTGTTTATTTATATTTGTCAAGGATCCCTGCAGACTCTCATAACTGTGTGTCTATAAGTTTCTTAAAATGCTATATAATTTGACCTTTTTATGACAAGGCAAAGTTAAATATCGACATCATAACATTTATGAATTAGTAATCGTGTTGGTTGCACCACATTTTAAGCATTTATTTTGAACATGGTTCTTCATTTCTTTGTGATGCATTTGTTTAGACTTTGATTTTACAACCCGAATTCCGGAAATGTTGGGACGTTTTTTACATTTGAATAAAATGAAAACTAAAAGACTTTCAAATCGCATGAGCCAATATTTTATTCACAATAGAACATAGATAACATAACAAATGTTTAAACGGAGAAATTTTACACTTTTATCCACTAAATGAGCTCATTTCAAATTTGATGCCTGCTACAGGTCTCAAAATAGTCAAAATACGTCAAAGATGACCACAAACTCTTCAGCAGCTGGAAACCTATATCAGGCAAGAATGGGACCAAAGTCCAAAACCAAAACTCCATAAACTCATAACATCGATGCCCAGACATCTTCAAACTGTTTTGAAAAGAAGAGGAGGTGCTACACAATGGTAAACATGCCCCCATCCCAACTATTTTGAGACATGTAGCAGGCATCAAATTTGAAATGAGCTAATTTTGTGCATAAAATTGTAAAATTTCTCAGTTGAAACATTTGTTGTTATCTATGTTCTATTGTGAATAAAATATTGGCTCATGTGATTTGAAATTCTTTTAGTTTTCATTTTATTCAAATTTAAAAAAACGTCCCAACATTTCCGGAATTTGGGTTGTGTTTAAAAACTAACTTTTCCTTGAGTGTATGATGGAAGAAACTAAGTCAAATGAGTTTGGCATGACATGAGGGCGAGTAAATGATGACAGAGCGTTCATTATTGTGTAAACTATTCCTTTAAAAATTGTTTACATTGCACTGCTGTCAAATTAGTCCTTTATATATTGAGATTAAATTGAGTAAATGAAGTTACAGCAATAGCCCAGTAATGCGATTTGCAAATGATTTATTCATGCAGTAATCATGACTACATCATTAATCTCCCAAGGTCACGGTGGAAGGGTTTGAGCCTCTTCTGCAGTTTGCCTACACTGCAAAACTTCACTTCACGAAAGAAAACATCCTGGAGATCCACCAATGCGCCGAATTTCTCGGATTTCAAAACCTTGATAAAGCCTGCTTTGAATTCCTCATCCCAAAGTTTTCCGATGGTGGTGGAACCTCAAAAAAAGTGAAGGGTAAAAGCAAGAGCCAAGCGTCCCATGAGAAATCCCAATCCATCTGCAGTCCAAACGACCAAAACCCTGAAACGGGGGAAGATGGCATACCTCAAGATGCAAGCACTGTCATGCAAGCTGCATCTGCAACATCCTCTGATGAAAGTCCTAAAGATTGTCCCCCCATCACAAATGATAAAGTAATGCAGTTAGATTTATCCCCGCTTTACGAAAGAGGCACTGCATACCACATGGATGATGGCCAAGATCAGTTTTGCCTACAGAACTGTGGCCCACAGTTGCCTTCCTCTTCCATGGCGGCCGCTGAAGTTTGTCCTTTCCTGTCTATTTCAAGCACCGGTGACAATGAGAAACTGCATTCTTCTGCAGCAGGGGACATTTTAGCAATGGAGGACGATTTCCAGAAGGAACTATCGATGGATGTGCATTGTGAACCACCTACTGATAAAGACCTGAATATAGCTAGTATCACCGAGGGCCACTTTGACCAACGTGAAGGGCCTCTAATGTCGCCCACCGACTGCAGCCAACTATGTCCTCTGAATTCTGCGCAGTCAAGCGGGGTTTTGGACAGCATTTCTGACGCTCCAGACCTCAGCAACATTGGCACAGATGACAACCAGGTGTTTGATTCCAACGAACAAACGTTCTCTGAACTGACCCCCAAAGATTGCTCCACAGAACGAAGCACGGTGGAAAGGGAAGTGGCTGAGCATCTCGCAAAGGGTTTTTGGCCGGATTTGAGCTCCACGTTAAATGAGCCGCTACCTTTGGACTCTATCGACCAGTCATCTGCAGGAAATGGCTCAGACTTCCACTGGTTAAAGCATCTGGATCTGGGCGCTGCGCCTGATGATTGTCCCTTCCTGAGAGACCTGAGCTGCAATGATAGACAGACCTCTGGAGGAGACACTCTGTCCAAAGAGGACACTGAAGACAGTCCCTGCATGTCCCCTATTAACTCAAGGGAAAACTCTGAGTGCGAGTCGGACGGAGACTGTGAGCAGTGCGGCAGCAGTGAACAAGTGCAAGAGGTAAGCTTGCTTGCACTTACGGTTGCAAAACTTCATGAAGTTAGAGTTAAAGTTTGGTGCCAAATTGCAGACCTTTATTTCAACCAGATTCCCTGACATGCTTCAATTAAAAGTTTCAGTCCCTACTGAAAAATGTAACCAAACCTGAGGCTGAACACAGCTGCAATCCTCCATAATGCTGTGTTGACGTCTTGGTTTTCTTCCCAGGTGGATTTGCCATTCCCTGTGGAGCAAATTTCCAGCATGACCCGGAGAGCATTCCTGCAGATGTTGAAACGCGAGCAGCTGACCCCAGAACAGCTGGAATTTGTTCAGGATGTGAGACGGCGGAGTAAAAACCGCATGGCTGCACAGCGCTGCCGCAAGAGAAAATTGGACTGCATCTACAGGCTGGAGGGAGAAATTAAGAAACTGGTATATCCGTTTGTCATATCTACTGAATCTAAAATAATATTTTGTATTTGAACAGGTCTGAACAGTTTAAACCCCATTTACCCCATTAATGCGACTGAATCGGTGTAGTGTAGTGTAGTGCAATCAAACAATATGCAGCATGATCATTGTACTCTCATTTATACAGAAGAACCACATGAACTTCACATGGGCAAATCACATGTGAAATATGTGATCACATGTTTACACGTGATCACAAGGGTTTCGCACATTTACACCATGAAAATGTTCTAAAACAGGGGTGTCAAACTGACTTCCTGGAGGGCCACAGCCCTGCAGAGTTTAGTTACAACCCTGCTCCAACACGTATACCATGTAGTTTTCAAATAAGCCTGAAGGATTCGATTAGCTGGATCAGGTGTGTTTAATTAGGGTTACATCTAAACTCTGCTCTGGCCCTTCAGGAACTGAGTTTGACACCCCTGTTCTAAAACCACGTTTCATGTGCGTTTCATATGTGTTTCACATGATTTTCATATGTGTTTCACATGATTTTCACATGTGCTTCACATATTTCACATGTGATTTTAACGTGATTTCCACAGGTGGTTTTTCTGTAAGGGTGAATGATGGATGAGCCAGTTTGAATGAACTTGAAATTACATTCAAAAGAATCGGTCTCAGACTGATTTAAACCATTCATTTTAATTTCAGAATCAAAGAGAGTCATTAGACTCAAAATATGACTGTAGGGAGTAGGCATGGCTACTCATCATAGATGAGTACTACTCACCATTTCAATCATAGATGAAAACAATGATTGCATAAATATATAATGATGTGTGTGTGTTTTATGTGTGTATCGTATCATCCGTTTTGTGTAATAAATTATCCTTTCATTGTAAAAGAAGACTGTTAAAAATATACATCTGCATACAAAACAATTTGTAAAGATATACAGATATACATATTTATTATTTTGGTAACATCTTTACAATAAAATATAATTGATAGTGCTGCCAAATGGATTAATTGCGATTAAATATATACATGTATGTGTGTATATTTATACTATATACATTTTTAAACTATATGTGTGTATATTTATACATATAAATACACTGTACATACATGTAGTATGTAAACAAACATTTATTTTGGATCCGATTAATCGATTTGACAGCAGTAATGACTTCATTTTAAGTATTTGAAATTAGTATATAGGCCTTTTTAAAACAAATTATTAAAAGGGAAACCAGAAACGTTTAAATTTCCCATGATTCCCATCCCTAACCATTACCACAATGACTATGGGCATAAAGTATGCAATTATATTGCTTCTATTGTCCCCTTTTCAGAATAAGAAAAGTAATCAATCAGACATATAGTACGCAGTTTTGCTCACATTACGCAATGCAGCAAAACAACAGACACCAAGGAAATCACAACGCTATCTCATGATCAATTCGTACGTATTTTACAAGGTGGCTAATTCGTACGAATTCGTATAACCTCACTCGTACAATTTTGTACGATTTGTCTAAACCCCAGTGATGGGTAGGTTTAGGGGTGGGGTTAGGTGTAGGTAATTCATACGAATTTAGCAAAAATGTACAAATTTACAAATTAGCCACCCCGTAAAATATGTATGAATTGCCGTGAGATCGGGCTGGAAAATCAATAGCATGTGCTATGATTAGTGTTTTTCTCTATAAGGAATGCAAAGTCTGGTAAACACAAACTGAAATTTAATCTTAAAATGGATCTTCTTTTGTTTCCACATTTATCAGAGGAGCGAAAAGGAGAAATTACTGCAAGATCACAACCAGCTGAAGCTCAGCATAGAGGATGTGCGTCAGAACCTCTCAGGCCTGTGTCAGAGTCTCTCTACGGACGGCGTGCCACAGTCCGAACAGCTGCAAGCACTGGCCAGGTACTTCTCCTCCGACTGTCCCACCTCCGTCCTCCTCACCCCCATGGCCTCTCCTAGCCTGGCTGGCCCAGACCAGGACGCCCATGCAAACTCCTCCCTGGACACCTTTCTTGCAGACACATGTCCTGAAGGAGACACAGTAGCACTCAGGTCGCCCACTGCCTTCCTGCAAGATAGCGTTCAGAGCACTGTTACAGATCCAGCTCCGTGATGTACAACAGAGCAAAGCAGCTTCAGAATGGTCTGATGTTTCATTTTTACTCAGGAGCTTACCTTTCTGCTGCCGTTAGTTACACTTTTGAGCATGTCTTTCTTATTAGGAGCACTTTCGTAATGTTTCCAAATATGGATATGACTAAATTTGCACTATTACCAGGAATTTCGTATGGAAATGCTATACGGATGCATACGGATATACCTTTCATTCCTTGTTTGCTGTTATGCCATAGGGGTCATTCCTGTTATGCCACACATTTTGAAAACTGCTTTTATTGTAAGTAAGTATTTCAGAAATATGCTCTGCTAAGCTCAGGCACATAAACGTTTATAAATTATAACTTATAAAAAAAAAAAGAACAAGTTGCCTAACAAGATGGAACATAACAGGGTGGAAATAAAGGGCTAAATGCTTTGTTTAATTACAGATTGATAGTTAGCTCAAGTTAATTTCGATTAGTGCTGTCAAACGATTAATCGCGATTAATCACATCTATAAAAAAAGTTTTTGTTTGCATAATAAATGTGTATACTGTGTGTGTATGTGTTTATAAATACAAACACATGCATGTAAATATTTAAGAAAAATTTTATGTTTTTACATTAAATATATTTATATAAAATATAAGAATATGAATATATAAATGTATAAACGTAAATATTTTCAAAATATATATTGTATTTGTGTGTATTTATATATACATAATAAATATACACAGTACACATGCATATATAATGTAAACAAAAACTTTTATTTTGGATGTGATTAATCGTTTGACGGCACTAATTTTTGATATTTTGATTCCATAATACCCTTTTTTTTTTTTTTTTTAATCTTGTCCAACGGTCGAATATTTTGAAATGAGACAAACAAACTAATAGCACAAGACATCTTTGAATTAATTGGTCATACTTTAAGATGTATGTTTTCCCACCAAAAATGTCATTTCCTGGACGATTGTGCCATTAAGGAACTGACTAACGGGGTGGAAAGTAATATTGAAAACAAAGTAAATATCTATAAAAAAGATTAACAATTAAAACATTACAATCAAGTTTGGTTTAGACCAAAAAGCACTTGGAATATTTCTTAATAAATTAACTTCTTATGTTTTTTAGTGCATTTATTGTAATATTGTCATGAAAGAAAATTAGTGACTTCTATTTGCAACAATTGTCAATTTTATATTTTTATTCAACCATAGACTTATGAAAATGTACTACATAAAAGGAATGACCCATGGATTAATTTCCAGACCTAGCATTAATTTCTCGTACACTGCCACAAAGGACAATCATTGTAATCCTGAATCCTGAAACATGAATTATGATTTTTGTTATGCTATGTAGAGCATATAAGTACATTCCATTGTAGCCTAATAAGTATTTGGCATTACCGGCATGAGAATTGTGCATTGAATATGCATCTCTCTCTTTTTTTTTTTTTTTTTTTTAAGTATTCATATATGCATAAGTCATATTTATAGTGACATTTAAATAACTGCCATGTAAGATTTCATGCATATAATGTAGGGTTTGTGAAAAATACATAGAATCCATAGTCTCTCTAAGGGGGAAAAAAAAAAAAAAAAAAAAAATTAAAAATTTAGATACTGTTCACTTTTTGCTCGCAAAAGTGGAGTGAGTTTGGAAAAGATCAAAAGGTCAACATAAAATCAAAATTGATCCTATTTCCATTCTTAATACATGTTTTTGATCTTATTGTGCATGATTCTTCATTACACATTATTTCAATGAAATATCTTGTTTTATTTCATCAGAATGTAGATAATGGCATTATTTTGATATTTGGCATTATTTGTTGTGGAACAGAATGCTTACTTTTCATGTACCGTATTGACTCGAATATAAGATGTTTTTTTTTCTTGGAAATACATCTGAAAAAACGGTCGTCTTATATTCAGGGTCTAGACTTTGACATGTCAGTAATACACCCACAACAATAGGTAGCGCTAAACACGCATAAAACAAGTGTGCCATGAAATATCTAATGTACTGTGTGTTGTAAAGATCGCGAGTGAAAACAAAAGAAAAAGAAAAGCTTACAGCAGTATGAGTCGTGACTGTCATGTTAGCCCCGATGCGACCAAACGTCCTCTGTAAGTGATTTTAAAACATAAGACAGCACCCAGATTTGAAGACTACAGTAAGATTTCACTTCTACTGTTAATAACATTTGGGTAGGCTACTATGAGATGGACAGCCTAAATGTTATATAACTCAGATGCTACCTGTTATTTTTATGGTAGCCTATATCAAAAAGGGTATATTTTTCAATGTCATTGTTGGTACATTTTACCAGTAGGGCCTATTTACCATACTTTCAAAACAAAAATTAAAATGGGAAAAATATACAATATGAAAATAATTTAAGAAAAAATGTGTTTTACAGAGAGAGAGAGAAAAACAAACAAACAAAAAAAAAACAAGATTTGGTTTTCCAAAAGGTACATCTGGAAAAAGGGGGGTCTTCTTATATTCGGGCCAATACGGTACTTTTCATCAAATTCTATCAGATTTTTTTTACAATTCTTTATTTTTATTTTTTTTATTTGTGTAATATCCTGTTTGACTCAGAATTAATTAATGAACTAATGTTCGTTTCAATATAAAATTAGTCTAAAAGACATAACTTTTTCATGTCGCCATTGTAGCATCAATGGAATGTTCTATTTTTTGTGCCTTTTTTGTTTTAACCCTGTAACCAAATAACTGTCATGTAAAACTAGAATGCACTGTATAGTTCACTATTTGATTCAGATTTAATGAATAGTAGCAAATAAAATGTCAATAATTTTTTTCATTCAATGTGTAAATGTAGTGGTTCTTGCTAATAGCAATGTGAGATAATGAACAAATAAATCAGTTTTGTTTTCATTTACGATTGAGACATACACGTGTGTGTGTGTGTGTGTGTGTGTGTGTGTGTGTGTGTGTGTGTGTGTGTGTGTGTGTGTGTGTGTGTGTGTGTGTGTGTACTTTTCTATTCAGGTGGGGACTTAAACCTGAATACACACAGACTCATGGGGACTCGTGTCACCTAAATTGAGGTCCCCAGGGGCAAACAAGCTAATAAATCACACAGAATTACATTTTTTGAAAATCTAAAAATGCAGAAAGCTTCCTGTAAGGGGTAGGTTTAGGTGTAGGGCAATAGCACATACGGTTTGTACTGTATAAAAACCATTATGCCTATGAATATCCCCACAAGGATAGCGAAACAAGTGTGTGTGTGTGTGTGTGTGTGTGTGTGTGTGTAATTTATTTATTTATTCAGTGACTAAGAATAAGATAAATTCACCCCCTTCATATAATGCATTATCACACATTATGCGTAGTTAATGTCTTCCTCTAAAATGCGGAATTGAAAAAAAAAATGTGCAGTAGCGAACTGGTTTCAACTTAATGTTTTAAAAGAGTTCATCGATATCACAAGAAATATATATAAAAATAAGAACATTTTGCAAAAATGTGAGGAATTCCAATGTGGCCTGTGAGCCACAACATGATTGTTGCCAGACGTAAAATATTTGTCAGCAATTGAGCAATTTCGCCACAAGAGGTCAGAATAATCATGTATTATTCATAGCGCGTTCACACAAGAAGCAAGCGAGCACAACTTTAAACCTGAGCTCCGCGTTTTTAGACGCGCGTCTGTCTAGCGCATGTTTACATAGAAAACACGGGAAAAGCAGCGCAAATTAACGCAAATCAGAGGCCTGTGTGAACGTCCTCTTTACTGTTGTGTTGCTTGAACTTATAAAATAACATCAGATTTCAAAACATATACATATACATAAAGGGAAAAAAAAAAAAAAAAAGCTAGGTGGCTAGAACTGACGCATTATGACGCCATAGTTGAGTGGAATGTTGAGAGCAGTTCATCTCTGAGTGAAGTCCTTCAGATCATTTTAACTGTTTGTGATCGCAATGAAAAGGTAAGCAGTAGCACCAGGAGATTTATTAGCTACATTTTAATGGATTAAGCATATATTTTGCGTCTGTTTATATATTTAGAATTTATTTTCAGTGTACTCATTTAGTCAATTTAAATAAGGTCGATATGTTGTGTAGCCTCTTGTAAAAACATTTCAACAGTAAAAGAACATTTATAAAAAGTTTATTACTTTTATTCATTCATGTCACACATTACGAGTTTTCTGACATTTTTAGTTGACTAAATAAAGTTGATCAAATTGTTTCCCAAGCCGAAAAAGCAAGAAGCCGACCAGGCCAAGCATTACTCCTACTTTTGAGAGCCCTTCTCAGACCCAGTTACTTCAGTTTATACCTTCCTTGCCTGGTCCATCTTCTAACACGAGGCCTCCATCCAGGCGCATGAAGGGAAGACAGAGAAATGTTGTATTTCCTGACATTGGAAATGCAGTGAATTCTGTGGCCAGAAGAAACGGCACCGGAGACCCTTTGCCGTCCGTACCGGGCATTCCAGAAGTGCCAAAAGGTGACCACAATGGGAAGACCATGTGCAGTGACGCTGCGACCTTTCTCTCTGCCACTGACCGGGCAAGACTTTTTGGCATCAACAAGTGGTATTAGACTCCAGGTTAGTCATCTTCCACATCCATCCAAAGTTTTCATGATATAATAGACAACTTACACATGTTTGGTTATGTTTTATTGTTTGTTGTTTACAGGGAGGAGATGCAATCATCAGAAAAAGAAGATATCTGTTCAAAATAAAAAAAATAATTGTGCATTAAAAAACAGTTGTTTCAGTTTCATTGTCATACTACTTGAACTATAGTCTATGGAAATTTGTTTCCACCATGGAGTAAAAAATATAAAAGGTAATCAGGACTTTTTAATTTCACAATTCATACTCTTTTCATGCAGTTCTTAGAAAAAAAAGGGCCAGAATTATAAAATATAAAGTCAGGACTTTGAGATAAAAACTTGCATTTCTAAGAGAAGTCAGAATACATTCTCAGAAATAAAGGTACAAAAGCTGTCACTGGGGTGGGACCTTTTCAAAAGGCACATATTTGTACCTAAAGGGTCCATTTTGGTACCGTAAAGGTACATATTAGTACTTAAAGTGTACATATTTGAACCTAATAGGTACAAAAGTGTACCTTTTGAAAAGGTACCGCCCCAGTGACAGCTTTTGTACCTTTATTTCTGAGAGTGTTATGTAGCTTGTTTCCTCATGTTTTTCTCGCAGTTTCTAAAATGTAGCTGTAGAACTATGAGATATAAACTGGAAATAGATAGAAATAATTGGGGGGAGGGGGGTACAATTGAGAGATTAAAAGTCAAAATGAATTCATTTTTTGTAAGCTCAGAATTCTGACTTTTTTCCTTGAAATTTTGAGTTTACAACTTTGGCCCTTTTTTTCCTCAGATTTCTGTTACATCTTGCAATTCTGTTTTTTATTTCCATCATGGAATAAAAAAAAACTAAAAAAGTTAGAAAAAACAGAATTGTGAGATGCAAACTTAAAATTGCAAGAAGAAAATTACTCACAATTCAAACTTTTTTCTCAGAATTGAGAGTTTTTCTCACAATCAAGAAAAAAGTCTGAGTTGCAATTAACCTTTTTATTTATGTCTTTATGCTGTGGTTGAAACAGGCTTGAGGCGTCCATGATGTGCAGTAAAATGAGTTTGAAAATCTCATCACAAACATCTGAATTTCTATCATGCTGTGTACAAAATAAAAGTACAACAGAACCAAACCTTAAAAATCAGTCTTATTCTCTGCAGGAGGGTAAATCTTCATCTTGAGCACCACAGTCTCAGTAAACATATTTTAAATCTCCATATTAAGATAAAAGTTGTTTGGTTTGCCCTCTACACTGAATTTAAATAATCTTCTATGTCTAGGGAACACTGGCTTTAATCAGTAGTAAAACCCATTTTCTGTTGGTCCATCTGTCTGCTCAAGGTCGCCGTGCCAGTTGTCATTGACATTTCAGCGTCCGTCATTAAGCTAAACGCTGCCAATTGGGTACATTTGTGGTCTTCTGCGAGTGTATCGATTGTTCCTTGTTTTGTTAAAACTAACTCGATTCAGAGCACCATTAAAAACTCAATCATTTATCTTTTAAGTTGTAATTACTTTGTGTGGCCCGGCAGGTTCTTAGCTCTCTTTCTTAATTGTCCTTTCAAGGTGATCTCATTTGTTTACGTCCTCCATGCATACTTAAGATCTCCAAATTACTTATTTTGTTTTGTTTTCCTCTCAAAGGTCTTTAATGAGGTGCGCGCTTAGAAATATTCCAGCGGCGTAGCCAACATGCCATACAATGACAGGCTGGATAATCCACTGTAAATCAAGTGATTATAATCATAGTTGACCGATCAAAACCACAGCAGAATATTGATACAATGCAAAGAGAAATCAAATGCTGATTTAGGGGTGCTGGATAACAGGCTGTTGTTGGGTTCGTTTTAAAATTATTTTTCTCTGAACAATTGACCATATGCACGGAGCGCTTTTTAGAACTTCCGGATAAAGATAAGCCAGCTCTTAATCTTCCGGTGAAGCTCATTTTATATGTGCTATATATAGGTAGAGACAAATAAACACTATCGTCAGGCGGTTAGGCGGTCTTAATCTCAATAATCAACATCTTACCTTCATAGCTATAAACACATTTTTAAAATATTATACAATTTTAAAGCCTTTATTATTTCTCAACTCTGTGCAGTAAAATTCGCATTATTAAAGGTTCACTTTTCATTCATGAAGAGGACATGAAGAAATGTGCCAAAAACGTGTCTCGGCGAAAAATAAAGACTTTAGATGAAATGACCGATATAACCAGGAGATGGCAGTATAGAATCAATCATTAGCTGCAGCTGCCATTTCAACTACCTAGTTTTTTCACGTCTTCTGATTTATTATAAAATAATTATTATAACAAATTTAGTACTTTATCGCACTGAAGTATGAAGTATAGCAAGTGCAGGAAGTCACAAAGTCATTTAAAGAAATAAATAAATAAGGCCAGTCGACAGCCTATAATGCTGAATTATTTAAATACCTAATACATCGTTTAAGTTTTATCCAACACAGACCTGTAGTTTTGTTAGTCTGAATTTAATCTAAATCACTTAATGCACAGTTCTATTCTGACATCGGCTCGTCAGATGATTCATTCCGTTGCCGCTGTCAATCATAGCAATGACTCGCCGCATAATTTAATGGATTCACTCGCATAAATTAAACATTCGCGTTTGTCATTCCTGAAACAGTATAGGTGAACATTTGGTCCTCTTAGACAAATAAAACTTTTCTCCAAATTGTGAATGGATTATGTAGAGAAACCGAGTAAAGGAGGCTCCTCTTACGGCACAGTACACTTGACCGGAAATGACTGAGCTGGCTTATCTACAACCAGGAAGTAACCGTGCATAAGGTCAATTGTGTTGCTTTGAAACAGTGGCATAAAGGGCCATTGATGGGGTCTTCTCAATAAAAGCTGACAGAATATACCGATGGTGTTTATTTAAAACAATACAAATAACCACAACACATATATTGTGTATATATATAGGTTATATACAGTCAGGTCCATAAATATTGGGACTTCGACACAATTCTAACATTTTTGGCTCTATACACCACCACAGTGGATTTCATTCCATTACTTTTGGTCCCTTAACAAGTGGGAGGCACATATGCAAACTGTTGTAATTCCTACACCGTTCACCTGATTTGGAAGTAAATACCCTCAAATTAAAGCTGACAGTCTGCAGTTAAAGGATATCTTGTTCGTTTCATTTGAAATCCATTGTGGTGGTGTATAGAGCCAAAAATGTTAGAATTGTGTCGATGTCTCAATATTTATGGACCTGACTGTATACATATATTTAGTTTGTACTGTGTATTTTTAGAAAAAAATAAAATAAATCAATAATAATAATAATCATATGATTCAAATCAAATCATTCTAGTGAATTGGTAAACAAGAAAATCTGATTCTAGTGAATCGGTTCATCTTAAATGTACGTCTCTCTCATGTAGCTTTGGAAATTTTGATTCATTCTAGTGAATCGGTTCATCATAAACATACCTCTCTCTCTCTCTCTCTCTCTCTCTCTCTCTCTCTCTCTCTCTCATATGTAGCTTTGGAAATTCTGATTCATTCTAATGAATCGGTTTATTGTAAATGCACCTGTCTCTCATATGTAGTTTTGGTAAGTTTGGTTTATTCTGAATCAGTTCATCCTAAATGGATCTCTCTTTCAAACAGTATGTAGCTTTGAAAAGTCAAATTCATCCTAGTGAATCAGTTCATCTTAAATAGTCATTCTCTCATTTGTGGGTTTGGAAATTTTGATTCATTCTCAGTTCATCCAAAATGAACCTATCTTTCATACAGTATGTAGCTTTGGAAAAGTCTGATTCATTCTAGTGAATCGGTTTGTCCTAAACAGACCTCTCGCTCTCGTATGTAACTTTAAAGAGTTTGATTCATTCTAGTTCATCCTAAATAAACCACTCTTTTGTGTAGTATGTAGCTTTCAAAAGTCAGATTCATTCTAGTGATTCAGATTCTCTTTCTCTCCTTTGTATAGCTTTGGAAAGTTTGATTAGTGAATTAGTTTGTCCTAAACTAACCTCTCTCATACACACTGTAAAAAAAAAAAGAAAGTTGTTTCAACTTAAAATAATTTGTTACCACGCTGACTTAGAATTTTTAGATTAGTCAACTAAAATATTCGAGTTAAATTAACATTGAGTAACTTAAAATTTCAAGTTGACTAAACTAAAAAAATTAAGTCAGCAGAGTAAAAAATTATTTTAAGTTGAAACAACTTTTTGAAACTTTTTTTTTTTTTTTTTTTTTACAGTGCAGTACATAGCTTTTAAAAGTCAGATTCATTCTAGTGAATCAGTTTGTTTTAAATGGTCCTCCTCATCTCCTACATACCTTTGAAAAGTCAGATTCATTCTAGTGAATCGGTTTGTCCTAAACTAACCTCTCTCATACAGTATGTAGCTTTGGAAAATCAGATTCATTTCATTAGCGAATCAGCTTGTTTTAAACGGTCCTTCTCTCATATGTAGCTCTGGAAAGTTTGATTCATCCTAATTGGACCTCTCTCACATCTCACAGTATGAAGCTTTGGAAAGTCAGATTCATTCTAGTGAATCAGTTCATTTTAAATGGTTCTCTTTCTCTCCTTTGTACTGTAGCTTTGGAAAGTTTGATTAGTGACTTAGTTTGTCCTAAACTAAGCTCTCTCGTACAGCCTGTGTAGCTTTGAAAAGTCAGATTCATTCTAGTGAATCGGTTTGTCCTAAACTAACATCTCTCATACAGTATGTAGCTTTGGAAAATCAGATTCATTTCATTAGCGAATCAGCTTGTTTTAAACGGTCCTCCTCTCATATGTAGCTCTGGAAAGTTTGATTCATCCTAATTGGACCGCTCTCACATCTCACAGTATGAAGCTTTGGAAAGTCAGGTTTGTTTTAAACAGTTCTTCTTCTCTTATATGTAGCTTTGGAAAGCCTGATTAATTGATTCTTTCAGATGGTTCTTGTAAACGAACAGATTCTGTAAAGATTCAGCATTTCAGGTCCTTATGTGGCATTTCATGTTTTTTTTGTATCATTATGTCTTTGAGTTTTGAGTATTTTTTAAAAAAAACATACAATTCATAATAAAATGTATCTTTTCAAGTTTGATGTTCTCACCCAAATTGGGATTATTTGTTAATTCAAAAACCCACACTGTTGTAATTTAACTGTAGTAAGGCACAGAATAGAAATCCACCCTGTTTCACAAAGGAGATTTCACTTGGAGATTTTTTGCCTCGCCGCTGCTTTGAAAACTCGAACCACAGCCGAACAGCAAACTGGAAGTGGGCCAAAATAATATTCCATGTTAACTGCTCTGGGAAAATATCAATCCTAATAATTAAGTCTTTTGGGATTTTACACAGATGGCAGGTTTCAACAAGCTTGAGATGAATTAGTAAAACTCTCGCAATAAAAGATGAGATATACAGCACATGGGGCTAGTTGTCACACTTCTTTTTTTTTTTTTTTTTTTTTTTTTTTTACTGCAGTGAATATTTCTCAGGGAGGGTTTGTTTTATAAATTAGTACATGCCAATGGAAAGATATTGAATATTTAACCAATATTGTCCAGGGGAAAATATACAGCTCATTAAACGCAGGCTGTGCAGACCATGTTGTTAAACTCCAAACCTGCCATTAAATATCGTATTATAGGTTCTGGGCTGTATTAATGTTCAGGTGATATTAATGCATTGTTGGCAACATGTTAAAAACGCCATTGTTTTGGCCCAAAATATTGTGACAAATAAGCTTAAGAAATAAATAAAACCAGTAAAAGTGTGACAACTTGCCCCAATCTGACATGTAAATAAAAATAATTCTTTATACCTTCATTATATAGTTAGATTCTTGTCTGAATGTATATCAGCGTAGTTTTATTGTGTTCAGTTGTTACCCAGTAGATATATAAAAATATAAATTTAAGTTTGCTGAAAATAATTTGAATAAGAATAATTGGAACAACTTTAAACTAGATGTTTGAACCTCTTATTCAAATCCTTAGTTACTGAGATACGTGTATTGTCAACTTGCAACAACTAAACACCATTATGACCATTATTTTTAAGATTATGATGAAAATTAGTAATATTAGTGATACTATTACTAAACATCATCAACAACTGCAATAGCTCATGTTCTGTTTATAATCAGCGAGGTTTAGTTTTTAATTTACTACGACTCCAAATTTGTTCACACATGTAAAAACGCTTTTGAAAATCGATCAGTTTCCATTGTTGTGCTGTAAAGTCTATCTATTTTTAATGGTTAATTCCACCAACTGAAGTTGACCCACCAGCATTAACTAACATTTAAACACACAGCACACCATCTTTGCGAGTGCAGAGAAATGTAATGGTTTTGTGTCGGTTATTCTGTTAAGCCTCAGTCTAGATTTAAGGCTGAACACACTGCATTGCTCCTTCCCAATTTTTTGATCTCCTCAAATCCTTCCCTGTAATTTCTCTGCCAACTCGCACTATGGATTACGTAAAGCTGTCACCATGGTGGTACAGTGGAAAGAAGGACAGGATTTGAAAGTTTCAGCAGAAAGCCACTTAAAGTTGGAGACAATAAACAAAGCCTGGAGAGAAGAAGAACCTCCACATACTCGTGCACTGAGAGCATCCGGCTCTTGGGGGCAGCATGTAGCCATGAAATTCATAGTATAATCCCAAGCATATGTAAAACAATATTCCATTATTGCGACTCAAGGATCTGATTTAATCATATATTAAGCACCAAAATACTATAATGCAAAAATTAGACTCTGTGTATAATATATATATATATATATATATATATATATATATATATATATATATATATATATATATATATGTATATATAAAAAAAAAATCTAATTTTTTATTTTGTTTTAATTAATAATAATAATAATAATAATGTATATATATATATATATATATATATATATATATATATATATATATATATATATATATTTAATATAATATAATTATAATTAACAATAATATGTGTGTGTGCGCACGTGTGTGTGTGTGTGTGTATATATATATATATAAATATATATATATATATATATATATATATATATACTGTATATATATGTTCAGACAGACTTATGTGTTGCATGAAGAAGAAAACACAAATCTGAGTTTGTGCATATTTTACTCAGTACTCTGAGTTTCTTTTTTCTTTTCTTACAGAGGCATAGTTTGAAAAAGTCGGATATTTAATGTAAAAGCAACCTCACACATTTTCCCATACAGCAAAAAACAAAGCAAATCAAAAGTTCTTAGAAAAATGTCTTCGCTCTAGTTGATGTTATAAAGAATGAAATAAAGTATGAACACTTGAAACATGTTTCATAAAAACGTACATTGAAGATTACGCTTCTCCAGAGCTTCAATGTGTGGTCGTATGTTCTGTTGCAAACACAAAGGCAATAATGGTGATTGTTGTTCTGACCTTCTCATGAACAAACGATCCTATCTGTTCACAAGCTTAGAAAAAGCACTAATAGTAATGTATTGTGTTTGTCCATCAGATTTACCCAATAAATTAGTATTAATGACAAGTATCCAACGGGACGTACTTAGTATTGAGAGGCTAAAATGGAGTCGTACACATGTAGCATAAAACAGAGCAATAAAGAATTCAAATTCAATTAAATAAACAGCTTACTAAATGCTGAAGTATACACATTATATACATTCCCTGGGTTGGGACAAAACAAACTAACAAACAAATATTTTCTTCACTAATATGAACTAAAAGTATGGGACACTTGAAATAGATATTTTGACATTTGTTTTCTCATATATTTATATATGGGATCCTATAGTTTAACAATATTCCACCAATAATCACTGTAGCAAAGTAATATACAGCAATATTAACAAGGGTCGGTCAGCGAATCGAAATGAAACAATGCCGAACTTCCATTCAAACATCGAACAAATGGCCGTTTAGATCAATTCATAAAGTGAGAACAAAAATTCATTCACTCCAGTGAAAAAAAAAGACAAATTCAATTAGGCTCTTCTTTTCATCCTGAGACTGTCTAAACCAATGACATTTTACAATGACTTTGTGCTTACGTTTGAAACATTTTCAGGGTTGAAATAAACGCTCGGGGGTGGGGGGTGGGGGGGATATTAACAGTGCAAGAATATACAGACAGGTATGATGGAAATAGAAAATAATCTCGCTTCTAATGGTTACACACCAATTCTCATTTGTGCTTCATCGAGTTCCTGCCATTTTCAATCTGCCGGCTTGTTTCGGGTGACCGTGCGTTACATAATTATCCGTATCTCTTGGGCACATTCTTTATTACAGGGCGTACTTCAAAAAAAGAAATAAATAAAGAAAGAAAACACCCACTTTCACAATGGAAAACAACAGACACGCACACAAAAACAAAGACAGTACATGATATTTACATTATACATCTCACGTATTCTTGTCTTAAAGCGTAATTATTGGCAAAGCCAAGGTTTTCCGACTTGAGATGAACCACATTTCTTGCCGCTCCCTGGTAATATCTGTAAAAAGGTATATAACAGGCACAGTGAGGGTGGTTGAGAAATCAGTATTCACTGGGAAATTAAATGAATAAACACAGCAACAAACATGACAAGCACATGTCTGTATATTTTGGCACTTGGCAAATCAAACGGGGGTCATTTTGGAAAGGTGGGATAGGGTTTTTTGGCCTAAATGGACCTGGTGTTACAGTTACAAACTCAACTGATTTTTTTTTTTTTTTTTTTTTCGAAATATTTTTTTGTGTGTTTTTTTTTTTTTTGGTCGATTAGGATTGGTTTAACCAAAGGCAACATTCTTTTTGCAGCAGGTGGCGTGTCGAATTTGGCCTTAAAGAGGTTGGCGAAAGGACTCCAACTGGAGTCGAGGAGACAAACAGACAGAAGAGCCAGACCAGACTAGTGCTGTGAGGGACTATAACGCCTCCTCTGCTGGCTCGCAGTGTTGCCGTGAAAATACTGAACAGAAAAACAGAGGTGCTAAATGAAGTACTCTTTCTTTTCCTCTGCATGTGCGTGGTTCCCCTCCGCATTGATGATGGCAGTGTCTGCGTCAGGGGCGTCCTCCGCTCCTTTGGCCTCATTGGTTAAGTATGTCCCTGTCCACACAGTCCCACATAGGTCACATAGACACATAAGGTACAACAGTGGACATGTTGAAGCATTTTGCACACTATAGGTGAGGGGGCGAGAGGAGAGAGGGGAGGGAAGCCGTACCTTTGTGCCTGGCCAGATATCGGCCCAGGACGATGATGAAGCACAGGGTGATGAAGACCACCACGGCCACCACTCCGCCGATGAGCGCGTGGTCGGGGCCGGGCTGCATCAGTGCGTTGGGATCTGGAGGAGGAGGAGACGGAGAGCACGGAGTGAGAAGACGCTTTGGATTTGCGCTCCAAACACCAGCGGAACAACCGCTATAATTAGCCAATTATGGGTCTGTGTGTTAATATAAGACACGCAAACTCATTACTTCCCACAGTTCACTAAATACAGTGGTAAGCAACTCAGCTGGAGCAGGCAGTCATTTCATTTCTCTGTTGATACCACTCATCGTTTCGCTGAGAAATAGCACAGCTTTGCTGATTTGAAACCATTTACAACATCGCTTTTATACAATTTACAAACCAAGGGCCAGATTTACTAAACAGGGCAAATTAGCGTTAGAGCGCAATTCCATAAAAGCGTCGAAGGGAAGGGAAAATTCTGCGGGTGATTTGCTAACAATGCACACATTAAAGAACACAGACGCAGCCAGATCATTTCCATAATCACCAGCGCAATCTACCAAGAGCAGCGCAAATTACTGTCTGCTTTAAGACATGCTTCTTTTGGCTTTAAATTTGGCGCAAATACCAGTAATTTGACGAACGCAAACGTTGCATGATTAATTTTAATACTTTCCTCCCATAAATTTTGTGCCTGAAAGAGAAACTCCTACAAATGCATATTCAATGAGGTCAGGCACAACAATAACTGTGTCCACGCCTTTTCAGCGCTAATTCTTCATTGCACGTCTTTAGTAAATCCTGATAGTAGTATTTTAACGCCAAAAGACGGTTTGCGCTGGCGCGAACTGTTAGTGATTCCCAGAAATCATACTCTAGACCACACCATTTGTGCTACATCAATTATATCTTAAATTGTGCACATTGTTGAGAAGTGATCAGACTTGCGATTTTGGTCTGCTGGATGATAAAACAAAAAACAAAGGATAGTCAGTTCAGAATATCATAAACTGGATTTCTGCCTACATTTTTTTTTATGCAAACTGTGAGATATTGGATTTAAAATGCTGGCTGGAAAGACCAGGGCGCAAATACAATTTCCAAAATGCACACTGAAAAACATATGCTCTTTTAAGGTGGACAAACATATTATTCGGTAAAAAGTTGTGCATTTTTACCGAATAAATTTTTAGGTCCGATTTACATCTAATAAGATGCGTTTTGGTCGATCAAGTAGACACATTCCTGTTTACACCTGTTTTAATCCTTCCCTTTTGTTCAATTTTGATCACTTTCCTGATTACTTTATATGGAGGGTCTATAGGCGGGTATGTATATGGGCTTTTT
Organism: Acrossocheilus fasciatus; assembly: GCA_036784905.1. Classification (NCBI taxonomy): domain Eukaryota; kingdom Metazoa; phylum Chordata; class Actinopteri; order Cypriniformes; family Cyprinidae; genus Acrossocheilus; species Acrossocheilus fasciatus. The sequence continues at coordinate 8,699,386 of CM071952.1, forward strand.
CTGATCTTTTGATTTAATATTGTGAAATAAGCATGCGCAATTTATGTAAGAGCAATAAAGAAGACAACGGAAAATAATACAGAGAGCAGTAGCTTTCGTTCTACTCTAATAGCCACAAAACTATATGTGGTTTTGTGTTATAATCAGGAGAAAAGTTTGTTTTTTATGTTTTTTTTCTCACCTTCACTGTAAAAAATCAAAAGTTGAGAAAACTTAAAAGTTTAAGGCAACCAGCTTCAGCAGATTTTTTAGTTTTCTCAACTTGTTGTATTCAGTTTATACAACAAAAAGTTGAGAAAACTCAAAAATCCGCTGAAGCTGGTTGCCTTAAACTTTTAAGTTTTTTCAACTTTTGATTTTTTTTACAGTGTTTAAACCAAACTTACGATTTCAGTTGGCAATGTTTAAGTCCTGTCTGGTTAGCGTATTACTTTAATAACAAATCTAAATGCGCATCGAAAAAGTTGTGTGACTAAATAACCTCCTCATGAAAACTTGGATGATATTATGAAATAGTAACATATCGTACGACTTTGATGTGCTTTTTTTAGCTATCAGGTTAGGTTCAGGTTTGGGTTATTTGTTTTTGTACGGCTCAACTTCAATTGATTTCTTAAAATTTTGCCTTCTCGTTTTCTTTAAGAGCATTTAGAGCGCATGCTTTAAACTTTAATTCATTGCATATAATAAAGGGATGGAAGTACTGCTTTATTCGCAGGTGTTTTTTGTTGTTGTTTTTTTTTTGTTGCAATATTCCAATTTTTTGTAATTGGTTGCAAATACAGCTATAGAGACTAGTAAGTTACCCACTAGCAACCAGCCAGATCACCCTAGCAACATCCTAAAAAACACCTAAAAACCCTTAACAACCCTTTAGCAACACCCTAAAAACCACCCAGACCTTTGTGTAGGTTTTGCACGGAAAAGCATCTTTCATATTTTATTCAAAAATAATATACATCTAGTTTAAAACACAAGACAGAGTAGATTTGATTTTTTTTTATACGTTTTAAAACATATTGCAGGTTATAGGTTAAACAATTCAGTACTTTATGGTTTTACTGCTGGTGCTTCATTTCTTTCGATGACCTATAATGCCATTAGTGGAGCATCACTTAAAACCATTTTTCTAATCTTCTGAATCATAAGCTTGGGAAAAATCCTTTAATAAATTAATGTCACTGAAAAAGCTTTTAGAATGCATTTTCTGTAGCAACCGACTATTTGGTGAATACTGTTGAGCATTCCATTTATATATAAATGGTATGTGTGTGTTTTAAATATTGCTGCCATATGACATCCACATGCAGTCAAATCGAGGAATTGCAAACCGTTGTTTACACCATGCCGGATCACAGAAACATCCCCAGTAAGTCATGCTGCTTTGAGTTTTGGAGCCGAAGCAACATCAATTCAAAGCCAATGTTCTATACTGACTTTCAATAGGCAGCAGGAGGGAGGGGGATTTATCATTACAAACGAATGTTGAACAGCTACCAAAGACCTGTCATATCTCACACAGCCCTGCGAGGACCAAAGTGACTCAATCCTTGGCGATATACAAGAAGTTTAAAAACGGCAGGGGTTGCGGCAGGCTGATTTGTCTCCTGGGTTTAACTTTGAGTGAGCGAGCGCAGACTAGGGTGAATTCAGTCACCTCTGAACTTCTACTGAATAAATCGCCACCTGGAGTCGTGAATCTTAAGCCTCCACTGCTGTTAATGCTGCCACTACCTGCCTCAAATGTGTAGAAGGATTAGTTCACCCTTAAATTCTCATTCTTTCTTCGATGGAACATAAAAGGTGAATATTCAATTAATATATTGGCCACTATTTTCCATATAATGAAAGTAAATAAGGACTGGGAATGTTGTAATGTTGTATGTTGTATGAAAATTTGGTCCTCTGCACGCTGTTCATTACTGAGTCAGTGAGTTAAACCAGATCAGTAAGATTAGTGAACAAATCATTCAGGATACGTTTACACGACAATGATGCGCTAAAAACGGTTTTCTTTTGCGTTGTTTTGTGTACAGACTACTCTGTCAAAAAGATTCCTGTTCACACGCATCTACAAAAATGACCTAGAATGCTGTATTATGCATGCCAGGCCAGTAGGTGGCATTGTCACCTTGTAAAGAAACACTGAAACAAATAAACGTGCATGAAATCACCGTTTTCACTAATTCACATTTTTGTAGCTCACACGGAGGCGATAATGCTGCATTTAAAAACAAAAAACAAAAACTTGAAACATGTTTTTAAAAGTTTGTCCCCCCCCCCCCCCCCCCCCAAAACGCTGTTGTCATGCAAATGAATGGCCAAAGCGCATAAAAATTTCTAGTTGAAAACAGTGTTGTGTAAACGCCACCCTCAGATCTATTTCGTTAATTGGAGGAATTCATTTACTGAAAAGATCTGTCTTAAAATAATTAATTCATGATACTTCTTACAAGAAGATTTTCTGTGAATAACGACTTAAATTTTGGCTTGTGTCTTCAATTTTACGATACTTTGATTGGGGATTTTGTAGGACTGGGCGATAAAATTATATCATATTGAGCAATAAAAATTATGTTGATAAAGATGATAATCTCTGGACATTTTTACTCAAAATGGATTAATCTAACAGCTAATATGCTAATAGGCTAAGTCTGCATGTTCTCCGTGTCTCTGACTGAATGAATGACGTAGTTTCACCTGATACACAAACTTGAACACACACAACGTTCAGCATGATTTCAGCGTCTGTGTCTCAATTTATGAGAACATGAACACATGTACTTCATCTCCAGAGCTGCTCTGAGATTCACTTCACAAGCTTTACTCTGTTTCATTTGAAAAAAACAACAACAACAACTGTCAAATACACACTGACACTGAAAGTAAAGCTAAAAGACCTTCACAACACCCCGTCAAAAAAAAACAACAAAAAAAACTGGTTTAACTTGAGGAAATTATGACATAATATATTACTATTATATACTAAAATGTAATTCTCCATTAATAATATCAATAACTATTTTTATTGAAAAGAATATCATACAACCAAGGTGTTTTTCATTCATTTATACAGTTATATAGAGCTAGTGTGCAGCATTTGACCTAAAATAAAAATGCAATGATTTTTTAAATTGTTAACGTTTTATCAATTCATTTAATTTCACCTTTTTATGAGAAATTTGTAGTTAATCATAAAGCACAGTATCCAGGAAAAAATAAAAAATAAAATAAAATGGAAAACAGAATTTAGAGGAAAATAAAACAGTTTTAATGGGGCCCTAAATTAAAAGGTAGCTCTGTGAAGTTTAATTGTGAACAAAAGAAAAAAAAAAGATCTTTTCATGCACTCTCAGGGTCTAATAAACATGTAGAAAGCATTTCCTTCCCCATTAATAGTAAGTGCATATCGTGATACATATCAATATTATGTGATATGGGGAAAAAAAAAAAAAAACATAAAAAAAAATAAAATATATATATATATATATATATATATATATATATATATATATATATATATATATATATATATATATATATATATATATATATATATTGTGATAATATTTTTGGTCATATTGCCCAGCCCTAGGATTTTGTGTCATTTTTTAAGCTTAAATGCTTCAGTCCTCATTCTTCTTCTTTTTCTTCTTCAAAAAATTGCCTTTTATGTTAGGAAGAAAGTCATACAGGTTTGGGGAAAAATTTTCATTTTTGGGTGAACTATCCCTTTACCCTCACTTGAAGGGTACAGGACAAAATGGTTTTGGACCTGGAGCGATCGTGTCCTGACACAGCACCTTTGGCCCTACTTTGGGTGCCATTTCAGTGCTTCTGCAAGGGTGTAAACTTTAACTATGTGTCTTTATTGCTCTTCGAACTTGCTCTCATTAGCTCACAGTGATGAATGGCTCTTGCTTCTGCTGTGCTTGGCAAAGTGACCCTGGGAGATGTGTAGAACAGGGACTTCTGCAGACCCATTTCTAACACATAAATGAACCCATTTAGTTCAATTAACATTGTGCTTTGTTTTGAGGCAAAATAAAAGCCATGTGGAAATTAAGTTCAAAGCATGGTACACTTTATGGGAGGCTATTCAGAATGGAATACACTAATCTTGTCTTGATTTGGGATTTGCTATACTCCACTCCAATTTTGACAGACTAAGGTGTCTTGAACTGTATTTGCTGCCCAATTGCTTATATACAAAACACTATTTAAATATAAAAAGTGCACACTTTACATTAAGCTAAAGCAATTTTTGTAAGTTGCTATGGATAAAAGTGTCGTGATTAAACACACACAACAACATTGCAAGTCTAAATACATCTAAATACATACACTATTTGGTTTGTTCATTTGAGCATATTGAGCTATTCTACCACTTATTGCTGAGGAAGGTTACTTTAACTTAAAATGTTATTTTGAGTGAGTAACTAGTCTAACTTTAAAAAAAGATATCTGGCACAACTACATCTACAGAAGTTGAGAAAGCTCAAAAAATGCCTTGCAGCTGGTTGCTTTGTCTTTTTAAGTTAACTCATCTTTCTATTTTTTACAGTTTAGTGCCACCACAGTACATAGGTTGTGGTACCCTATAATAAACATGGGCTTTAGCTTCCAAAAATAATAGCAGGAAAGCCATTATTGCTGCAGATGTCTTTCATTCTCTTGTGAATATGCAGTTTGATAATATAGTTCAATTTATGGACTGCATTAAGTGCTTCCAGCTCGAACTGAATAAGCTGTGTAGCGGTTACATGATTTCAAGCTGCTCTTCCAATCTCATTTTTCTAATTTAAATGCGCCCCAGGAATTATATACATTTAAAATTTAAAAAGTTTATTTATTTTTTTTATTTTTTATTGATTTTATTATTCTCTTTCTCATTTCAGCGCTGTAGTTGGCTGTTGCTTAGAAATGCAGAGTTTTGCATATCTCTTGATAATAAGGATATTGCCTGTTCTTTATGGCATCTTGTGAATGAACAGTTTCAAAGCAGGGGGAAGAATAATGATGTTTGTCTTGTTGTGAAGTACATCATCTTTAATTAAAGGCAGGATTCACATTCTTAGCTTGTGTGCTACTGTCTGTATTGTCTCATTTATTCACATACACTGATCACTTTGATTATTTTTATGAAGGTCCTTTAATATTGATTTTCATGAGTTTGTATGTGGGAATGTACTGTATTTGACCTTGGTTGTGTCAAGCTAGAAAATAAATGACTGTGTTTATTTCAAGAGCTTCCAGTGATAGATGAAAAAATATGTTTTACCTTAGCAACTATTGCTATCCACCATATTATCAGACTTTTGCTCATTATAAAATAGATCAATGAATGTTCTGTATGTTTGGATGGTGGAATACAGAATTTTACTATATATATGTATGTATGTATGTATATATATATATATATATATATATATATATATATATATATATATATATATATATATACTGTATGTATCCCAAATATACAGTAAATTTTGTTTATGTGGCACTTAGAAAAGTGACAGAAGGTCTCTAGAGATTATAAACTCTTTTTTTTATTTCTAAAATTATTTTTTATTTTCTTTTGTTAAATAAATTAAAATAACAAAATGCAACATACAACATAATCATGCATAGTCCAAATATTAGAATATATACACTACACTACTATAGTTTGTCAAGGTAAAATATAAAATATTTTTGAAAAATATTTTAAAGTATAAAATATTCACCAAGGCACCAATTCACCAAGGCTGCATTTATTTGATCAAAAATACAGCAAAATCAGTAATATTGTGAAATATTATTACAATTTAAAATAACTGTAATTTTATGTGAATATATTTTAAAATTTAATTTATTCCTGTGATGCATAATTAAAATTTTAGCATCATTACTCCTGTCTCTAGTGTCACATGATCCTTCAGAAATGAATATGCTGATTTGATGCGCAAATTTTGCATTATTATAAGTGTTGGAAAAAAACAAAAAAAAAAACAAAAAAAACAAATCAGAACATCAGCAAAGGGTCGGACAGACATGCCAGAATAGAAAACACTTTGATATCTCCAAATGTATCTGGTCACAGAGTGACAGCTGGCCAGTGGAGGTCAGAAGCATGTGTATCTCTCTGTTGATAGAGCAAAGACACACTTTACTCTTCTGGAAATGGAGCTTGTTTGTGGAAATAAATCCTCAGTCAGTAGAAATTCCATTAGTGATCATTAGTCTCATTCAGGGATGGTGACATGTGGCCAAAGACGTACGTCATTTCACTTGAGCGTTAATGAATTCCATTAAGATCTCGCAAGTGAAAGGCCGGAGGCACAGAATGAATGTGTTTTATGGCACACACATACCCAATCAGAATGTTTTAAATGAACATTTGCATCAACATAAATCACTGTGGAATTAATTAATGTGGACTTGCTTTACAATTTGTGGCAAAGAATCTGTGAAATTGTACATAGAAATGTCTGTGAAGATAAGAAATCGAGGTCTATAGGCAGCGCTTTTCATTTGCATCATTATTGTAATGTTTCAGGTTCGAAACAAGTTAAGCTCTATTGACAGAATCTGTGGCTCTTTGTTGATTAACAGAATACAGTCTCTTTGTTTGTAAAAACAAGCATAACTTGTGTAATGCAAGACACTCTGGGGGGTATTTTGTTATTTTATTACAGCAATATTTAACATTTTTTGATCCAAAAGCTTTGAATCATTCTCATAACTTTTAAAAGGTTAATAAACTTCCATTATTAGTGTCCATACTATGGTGGCTCAGTAGTGCACAACACGACGCATAGGACTAATTTTGTTGTGTTGTGCTAATTTCGCTGTGTTGCGACTTTTTCCCATTGTGTTGTGCTAATTTAGTTGCATTGCGGCTTGTTTGCATTGTGTTGTGGCTTGTTTCTGTTGTGTTGCAACGTGTTTCCATTATGTTGTGCTAATTTAGTTGTGTTTTGGTTTGTTTCCGTTATGTTACGACTTGTTTCCACTGTGTTGAGGCTTGTTTCCATTATGTTGTGGAGATTTTGTTGTGTTGTGCACTACTGGGGCATTGCACCATACACATATTTTGTAACAGTTTCTGCATTTACTATTCGACTGACAGACTGGTAATAATTTTCTATGGTAATCAACGCCTTGTCACATATAAATCTTTATTTGTTTTGAACTGATAACGTTCTTCAAAGTATGTACTGCGTTCTAAATACAGATGACACCTGAGATACTATCTTTACATGCTGTACATAATCACTGTCATCTCCACACACTCATTTTGCAGCTCATGTTCACTGTACTCCCAGTGGAATATGGTGTGGGTGGCATAAAATATGATTAGGTTTTAAAAACAAATTACATTTGCTAATTATTAAAATCAATTCCCTCATGGGAGAGCAGGCTAAGGAAAACTGACCTAAGACAAATAGTTAGAACACATCGAGGTGGAACATTCAGCACAGAGACCGCAGTGAAAGAGACGATCAAGCTGAAAATCAATGGTTCACAAAACAAAACAAAAACAGGACAGAAACTGCACATACAAAACAAAACATGTTTTCAAAAGGCCATACCATGCATAGACTGATGACATAATATTATGTTTTTATGTCAGCAATTCGACAGTCATTGCTGAAACTCGGTTCTAGTGAGCTAAACAATATGCCTTTCATATGGTCTACAAGGACACTGAGCTATCTTCTAGAAATTAGTCTTGGTTTCTTAAGATTCATTCATTCATAATAAAAGAAAACAGAACTAATGACAAGAAGCAGACTTGGAAATAAGTTTCCTTCTTTTAATAAAAAACAAGGTTAGCGGTCAAATGTCAACTGGTACAACGCTAAGAAAATGTAATAAAATTAATGATTCAAAATAACTGCAGATTGGAACATTAAAGAAAGAAAGAAAGAACCTATTGTTGGTATATCGGCACACAACTTGATATTTGACATTAATAATGGCCTAAATGTTTTTTAAAAATGTCTGAAAGTGGTACAAATTTGTACCAAAAAAAAAAAAAAAAAAAAATTAATGTTAAGAATTGTATTACTTCTTTTTTTTCCACTGTAAGAAAAATTATATTAAGATTTACTTGGTTACACTACTTGACATTTGATACTGAAAATGGCCTAAAAGTTTTTTTTTTTTAAGAAATGAAACAAATGACACAGATTTGTTTATTACTTCTTTTTTTCTATTGTAGGTGTGAGAACAATTATATTAAGGCTTACTTGGATATACCACTTGACATTTGACACTGAAAATGGCCTAAAGGTTTTTAAAAAATGTATGAAAGTGACACAAATTTGTACAATTTTATTAATTGTTAATAAAATAATATTAATTTTCCATTGTAGGTGTAAGAAAAAAATATATTAAGATTTACTTGGTTACACCACTTGACATTTGAGATTGGAAATGGTGGTATATATATATATATATATATATATATATATATATATATATATATGTATATGTTTTTATTTTTATTTTTTTCTCAAAAATGCATGAAAATGGCACAGAAAAAAAGTATATTTTTAAGAACATGCATTTTAAACAATTTTTAAATGCTATCCCGAAGTATTTTTTTTAGGTCTATCCTTGTGCCATTGACCCTTATAATATAAACTGTATTTCTAACTCTTTCAGACTCTTCCTAACCATAATAAGATTCATTTCCTTTCACTGACGGCAGTAAGTGGGCCAAAGGTTTAAGCATCCCTCGTGTGAATGACAGCACCATGGAGCACCATGACATTTCACAAAGATCAGCAGTGCTCCCATGCAAGGCAATGGCTCCCAGCTCATGCTATGGAGGAGGTTAATTGGCGTAACCCGTCCCACCACTCCACAAGCCACATTACAGCGCCCTGTCTCGCAATGATGATGTCAGCACTCCAGCAAAAAATATTTACCTGTGGTTGTACCTGGGAAATCTTTAGCTGTTGCCATGGACGCAGACAGAAAGGGGCAGTAAGGGAAGACAAGGGTGAGGACATCACAAGGGGAGAGAAGAAAAAAAAAAAAAACTGGCCACAAAACTCAAAACCATTAATGAAGACACCAACCAACCGCATTAACCTGCAGTCAGAATGATGGAACATGGACAAATGGGACGACATGATGGTTTCAAGTACAAATTCAGTGTACAAACACACACATCCTGCAAAACACTTCCATTTGGACATATTCTGAACTATACATTCATGGTAATCTCCGATGTTTCCTACGTCCCACTGCACTGCTCTGTAATGATGCTACTTATCATGCAAATCGCTCCATATTTCAAGCCAGTGAAGCTGAAGATATTTTTACTATATTAATGCCAGTTTAGTCATTTGAGTTACTAGCCTCTTAAACTTATGCAGATTGAGAAAACCGGCATGACAAATTGGGACATTGGGTCTCCTTCACTGTGCGTACTTAAAATTTTGTGTGTGAAATCAGTATATGAACAAACAAATCATGATTCATCAATACATTTCATACTGAAATTGATTCTGATTTATGAAAAAATGTCAAACTACACATTAATAAAAATACATATTTGTAGAAAAATTATTATTATTGTTATTATTTAAAATACATAAAAATAAATAAATAAATAAATAATGATTGTCAATTTTGTAACAAAAAAAATTAAGATTTACTTGGTTACACCACTTGACATTTGATGTTGAAAATAGTCTAAATTTTTTTAAATTGACAAATTTTCACATACAGACTTTTTTATTTTATTTTAATTTTTTTTATTACTTGTTTATTTTGCAACAACAACAACAACAACAATAATAATAATAATAATAATAATAATTGTATATTTAGGTGTAAGAATAAATTATATTATTATTTCCTTTTTATACAATTTTATTACTTGGTTTTACTAACTAACCAACTAACTAACTACATCTTTTTCATTGTACATGTAAGAAAAATGCAATTATTTTATTGGTTACACCACTTGACATTTGACAAAAATGCTTTTCATTTTATTGCTTGTATTTTAAACAACGTTTATTTGATTTTGTTCCTCTAAAATATATCCTTCACGCTTCTGCAATAATAAATTTGTTTCTAATTTTCCAGATTTTCCCTTTCTAACAGAAATAAAAATATACTCTGGATGTAATCATGTTAAGATGAAGTTTTATACATATATATTTAATCTTAAATGCATATATTTCATCATATACAGTGAAAGAGCAAGAAAAGCTGTGTTTTAGCTTTAGAGAAGTCTTTTAACTCTTTCTGTTTATAATGTGTTTCAATTGGTTTTGAGGATGACAAACTGGTTTCTCATTTAGGATACTTAAAATTCATTAATAAAAGAATGATTTCGTCTTAGTGACAACTTGCTGTGTCTATGGACTTTTTTTAAAGGTACATGATGTCAATGTTGCTTGTCCCCATGCTTGTTTGTCCACACTGGAGTATTACATCTGCCTTTCGATTTACTGAAACAGAGCAGATGTCTGATTAGAAATGCCTTTTATCTCTCACCTCTTTGACAGCCTGACAACCAGAATTTCATCTGTGGCCAGCTTTTTTTCCCCTCAACACAAGAGCCAAAAACCTTTTAGTCCAATTTGTACAATGAGGAAAAAAAGAATGTCTGATGTAAAAAAAGTGGAGGTGACGTGAAGTGGCAGCGAGAGAGATGGAGAAAGACAGAGATGGGAAGATCAACATTCGCGCTGTAGTTCAAACGCGCGACTGTTCCCTCCTCATTTCTGCTGCGGGCTGAGTGTGTTTCCCGCAGGGTTTCTGATCTGGGTGAATCTCACGAAACCTGTCAAGAGCATGTCTAGGCCATCTTTCACTTCAAATTCAAACGATATACAAAACTAGATTTTGATTAAAGAAAATTAAGACTGGTTTTAGTGTCGTTGATTGGGATTTCACCCCTAGTGGCCGATAATAGTACCACAAGCTACTAGCGTTGGGGTTTAGAGTTATTAAGGTTTATTTATTTTTTTAAGTATCCTATGCTCAGCAAAAGCAGTAATATTGTAAAATATTATTTTAAAACGTTTTTTTTTTTTTTGAAAAAAAAAAGAAAAAAAAAGAAAAAAAATATATATATTTAAATGTAATTTATTTTTGTGATGGCAAAGCTGAATTTTCAGAAGCCATTACTTCATTTTGATGTTCAAGAAACATTTTTACTTGTTTATTTATTTTCATCAATGTTGAAAACAGTTGTACTGCTTAATATTATATTATATTATATTATATTATATTATATTATATTATATTATATTATATTATATTATATTATATTATATTATATTATATTATATTATATTATATTATATTTAAAGGTCCCATGGCATGAAAATTTCACTTTATGAGGTTTTTTAACATTAATATGAGTTCCCCTAGCCTGCCTATGGTCCCCCAGTGGCTAGAAATGGCGATAGGTGTAAACCGAGCCCTGGGTATCCTGCTTCACCTTTGAGAAAATGAAAGCTCAGATGGCCCAGTCTGGAATCTACCCTTTATGTCGTCATACAGGGAAAGGTTACCTCCCCTTTCTCTGCTTTGCCTACCCATGAGAAAATGAGCTACTACTGTGCGAGGTGAGCGCAATATATTTTTTTCCCTCGAGAGACATCATGGCTTGCAAACGAGCGAAGCATGGCAGTTGCTCAGTGTTTGGATGTACAAATGAACACCGAAGTATTTTTTTAGTTCCTTCATCGGAGCCTATGGCTAGCATTAGCTACATGATAATAACTGTAACAGCATACATAAACAAACCAACTAAAGTACCGTATCCAGACACAATATTTTAAACTAACCATTCGGAGACATCCTGCTGTTGCCACTGAGTTGCATCTTCTTCATCCGGTGCTTCTCCATCCGGATCGGATTCTGGGTCAAGCTGAAAAGCTTGAACAACTGCATGTCTACGAGCCATTGCGATAAATCCACTGTCATCATTAGCGCATGGTAGCGCAAGCTGGTTAAGGCCACACCCCCACCCTCCACCTTGCCCCGCCTCTCTCCTCCTCATTAGCATTTAAAGCTACAGACACAGAAATGGCACGTCCTAAGGAAAGCTCAGTGTGGGACTGGCTCGTAGTGGCTGAAATTCTGCACCAAGGCTGAATTTCGGGAAACAGACTTCAGATACAGTACTAGGGACCACTTAGACCTATGTAAAACCATCCAAAAAGCAGCATGTCATGGGACCTTTAATTATATTCAGGATTCTTTGTTGAATAATGTTTCAAAAGAACAACATATATTGAAAACTTTTTTAACATATTTGTTAAATATTTTGTAAAATTATAAAAGTCTTTACTGTTACTTTTGACCAAATTAACGCATCCTTGCTGAATAAAAGTATTAATTAAAAACATGAATTTCTTAAAAACAAATTGTACAGTGGTGTATATTCATGTTTGAATAGTCTTTTGGTGCACTTCAGGTATGGAAAATGTGCAGATAATGTTTATATATATTTATGCATATGATATTTATTGTGAAGCAAAAAAAAAAGTATATAAAATCATATATTTATTTTGCTTCTTGATTTATTCCTGTAGAAACACTATATTTATGTTTGTTTGTTTTTTTGCTTACATCTCCATTCAAGCTTGGCATCATGTAATATATAAACAGAAAAACAATTCTAAAGGTAGCCTCATTTTGGGACACATTCTATGAAGCTCTGTCAAGTTTCTGACTATTTTTTAAACATTTTTAGGGTGAAATATGACCTGGATATATTTTTGTGCGATTCACCCATCAGCTCTGTTTTACATATCACATTGCCCAAAACAGCTTTTTTAACATGTTTATTTTCTGCTTTTCTTGTTGGTCAAGGCTCCTCTTTTGGTTCCCTAATGCTTAATGCTTAACTTCTACATCAGAAATGTGAGTGTTTGCTCGTTTCCTCCGCCTGGACTTCAAACGCGAGCTGTTTTGATCAGTCTCTGCCTCCCGCGCCCTTCCTTTACTCGTCTCCCAAACTGATTACCGATACATAATTAGCTCTTTTAAATAAGACCTAAGACTGGAGAGGAGGAAAAAGTTATAGTGTAAATAAAACTCAGCATTTTCAAGCTATTTGGCAAGGATTTCGTTTAGGGTCAAATTGCCTCACAAGTGCCTCTGGAAGTATTTCATCTCTTGCTCCGGCAGCAGGGCGCGCTTCTGAAAAGACGTCAATTTTATGGATGTTTGCACGCTTTTCCGAGCAAGTAAACGAAACTCTTTTTCATCTGTTCTCATGGTTTTAATTGAGAGGGGGTTGGGAGCAAACACATGCTGATTATAGGAAGCAAGCAATAAATATTTTACAGTTCCAAGCAAGCGCCGGATTAAACCCACGAGACGTAAATGCTGATGCTCATTTAAAAGTCAGAGGAGAACTCAGGGCTCTGAGTAGCCAGAGGGAGTCTCGTCTGCTCAGACCTACTGCTGGGTACAATTAGACTATACATTACACCTGCAGGAGAGATGTCACAGGTCTCTCAGCGGCTCAATAACACTCACATAGGAGCGTGCAGACCAATACATGGATTTTCCCATCCAGCGGAGTAATCGGATTGGCTATGGATGCTGCTGTTTCTAGCTCATGCTTATCTTTCTGCAAACTCTCTGCTGCTGCATGCTTGACTTCTGAATATATGGAGGTTTCGCTTTTGTCTTTATGGGCTTTTTTGACTTTGATTTATACAATAGGAGAGTGGAGAGAGTGGAAAGTAAGGGGAAACCCTGGGAGTGCATAGCTCTTTGTGTTATATTGCTACTACCTATGCCATGCACAGCTCTAATGAATACAATATAGAGCTACCCATATATAGCGGTCTCCAGTGACTACAGTATATATATATATATATATATATATATATATAGAGAGAGAGAGAGAGAGAGAGAGAGAGAGAGAGAGAGAGCTACAAGGTAATTAAGGGATTGGTATATGCTTTTGTTGAAGCCAGCAGCCTGCTTGTTTTTCAAATTATAAAGTTTAACAGTGGAATTTGTGTTATTTCAAAAATACTTTTTTGCTTTAAATCTAAGTTTTTAATGTTTTACCTTTTTAAAAAATTCCTATGGCAATCCCTATGAAATTCATGGAAAAATATTTCTGGAACCAATGACACTATACATGGTAACACTTTAGTATAGGGACCAATTATCACTATTATCTAGTTCCTTGTTAGCATGCCTATTATTAACATATTGGCTGTTTATTAGTACTTATAAAGCACATATTCTGCATGGCCATATTCTACATCCCTTATTAATAGAATTTGTTACAACAAAACTCTGTTGCAGATGTATATCTTTAAATGCACATATAAATCGCGATTACCATTACTAGAATGAACTATTACTAGTACCGTTTTTGTGAAAAGTGTAAACACTGTGGAAGCACCCTCAGCACCCTCAGAAGCCCAACAGACTGTAGTAGCATTGGCTCGAACCAATGGGGTGAGTTTGTTGGCGGGGCTAACTGTTAGTTCGACCAATGGCAGTTGGAGTGGAGGTGTAATAGAAGGAAACCTGTTAAAGGTTAAAGGCTGTCTTATTTTTAAGTCGAAGCAATGAAAGTGGTGCAAATGTGACAAACTTCACCTTTAAAGATACACATTCTGAATAGATGTGTACTAAATGACACTTCAATTAAAAAATAACTGTATTGAATTTGTTTACTGTATACTGTAGTTTTAAACAATTATTCCCTTAGAAGTACACTTTAGGAAAATGTTATTACGGAAATAATATATACTTAACCGCAGACTTGAAAGGCATTTGTTTTTTTTGGACATTTAACTGCATGTCAATTGAAATTAAATGAAAATGTATTGTAGTTTACATATATATTACATACAAATAGCTAAACTTCAGAATTTTATATGTAATTTCATAATTACTTCTATTGTCTTTGAAATATGGTTAAGATTTACTGCTGAATGTACTAATGAGCATTTACAGTAAATTAAAATATACTTTAATGTCATTACTATTGATACTTGTGTCATGTATTTAAATATATTTGTAATTACACATTTGTAAATTACGATGAAGTAGCAATTTTAATTTTTTTAAAGCACATTTCAAATATATTAACTTTAAATGTAATATGGCATAGTCAACACATCAAAATTAGTGTATTTTATTAAAGCACAACAGAAATTATTAAAACAATGATTTAAAAAGTACTTTAAAATGTTTCATGACATTAGGAAACATGCACTAAGTACAATAAGCCTTTAATTTCATTAATATTGTATTATCTGCATGTACATTTAAAAAATATATATATACTATAATTATAAGTTTTTAATTACACTACAAGTGCACATTCAATAGAATTAAGCACACTTCATTTTCACAAGGGTTAGTTTCGGGGTTAATGATTCACAAGGGAATCATTAAATTTCTTACGATACCCATTTCTAAGGATAAAACACGAAAAACAAAACTGAGTAATGTTACACAGCACAGCCCAATTTGCCATCCTACTGAACAGAATACTAACATAACACAATTTGCCATACTACTTTGTATTTATAGCCTTTCCTAAACACCAGACATTCCCATTTCTATCTGTCCTCTGCAAAATAAAGTGTACCTACCAGCAGACACATTAATAAACGGAAATTAAAACGGTAACTGGAGATGAATAGGGAGTGCGTGATTTCAACTGACATTTATTGCCACTTGGCAGTCGTACCATTAGCAAATTAGGTTCATTCGAGAGCCGAGTCGGACAACTCATCCTGAGAGGAAGGGCTTAATAAATATCACTCGGGTGAAGTCAGACATCTAGATGAATTAGAAGGTAATGAGTCATGTGAATGAGATTCTCCCTCTCTTTTTCTCTCTACACCTGTCTGTCACTCGCTTCCTCTCATCTCTTTAACCTGAGGGTCGAGGTTTGATTGCTTAGTCTTTGCTATAGTAAATGCTGCAACAAAAAGTGTTCATTTCAGTTGACGACTATTGAAAAGTAGTTAGCATGTCGCTAATGCATTGTTATGCTAACAGATAACTTTCTGTAACCTGATTCATTTGTAGAGCTTCTACACTAGTCTTTATTTTGTGTGTCTGTTTGTCTCGTTAACGTTTCCAAATAAATCTGGGGCAATGGAAAGCATGGAGAGCTGTGGGCTCGACTTTCAAAAGGCGTCTGTCCATAAAGGCCCCTCCTGTTGAGACAAATCCCGCGTCTTTGTTTTTAGTACAACAAATGTGTACCTTCCAAATGATTTCTCTCAAAGATTGCTGTTGGGCCTATTAAAAAGCGATGCTACAAATCCATCTCTGTCCTAAGCGCTCTGTATCTTCCTTCCAATTTTAGCTTGACAAATGTTATCTGCATTAGCAGTGGACCCTTAATTGTGTGTTCTTCTCTTGCTTTACTTTCTGTTTTGGAGAACCAACTTATCATTTCTGGCTCGGTCTCACTTTGGTGGCAAATACTGCAGCCACCAGCAGTTTCTGCTGTATACCCTCAACACACAAAACCATTGGTAAACTAGGCCACGAGGAGTTTACTGAGTGCGTATGTGTGTTTTGATGCGGATTACGATGGATATTAACATAAACTTTCACAAATAAAATTAATAATGAGAACACATGAGAATATAAATAAATAAACTCATGGATTTATTGCCCTCCAGAGGTTATGATGACCCAGAAGTACTTACCGTACACATACAGTGTAAATTCATCCCTGTTGGTGCCGAGGTGGTTGCTGGCCTCACAGCGATATGTGCCGTTGTCTGTTTTGTTGAGTGTGGTTATGATTAGATCTCTACCCTCCACAATCATTCGTTCAACATCAGGAAGCTCACCTCCATCTTTTGTCCATAAAACTGGCTCAGGCCTGAAAACGAAAGAGTAATATAGCTTGAGACCTCAGAAATGTACAGGTCAAAAACTCAGAAAACACTGGTATTTCTGTACATAAGAATCTCAAAATGTTTGTAATGTTGTAAAGGTTTACAAACTTGTGATTTTTATGCATAGAAATTTTATTTTATTTTAGATTATTTTATTTACTGGGTCATTTTAAGCTTTATTTTGCGTTCATACATGCTGCTGCAAGAAACTATATAATTTAAAAAAGGATACACACATTCCGAAAACTGCATGGAAGCTGTTTCATTAAAATATTTTATTAAAATATTGAAATTGGGATTCAGGCCAATAAAATGGGCAGTTTCTGCTAGTTTATGTAGATTTTTTTACTGTATATTTCTTAGCTTTAGTACAAAAAAAATGAATAAATAAATAATTCTGTCAAGCTATTTTTGAACACAAGAACGCATCTAATTTAAATGCCCCCTGTTGTACTTCCATTGTAAATATATGAAAAAATCTCAGTTCCTTTAATCTGTTTAGGGCATAGGTTTAGTAGGCTGGTGGCAGAAAAGATTTGTCTCTCATTTTGTTATCATTTCTGCTCAAGGAACTTTTTACGGTTTTGTCCTCTACCTCTGAAAGGTCACTCTAAAAGAGTTACAACTGCCTCTAGACGATTATATGACTCACTAAATCTCTCCCAAATATCACGATCTGATTTAGTATTATTGCTTTTTGTTCTCGGCATGCAGATAAGGGCCGCCTTGAGACGTGATGATTCTGCAAGTTCAACTTCATAAGACAAACCATATTCAAACAATGTTCACGTAGATGATTAAAAGAAAGCTGCACTCACAGTGGGTTGCCTTTGGATACACACTCCAGTTTGAAGTATTGTCCTTCCTGAGGTACTATTACTGAGCGCACAATCTCTACCTGAGGAGGATCTGGATTGAGAAAGCAAAAGAAAACAAAAACACAAAACAAAATAAAACAAAATGCAAAACAAAACAACCAAAACATAACAAAAATACAACAAAACACAAAATAAAAAAATAAAAAAACACAAAGCAAAACAAAAACAGAAAATAAAACAAAAAAGCCAAACAAAAACACAAAACACCCAAAGCAAAACATAAAACACAAAGCAAAACAAAAACACAAAACATAACAAAACACAAAATAAAACAAAAAACACAAAGCAAAATAAAAACACAAAACAACCGCAACACAAAATGTAAAAATGTACGAGGAACAATGATCTTCAATGTAAATATTATATGCACATACAATTAAAATACTAGCATTTTGTCACACCACACCGCTATTTTTTGGACAAAAATAGTTTGTTAATAGAAATGTTTGACTATTTTGAAAAATTGTAACTGAGCTACTGTTACACTAGTGCAAAACATTGCTAAATTGTGGTTACTGCACACACAACACTGTCTCTGCCACTCTTTAAACTGGTGCTGGCAGACATCCTGTTTCAGCTGATCTGAGAGCAGTTTCTGTCAAAAAGTCAGGAGGGAAACTGATCCAAAAATATGACTCACAGTGGACCTCCAGTACTTCTGTAACCTGGTGCGGCAAGGAGCCCAGAGCTATGTGCTCCACCACACAGGTGTACGCTGCTCCATCGTCTGTCCTGTCCACCTTGAGGTGTATGGTGCTCCGGACCGTGAATGACCTCCCAGTGGCGTTTACCTCCTTCTGACCTGCCAGAACACAGTCACAAGAAAACCTATCAGGCTAATGTTACACATACAGCACTGTACAGGCGCTTCTTTTAGCGTGCATTATGATTATTACGTTTCTGTTGTACTCAAGAATGTAACATTATATACCCTAGATATACAGGCATGCATCAGAGACTTAAACTTAGATATATAGACAGTATATACAGCCTAAGCATATTGGATCATTTCTTTTACAGATTTCAGATGACTTCACATACATTGTGAATGGCATCATACATTCAAGAATTACCATGCAAAAAGCTGCTGTTCCAAGTATCAGTACAACATTTTGATGAATGATAATTTGATATTAAATAACTTACATTCAGACACAATATTGACAGTTACTTTTCGCCTACATCAGTAATTCATTCTTGAATGCATGTGTATTTCTGAACAAATCAGTTGAGTTAATGATTCAACAACTCAAATACACTCCTGAATAAGTTTCTTTAACTAATCGGTTGAGTGAATAATTCAATAATCTACTACTCATTTGCTGTCTTCTTAGAATTAATTACTTGTTGTATTACTTATTTATAAGTGACATTGTATAAAAGTCTCCACTCAGTATCGTTTCTAGGCATAGGCGAGCAAGGCCTAGGGCGCCACCAGCTGAAGGGGTGCATGTACTGGTACTACATTTTAGCAGGGTTGTGATAAAGAGTGGCACGGTCACCCTGAAATATGACTGCCACCCCCACTGGATTTCCAACATCATTGGGCTAGAGTACTGTCAATCTGACGATGCCTGTATGCCATTGGATCAGAGAGCTGTCAATTGCTGCCTGATCGTTGCATGCTTGCATTTGGAGCGCTCATCAATGCCATTAGATCAATGGGCTCTGTCAGTGCTTTGGCAAGGTAAGGCCTTTTTTTTTTTTTTCTTTTTTTTGGGCATGCAATAAAGATAAGTTCAAAGGCCAATTTAAAATATTGGTACAGTAAATAAAGTGCACAAAATCAACATTTTGTTGCGAGATTTGTCCAAAAGGTTTCGCCTAGGGCGTCAAATTGGCTAGAGACAGCCCTGTCTCCACTAAATAAATAACTAAAAATTTTACTCACTCATAAACACAATCACTTGTTCATTCCTGAATGAATCAGTGTTTTTGAACTAATTGGTCAAGTAATCATTTAATGACTTGCTGAATTAATGAGTGTTTTGAATGAATGATTCAAATGACTCACTCATACATAGTGCCACATACTGGTGTAACAAAATCCCATTAATACACAGACTGACTGGAGTATGCAACCACTGATGGACACAAAGAGTGACAAATCTGCACTTCCTGGACTTCCTGACTGCTGGCCAATCCCATTTGAGGTGTTGCATAAGAATATTTTATTTTCTAATTTATGTTTTTTATTATTTTTGATTCCATCTCATACTATTTGTGATCATACAGGTATTAGCCTTAAACTTTGTTTATAGGCCTACTTCATCATCAGCAGCAACATCATGAAATTGTTCTGTTTGCAGAAAAGGTTTTATTTGCAGTCACACAGAAGAACAGCAATTCACCAATTGAAAATATCCTAATATCCTATACAGCTCAAAACATAGTCCCTTTCGGCCTGGAATTTATTGGAAAGCCTGTTAAAATGTGAAGAACAAAGCATAATTTAAAGCTTGTAAGGAATCCGTATAACGTCTGTGAGAGGAACAGCACAGAAAGTGATAGAGAATCAGTAACCAAAGACAGTAGCAGTTAGAGCCATGTCTGCGTACCGTGAAAGCCCTGGATCAGCGGCATCATGAATGGCTAAGTAAAACATCACCCTGGAGGATTGCCTCCAGCAAACATCTCACTACACATATACATGCATGACCTGCCCAGATAAAACAGGGGAGTATCTCTCTTTGCCTTGATGCACATACACAGTAAAACGTTCAGAGCATCTTTGTTGTTTTGTTGTCCTTGTTTTTGCTTTTTTTTTTTTTTTTTTTGTCATCCAAATATCATCTTTGTTTTCTATTCAGAACATCAATAATAGAGCACTGAAGAAAAACACTAAAATGGCAAACCCATTTTACTTCTATAATATGCTCAACTGGTAAAGCATTGCACCGGGAACACAGAGGTTGCAGGTTCAATTCCCAGGGAACACTGGCATTAATAAAATGCATTTCCTGAATGTGCTGTAAGTCACTTTGGATTTAGCACCTGCCACATGTAATGTAATGTATTTCTGAGTGAAACAGGATGATGCGAGCCGAAAAGGAAAGTCATTTTAGAGGTGAAGCAAACTATTACCTTTTGATACAAATGATATGTGTTGCTTAGAAATAATGCGCTTCTTGTATTCACTTACAAATAAGACTAGAACTAAGGAAGTCAATTATTTTCATTCTTTTTTTTTCTTCATAATAAATGAATTACGTCATATGCTGATTAATTGACTGAATATGTCAATATTAGCTTAAAAGCCAAAAAAGAAGTATAATTCAGATACATTATACTGTGGCAGATGAAAGCACTGAATAGATTGGTATGTCAATTTTATTTAGCAAACTTTTGAATTTAATTTTGAAATTAATTATTTCATATTTACAAAAGGATAATACATAATGATTAAATTACCCCAAGCAACAGTAGTGTATATGGTACTGTATGTTACCGTGTTCAAAACAAAAAGTTTGTTAGTGGAGGTAATAACATGCTATTATTACGAAATATGTAAGAGTTATTGTTTGAATTGTTTTTGTATGAATTTGGGCCCCTGCTGGAACTCAATATGATGAATGACTGGTTATGTAATTTCATATACAGCATCTGGTGATAAATAAATAAAAAAGTGTTGATTCTAATTGCTGTGGAATATGCTGCAGTGTGATATCTGGTCAGTGGTGTGAAAGCTAGACATTATGAGTAACTAAGCAGCTGAAATCACATCTCTCTCGCTCTCTCTCGCTCTCTCTCTCACTCAACACTAGTGTCAGGCTGTCAAACGCTCCCTTTGCATTGCCTGCAGCGCTGCCCAGCTCTTCTAAATGCAAGCTATAATTTGACACTTTAGGATGATTGATCACCTTTTTCTGAAGATGAACTAAGCATTTTTTTAAAGGGATAGTTCACCCAAACATAAAAAAGTCTATTTTATCATCATTTACTCAGCCAAAGTATCAAAGAAGATTTTATTGTAATGTAAGTTTTTATTGCAATGGTTTGTTGGTGAGTAAATGATGAATTTTTGGTGAAATATCCCTTTTTAAGTAGTGTCTCTGTAACAGTGGGACATTTGATGCCAATAATGTAGTTGTATGAGTGTATGTTGTCTAATGAGTGTATGTTGTTTATCTCATCCACTCAGATGAACTGCAGACAACTCCAATCTGCTGTTTCTCACCCTCCTCCAGAACAGACCTCTGTAACACTTCTGGTGTTTAGGTACAACTCTAGCAGTCAAATGCCATTACATTTCTCAGAGAACAGCTAGAAAAATATATATTGTAAGTAGATTTTTTTTCTTTTCATTTTTGATTACATTTTAATGTTGAAAGTTTTGCTGAGGAGCTGCTATGTGTTACATGTTCTAAAAGTGCTTTTTGTGTATTCCAAAGCTGTTGCTAGGGTGTTTTGCATGGCATGGCAAATGGTTGCTAGGTATTCCGGATTGTTGCATACTAGCAAAAACACCAACCCACAAGGCTCGGGTCCATCATTCGATGTAAATTTCCTTTTTTTTTTTTTTTTTCTAATTGACTACTTGACAAGCCACATAATTGAAGGTGTCTGTAGTTCAGTATGATTTATAATTCAATTCCCCTACTGTAAGCTGATCTAGGCCTATATAATATATAACCCAAAAGCTGAGTTCAGCCCGTTGGGTCATTTTATTGGGTTGTTTTTAATAATTTTACCCAGGAGCTGGGTAGTTTTTCTGTAACTAAGTTGCTGGGTCATTTTTTAACGCTGGGTTATTTTTTTTTCTACCCAACCGCTGAGTTGAGCTTGTCTCCGATGAAACTAACGCAGCTGCTACAGTCAGAGCGCAGGCTTTTTGTGTAATCTACAGTTCACAGTGCCACTGATTTGGTGCACTTCTTCAGCGAAATAAATGTTTGTGTACATTTGATTTCATTTATAAAGTGTTTACTGTGCTGTAATGAATTATATTATTTTACGCAACATAAAAGGATGAGATGTCAGCCAGCTGCGTCAGCAGCGGTCGCTTCACATGATGGAAACGCCTTTTGCCTTGCATTACATAAATAGATATTATTCGTTATAGTACTGAGTTTAATTTGATTTGATGTTAAAATATGTTCTCTAATCTCAGTACTGTTTATTTATGGGCAGGTTTTGGAGTCAGTCGCGGCATCTTTCAGCTATGAGTGAAACGCGAGGCCGCGGTCTAGAGTTCGGAGTTCCCCTGCGAACAGCAGCCCTTCAACGGCTCAGATTTCGGTGACACACCGGCACGAGAATTAGCACTGTTTCGGTAAAAAAGTGATTACAGAGAACAGTTGAATACATTAAAATGCTACTTTTAAATGTTACATGTTTTATGTCTAAAATGCTTGTTAAACGAGTTTAATTGTATGTAATATGCTGATTTAATTGTATAAAAACTATGCTGTATTTACCCCCCAAAAATATATTTGTCTTGTATTTTGTCCATGTGATCTTGCTTATAAATGTATTAATAATAAATGTTCATATTTTGATTATTGCTGTTGCCTCTAGTAATTCTAATAATAACCCAGCATGTGTTCTGCTCAACATTTACCCAGCGCTGGGTTGCCAAATAACCCAAGCTGGGTTGTTTTTAACCCAGCATTTTTTAGAGTATAGATCAGGAGTGGCGACTGGAATAAAATAGGGAAAGAAAAAAAAAACAAAAAAAAAAAAAAAAAAAAAACTAAATGTCCCATCAATAAAGGCAAAATGTCAAAAAAGGAAAGAAAAAAGTCCGTTTTTATAGTTGTTGTATTCATATTCATTTTGTATTATTTTATAAGGGATAAATATAATTATTACTCTTTATCCCTCATAAAGTTCCATGATATTATTTACATACTATATATACTTTATATAGGAACTATATTTTAATAAAATGTATTACCGATTACAGTTTTTAAAGGTAAATAAAAAAAAGTAAAGGGATCCCAAAAATTCCACCAAAAAATGTAAATGTGGACTTCATTTACTCACCCTCATGTCATTTCAAACCTTTCTGAATTTTTCTTTTGTCAAACATAACTGATATTTTGAGAGAAGTCTCAGTTTGTTGTTGTTGCTGATTTTTGCACATATAATAGAAGTCAAAACAGTTTTCATATTCTTCAGAATATGTTATATTATAGCACATTCTTCAAAATATCCTTTGTGCTCTGCAGAAGAAATCATTTTTGTGTGAACTGCCTCTTTAAGAACAAACGTTGCAACCAAATTAACTACAATTTAGGTACAAATTAACTAGTAGTTACTAAACCCCTGCTGTGAAATTCATGTCCCAATTTAAGAAAGTCCTCAGGAATGGCTGGTGCAATCCCATCCAGATGTGCAAAAATAGCATAAAAAGCAAGTGAAGGATTGGCCCAGAGGAAATTACCGGTAGTGTAATATATTTAGCACAGATCTAAATATAGTAAACTGCATAAAAAAAAACAAAAAAAAAAACAATGGCAAACCCCGTGGTAGATAAGCTCTCAGGAGATCCTGGATTTGTGCTGAAGTTTCAAGAGTTGCAAGCACAGCCCGCACTGGAAGTTCTGTCGACAACAACCAGGGTATCCATCAACGTGACCCGTTCCACAAGGCTTCGTATCTCCCTGACCATCCTAAAGTGAATGGTATCGCACTGTGTTACATATTCTGTTTGGGCCTGCGTGCTGGTCTCCAGAAGCACATCCAATCCGTCTCACAAGATCAGATCACAGAGCGAGATTCCTTTGAATCGGAGTGAGTGACAGGCGGTCCGGCCGTGGTGCTCTGTTCCCGCATGCCACTGGCCTTTAAGTGCGGCTTGCGTGAATGCCATCTCTGAGTCGGGCCTGTCTGACGGAGTCTCAGGCCATCAATCACCAGTACCAGATCATCCGACTGGGGCTTCTGCCTGAGATATGTGTGTCTCAGCCCTCAGAAGGATGTCGGGGGTAACATATTGGTTAAAGTTGAACTGATGTATTACCGTATGCTGTGCTATTTTACCACGGATTAACTCAAGAGATGTAATTCCTTTTTAAAAATGATTTTCTGTTTGATAAGGTAGAATTTGGATAAATATGTAGTCTTGTTTTACCTCATTGGTTGAGCCAATGTTTAAAAATAAATAAATAAAATTTTAATAGAAATTAATACTTTTATTCAGCATTTACTTCAAAATCAAAAGTGTTGGTGAAATATTTACATGAGCACACTAGATTTGCAATTAAAATAAATGCTGTTTCTATTCATCAAAGAAAAAATCCTGAAAAAAGTATCATGATTTCCAGCACAAATGTTTCTTAAGAATTCAGAAGGATCACGTGACACTGAAAATTTAGCATTGGATCACATGAATAAGTTAAATTTTGTATAATATGATCATGCAGAATATGTGCTTTAATAAACAGCCAATATGTTAATAATAGGCATGCTAATCAGCAACTAGTTAACATCGAGAATTGGTCCCTATTCTAAAGTGTTACCGATTTTTCTTTTATTTAAGAACTGTCTTTGTCTTGCACACATCCAGACACTCCAACCAGCCTATAAAGATCTCTTAATAAGTGCATGAAATGACATCCTTTGTTAATAATTGTAACTCAGACATTGTTTGTAAAACAATTTCTGTCCATGCACATGAAACTGGTGAATGACACACTTCACCTTTAATGCAGAGAAATGCAGATTTCTACTGTGAGATGCTTCGTAAAGAGCTGCACAAATCATGAAGGTGTTGGTGTAAAGATACACATTTCGCACCATGTATAATATACACATATTACACACTGACAAAATGTGCAACTGTTCATTGCACACAATCAGCTCCAGGCTATCCGGGGGGATTTGTTTACCTTGCACCTCCTTGTCGTTTCTGAACCATCGGATGTCAGCAGCCGGTTTGCTGCCAGATGTGGTGCATGTCAGTGTGACGTCCTCCCCCTCCTGGGCAGGTCTCGAGAGGCCTACAATTTCTGGTTTTGCTGGAACACCTGATATACAAACAGAGGAGGAGGATTATAGGCAACGCTGATGGAAACACGTGTGATTCTACGATTTCAGGGCTCAGTCCCCGCCTGAAGATGATGTGGTTCAGAAGAATATTTCTTGCCTGAAGTTCAAATGTTGCTCGACTGACATTTTTTTAATAGAAAACATGTTTGTAAGTTTATATATGAGTTTGTCAGTAGATATATATATATATATATATATATATATATATATATATATATATATATATATATATATATATATATATATCAATACAGTGACATATTCTTTTGTATGGTATTTTGTGATTTTACTGGAAAAGGAAGCCTTTGTTGAGCGATAGAGATGGAGAACACAAATGAGTTTTGGTTTCAACCACAGTCAAACTAAACCTCCAACAAAACACACCAGAATAGGTGTTAAAATGAACAAAATAGAAAACTGACTTAACAATTTTACGTTAAGATGTAAAACATGTAACAT
The DNA here is from genome assembly GCA_036784905.1 of Acrossocheilus fasciatus. NCBI lineage: Eukaryota > Metazoa > Chordata > Actinopteri > Cypriniformes > Cyprinidae > Acrossocheilus > Acrossocheilus fasciatus. The sequence continues at coordinate 8,725,583 of CM071952.1, forward strand.
ATAGTGTAACAAAACGCAAAACGCATAATGCAGAATCAAAAGCTTATTTGTATAAAAAAATAGTCCCAGCATTGCTTGAAAAACAAAACAAAACAAAACAAAACAAAACAAAACAAAACAAAACAAAACAAAACACAACACAACACAACACAACAAAAACAAACAAACAAACAACTACTGTCTGTAAAGATACTTGTACAAACTATATGTATTGTATATTAACATTAAGTAGCCCCACCACTGTTGGATGATTTAAAACAAAACAAAACCAATACAGAACAAAACAAAACAATTTTCTGTAAAGTTGTATATAAAACTAAGGTGAAGTAGTCCCACCACTGTTAACTGATCAAAACAACATACAATGGAAACAAACAAACAAAAAACTATTGTCTGTAAAGGTACTTTACAGACAATATGTATTGTATAAAAAAGCTGTTTATAAACAGATAAAAAGTGGTCCCATTATTGTTTGATTATTTAAAACAAAAATAAAACAAAACAAATACATAATAAAACAAAACTAAACCATTGTTTGTGAGTTAGGTGTGGCCAAGTATATTGACCCATACTTGGAATTTGTGCTATGCATTTAACCCATCCACACACACACCCACACACACAGGGGTTTGGTGCCTTGCTCAAGGGTCTCACCTCAGTCATGGTATTGAGGGTGGAAGAGAGCACTAGTTGTTCACTACCCCTACTGACAATTCCTGCCGGACCTGAGACTTGAGCCCACGACCATTGGGTTATAAGTCCAACTCTCTATCCATTAGGCCACAACTGCCCCAATGGATAGAGAAAATTCAGCTTTGTTTGTTAAGCTGAATATAAAAATAAGGCAAAAGTAGCCCCACCTCTGTTTAAGGAACAAAACAAAACAAAACAAAACAAAACAAAAATGACAATTGTTGTTTCTAAAATGTACTTGTTTACAAACAAAAAACAAAAACAAGCCAGGCCAGCAAAACAAAATAAAACTATTATAATAAAATACAAAAACAAACAAACAAACAAATAAAAAAGCTGTGAATAAAAATAAATAAAATGTTATCCCAGCACTGTTATCCCACAAACTAAACAAATGCACAACAAAACAAATCTATCATCAGTAAAGATGAATATAAAAATAAGGTAAAAGTAGTCCCACCACTTTTGGACACAACAACACAAAACAACAAAAACAAAAACAACAGCAATTGTCTGTAAAGGTACTTGTAAATAATATGTATTGTATATATGAAAAGAAGCAAACAAAACAAAACAAAACAAAAACAACTAAAAAAACAACTATTGTTTGTAAATGTACTTATATTTATTTATTATATTTATATATTACTTAAGCTGTATATAAAAATAAGGTAAAAGTGGTATATAAACATACAGTGTACAGAGTGAGAGCTGCAGATTCTAGCACAAGCTGATCATAAACCAAAGCACACAGTGACACATCTAATGGCTCCATCAGCCAGTGTGAAATTCTCTCATTTACATCACTCCCTGTGCCACCAAAGTGCAAAAACAAGATCATGTGAAGGGAGAGAACTCACTGACCCCAGATCAGTGATCAGTGTGTTGACCTTAAACACACAGATTGATGAGAATGAGAGGGAGACTGATCTACGAGAGGTCTTACCTAACACAGTCAGGAAAGCCTTGGAGGTCTTGACAGGCATGGTGAAGAGCGAGCATGTATACTGTCCTTCATCTGACAGAGAAACATCATTGATGCTGATGGTCAGCTCCTTCCAAGAGGCTCGAACCAGTTCAATCCGGTTGTCCCTTAATGCTGAGACATAAAAACATATCATTAGTGATCAATAAATAATCAGTAAGATAAAAAGGACTTTTGGAAAAACATCCAACAGTCACATTGCCTGAAAACATGTTTTAATGGTACCATGGTAAAGTAATGGTATCAGATGGTAATATCTCAGCATGTGTAATGGAGCTAGTTGAGTGAAGGATTCAGGACACGAGTAAAGCAAAAAAGAAAGGGAATTTTATTTTTGTCTGTTTAAAAAAACATACAGGGTTAGGTTATGAAAAAGTAATGAAAGAAATAACAATCTTGATGCAATGAGCAACTCATAAAAATGGGCAAAAAGAATCTACTGTATGCCCAGATAAAATATAAATCCTGCTCCTGGGGAGATATGGCCAAATAACTAAAAGACAAAGAAACAAGACCTCTTGCTCAAACAAGGATTATAACAATAAATACGGGACGCCACACTTTTTACTCCAAATATTCCTCAGTGTGGGTTTATTTTTCAAAGTCAACAAGCAGGCATTACATATCAAAGAATATAACAAAAAAAGTATGCATGTTTCTGCATATACTAAAGTTCATGTGCTAAAGTTCTTAAATAGCATTGTTGTTGGTGGAACCATTCATAAAAATTATTTACTGTAAATGTGCAACGCATGACACGTCTGTCACACAATCACCAATGGTTATGTTTACATGAACACTTTTTGTTTCAGCCAAAATGAAATCATCCCAACTGAAACTTCTATTCTATTCAGTGTTGGAGGATCTAAACAACACAAAACAAAACAAAACAACAATAACAAAAACAGAACTAACTATTGCAATTAAGTAAGGTAAGAGACAAAATTGTTGTCTGTAAAGTTGCATATAAAATAGGTAAAAGCAGTCCCACTACTGTTAGATGGTCAAAAAACAAACAAACAAACAAACAAACAAACAAACAAACAAACAAACAAACAAACAAACAAACAAACAACATAAAACAAAACCAAATAAAAACAACTATTGCCTGTAAAGTTACTTTTAAACAACATGTATTGTGAAAAGTGGTATATACATGTTTAGTGTTTAATCTGAGAACTGCAGATTAAATATCAAAGAACATAACAAAACAAAACAAAACAAAACAAAAGAAAATATAACAAAACAAAACAAAACCTTGTATAATTTCTTTGTTTTAAAGAGCAGACTTAATATTTTTCTATTTTGGGTCCTAATTAGGAGACAACGAGCACATGAAGCTTTGTGCCGTGGTGCAGGAGTGATGGGATATTGTTTTGCTCCACTTCACAGATGATGAGTGAAGCAGAATTTTAGAATAACTTGACAGTCATTTATGACACTTCATTCTACACAAACAACAGCTCTTTCCACGCGTCACACATCATTACGCCATTTCTACCTCATTGCAGATGCTCAGTACTTTCCAATTTTGGTTTTTAATCCAAGTGTTTACATGAACTCTCGATCAGATTAGGAAAGGTCTACACCACCAGTTCCAATTTCATTTGGATCGAGCTCAGTCAGATCGATTATGGTGTTTATATGAAGGGTTTTCTGTCGATCTGATTACTAACAGATTATTTGGTTGCATGTAAACGTAGCAACTGTTTGTGCATGTACTTCATCCTGCGACTCTTGCCTGGAGTCTGGTCAATACCTAAATGGGAGATCTGGTGAAAATAAGGTTGCTGCTGGAGGACATACACGGGGGGCCAGCACGGGGCGCCCACCCTGTGATCTACATGGGTCCTAAAGGCCCAATATGATGTGGAAACCATATAGTAAAAGACAACATCCTTCGGATCAAAAGGTAAATCTAGGTCCTGATTTCTAGGGTGTCTCTGGACCTTGACAAGATTTGAGAAAAGCACAAAATATAGCAAATTATTAATGTCATGGTACGTTAGTGTTAGTGTCTTTTTTGTAAATATTAGAGATTTTTGAGCTTGAAATACCTTGGAGGCGAAGCTTAGGACTTATGTTTGCTTACTAATTCATGACATTATGTATTATTCATGAGTTTAGTCACACAGTACTGACACAAATGTTTTCAAAACTCCCACTGTTCTGAATATAAACTGCGATTGACTGTCACCGTCAAACTGAAGCCGTTTGTTGCCTCTAACTGGAGTTTCAACTCTTTCCACCTGTCTGCCACAAGCAGCCATTCATCCATTATGTTTGCAATTTCCAAGAAGAGTTTGCAGCAGCTGAGAGACTGATGAACAGAAAGGTCACCTTATACTCATCACCTCACACCATCTAAAAAGGCACAATTCACTTGTATCATTTGAAAAAAGTAAGAGAGACTGAGACATTTCATTTAACATCACACAGACTTAATATTTCACCTCAGTCTGCTTATTGACATATAGAATACATTTTAATTGCCATTGTAATTTTGGTCCCACTTTACATTAGGTGGCCTTAACTACTATGTACTTACATAAAAAAATAAGTATGATGTACTTATTGTGTTCATATTTTAACACTTTTAGCTGCTATTGAGGTGGGATACGGGTAAGGTTAGGGACATATTTGGTTGTATGGGTAGGTTTAAGGGTGGATTAGGGTTAGGTATAAGGTATAAGGCATGGGTCAACAGTATAATTATAAATGTATTACAGTCGGTTTACAACAGACATCATGCGATGAATTGTATAGGGAGTCCCACCATCGTTTAGTTTCAACAAAAGTGTATTGACATTCGCGTTTGGTCTCTATAAACTCTGTAACACTGGGGAATTCCTCATAGACATGTTTACCGGCCTTTTGGGAACGTTGTCACATGCAAACAATGACATGTCAAATCAGAAAAATGGATTTACTTACATGTCAGCAGAGACAATTGTTGCGTCTTTCGAAGCCTTTTAGATGTACATTAATGTTAAAAAAAGACAATGTGTCTCCAAACAAGAAGATCTGACGCTACAAGACAGCATCTTTCTACAGGATGTGTCAAGACTGTTTAAATATTCCTTCTGAATGTGTGCTGAGTTACGAATAGAGAATGAACAGAGGGTTTGTGGAGATGGCAAATGCCTTGGGGGTTTTTTGGCAAGGAGACACAATGGAATTGGATAAAGGGAGGAAAGGTGATCAGGTCTTGGCTCACTCTACACATGGGCCTGCTGATAGAGTCCAACGAAACCCGGTGAGACAAGGACCATCAAAGCATAGGAACAGATGACACATTTCCACCAGCCCATATCCCTCTATCTTCCTCAGACACAGAGGGAGGAATGGAAGAAAAGAGTGTGCTCCCTTGTTGTTTACAGAAAAGACAAACACATACACACTCATACGCCGAACATCACAAAGGTGATGATAAGCTGCCAAGCCGAGGAACAGTCGCTGTTTGTACCGCATCCGAGGGTTGATGGTACAATGCCTAGACTCTAAAACGCTTGGCGGTTTCCATTCAAGCCCTACAATGATAACATATAGGGATGTGGGCGTTGAAAAGAACGATGGAGAAGAGAAGAAAGATACTGAGAGGAAGAAAAAAGATTCACCCACACAGAGTCTGAAATCGACTTCCTTCAGTGGTCAAATCTGTCTCTGCACTGGGGTCAAATGGAGAGGTGAATACTACTCTCAAAAAGAGCTTGATACAACAATCTCGTGATGCACTGGTTCATTTCACTTACGCTGAGACTTTGTGCTACGTCTTATTCTGGCACAATGGTGTCAAGCTCAAAACATTATCCCAAATCCATTGACAGAAACAAGTATACAAAGGTTTGAATAACCCCACAGACAACTGTTATCAATTCAACGCAGGCCAACAGGGGCTGGCAAAACTCCGCATCCACATTTCCAAAAAAAGAATCGAAAGCCTGCCAGATGCCCAGAGTTAGCTCCAATCTGTCACAACCTCCGTGAAATGCCAACGTCTGACAAAGCTCTTTTTCCCAGAGCTTAAAGAAGTCGACATGATGAAATGGTTGGTTTCCAACATCCTTCTGACTTTTTCAACGCAGTTTATTCCAGCAGCGTAAATCCCTCGGTTTGACCTTGCGCCCTTTTCTATCTTTTTTGGGGAAGGCTGACTTGCAGATGACCCGACAGACATCCCAGCATTCCCTTGGGCTGGAGCAGTCTGACAACTGCCTAATGATGCAGAGCCGTGTTTTAGTATGTTTAGGTGGTGCTTTTCTCCAATAGCAGCATTGATTTTATCTAAGAATCTTACAAATAAAACTTGGCGAGAAGAATTACTGCCGAATTGAAGAAGACAGCAGTGGGGAATAATGGAGCAGATTGTGAATGTTATTTTCAAGGTCGTAAGGGCATGTGGATGCAGGCGCGTTTGGATAATATTGTGTGTTTAGATATATTTGGTGTTGTTGCTCTTGGAAAGAAGAGAGCTGCCGACAAAATGTCTTCGCACCTTACTTGTGAACAATCATTTGGCAGTGCACTTTGAGAGACTCCCAGCACTTTTCCACACGAGGCTCTGAAACCACATTTAACATCCAACTTTGGAACCGAGCTTCGACTCTGACATAATCAGACCACTCCATCTGACAAGGAGACGGCGGCATGAGCGACAGGCCCCGCGGCTGTGACTGTCCCGCAGCTGGCAACGTCGGTCTTGGCAGTGACACGTTTAGAGAAGCCAAAAGTCCCACTCTCTGCAATTAGACTGCTCTAACGGCCAGCTGTGATTGGTCACTATCTGGACAGGCTGTGATTATTGCAGGGACGTGAGCCTGTACTTCCATCGCAGACAGGAAGCTACTTCCCAGCAGCTCTCAGGGGCCAAGAAAGTGCTCTACTGCAGGTGGCCAATGATCGGAGGTTAAAACAGATCCAGGTGCAAGGGATAAACTGGGCAACTTCTGATGTGATGACATATGAACACTTGTGGAATTATTAGAGAATTTTCTGCACTGAGTCATATCAGGTCAAATTTGACATTAGACGTTCGTGGCAAACAATGGGGAATAGCTAGCGCGCATAAAAGAACCTAATTCTCTCTGACAAATCTCTAAGGTTTAGTTTCTTATGCTGCATCACAAAAAGTTAGCCTTTGTTCATCAAGCTTGTTGCTATATCAAAACACAAGACAAGACATTTTTGGGTCAGTCGAAGAACACAATGCTTTCATGTGCACTGTGAGCATGTAAAATTGAGAAGCAGAACTTACAATATCCACAGCTTATCCAGAAATGCAACTGCACACAGAATATGCAAACATGCGGAGACTGTTTCATCAGATAGGACTGGCTGCTGTTTACCCTTTTGAGGAGGAACCGTTAAAAGCATTCCCATAAAAATAGCAGGTAACTAAAGTTAAATTAGACCTCAAGAACATGACGTTCGAAGGTCACTACAGGTGTTTAACCATTGATCGTCCACTCTGTGAACATCAAGCTAAATGGTCATTAGTTAATAATCAAGCATACTTTTAAACTCAATCAACCTTTGTCTATCTTCACATTCATCAACAACAAAGAGGTAAGACCCTAATGAACTTAATACAGTCATAGTAGAAACCATCCCTTATCTCTACCTACCAGTACCCTTAAAGCTAAGCTACAAATAGAGACTTTCTGAAATGTCACACAGCACTTAACATTTCATTTATCGACTGGTAATGCTATAATGATAGGAGCCCATTAGAGGACCATTTGGCTCTATGTGAGGTGTTGAGCTTTAAAAATGACATTTAAGTAAGTGTGGAAATGTTAGATGGGGATGACTTGTTTCACGTGTTTTGGAGTCAAAAGCATGGTTCAGAAAAAAGTAAGAAAAATGGAAAAACTTTTTAAAAATTCACAACGTTTACAGTCTATAATTGTAGAAGTGTTTTACGGAATGAAGCACTTAAGCTCGAGTTTGATTTCGTTTAGATTGGAACAGAGATGTTCCAGTGCTATTGATCCTACTGAAAGCAGAGAACTGCCAAGAAGTGATGTGGAAAAGAAAAGGAATCAAGGTTGCAAGCCAAATTCGAACCCATATTTCCCACATGAGCACCATATAGATTAGATTCTGTAGTCTTATATTCACTTTTCTGCATATTGCAGACACTTTTATCCAAAGCAACTTGGTCATTTGTGTTCAAGGTACAAATTTCACAAGTTCATGCATTTCCTGGAAATCGAAGCCATGACCTTGGCAGTGCTTTAAATAACCATTTAATATGTGCAAGAAAATTGCTTGCAACATACATATATGAGATCTCACTTCTTTAAAAAAAACCCAAAAAAAACAAAAAAAACAAAAACCTTGGACATGTCCTTGTTGTTCTTTACTATTCTGCGAGTTGAATGTGTGTTGGACTTTTTCATCTTATTCCTGAATAGGATTTTGCCCCACACAGATATAGTAAATGATCGCAGTCTGATTTCTCACATTTATTGTCCCACAGCGCTGAATGCTAATATAAATCACGATGGCCTCAATAGTACACTAGGGACAACCTGGAATTGACAATGCAGAATGTGCTGATACAGTAAAACCCGAAAATACCCATTAGAGAGAAGCATTACATAAACCCCTTCAAAAAGTGTAAGGAAAGACAATTTACTGATATAACCTTGCAGACCTTTGTAGACTGAAACATAACCAGACGACTGTACAATGTCACAGCGCCTCGCGTCGCTCCTCTGGATTTTACTCGCTTTTGAATCTTCTTATCTAATGAGCAATTTAACGAGTCCATTAATGCAGTAATTTAGAACATAACAACATTTTGATTGCCGCAGGCCAATTAAGAGCCCACTCTGCAATTTGACCTTTTGCAATTTGAGCTGAACATCTCTAATGAATGTCAGGAATCATGCGCCAGAAGCATTTGAGATACCCACTGAAAAAGCAGTTAATAGTGCCACCGCTCAAAAAAAAAAAAAAAAAATTACATCAATATGTATACCGTAAATGGCGTTTTGTTATAGACCATTTCAGATACATAGAGTCGGATTTCAGCTCCAATTCATCTACATTTCCAAACACATCTGGAAAAGATACATAGAGTATGACACACCACAAGATAGAGCCCTAAATTATTCAGGATCTGTGAGGTATAAATGGTAGTTAGGTCTCTCATTATGAAGTGCAAAATGAATACCTTCTGCAGGTGCTGTTTTCCCATACGCTGGGTCTTTACATCATGTTACAGTGGAGCAATAGACATATGGACATATACACTCTAATTTATCCTGCTCTAGCATGATGAATCATACACTGCGATCGCATTAATACTGCACGATAAGGGAGACATATGGTGCTTATCGATTTTTCAGTGGCGGTGACTCATCATCGCGGCACTTCTCTCCTAATGGCCTTGGGCAAAAATGGATTCGCAAGCTCTTGAGGTACAGAACTGTACGTCTGGTCAACCACACCAGTTGCACGGATGCTTTTATCCAAACCATAGTAAAAAGTACACTTATTACAGTAACAGTTCCCCTGGAGGGGAGGTTAGGCACCACACTGGGATGCTTAGGGCTGGGCAATTGTATTTTTATATGCTATTATAGTACTATTAATATTTCAAATTCTGTAGTTTTTATTTTTAAATGTTTTATATTTTATTTTATATTTTCTTATTATTTCAGTTTAAGTATCAATGATTTTTTTATGTGTATTTGTCATTTTTATTACTTTTTATATTTCTATATAGTTTTAAATTATTTCCACTCATTTCAATAATTAAAACATTTTTTTTTTTTTTTAATAGTTATAAATCAGTTAACAATAATAACACATGGGGCTGGGTGACATGCAGTAGCTCAAAAAAATAGTATCTAAATATTTTTCAGCCACTTGAAGAACTATCTAAATCTAAATTTTTAATACGGTAAAAATGACAAATTGAGTAAAACATAATTTGATTGAATTATAAAAAAACGTTTTCACAGACAGGGTTTAGACTAAGCCAGGATTAGGCCATAGTTCAATTAGGATATTTAAGTAATTTTTATAAATGTGCTTAGGAAAAATGCATTGCTGGTGTGCATCTTGAGACAAACCAAAGGAACTGATATATTTTAAGATCAGTCATTGCAAGTTTCTTTCAGTTGAAACAGCTTAGATTTACATTTTAGTCTAGGACTTTGTCTGTGAAACTGGGGGTATATGTATTAATAATTAAAAACAATAAAAGCATGTTTTCCCAAAGTTTTCAGTATATGAATACAAGCTATCTTATTTAATAATTTTCATTTATGCCCACCAATATGGTCAAACTTTATTTTAAAGTCCAGTTCTTATTATTAATTAACTACTAACTTGGCCTCTGTAAACTCCTATTTTTGCCTCTATAAACTCCTAATTACTGCTTATTAATAGCTAGTAAGGTAGCTGTTAAGTTTAGGTATTGGGTAGGATTAAGGATGTAGAATATGGTCATGCAGAAAATGTGCTAAGTACTAATAAACAGCCAATATGCTAGTACAATGCATACTAATAAGCAACTAGTCAATAGTGAGATTTGCTCCCTATACTAAAGTGTTACCAATAAAATATATTTAAATATATAAAATAATGCATGCATTTTTACTGACACATTTCATATAAAAATTGCTCAACTGGGACTTCCATAGAAAAATCTAATAGTGTTTTTCTGTTTACTAATACAGAGTTCAAACCATTGAAGTTTAAATTAATCTGTCTTAATGTTCTCATAATGACAAACTTAATAACCAAATAAAAAGCACATTACAATTATGTATGTCTATATCTATATGTCCTTCTATTAGTTGATTATTGTTTATTGCATTATAAAAAAATAAAATAAATAAAAAATAGCTCAAAATGTCTTTCATCCTTTTCCCTAATCCTATAGTACAATGAAATTCTCTGAAAAAAGTAAAAACAAAATTACGTATAAAAATAATATATAAAATAATTTTATGCTGCTGGTGAAATCATAGCAATCCATCAGGCTTAGGCACTCTATCACACAGTCTGCACACAGGGCGCGGTGGGTATTATTATGGATAAGCCACTGATATATAATTCAGAGGAGTGGTGGGTGTCTGTATAACACAGACTTCCTGTGTCTTCACTTGGATACATGCAGAAGAGAAATGTATCTGGTAATCTAGGCGGGGTGGATTTAGGATTTAGCCCAGAATCACACACCCCCGCAGACTCACAGTGTGTTCTGTATGTGAATCACACACACATACACACCTCCCTACATATTCAGGCCCTACCAACGCTCTGTTTCACAGGCTATTCTCAGATATAGCCCTCATGTAGGAGTTGCCTCACAAAAATGATTGATGATGAGGCCAAATGACAATTAATGAGGGTTATCTAGTCCGCTCTCTTCTTCACCATGGTATAGTTAGTAAAAACAATTGCAAGTTAATTCTGTAATTTTCAGCTGTATCACTCCGCAGAACCAGAATGTCCCTCCATCTGTGAGCCTATAGGCCGCCCACTGGGTTGCTGGCATGCTGGGAACTAAAGTCTTGTTAAGGGTTTAGTACAGAGGAGGAGAGTGAACTTGATCGACCCATCCACTCTTGGTCTGAAGGCTGATAATTTGTTAGAAACAAGTGTAAGAAACAATATAATTACTGTTGTTGCAGACATGATAACTGCTGAAAAGCATAAAGTCTATCCATATCAGTCAATATCTGACAGATTTTTACATATTCTGAAGACAATGTGAATGGCACATGCAGTGGTGCCGTGACCCAGATGTGAGTAAGGTTTACTGTGGTCAGTGTTACGGAGGCCATCTAGATAGAGCTGTGTAGCAAGTAGGGCCAGCTGCAGTGGTGCCGTGACCCAGATAGGAGTTTACTGGGGTAAGTGTAACAGAGGCCAACTAGTACAAGCTATGCCGCTAGAAAGGCCAGATGCAGTGTTGCTGTGACTCAGACGGGAGTGAGGTTTACTGAGGTGAGAGTAAGGGAGGCCAGCTAACAAGAGCTGTGTGAGTAAACCTGGGATTTTAGCATCCTTGTTTGTGCCTCCCATGTCCCTTGCTGGTTGACACTGGTTAAACTAGTGTGAAAGTAGTTATGTTGGTGTTATACTGGTGCCATGACCTGGATTGGAGTGAGGTTTACTGGGGTGGGTGTAATGGAGGCCAGCTAGTATGAGCTGATAAACCCTACTCCCTTGGCCTCAAAAGGCAGTGATTTTTAGCATCCATGTTGGTGAGCCCTTCTCCCATGTCAGCTGTCACCAGCATGAGTTAAACTATTGCGTCATTAGGTGCTTGCTAGCATGTTCTAGGAGGCTTCTAGGTAGTTGTGTGCTAACCACAGCCAAAATAGCCCAGCACAAAGTTGCTTTTTAGACAGGCATAGAGTTTTTGGCATTTCCATTTTAAATTTAGGCCTACTTGTTTTGTAGTTTGATTAAAACAACACAAGAAATCTGATGTTTGCAATGCAATTCAAGCCACATTAATATATGACTTAATTTATTTTTTCAACGTAGACATACGCTATTTCCTATAAATGTGAAAGACTTCTGTTTCATTAGCTGCTATATGTAAATAAGTAAATACGTTCTGTCACAAAACTCTAGATAGCGCAGGCCGTAGGTTCTAACTCAATCTGTTATATTTACATCATTCATTCACATGTTGCAACTAATTGGTTTCTTTTCACATCAGCAGCCTATGAGCTTGTTGCTCAACATTCAAATACTGAGCTAGTGCTTGCTGTAGGAGCTGCAGCGCACTTCAGAAATCCTCCAACTTCCCCAGCTCCACCTGCATTGATCTGCTATGGGGTGATTTCAATGTATGTTATATATGGGGGTTATTTCATATATGTGACCCTGGACCACAAAACCAGGCTTAAGTCGCTGGGGTATATTTGTAGCAATAGCCAAAAATACACTGTATGGGTCAACATTATAGATTTTTCTTTTATGCCAAAAATCATTAGTATATTAAGTAAAGATCATATTCCATGAAGATATTTTGTAAATTTACTACTGGAAATATATCAAAACGTTGTTTTTGATTAGTAATATGCATTGCTAAGAATTCATTTGGACAACTTTATAGGCGATTTTCTCAATATTTTGATTTTTTTGCACCCTCGGATTACAGATTTTCAAATAGCTGTATCTCGGCCAAATATTGTCCTATCCTAACAAACCATACATCAATGGAAAGCTTATTTATTCATCTTTCAGATTATGTATAAAAATTTCAGTGGCAGTATCTTCATGCTCACAGCAGCATGTTGTGGATGTATTGGCAGTGGCAAGTCTTGGTACTTGCTATGCCGCAGCAGATCTATTCTTCCAAGACCAAACACATTAACATTAATGTGCCATGTTACCATACTAAACTCTCAGAGAGTCATGCAGAACTAGAAGAATAACATAGTGAACGGTAAAACTATTTGCACAACACATAGTATGTTTATGATTACGATAATAAATTAAAATGGTATCATAAAAAATACCAGATTGCAATATCAAGAAGCATAATGGATTGTTAATAACAGTTAAAATAACTGGAAGTAGGTGACACCAGAAGCCTCACACATTCATGCTAAAAAAACAGTTGTGTTTGCTCTTACATTAAAAATAAGGTAGATTGCAAACTTTCACATACACTATGTTGTTAAATAGGTCAGTTCAGCACAGCGGTGAGAAAATTCCTCTTTCCATTGGCCAACTCTGGCTCTTGGCATACTGTCACATTACTATATCAACTAATGTTGTGCACCATATATTATCAACATTGTCAACAAATGATCAAATTATTATCAGCAACTGGATCAGACTTCATCACTTGCAAGTTAAGAGTATAGTCAGTCCTAAAGAACATATTTGAAAACCAAATCTCATTTGTGTGCAGTCTGAATAAACCCTATGATATTCTGGTCCCAAGATATCGCTCATTGTAAGTCTATGCAATTTCACACATTTTAGTGTTCATCAGTTGAGAACCAAAAGGCTGATTTCATTGAAAATGAATAGCACACCTTTTCTCAAAATCTGTATGACATGTCATTCAAGTGCAAACGATGCACAATGACTTCCAATCATATTTGTTCCAATCCCTAACACTATAGGTATGTGCCATAGAAATAGTGATGGTTGACTTATCCTTTTCAAATTTGGTGTTTTTGCACAAACACAGGTTCCACATATTCCCACTTTTACAACTGACCATCTTTTTCAAAGAGGATGTGCTCCTAGTTGCACAGTGTAACATTATAATTCCTTTGAATCTCTTTGAAATTCAGCGTGAGCGCCCATAAGCAATCTTCTTTTCCATTTCCTCATTCCAGCGGTCCAGAATCCAAATATAATGGACTGTACCTAAGCACATCAGTAAAAATATATATCTCACACAACCCGAATGGTCTAAAACCGCATCTCACTGTCATTGTGCACGATTGAGGATTAAAGCCATTTTTCAAATGACGGTTCAGTGACATTCGCTACTGTATGCGGCACACAAATCACCATAAATACAGAGCAGTCAAGTTGTTTTTGATTCAAAAAGCTTTTCGATATATGGATAATGGGCAGGTTGGGATAAAAACATTCTCTGTTGCTTTACGGTGCAACCAGATGCAACAAAGATTAATCATAAAGACAGATTTAGACAATGGATCTGATCAAATATGAACAATATCTGACCAAAAGGAATATCAACCCACCAAATCATACTTATTACAGCACACTGAATGAGACACCAACTCCTAAATCCTTTAATACCGATTGCAGAAAAGTGTACGGTCACTCGAGACCAGACCATTCATTTCCCAAGGCCACTAGAGATTGACAATCCTTCAGTCTCAGTTTACAGACCTAATTGTGACCACAGCCAATTTTCTCTCGACTCACTCTCTGTCTTTGCCCTCCTCGCTTGTTCAATAGTGCACACTATTGCCCTGAATCTCCTGATGCCAAACGTACCCCCACACACTGCTGACAATGACTGTTTTATTCCCACTGAGAGCGCTGCGTTTAAATGATGCACTTTAAATTGTTCACCTTGCATGTTTCCCCAGCATAATGCCTTTCCCAAAATAACACACACAATCTTTATGAAAAAGGACGTATGCAAATAAAAGGTACTCAAATCAAATAATGTGTACTACATTATGTTGAGCCGTGGTGCTATTACAACAAATAGCATCTATTACATAAGTGGCAACACAACAAACATAGTACGGCATGCTTTTTTATTCTTAACCAAGTTAAATTAAATAAATACAGTAAATACAGAAATACAGTAAAGGCCTAACTAAATGCAAGTAAAATATAAATTCTATATCATCATATGTAAATTAACAGCTTTGCAACAATTACTTATGGCCTTTTGTTTGTCATAAAAAATACACAATTATATTGCTATATCATGCTTATGTTCCTTAAAAATACATTTGTTCCTTCTTTTCTGTGAAGCTTCTGAAACAAAAGAGCAGATAGTTTTCAAATTCAGTAAATGACAGATTTTTTTTATAACACATTTTTGTATAACACAACCTCCGCTACTACCTGACAGTGACAGTTTTAACTGTTTTATCACTGAAACATTTATTCTGAGAAATCACACCTGTCTCTGTGACAACACTGTTAAAGTCAAAAGTGTGTCAGAGTAGTCACACTATAGACTGCTTCATTAAGTTCCATTCATACGCATGTGAAGTGTAGGGTAAGATGGACCAGTTCATCATTTCATCTGAATATCAACATTTGTGATTTAGTCAGTCGAAACAGTTTTGTGGTTAACTGATTTAATTCTGTGTCTCTGGAAAATAGTGACCTATGATAAAACATTATATTATGTTGAATTTAAAAGTTTATTGTATCTATTTGTTAATGACGGATTTGTGGACATATAAATATCTGTGGAGTAGTTTTGCTAGGAGAATTGGCACAGAGGGACCCAAGTGGTGTGTTGTTACAATTGTTATTTTCAGCTTATTATATATTGTAATTAATGAGGTTATTATGTAATAACCATTTTAGACATCTTCACTTTAATTAAAACCTATAGGTTAATTGAATGAAATCACTACATTTGCAGTCATAGTGTTGCTTTCATGGCATATCTTCAATTAAATATGTGCAATTAAATATGTAAATATTCATATGCTTGTATATAAGCAAAATAATAATTTTACCATTTAGATGAATTTATTTTACTGCGATTCTTCTTTGTCTGTTAATGGCCTTAGCCCTATTTAATAATACTAATAATACTAATAATAATACAATAGGGGTAAGAACATTATTATTATTTATTTATTCATTTTTGCGCTATAACAACTGAATTAGCAAATGTTTCTATTTATTTCTTATCATAACAACATTTCTTGTGCATCACGATTCTGCACATGCTAATGTTATATCTAAATATTTTACAATTTAAAAGTATTTTGAATTGTACAATTTTAAAAGTTTTGTGGTCTGGATTAATAAAGACTGGAATAATGAATACTTAAAATGTATTATACATTATATTTAAGTATATCAAAAATATACTTAATTGGAAAACAGTTATTTCAAATTATATTTCACAATATTTATTTAAAATTTATGCAGCCTCGGAAATCATAAAAGACTTCTTTCAGAATAATTAAAAAATTGTCACACTTTATTTTAAGGTTCTAAGTTCATTAACTACGACTTTTGCTTCAATAAACTTCTAATGCTGCTTATTAATAGTTAGTGCGGTAGTTGTTAAGTTTAGGTATTGGGTAGGATTATGGATTTAGAATATGGTCATGCAGAAAATGTGCTTTATAAGTACTAATAAACAGCCAATATGTTAATATGCTAATAAGCAACTAGTTAACAGAGAGAATTGGTCCCTATACTAAAGTGTCACCAATCATACCAACCCCAAACTTTTGAATAGTAGAGTATAGCTTTTCTACTCAAAGAAAAAACTCACTGAACGTCTTGCAGTCACAGTTGGCTGGTGTTAACAGCACACAAATTGATGAATGGTGCTGAAATGAATTCATTTTTACATAACGCTCAATTTCCCGTGGGTGCTTGAGCTCCTGAGCACCCATGGGAACTGGCGCCTATGTCAACAGCGACGTGTGTCTGCGCCTTCAATCCACCACAACAAGTGCCAACACAACTTCCAGCAAATACGATTTCCTACAATCACTAAATTCACGTGCTGCTCATTCTATTATCATCATGTTCCAAACAATTATCTTAATTAACATCTGGCGTGGCTAATGTACAATTTGAAGCGGGCACTTCCCACTACAGAATTAGCACCGTTACTTCGCCCTCAACAACAGCACATCTGTCCACTCCAAGGGAGGTGGGTGAAGGACTGGTGCCAAGAGGGCATTATGTTGGCTGAACGCTGGCAGAATGTTGGCTGTTCTTGCCAGCATGCTCACTTCCTCCAATCTGTGTCAGTGTCACATCAAACCCCCTCGACTGGTTTGTCTGTCCCCCTTGGTGACTGCAGTGGCCATGCCAGATTCGGTACCCGGGTGTTTGCAAACATGAAGCAAAAGAAAGCGCTTTACCCATATTCTGTGTAGTCACAGCTTGCCAAGAACCGGCGCATGTAGTTCACTTGGGAGATGTGAAAAGAAAACATGACAAAACACAAATGCAGACAGTTTTAGAGTGGCATGTACACGCAAATCCTTGGAAAAGAACTGGATGAGGACCAAGATGAGATCAGATCATTTCATCATTCAAACCACTCTGCCTTCACTTGAATCATGTGAACAAATAAAACTATATATATAAAAATGTGAAAGATTAATTCACCCGAAAATAAGAATATTGTCATTATTTAGGCCTCATTTATTCTATAAACCAGTTCTGATTTGCTCTGGTGCAGACTGGATCTTGTTATGCGATTATAGCTTTTTAAAAGTTTGAGGTCAGTATTATTATTATTATTTAAAGAAATTAATACTTTTATGCAGCAAGGATGCATTAAATTGATTAAAAGTGACAGTGACGACTGTTAGGTAACATTTTATTTTCTAAGATGTCCTTGTTACACGTCACATGCACTTACTATTATAATAACAATTAATTATGCATAATTACATGCAAGTAACCCTTAAGCCAATCCCTAATCCTAACCCTAACCATATGAGAACATTTTAAATTTACTTTATAGTTTTATATTACTGTGCAACAGAAGAGACCTTTTGTTAATTTTCATCTCAATTTAACCTGAATAACATATACAGGAATGTATAATGGAACATTCTGAAAAGATGTACAGCATGGAGTATTTAAATTGATTTTTTGCAATTATACTGTGATGTGCATGTACAGTAAATCTGTTCTGAAGTGCTCCTGTCCTCGAGGTCATGGGTTTGATTGCCAGGGAATGCATGAACTGATAAAACGTATACCTACAATGAAACACAACTCATTTTTGTCTGCATAATGCATAAATGTAAATTAAATCATCAGTTAAGGTTAATGAATGCATAAGAATCCCTATGTGTGAATCATGGAGAGAGTTGTCTTTGCCTTGGAAGAATTACATTAATTGGGTTCTTGTGATGTTTTGTACTGTAGATTCCTTAAAATATTTCTAAGAAAGGAGGTGTAAAACAATGTGATGTTCATGTGATGACTACTACTACAAAGTTCTGACAACACTACATAGTGCAGACTGACAAACTCATAGCATATTGGTTATTAATGTAAACACAGTCAGCTTGGTCTTGGAGTGTAAATTCTGCCTTATGCATGACATTTCAAACCCATTTGACTTTCACAAAACAGATGTTTAGCAGAATGTTCACGCTAATGTTCATGTCTAATAAAAAGTGAAATATTGCAAGAATTTTCATTTGTAGGTGAACAATTCCTTATAAAGTTGAAAGAATAGCTTGGAGCTTCTCACAAATCCAATCTCAAAATCATCAATTACAGTAAAATGAGAATTGACATATAATTTCAGATACAACGAGAAACCAAATGAAGAGAGAAAAACATTTCAAAGCACTGTGCTCTCAAAAATATGACAGCAGTTGTTTTTGCAAGAAAACTAGAGCAAATACCTGCACATATAGAGAGATAATACATTATTTCAAGCCTGCACTCTCCCACACATGAACACACACGCAGTCGTAAATGTCAGTGATGGTACTGCTCTCCACTGCAGACTAATGAAGCGACTTATTTTCATCAGACAAACAAAAGCCCTGCCGTTACTAACATCAGATAACAAATGCAATCTACTTTCATCTCCTGGCTATGTTCTGAAAAGATTTCAAGTCAACATGAAACCAAAAATGACCCTCATTTGCCTCCTAAAAACATGTTCTTATTGTGAATGATTCATCTGCATATGTTATTTCCTAGAAAATTCCTGTCTTTGTCAATCAAAACATAACTCGCTCCATCTCAGAAATGACTTTTTACGCCACCAAGAATCCTTATTTCTCCTCTAAACCTCTATATGTGCAGATATATATATTTTTTTGCCATCCAGTCCATCCAATCCAAGCCTAAATAATGTGATTAAGTTAAGGCGTGAAGAAGATAGAAGAAAATAAATCAGCCAGTGACGCAACAATAATTTAGTATGAATCAATCAATCAATCAATCAATCAATCAATCAATCAATCAATCAATCAATCAATCAACCAATCATCCAATCAATCAATCAATCAATCAATCAATCAATCAATCAATCAATCAATCAATCAATCAATCAATCAATCAATCATTTTTATCAATGAAAATTTGTTGCACTTAAATAAGATTAGACAGGAAGGCAGGCAGACAGAGAGACCAACATATAGATAGATAGATAGATAGATAGATAGATAGATAGATAGATAGATAGATAGATAGATAGATAGATAGATAGATAGATAGATAGATAGATAGATAGATAGATAGATAGATAGATAGATAGAACAATGGAACTACAGACAGAGAGAGACAGATGATGGATGGATGGATGGATGGATAGATAGATAGATAGATAGATAGATAGATAGATAGATAGATAGATAGATAGATAGATAGACGATAGATAGATAGATAGATAGATAGATAGATAGATAGATAGATAGATAGATAGATAGATAGATAGATAGATAGATAGATAGATAGATAGAACTACAGACAGAGAGAGACAGATGATGGATGGATGGATGGATAGATAGATAGATAGATAGATAGATAGATAGATAGATAGATAGATAGATAGATAGATAGATAGATAGATAGATAGATAGATAGATAGATAGAACAATGGAACTACAGACAGACAGATGATGGATAGATGGATGGATGGATGGATGGATAGATAGATAGATAGATAGATAGATAGATAGATAGATAGATAGATAGATAGATAGATAGATAGATAGATAGATAGATAGATAGATAGATAGATAGATAGATAGATAGATAGATAGATAGATAGATAAAACAATGGAACTACAGACAGACAGATGATGGATGGATGGATGGATGGATGGATGGATGGATGGATGGATAAATAGATAGATAGATAGATAGATAGATAGATAGATAGATAGATAGATAGATAGATAGATAGATAGATAGATAGATAGATAGATAGAACAATGGAATGATAGACAGACAGGCAGAAAGATATAGATAGACAGACAGACAGACAGACAGACAGACAGACAGACAGACAGACAGATAGACAGATAGATAGATAGATAGATAGATAGATAGATAGATAGATAGATAGATAGATAGATAGATAGATAGATAGATAGATAGATAGATAGATAGATAGATAGATAGATAGAACATCAGTCTAACAATAGCTTATGAGTATGTGCACATGTCAGACTGATGTTGCATCTTCCTGCTTTTCAGAATCTTGCGCCATATTTTTAAGGTGCCATGTCAAGTTAAAAGTAGTTCAGCTTTGAAAAACGCCTCCTGGGAGCCCTGATTTGTGCTCCATTCTGCTGTGCTCCATCTAGCTGTCTTTGAACACAAGAACACGTCCTGTGTGAACAGCTTCTTCTCTCAGTAAATGTGCTTTACATGGTGCCTGTAGCTCAGGTGGGACTGTGCTTACTGCAGACTCAAAAAACACAAAACAACAACAAAATACCTTATCTTTCATTTCATATATAATTTATTTAAAATATAAATTATTTAAATTAATCAATTGTTTTATTAAAATCTTTAATAATTATACTTTAAAATATAACAATTAAACATAAAGATAAATACCAGGCCATCACTTTACAGTATGTTTGTGGGTCATAAGTATTTATGAAAAAACTGGAATAAACCACTTTAGTTCGCATAAGGAAGCCATAAAATCCGCTGTAAACAAACTGTTGTGCGTTGAGTACATAGTGAAACACTTCATCCTTCACCACTGGGGAACCTTTAATGATGCTAAATTGCTTTTGTTATTGCAGTGCTGATGTGGATGCTATGAATCGAAGAATTGATTGGTTTGTTTGTGTGCCTGGCCTGTCTGAGAGAGAGAAAGAGAGCGACACACTTGAATGTTAAGTCTCATTAGTCTTGAGCCCAAACTCATCCTTACACAGCAGATTTCCATTTGACCCGACCCAGTAACCCACTCTGGTTCTGCTGCTGGCTCACCACACCAGACTGATTTACGGCACATCCTGCCCACACTCACCTTTCTTGTCCCCGAAGAAGAGGGTCTGTTGTGCTGGATTTGACCACTGGAGGGAGGTGTTATCATTATAATCCACTCGGCAGGTCATGTTAGCCGTGCTGCCCTCGACCACCGTCACATTCTGGGTGATGGGGAACTGAGCCTGACTACCTGCAGAGAGACAGACAAGGAGAGAGAGACGGGTTTATAAACAAACCACTGTTACACAGGGAAGAGGACAGAAAGCACTCAGGTACTAGTGGGAAACCGTCTCAATATAGTGACTCAGAATCATGCCGTAGGGTTGTCATGGGGGTTTATTATAATAAAATAGACATGTTCATGCCTAGATGATGATTGGTTAATACAACATTCCAATGCTACTTTACTGTAGCTTGCTAAGGTAAATGCTAATCATTATTTAAAGTTGCTGCGCCCTCACAAAAGTTAACCATGGTTTTACTACAAATAAAACAAAAAATAACCACAAATGAACCATGGTTTTTCTACATTAACCATGTAGTAAAGTTAACGGTATGTAATTTATTTAATGAAGTATGAATGACCCCTGCTGGCGTTATGTTGCATCATTCACCTTTAAAGTCCACATGAAGGCCCTGTCCCAAATGGCACCCTAAACCCTTGCGGTCTTCCTCTGAGTCTGCACTTTTGTGATGTAATACCGCTTTGACTGGCGGGTAGAAGTCTGCTGCGAAGCTCCCCCCAGTGCGGGCCTGGTAGAAATGCGGATCGAGGGCACATAGTGGCCGCAAAGGGGGCGCTCACGAGCACCCTTCTGAATGTAAAAATGATGAATGGGACACCCTATGGACTTGTGGACTTAATGAGTATGTTTGTAAGACTGCAAGTGCACATGAACTGTTCCAATTGGGACAGGGCCAAAATCAAAATGTCAGTTTGACAGATTGGGCAGAATATGCTTAACCACACCCCTCCAACCGTTAGCTTGCTGTGAGTGAGATATGAGAGGAGGATCGCAAAGCCCTCTACTCAACATTCCGTTTCAGTAGGAAATATGTCACCATACTGAAATAAAGTTGGCAGCAACTTCTGGTTCATGCGGACTTTAATTTTGAGACCATGCCCTTCCCCCTTCAGAGAAAATCTTCTCCTGCAGGAGATATGTTGATGTGTGCGTGCATCTGTGTGGAAGCCCAGTTTCCATTGTGCGGAGGGAATATTACTATATTTATTAGTTTTCTGTTTCAGGTATGATTCTGTATGTCCATCAGTTTACACTGTAATGACACTTGCAAACTCGCGCTGTGCCGCAAATCGGTCTATTTTAAACTAAAAGATGGAAAACTAAAAGACTTTCAAATCACATGAGCCAATTATTTATTCACAATAGAACCTAGAGAACATAACAAATGTTTAAAATGAGAAATTTTACAATTTTATGCACAAAATGAGCTCATTTCAAATTTGATGCCTGCTACATGTCTCAAAATAGTTGGGATGGGGGCATGTTTACCATTGTGTAGCACCTCCTCTTCTTTTCAAAACAGTTTGAAGACGTCTGGGCATCGATGATATGACTTTCTGGAGTTTTGGTGTTGGAATTTGGTCCCATTCTTGCCTGATATAGGTTTCAGCTGCTGAAGAGTTTATTCAGAGTTTATTTGACATATTTTTCATTTAATGATGAGCCAAATGTTCTCTATAGGTGAAAGATCTGGACTGCAGGCAGGCCAATTCAACACCCGGACTCTTCTACTACAAAGCCATGCTGTTGTAATAGCTGCAGTATGTGGTTTTGCATTGTCCTGCTGAAATACACGTCGTCTGGAGGGGAGCATATGTTGCTGTAAAACCTTTATGTACCTATCAGCATTCATAGTGCCTTCCAAAACATGCAAGCTGCCCATACTGTATGCACTTATGCACCTCCATACCATCAGAGATGCTGGCTTTTGAACTTAACGCTTATAACACGCTGGAAGGTCTCCCTCCTCTTTAGCCCAGAGGACACGGCATCTGTGATTTCCAACAAGAATATCAAATTTGGACTCATCTGACCATAGAACACTTTTCCACTTTGAAACAGCCTTGGCCCAAAGGACACAACTGCGCTTCTGGACCATGTTCACATATGGCTTCTTTTTATGATAGAGCTTTAGTTGGCATCTGCAGATGGCACGGTGGATTGTGTTTACTGAAAGTGGTTTCTTGGGCCCATTTAGTAATGTCAATCACAGAATCATGCCGATGAATGATGTAGTGTCGTCTGAGGGCCCAAAGACCATGGGCATCCAACAAAAGTCTTCAACCTTGTCTCTTACGCACAGAGGTTTCTCTGAATCTTTTGATGGTGTTATGCACTGTAGATGATGAAATTTGCAAAGCCTTTACAATTTGACGTTGAGGAACGTTGTTTTTAAAGTATTCCACAATCTTTTTACTCACTCTTTCACAGATTGGAGAGCCTCTGCCCATCCTCTCTAAGACATCCCTTTTATAGCTAATCATGTTACAGACCTGATGTCAATTAACTTAGTTAATTGCTAGATGTTCTCCCAGCTGAATGTTTTCAAAATTTCTTGGTTTTTCAGCCCTTTGTTGCCCCGTGCCAGCTTTTTTGAGACCTGTAACAGGCATCAAATTTGAAATGAGTTCATTTAGTGGATAAAATTTAAACATTTGTTATGTTCTCTATGTTCAGTAACACTTTATTTTGATGGTCCCTTTTGAACATTCTATTGACACTAAGTAATGTTGCAACTACATGTCAACAAACTCTCATAAGAGTATTAGTAGACTGTCTGCTTCATATCTACTAACTCCTTATTGTGTTGGTCTTCCAACAGATATTCTACTGACTATAAGTAACTTTGCAAGAATGTGTCAACTTAACTTAACCCTAACCCTACCAGTCAACTAATACACTACTAACACTCTAATGAGAGTTAGTAGAAATGTAGGTGCAACATTACTTATAGTCAATAGAATGTGTTAAATGGACCATCAAAATAAAGTGAAACCCTATGTTCTATTGTGAATACAATATTGGCTCACGTGATTTGAAACGTCCCAACATTTCCGCAATTCGCGTTGTACATATTTGGCACCATTTTGCCAAAACATAAGGTAGTTAAATTTTTCTCATGAGATCAAGTTTGTCAAATGAACCAATTAAATAGCATGAATTTGATTTATCAATAGCACACATGCGAGAGAGGACACCTCAAATGAACTGAATCATTGGAATGAAACAGTCTTTCCATTGTAACATATAAGAGAGCAACAGAGTCGTTTAGATGAGCATATTTGATTGTTGCCTAAATTGAGGTATTAAAAATAGCGATGTAGCATTTGGTCATGCTTCACTGCTAATCACAAGTAAAAGCATAGTGTTTGTGGAAAAGCTTTGCTACTTCAGCTACTGTCCACAATCCTACTGAAAAATATATTAGTTGGTATACTAAACATCAGCGCCGTAGCTAGTGGGGTGAAAGGTGGTGACAATTCTAGGGGCCCCCACCACCCAGAGGGCCCCACAAAATCCAGGAATTATACTATATAGGCCCATGTTCTGTGAATAATTCTAATATTTTATTAGTTGAATAACTGAGATATTATGAAAACCACAAAAAAAAGCATGCAATTTGGTTAAAGAAATTTTCTAATATCTGCTCCGATACCCTCCCGAAAAATGGTTTAGTCTGATACGAAGTATCCTCAGCACATCAATATTTTTTCTGGTGGCCCCCAATCCACTAGCTACGGCCCTGCTAAACATCATAGTAACAGCTCTAATAAAATGTTATTGTATGGAAAAGAGCTGAACATTTAGTGCTTAGTGTATAACATATGAGTTTGGAACAATATGAGTAAATAATGACAGATTTTTCATTATTCGCTACCTATACTATTTTTCTTAGGTAGTACACGATGAAGCATAAGAAATAATAGCTCTGCTGCTTTTTGTGTCCACAGTGGTCTAACAATGTTCTTTTGCCATAACTATACGACATTTTGTACTTTACTGCATAGTTAGGATTCAGGAAGAGCTAAATTGGTCCAGCTATTGTTATTGGTCTTACTAAATACTACATATAATAAGAACGTGTTAAACCTGTTAAACTCAAAATGATGGATTATTGCACACATTTAGCACAGCGTTTGGGTATAGAAAGTGAAACAATGGTGTAATTCTTTGCCTCTCTCTCTTTCTGTTCATTCTGACTTGGGATCAGCAGTAATTGGTAGCATGGCCTAATTAGAGCTAGTCATGTTCGGCAAGGGAGACACTGCCACTGCAGCTGGGTGGCAAATTGACACATAATCCAGACTATGGTGGGCCTTCGATCCGAGTTAGCGACTGTCTCGTGTCTCATCTGGGAAAGGGGGATGGAAAGTATGTGTGTGTGTGTGTGTGTGTGTGTGTGTGTGTGTGTGAGTGTGTGTAAGGGGCATAGGGGACATCCAAGCCAGGCTTAATCACCCAGCCTCAGTGGATTCTGCTCGGACTTATTCCGCATTTGTTTTCCTTGTCTTGCTGAAAAGTCGCCTAATTGCATTCCGGCTGCATTTCAACTCGGTCTTCCTTTGTTTTTAAGATATTTAACTTGAGAGAAAAATCTCTCTTTCATACTAGTGGTATTGTACGGCAATATTAAAAGTGAAGTGTGTAGCTTTTCACATTTATTGTATAAAAATACAGTATAATCAGCAATATTGTGAAATATTATTATAATTTAAACAAACTGTTTTCTATTTGAATATATTTTAAATGGTAATTTATTCATGTGGTCAGAGCTACATGTTCAGCATCATTACTCCAGTCTTCAGTGTCACATGATCCTTCAGAAATCATTCTAATATGCTGATTTGATGCTCAAAAAAAAAAAAAACATGTCTCATTATCAGTGTTGAAAGCAGTTGTGATGCTTAATATTATTGCAGAAACTGTTGTTAAGTTTTTTGTCAGGATTATTTGATGAATAGAATGTTTTTATTTGAAATATACTTTTTTGTAGCATTATTAATGTCCGTACTGTCACTTTTGATCAGTTTAATGCATCAATAAAAGTAAAATCTTACTGACCCCTTTTCAAAATATTTTCTTACAAATTAGCATGTTAAATGTCTATTATGCATAATTTAACATTCTGTCTAAAATATTAATATTATATTTATACAATATTAAAAATAAACATGTAACATTAT
The DNA here is from genome assembly GCA_036784905.1 of Acrossocheilus fasciatus. Lineage (NCBI taxonomy): Eukaryota > Metazoa > Chordata > Actinopteri > Cypriniformes > Cyprinidae > Acrossocheilus > Acrossocheilus fasciatus. Next base: position 8,752,090 of record CM071952.1, read on the forward strand.
ATAAATATAAAAAATACATTATATTAAATACATTCTGAATATTTTTAGAGAGAATACTCAGTTCTTATTGTCATCAATGTTAAAAACTATATTAAATAAATATAAATATTTTTAGACAGAAAACCCTGTTCTATTTACAGCTAAATGGCAGGAACTGTAAAGTGGCTCGTAAATCAGCATGTTAGCATGCATGAAATTATTCACAAGCTAATACTCCATCTCGTGGCAGTAGGGGATCACGGTGTGGGCTTCCCAAAAGTGCCAGGCACTGCTGCGTTCTCCTGAAGGTGACATTGGGATCTGTCTCATTCAAGGCCCACATGCTATGGAAGTGTTGTACCGACCGCAGCGTCGACTGCCTCCTTCATTATTCCAGAACAACATGAGCACATGAGGTGTGAGGTGTGCTTGAAGCTGACATGGAGTGTGAATGTTAAATAGTGATGCTGGCTGACAAATCAAGTGATTAGACTAAAAGGAAGAAGAAACAAATCAAGAGGAAGGTCAGAACAGACACTGGGTTTATGGTGTTTTACTTACATTACCAGCAGAGGAGTACTTTAAAGGAGCTGTATGTAGGATTTTGACTCTACTAAAGCATAAAAATACCATAATATGTTTGCAGATAATTAAGAAACAGGCTAAGTTAACATACTTGTTTATCTGAAAAACAATGCTACAGTCAGTTATTCTCCTTTGAAAATGTGCATTCCGGCCCGGAATGTCTGTGTTTGTTATGGTTTGTGAAACCCGCCCACTGCCAGTTTACCCAATTGTATTTCGGTTGCCAGTTGGCGGAAAACACAGCTTATTTAAATTTCATTCATCGGCATGTGCGCTCGTTTCTGTTGGTGTCCTTAATCTGGCAACCTGTGTGTGTATCAAGTCTGAGGAGGATGGGCCGGGTGAAAAAAAATGTCTGCAATATTTTGAATTTGGACTGCAATACCTAGTTCAACCGCTAGGTGTCAATCCTACATACAGCACCTTTAAAGGAGAAGTGTGTGTTTTTTTGTTTTTTTTTTATCAACATGAAAATAGTTTCTCTTATACAAACTTAATAGACAGACACCTATAAGTCAGCCATTTGTAGGTTAATTTTCCCAAAAAGTGTATCAAAACATTCCATCCCAACCAACCAACCACACACAGCAACGGTGACTCAAACAATGGCGCAAATTTGGGTGGGGCTAATGGTTTTTCCATCCAATGGCAGCAGGGGGAGTGTTAAAAAAACCCCAATATAAAAACAGTAAATTTTTGCAATTCCACAGGTGCGATTTTTACGGTTGTGGTGAGAAATTTGTGTGTCATTTCAATGTGAATCCCAACCCGATCTCACAGCAAATCGTACACATTTTACAAGGTGGCTAATTCGTACAAATTCATACAATTTGTGAAAAATTTTATGTATTTTATGAGGTGGCTAATTCGTAGGAATTCGTATGAAGGACCACGCCTAACCCCGCCCCTCACAGAAATTGTACACGAGTGAGGTCATATAAATTTTTACGAATTAGCCACCTCGTAAAATACATACAAATTGGTTGTTAGATAGCGTTGGGAATCCATACGATTTGGAATTTCGTGTGATGGCAAAAGATTTCCCCATGCAGATTTCGCAACAGGTTCACATCGGTTACGCGGATTCTCTACACTTAACCAACAGAGACTTCTGAGTGAGTTGTGCTTTATACATCGCTACTAACAATAGACTTTTCTTGTCTGTGAAATTTCACATTAATTTCACTGATATGACTAAAACTTTAGTGAGATTAGGTGCATAAACAACATTTCACCTTTATTGCTTGAATTACTTATTCACAATTATGAAAGCCATCATTTCAATGCTTTCAAAATTAGAGATCTTTTAGAAAGGGAAGAAGGTTCAAATAAGCACTTTAACCCGATATAACACCATCTTCTTTATCCTAGTCCAAATCTTTTGTAATTACACTTCAAAACAGCCTTTTCCTAAATCCCACAGTTCATGATTTACACAAAAAGTGTTATCTTTTGAGACAGGCTGCTGATGTAATACACTTACCCTAACTGAACTACATTCCACACAGAAACTCAGTTTTATCAAACTATATAATAGTTGAAAACGAACTTTAAAAGTACTTATAAAAGTCCATAAATCTCAAGTGTTAATATTCATGTAGCTCAAACTACAGAGCATGGCGCTAGCCATGTTTGATTCCCAGAAAATGCCTTGAATGCAATGTATGTCGCTTTTGGATAAAAATGCATGCCAAATGCATTAATGTAAATGTCTTTCCATTTTAGTCAAATGCCATCCAAACAAATAACTACAATTATCATAAAAAAAAAGAAAAGAAAAGAAAAAAAAGTCTATGCTTTCAGAAAAATATCTAAATACTTGCTGAATTTTTCACTATTACCTTGTTGGCTTCAATTTCAGATCTCCTTGAACTGTTTTCATTGTTGTTCTTATGCCATGAAAATAAAGAAAGCCGTTTGTGTACGGGCTGTTAAACACTTGTCCCTGTGAGAGCAGACACTGCTGTGTTGGTACAGGTGGACGATGGGTCAGCAGCTTACGTTTCACTTTTTTTAGTCCAAACCACTTAAAACAGATCCCAGATCAGCTATTTGCTCCATTTGGCCCTTTATTACAACAGGGCAAAGCTTCAGCATCAGTTAAATACTGCCTAAAGGGCCTTTTGTGTAGCTGTGGCCTGTAAATGCAGTAAGCTGACCTGAAATCAAATGAGAAAAAATGCACCATTATATAAAAGCTGTTAAGCAACTAAAACAGTCATTTATCAACTAAGTCAGGCCCTAATCTTTATTCTGCTGATAACAGATACACAATTTTCAAAAATAAAACAATTTTCAAATAGTAGCGATGCTATTAAATACATTTACAAAACGTTTGGATGTTGCAAACGACTGGGTTCAAACAACAATTCATTGATTCATTGTAATCTCTACACAGAAACTGATTTGTCCTTTTTTCCCCCTTTTTGTTTGTCTAGTCCTTTGTGAAAAAAGAAGTGTGTTTAATTGTATCGAATATACACTTGTAGTGTATCTTAAATGAAGACTTAAAAAGGTACTATTAATGAAATAAAAAATATATTATTGCAACTAACATGTAATTAAGTGTCCTAAAACAGAACATTATTAATAAATACTATTTCTATAAGTATGCTACTTCTTTTTCAGAAGGAGCTGCATTTACTGTCAATTATCCGTTCAGTTAAATCTTCTCACCATGACTGATATCCACATTGTTTTTGTGCCAAACATATATATATATATATATATATATTGCTTTAATGTAGTAAGCTACTTTTTGTTAGCTGTTCTAACAGACTAGATTGATTGCTTTTAGCAACAGTTTTTCCCAACACCGTTCTTACTGAATCAACTTAAAGACTCAAATTTCTCAGTAGGGAATTAAAGTGCTGACATATCTCATAAACACGTGTGCTTACTGTAGGTTTAGCAGGAAGCAGCAATGAATGAATGAATGAATGAACCACACATCCAGAAAAGCTTTTTTCTGTTTCAGCTGAGTGCACCACATAATGGAAATCACTCGTTGATGAATGACCAGAAAGCAGCCAAGCAAGCCACTGTAGAATACATTGTATGCTTTGGGCACCATCAAAAAAGCTAACAAATAACCACATAGCAGCCAGAGGAACAACCATCTCAATTCATTACACAGCGATAACACCACCCCCACCCCTATCTGGACTAATGTGTCTGCCTTAGTCTTCAGCATTAAAGCCAGCAGTAGCATTTGTAGAAATGTTGCACAACAGGATTCAACGACAGCTCAGGGCGAATCTCTCTGCGCCAGCTGCTTTGTGATTCTCAGTAACCCAGAGGAAAAGTGTATGGCTCAGAGGTTGCATTTTCATAGCTCATGAGATGTCTCAGTCATGTCTTATTATGTTGGATTGACAAAGTAAACTATACAAAACTTGGGTTAAAGGAATAGTGCACCTAAAAATGAACATTTGCTGAACAATTACTCACTCTCTGGTCATGCAAGAGGAAGCGTTATATGGAGTATGGAGTCCAAATTTCGGCCAGAAGCAACAGTTTATAAACTATAAATAGTTAAAACGACTTAATGATAGATTTGCTTCATGCAAAACTCACAAGATGTTACTTATATTAAGTAATGTGGATTACTTTTTGTGATGTTTTTATCAGCTGTTTGGACTCTCCTTCTGACGGCACCCATTCACTGCAGAGGATCCATTGGTGAACAAGTGATGTAAAGCTAAATTTCTCAAATCTGTTTTAATGAAGAAACAAACTAATGAGGGTGAGTACATTTTTAGCCAATTTTAAAGTTTTGTTTTTCAAAATCATTAACCCAAGACCAAATTTCTTACATTTACATTGCCATACCATAGTGTTTCTCGATGCTTTTGACCCCAAGACCCAAGCGTTCAAGAGAATATTAAAATAAATAAGCGCTGTCAAACGATTAATCGTGATTAATCACATCCAAAATAAAAGTTTTTGTTTACATAATATGTGTTTGTACTGTGTATATTTAATTGCATGCATGTGTGTATATATATATATATATATATATATATATATATATATTAAGAAAATATGTTGCATTTATTTATTAAATAGATTTATATATGATATAATTTATATAAATATATACATGTAAATACATGTAAATATTTTCAAAATATATGCTGTCTTTATATACACATAATACATATACACAGTACACACACACATATATATATTATGTAAACAAAAACATTTATTTTGGATGCGATTAATCGCGATTAATCATTTGAGAGCACAAAAATAAATACAACAAATTTTAAGGATTTTAAATCCTCTTCACACAATGCTCCACTTCGAAGTTTCCTAATATCCCAGTTGAAAACCACTGGAACTTTCAACCCCATGTTCACCAAGTCCTTCAGCTTGTTCTCATGTCTTATACATCTTTTTTTTTCTAACCGGTTGAACTCAAAATAACTTGTGCTCAGCTGCAGGTTGACAAAATTATCTTTTAGCAGATATTTTTTATAATTTACGGTCTTTCTCTGCTACAGAAACGGACCACAAATACAGATGACTCGTCTCTTGAATCTCAAAGACGCTCTATAAATGCTTAATGCTTCATAACCTTCAAACTTCAAGGCTTTGTAAAACTTTCAAACTTCTCAGACGTTTCAGACTAGGCTTTGCCAAACCAACTTTTAAAATATGTCTTGAAAAACTTTCCAAAATCTTTCAACTCTGTCTCTTAGGAGACATAGACACAAATGAGTCCTACAATATTATACACATACAGTATAAATATGATGTTAAATTATATACATTTAAATTGATTATTAATATAAAAGAAAAAAAAGAAAAAAAAAATATGGACTGCATAGCTCATTTGGTTTTGAAAGAATTAAATGAGAAATATTTAAATTTGTACTTTAAAGGAGTCTATTTCTCAGGAGTAAAACATGAGAATCAGGATAAATATCCATTTATCCTCAGCGTGAATGTGTGTCAATTGTTTGTAAAATAATTATTTACATGAATTTAGACAGAAATTCATTCTGTTTGTGTTTCATGACTGAGGTCAAGTGCAAAACAATTGAAAAATTGAAATGATCCTCCTATTGGGAACTGTTAAAGATTAGAATTGACTTGAAATATTTATGGCAACAGAAAGCAGTGGTATTGTCTCCAGACTAGTAAGACCTTTAATATTACTGTACAATATATAGGGTCACAGCAGGGGTCTAAGGCAGATCCATCAAGGTATTTCTAGCACATATTTCTCCCAGATCAAAAGACAACCACTGAAAAAAAACCAAGTCGGCCGACCAGCTGTTATTTTTATTTATTTAATTTTTCCTGCGTGCACTTATGATTAGTGCCTCTGGAATGAAAAGCATGCTTATCTGATCAATTCTCTTTTCACAGTGAGTCTGTGGCTTTAAGCTGGCAGAAGATTAAATGAGAACTAATGCGAGAGGTAATATAATTTTGAATGCTATGTGATTGGTATGTCTGTCAACCTTTGCTGGGCACGGGAAAATTAAAATTCATTACTTGTGAAAGAGCCCCCATGCTGAGGTAATGAGAGTGAGGATGAATTAGCTTTCATGCAAGGCTTCATTTCAGTATTAATACACGTGCGCCTGCACACACACATGCAAAACATGATCAAATGGTCTAAATGCACCAAAAACATCCCAAATTATTGGTTGAGAAGTTGCAACGTGATGAAATTACATAACATTTCGTCTCGCAATTGCTACACTTTCTACATCATAAATATTGCAATACTAGCATGCACATGTTTTTGACAGAAACTTTCTAGTTCTTTTCATACCTGGCCTTATTTTTCACTTAAAAATTATGTTAGGTGAACCAGAAATGGGATTTTTGAGAATATATGAATCAAGTAGGTCTGCGTTTCATGTCCAAACCACGGCTGTCACGATTCCAGGTGAATGATGTTAAGATTCTCAATTTCGATCCTGCAGCCGGGAGTGCAAAAAGGGTATGCAACATATGCAGCACATAGGGATGATACACACAAAAAACTGCATAGAAATTTAACAAAAGTACACTTTTAACCTGTGCTGTGCTGAAAATCCTTTAACTAATTTGGTGTTCTTTGTCTTTTAAAAGTAAAAAGAGCAATGTGTAAAACTCTCATTATGCTATATTATCACTGAATCTTAGATTCAATATTTTTGGAAACTTGTTTTCTTTAAATTAGCACAGGTTTTGTATTTCTTTTTAGGACTGATTGATTATAGGTCTCATTGATCTGAACTTATGCACCTCAGTTTTTGAGTGAAAAATGCATTATTTGTGGATAATTTTGTCTCACTGTTCTCTCAAAATGAGGTGCATAAACTCAGATCAATGAGGCCTATGACCAGTCATCTCCAAGCGAAAAAAAAAAAAAACTGTTCTAATTGAAAGAAAACAAGTTTAGATTGAATCCAATATTTGGTAATAATATAGCATAACAATTTTTTGTTGTTTTTTTTTTTACACGCACAAGTGTAACAAGGTGGGGGAAAAATACAAAAAAAAGTACAAACACATTTTTTGTTCATTCTTCTTATTATTAATATATATATTTTTAAATGGGTTCATATGCATTTTTATCTTGACTTAATGCCTGTCGCTCATTAACACAGTAGAGGCTCAATTTAATGATGTTGCTGAATTTCGTTCTGCAGAAAACACTACAGAAATTAGTGAAAATGTGTGTTGTTCTCGGTCAGCTTCATCCACACAGATGTAATAAGCATGAAATATTTAATAACTAAAAATAAATTGGAGTATGTTGAGAAGTATGCATGATGAAGATTAGCACGCTCTAATGACAGAGAAAAAAAAAGTATATATTTACTTGTGTAAGGAGAAAAGGGGAATTTTTTCGCTTTTATTTATTCTTTTTTTTTTTTTAAAGTGTTTTAGGTTATTTTTAGGCTTAATAAGATGTAAATATGAGCCTAAAAAAAAAAAAAAACAGTCATTTCTGTTTCTGCCCTTTTGCGTTTTATCTGTTTCACGCTTGGGTATCATAACATTTTTGTATATATTTTGTATCAATTTGGTACTGAAATACAGATACTTTTGACATTCAGAGTCCGAATGTCTGCTGAGGAAGAAAAAGAGAGCATAGAAACTACAGGGACATAAACGACCAAGTTGACAACCTAATTTTTAATCACTGAACATATAGCAACATCACATACTTTAATTAATTGGCTGACCATGAAAGTAACCATGGCCTATTTGCTAAGATGTTTGGGGAGTAAGTCTTATAGTGTGGGCTGAAGATGAATATATTTAATTAGGACTGGAGGCCCTTTTGTTGTGGCGGTCTACAATGGGATCGAAGGGTCTAGTCATATCCCTGGAGAGGAAGAGCTGGTGTAATTTTTCAGGCCACCCTTTCACATACAACGGCAAATTCTTAGTTAAATTGGAAAGCACATGCAGAGCGAACGCTGAGCTGGCGGTTTCTCTGGGGACGCTCCGGTTTTGAGTCTCCAGCTTTTCTAGAGGAAGACAGATGCATTAGGGGCTCATTAAAACCTCGCTGTGTCTTTTGCTTCCTACAAAGCAGCCTCGTGTTCATTAACAACTCAGGAAGAGGTCTGAACAATGCAGAATGACACGTATCCTGACTTCAATGGAGCTTAAAAGTTGATAGATAGAGAGGAGCTAGAAGTTCTTCGGATATGATGTGGTGACCCAATATAGTACCTTAATTATTTATAGTCACCAAAATATCCATAAATTTTAGACACATATTTTATATGATGATGGTCCTCCAGTTTGAGGACCACTATAACATTCAACAATATCAAGGCTATTTATATCTAAGTACATTATGTGCCATGGGATATTTATGTGTGTCTTACATAAATATAATGTATTCTTGGTATGAACTCGCATGAAGGCACTTCAAAGCGATGGATACTAGAACACAATTAGGAAAAACACTCTTCACATATAATCTTATGGTGTTCTTCTGTTTGTTGTCTTTCTCATTATGATAGCCTTTTGAAATTCAATTTAGAAAATCCATAGGTAATTATCATAAGAGCGGAGACTGGATTACTGTCGCCTATGATTACTGTAGAGTGAATCAATCCCTGTTACTGATTTGTCAAAAATAGGTCTGACTCTTTGCAGGTTTAGAAACAGGATCCACATGTTCAAAATGATAAAGCAATCATGTTTTCTCTGCTCCGACATATATTGTGTCACTTGTGTTGCTTCGTCATAATAATATAGGATAGACAGGATGTGGATGTGCACGATTTTCCATGTTACTGAAAAACTGCAGGTCCTAAAGCAAGCCACAAAAGCCTGATGCATTGTGATTATTCCTGTGTGAAATAGATAGCTGGTTTACTAAAAATCAACAGCTGCACATTTAAAGGGAAAGAGTGCAATTTCACCAAAATAAATTGCTGAACGCTCAAAGTTGGTTGATTTTTTTGGATGCTTTGTCCATATTCATTGTGAGTGTGAATATCCATACATCAGTATGAATAGCCATTGAATGGAAATACTATTAAAAATTAATGGAATGACATGAGGGCAGAATTTCAATTGTGGGTGTACTGTTCCTTTAAAGGGGAATTAAGTTTTTAAATGTTAACGTATTGTTACACAGCGACTGTGCTACCACATTAGCAGATGGCATTCATTAATATCTAGCAGCATCTGACTTGTGCCCTGAGAAAGAACCATTAAAATGTTTCCATTGTCGCCATTTTGAGTGCTATATTGCTCTTTCTATTCACAGCTAAGCGTGGCAGAGAGAAGGTGAGTTAGTGTTGACTGCATCAGGAGCTAGCAGCTAAAAAATAACCAGGAAATGCTCAGAATTCTGTTTGCTCATGCACTAATAGCCTGAAACTGGCTGGGTGGATAAATCCTGCTGCAATTACTGCTGAGCAACAATAGAAGTGTGACGTAGCCCATCTGCAAACGCACACACACATACACATACACATACACATACACATACACATACACATACACATACACATACACATATACGCCCCTTTTAATGGTAAGGCCATGTACTATCCTTCCCACTAAATTATCGCCATGGGGTGTGAGGGAACAGACAGGAGAAAAGAGAATGGATTTCCCCTTTCTAGGTTTAAAAGCCTTAAAGTGCTTTTCTCCTCCCTTAAAGAGACAGAGTGACACACCAAAATACATCTAGAGCAGAGAATAGCTCGGAACGCTAATGGAAAAGCTTAAAACACCTCAGCAGTGTGATATTGCAGAGACAGTCAGGCACTATTGGGGTTAAACCTACAGATTTTTTACCTGGATCATTTGAAATATGCAAGAAAACCAAATTTCTGACATCAAAAACGGCAGCACGATCTCACGCGTCCCTTTTGAAGTCAACATGAAACCAAAATGGCCCTTTTTTTTCTTAAAACACATTCCTGCTCTTATTGAGCATGATTCATCAGTGCATGCTACTTGACATAAGAAAGGTCTTTGAAATCTGTAAACAACATATTTACTTGCTTTATTTCTAAAATAACTTATCTCGTCGGTTTACATCATCTAGAATAATGGTGTATATAATCCTTCTCCTAAAGCCCGATACACACTGCACGATTTTCGGCTGTCCCAGATGAAAGACTGGCATCGTGAAACAATCGCAGTAATTTCTGATTCGCCCCGATTGTTTCACGATGTCAATCTTTCATCTGGGACAGCCGAAAATTGTGCAGTGTGTATTGGGCTTAAAGCAGGGGTGTCCAGCCCTGCTTCTATAGGCCTACTAGACCAGTGGTTCCCAACCTTTTTTTCATGGACCCCCCCCCACCCCCCACGTACACATATGGTAATCTGAATGCACTCTCCAGAATCTTGGCGGAAGTAGTAAGTGATCTGGGTACTTTTCGCCTACCGTTTTTGAGTACTACAATTCTTACAATTTTGCCAAACTGTTTTTCGCAAATTATATAGCAGGGAAGTAGGTATGTTAGGACTCAGCGTGGTAGTTTTTAATAATCCTGAAGCCCACTGCACTAGACAATCAAGGGCTTCAGGATTATTAAAAACTACCACGCTGAGTCCTAACATACCTACTTCCCTGCTATATTATATGCGAAAAACAGTTTGGCAAAATTGTAAGAATTGTAGTACTCAAAAACTGTAGGCGAAAAGTACCCAGATCACTTACTACTTCCGCCAAGATTCTGGAGATTGCATTCAATGGACACTGTACTATCCCATGAGGCCACAGGAGAGAAGTTGTGACTAGAAACTGAAGTCAAGTCTGTATTTCATTCATACTCCACATGTTATATAATATACTTGTTTAATGGTCGCAAAGTAAGTTCTTCACCAAATGTAGCACCTACTCAGACAGTATGTGATTTCGGACAGAATTGAATTAGAAATTGCATACTTCCCTACTATATGCAAAAAAACAATATGTGAGGCATGTATTATGTAAGAATTCGGTAACACTTTAGAATAGGGAACACATATTCACTATTAACTAAGGGTTTTCCCTCAATAAAGTCCTAATTTGTCGCTTATTAATAGTTAGTAAGTTAGTTGTTAAGTTTAGATATTGGGTCGGGTTAATAGGTCTAGAACATGGTCATGCAGAATAAGGCATTTATATGTGCTTTATAAGTACTGATACACAGCCAATATGCTTTTAGTATGCATGCTAATAAACAACTAGTTAATATTGAGAAGTGAACCTTATAATAAAGTGATACACCGAATTTACAGTATTCGAAAAATAGTAGGTGAAAAGTAACCAGATGAACTACTTTTTCCGACCGGATTCTGAAGTGTGCATTTGATGGACACTTTACTATCCCATGAGGCCATGGGAGAGGATTTATGAATGGCAGTGAAGCGACTGACATAGGTAGGTCATGTGACAATAACAACACGGCGGATGTAGTACGTCCAAATTTCATTCATACTACCCATATTTATACTGTACAGAATGTACCTTTTCGCAAAGTAAATTTGAAATTAAATGTAGTGCCTACTCAGAGCTCGATTTCGGACACACCACAGGCAAAGGAACTGGGGCAAGTTGAAGCTAAACTTGACAGGACGTGGGTTATCCAGCACCTGCAGAGTTTAGCTCCAACCCTAATTGAACACACATGAACCAGCTAATCAAGGTCTTCAGGAACTCTGCAGGAAGGAGACTCTCCAGGAGCAGGACTGAGCACCCCAACCTAAGTTGAATGCACTGATATTGGTACAAAAATGTTAACCAATAGCCATATAGCTATTTAGTCACTATTTAGGCTATTTTGTAGGTACTATAACAAAGTCTTTAAAAAACTTTGCCACATGTTAATGCAGTAATTTAATGCTTGTTAATGTGAAAAGATTATGGCAATATTAATAAATAACAATACATTTGAAGAACCATTGCTAGTAGATGTTCCTTGGTCAACATAACCATCGATAGCCATCGCATCACTCTGTAATTGCATATAGTTGAATTCGCATCACCAACAGTCTCAATCTCCCATGTCGCCTCAAATTGCCAAATCTCACCCAAAATGAATGACTTCTGGTTGCCTTGTCGCAGCAAATCAGCGTCAGTGTGAATCCTGCTCTACACCAGAACAGTCATCCAGGTGCTACTTTTACCACTGCCATGCTGACAACAATCTCTGTATGCCACTCTGACATATCAAACTGGATGTCCACCCACAACCCTGAGCTCCTCTACCTCCAAGCTAAGACTTCCCTGATGAGTTCCCTCATCCAACCTCTCACAGTCTCAAATCTCAGCTGAAGGTCAAGGCGCTGTTTGCTGTCATCCTAGATCACCAGCTGTCCTTTGTAGACTACGACAACTGCCTGGGCTTCGTGCCATTCCATTTCAAGGAAAATAATGCCTTTCCTCGACTCCCTCTAAATTCAGCTCCTCATTTAGGCCAGAGTCATTTCATTGCTAGACTATCGCAAGTCAATCTTTGCCTATCAGCAAATCGTGCATGTTGCAACTTCGCTCAGATCTCTACAGGTAATTCAGGTAATCCTGAATCACCTTAAAAATGAATCCTGAGTGCCTGAGATTTTTAGAATCATCTTTAGAGACTCATCTGTGGGAACTCTGTAATATTATTCTGCCTATGCATTGCTTTAGCACCGACTTGATAAAAAGTTAAAATGTAACTGCAATAGCTTTTTGTTACCATTACATATATTGGATTAGAATATGTGATTCTGGACCACAAAACCAGTCTTATGTCGCACAGGTGCATCTGTAGTAATAGCCAAAAAAATAATCGATTTTTCTTTTATGCCAAAAATCATTAGGATATTAAGTAAAGATCATGTTCCATGAAGATATGTATTAAATTTCCTATCATAAATATATCAAAACTTAACTTTGATCAGTAATATGCACGGCTAAGAACTTCATTTAGACAACTTTAAAAGTGATTTTCTCAATATTTAGATTTTATTGCACCCTCAGATTCTAGATTTTCAAATAGTTGTATCTCAGCCAAATATTGTCCTATCAAACCATGCATCAATGGAAAGCTTATTTATTCATCTTTCAGGTGATGCATAAATCTCAATTTCGAAAAATTTACACTTATGACTGGTTTTGTGGTCTAGGGTCACATATATGAGCTTCTGTAGGTCTGGGCCTCAATTTGTCTAGACATAGTCTGGTATTGACGTCAACTCTAATTTGCTAGGAACTTCATGTAAATGTTTTAGATTTTAAAATATTATGAATGCTACAAAGTTCTTTTAATGCTACAGAGACTTAATTGCCTTGTTTTAATGCCCAATTCACAAAAAATCAGGTACCATCACAAGCGGTACCACAAAATTAGAGCTTAATGCAATTTTAAGTGCTAGGCTGTGGATGATACAGCGGACTACCTCAGTCTGGAAAACTTTACCAAACCTGTGTAGCGATCTAGACACCTGAATCGGTCCTTTAAAAAAGTGCATTTTACTCGCACAGTTGGATATATGCTCTTCTCCATCATTGTATGAATAACTGCTGCCATGATCAATAGAAAATATATGCAAACTCTCTTTTAAATGAAATTCCATTTTGCCGCCTACTTTCTGTGGGTGGTAATAGAACAATGTTAATTGCTTTAGGCAAACAGCACTGAGTTTTGTGAATAAGGTGCCTTCTATAATATGCATAATTCACAGGCCTTTATTGAAAGGAGGCGTGTTTGAACTGAAGGAAATTACAATAACTTAAATTAAATACGCTGCAGCATTATTACGGTGAATTTAGCACCTGGTTAAACTGGATTGTGGGTGGTTCGTGAATAAGACGCAGGATTTTTAACAGAAATAGCACATGGAAAAGTGGCAATCTGTTTAGAGAATTTAACCCTGTGCCACATATCCAAGACAAAATGCTTCCACTCGAGCTGTACAATGCATCAGCAGTGGTGACCATAACCTGTGCAAAATCCAACAATTATATCTTTCTCCTAACTGTGTAGCACAAGTTTGCTGTAATCCCAGGAAGCATGTAGAGCGGATTCAGCTCATAATGGATATTCCTAGGGCCAATTTATCAAAGGTTCTTGGTTTGCTTTCTCACAGGTAGAGGCTATGTAAATGTATCCCAGGCTCCTATGGGAGATAAGAGGAGGCCGAACGGCACATTGTTTATTGGGAGTTGTGTTCAACATAAATCATCCAGCTGCAAAGACAGAGAAGATAACTCACCTTTCACTTTGTTTTTCGTTGCCGCCTCTGAGAGCATAAAATGGAGAAGAGAGATGGAGGAACAGGGATGAAGGGGAAAAAGAAAGAGAGAGAGAGAGAAACAGAGTGATTAAACAAGCCTCAAAGCATGGAATTCCCAGCATACACTCCTCAAGTCTTCCGTTAATAAAGTAACATTTTACCCAAAAAAGAAAGCTTTGCCATCAGTGACACCATCAACCCAAGTGAACTTCTTTCTTTAGAGCAACACAAAAGGAGAAAGACTTTTCCATGCAATTACAATAAATGGAGGCTTCCTTATTCCTAGGCTTTCAAGCTTCAAGACATAAAAGTAGTCCATATGACTCAGGTACTAAATTACAAGAATGCAGTAAATGACTAAAGTAGATTTTACTCAAAATTTCAGCTTCATAAGTCATGTTCATAAGAGTTCATGAGAGAAGAAGTGTTTTCCACTTCATGAATTGTTCATTTTGAGTCTTCTTCAAAGAATCCAGTTCACAGAACCAATCTGAATGATGAGAATGATGAATCATTTGTATATAAATCAGTTTGATTTGATTCTTTAATTCAACTGATTCAGCCTCCATTGAGACTCATTGAATAAATAATCAAGTTGCTACTGTTAAGGTAAGAATATCAGTGAATAAGGATGTCACTCACATAAAGTCATTGTGCATCTTTGAATATATGACTTTGAACCTTGAACCCAGTCCCATTCATTGCAACTACAGTAAAATGAGCGACTAGAACTCAGTTTAAACTCTCTTTATGTTCCACAGAATAAAGAAAGTCCTACATCACAAGAACGTCTATATTTAGATGAACTATCCCTTTAATGCCTAGTGAGTTTACAGATGAAATACGACTTCTTCTCTTTGTTCAGAGTTTAAAGTTTGCTCATGTTTGAATGCATAAGCTTAATACTTTCATTATGCCTGACCTTCTGCTTTGCAAGCCGCCTGCCATAAACATTGTCTTGATGAGGAGCGTAACGGACATATTTTATAGCATGCACCATCTGTATAGACTTCTTTACAGACCTAGCTGAATAATAATCATATACAACCTTTCATTGTCGATATGCATATGGAACATCCGTGATGAGGTGAGACTAAGAGCCGAGATGACACTGCTACCATTTTTGTTGCATGATGGAAAATGACAGAAAAAAACCCATGAATGCATTTGCGGTGCTTGAGTTCGAATGTGATGCATTCAATGCGATGAATAATTTACAGGGAACACTTTTTCTGACAACTTTTCTCACTTTGACAGCATGTAGGGTGAAAAGTTCACAATATTTGAATGCAACAAGAAGTCTGAGGCAGAAGATATCACAAATATGCACTGTAAATAGAATAATTCAGACAATTTGGTTTGGCTTTAGCCAATCTGAGCAGAGTTTTTTGATAAACATGAGATTAAAATCTAAACCTACTGAGTAAATTTCTCCAATTAGCTTCCATTTAATCTCATGTTTAGTAGAAATAATTGAGATATTAAAGATCACATTTGTGATTTTTGTTCCCACACAATGATCTTAGCAATATCAAATTAACTAAGGGCATATTACGCTGGCTTTTGGAATAACCTTGAAGCCCCACTGAAATGATGTTCATATTTACTATTTAATAAAAGTATTAAAAGTTTTTAAAGATGTTTTGTGACATTAGAACTTAAAAGAAATGTAATATTCCTTCGCACATTTAATACATTTCTTAATTATTATTTTTACACTCACACACACACACACACACACACACACACACACACACACACACACACACACACACACACACACACACACACACACACACGCACACACACACACACACACACACACACACACACACACACACACACACACACACACACACACAGTTTTTTACAAATAGTATGACTTACACTGTGAAACACATTTTTATAAAAGTTTTATTTATTTTTATTTTTAATGTTTCACATCGATGTTTACCCTTTGTGTATCATTAACAGTGCTCATGAAAACTAAAACTTATCTAATCTGTTATTACTCTCATGCATAAAAATAACATGGTACATGCATAATACAGAGCTAAAAAAAAAACAGTTTTGGATGATTTTGGCCTTTTATGATTAGTCCGACAATGTTCTGGAATGCACCAGAAAGCACCATTATAATATTACAAAATATTTCAGAATGTTACATAAACTTCTAGAATGTTCCCAACCGTGCAAAAGCAGCATATCTTAGCAAAATTAGTACAAAAACCTATCTGCACTAAACCAATCTTTCATAGTTATTAACTAATAAACATCATGTATTGAGGGTTGCACCTTGCTTTTGTTGTACAGTACATGAACAGTTTTTATGATACTGCAATGTCATGTCAGGTTTTTATCAAACACCTTATCTTGCCACCAGCTTCACGAGTACTCACAGTTCTCAGGCCTGAAACCCCATATTACTCAAAAGCTGTGAATTGGCATGTCGGTCTAGAGTTTAACGAAGAAGTCATTGTTTTTCACACTCGTTAATCTCTCTCATTCTTCTGTCTTAGCCAACCACCCCCCGACCCCCCTGCCTACATGGAAGTTATTAATCTCTGACTCTGCGCACAGTGTCGGAATCTAATAGTGTTGACAAAGTCAGACTCCATGATAAGATTCTCCTTGCTGTAAGCGGAGAATGTTTGCCAAATCCTGAGAGGAATACCAATGGATACGAGGATACACTAGAGAGCAAGCGCTCTTAATCGAACTCTATTTGCTCAGCTTTCACTCCGTTTCCCCCTTTTGGGTTGTTTATGGGAATTAGTGTAACTGGCAAATAAAAAGAACTCTGAAAATGACATTCCAATAAAGAGGACAAATGCTACATCTCACAAAGACAGATTCAGAGGCTGTGTGCGAACATGAATTATTAATAGCCTTGTTTGACACTTCACCTCAATCAAAGAAACATGAATTAGCAAATTAAAGTTTATTGGATTTTTTTTTGTGTGAACTGCCAATTCCCTTTTCATGCCTTTTCTATAGTATCCTTGAGCAATACCATCAATGGCATCCTGATAGCGAAGTTGAAAAACTGTATGTAATTTTACGCAGATGATATCAGAAAGTGTTAAGTCTCATGGCTGTACTTTTAAAATAGTATTTTAATGTTTGTAGTCAAATCCTGTTAAACGCTGTTGACAGAAATATTAAACTGCTGTACCCATTCACCAAACGTACATACTTCAATAACAGATGTTAATGGGGCGTGTGGGAAAGAAACAGAAGCCATTCACCTTATTAGAAATCTATGTACCATCAGAAAAAACTCTGAAACTGATATTTCAAGATAGAAAAAAAAACAAACAAAAAAAAACATTCATAGCTGTTTTAAGGTAGATATATCACCATAAAAACTTTTTGAAAAGTATCTTTAAATTTATCTTCTAAAGTAGCACTGTCAGCAACACACATTAAGAAATACATTTTTGGCATTTGACATCGCAAGTTTTTGAGAATCTACCCACAAGCATTTTTTAAAATGGAGTGTCAAGTTAAAAATAGTTTTAAAATCAGCATATTTACACAGTCCTTAATTAAGACCAATTAGTCCAGCCCAGGCTCATTTCTAAATACTTTGCTTACATTTCTACAAAACCTGAAATGCATTGCTCCATGTACGTTTCGCTCTACTTTGCAGGTGACAGGTCCATATGAGGTAGTTTCAACGATATAATTTATTCTCCATTGCAGGTGCAGGTTTATTTAACAGCACAGCATCATGACAAAAAAATGGGCATTTAGATACAAAACAGTTGCAAATTTACAAGGCTTTGAGCACTTTTGTGGCATTTCATGACTCACCAGACCCAAACCAGAGCGCCCCGCATAGCAAGTTCAATGCTTTTCCGGGTGTGCTACAGAGCAAGTTTACTACTTCAGAAAAGCCATGCATATGGAGCCAGTTATGTGTTTTGAGGTCAAAACATACTGTAATATTGTGCAAGGGACAACAAGAAAGTTGGGTAACACTTTATTTTGATGGTCCCTTTTGAACATTCTGTTGACATTAAGTAATGTTGCAAATACATGTCAACAAACTCCCATAAGAGTATTAGTAGACTGTCTGCTTATATCTACTAACTCCTTATTGTGTTGGTCTTCCAACAGATATTCTACTGACTATAAATAACTTTGCAAGAACGTGTCAACTTAATCTAACCCTAACCCTACCAGTCAACTAATACTCTACTAACACTCTATTGAGAGTCAGTAGAAATGTAGGTGTAACATTACTTATAGTCAATAGAATGTGTTAAAGGGACCATCAAAATAAAGTGAAACCGAAAGTTGGTGTTTTACTGCCTCTAGTGTTCATTTAAGCTGAAAGCTACAGTAAAAATGTAGAGTTTTGCAGAAATGTAGGCAGATTCATGTATTTCCAATGAGCCTGGGCTGGATTAGTCATTCAGGCAACAGACCAACAGTCAATTTGGAAATCTCTACTCTACTCTACTCTACTCTACTCTACTCTACTCACAATGCAAAAAGTCTTAATGGTCCTAAAAATAGGCTTCAGCTTTGTATGCAAAATATTTCCTTTGAATGTGGCACGGACAATTTTTTCGTGTGACTCGCTTGTCTATAAAAATGTATTTTGTACAATGGCAATTAACTGGATTCTGCTTGTGGAGGTTCCTGCCTCTGGGGTTCTTTGCGGTGGGCCTTAGTAACCACTGTATCACTTTCAGCTGCTCTCCTCCCGTGTTCTAAGAAGACTGCAATCCTTTCTCACACATTCATCTCTCTCTCTCCAATGCTTTTTCTGGCAGGGCCTATTTCTGATACCTGCCTGCGGGCGATGTGAAGAGAAGGGGGAGTCGGTCCCCACGGTGATTAGTCTAACCAACCATGAGAAAGGGTTTGTCCTCCAAAGCAGAGAGAACGAGGCCCTCCAGTGAGCTCACCAGGCGACCAGAGGAATCATACCTCACATTGCCAAACAGTGTGAGTCCCTCGGGCACTATGGCTGCGACTGACCCCACGTCAAAGAGTAACCCATCATTCTCGGACCAGAGGAATAAAAAAGGAATCCATCAGACAAGCGCAATAAAGCTTGTCGCGAGTGTTTTGATTTCTGCTGCCGTGAACCTTGGCTGTATTTGTATATTGCCATATCGGCCAAGGGTTTTCGATTGAAAAAATATCTTCCGAAAAGAACATTAGTGATTTCTTTAGGTAAAAATGTCAAATGGTGATGATGTGTAAAACTAAACATGACCCTGATAACCAGAGCTGCCCTGCCTGTTTTCTATGCCTTGAAACTTTCTGCAATGTTGCAAGATTTTGAAGCTTTCCCTGGAGAAATGACCTGCTAGTGCAAGTGAAATCAGCAGTCGGCGATTGCCCACTTAAAGAGACCTCCACAGCCCTGATAAGAGGGAGAGTCTGAGTAGGGAAGATAGAAAACACTCCATATGTTCCATTAGGGCATTACAAATACTTGAATGAGAGCTGAAGCTCCCATGTGTACAGTATGTATCGGTACATTTTTCTATAGCAAAAACATGTTGCTTCGACATGAATCAAGTTTTATTTTTAAATCTTGCTTCAGACCAACTTAAAAAGCAAACAGAAGCAATAATAATAAGATAAAATAAAACTCCATGTTGATTCAACAATAAATGTTTATAAGATGAAGATATTTTATAACACTCCAGACAAATTTGATTACTAGCAACAATAATATTAATTAATTAAATAAAATAAGGAAAATGTGAAAAATCAGGCAAATCATTTTAATAGTTAACAAGATAAAGATCACAAATTTAAATAGGAAATAGAGACAACAATAATAGTACAAATTAAATGCAATATAAAACAAGCTAATTTTCTGAAGAAAATGTGACTGCTGGTTTTTCATGTAAAGTCATTTGGATTAAAAATAATACATTTTATTTATAAAAAAATATTTATTCTGGGGTAGTGCCCACCCTGCCAGGGAGACGTGTCTCTGGGCCCACTTAAAAAAAAATATTATTATTAAATATTTATTAAACAAATACAATAAAATAAAATGTAAAATATCTGAAGAAAACGTTACTGCTGGTTTTCCAGAAATAATATATTTTATTGATTTTTAAGACAAAGATTTTTACCTCACTTTTCACACATTTAACTAGCAAATAGTAGCAAGTAATATTTATATATATATATATATATATATATAATTATTACTTGCTACTATATATATATATATATATATATATATATATATATATATATATATATATATATATATATATATATAAAGTTCTGAAAGGGGGAATTAAATGTGAATGCTCCTTATGCAAAATCATGAATTTAAAAAAAAAAACATGAATTTGTCTAATTTATTTATTTATATTTATTCATTTATAAATAATATAGAAAAACAATCTAACTGAATCAGTCTATCTTAAAATATTGCTATTTTGGAACTCACTGACTTTTCTTTGTATGAATATAAAAAGCTGTTTATTCTGGTGGATCAACTAATTAATTTGCATTTGAAACATTTCTAACGTACGGTAGAGTTAGTGAACTGAACAAACCCCTCACCCCTAATTATGAGCAATAGTAGTAGTGATTTTTGCCTAGCAAGTGGCGCTAATAATAACATGAGATTTCTTTCTTTATTGGTTCCCGAGGGAAAAACACCTGACATTCCAGGCATGCCCACAACACCTGAAGCAGAGCAGCAGTTTTCCACTCACAACATCCTCCACTGCATGAAGTGACAGTCTGCTCAATGTCACCCCATGCTGTCCTCCTCACCTGTGGCCAACGGCATGTGAATAATTCAACATCTCTGTATTATTAATGAAGAATGAGCTGTAAGTAATGGCCGACGCCTGGGGCCATTTACAGTGACAATGCTGAACACAATTCCAGAAGCGAGGAAAAGCCCATATAAACAACTCGCCGTTTCCCTCGGGAACATTTAATGCCGTGTACATTTACCATTTCATTCCCCGCATTATCATAGCTAGAGTTACACTTAAAGGGCAGACAGGAAAGAATGAATTGGTAAAAGGTTAAAGCTAAATTATGTTAGCTGGGCAAAATGTCTGAGGTGCATTTAAAGGACAATCACATGCTGGTATAAAACCCTGCAAATGTCTTTGTGTTCTCCCTATGAAAAAGGGTTATATTTTAAAGATATGGAGGGAAAAAAGAACAGTAGCGATGAAAATAGAGAAGAAATATGCTCTGCATACTTTTTATTCTGAGAAAACACCACAGAAAATACAAGCACGGCTGATGAACTACAAGAAAATCTTGGTAAATGTCAAACCAAATAACGTTTGTGGCTGCAGCATTAAAAATGGCATTTACCCACAAAGCTTGCTAGTTGCCAAAGGGCTAAAATTATAGAATAAAGGACCATTTAAATCAAAATAAGCCTCACCTTGGTCTGTTCTGTAGCTCTGGTAATTTACTGGTAGCAGATTGTAAAGGATAATCTCACACACATATTTCTGACTATTGGTATAAAGTCTGGTCCACATAGCTGCTTATTATGGTCAAAAACCACCCATCTAGACAGGAAGAGAAATTCTGACTGACCAACCACAGTTCACTTTCTTTTCATGTTCTGTTTGGACCAGGTAAATCTGAAATAAATCATACCAAAATAAGTAACCAATGTGTCCAGTAATTCTTCCTCAAAAATGTTCATTTTCATTTCATCATCACTTTTTGTTCAAAACAAATCACACAAATCCATTGAATCAAATTGAAACTGATGATTTTAGCCATTTTTGTGTGCTACTAGAGTGCGGCAGTGATGACATATTTTTTATACAGCAACCCAGGCTTCAGCGTCCCTCCAAAAATGTTGAATTTTTCCATTGGCTTTTGGATAACTGCAGAAAATAAGCTCTGTGACCAACACAAGTTTACGATTCTTACATATTTTTGCTCATCAGGACAATCTTCACAAATCTGTTGAAATTGAAGCCTAAATTCAATCAGCACACTGTAAAAAAACGATTGAGATTTTAACTGTAAAAGACTGTAAAAATGCAACAGTAAAAACCTGTTAATTGGTTAATAGTAAGTTCCCTTACTATATATGGTGAAAATCTGTAATGTACATTTCATTTCATTTTACGGTAAAATACAGTTTTTGGAAGTGAAAAAGAATGTATAGTTTAGAGCGAAAAAAACCCTGTAAATTGACATTATGAGAATCCCCTGCGTTACTTTGCATATTTGATGCTTTTTAGTTGAAATAACTATGTTTCTTCCAAGTTTTTATCTTATCACTTATGTCCATTAGGGTTGTATGTTACATCTAATGTTGTAAATTAGTAATATTAACTACATGTTACTTACTATATGGTTAGGGTTACTTGCATGTAATTATGCATAATCTATTGTTATTATAATAGTACGTACATGTAACATGTAACAAGTAACAAGGACACCTTAAAATAAAGTATCATCATTAATGTTTATTGCATTACTTCAGTATCATGTGTTAGTCCTCTGTCATGTGTGTCTTGTGTCATTAAAGACTATTATTTGAGTTATCCTCGTCTCCTCGTTCCTCCCTGTTGTGTGCACCGTGACACAATGATGGTATTTAGTATTTCATTGAATGTCACTGTGCACATTCTATATATTGGTATTTTCCTCCTCAGCTTGTGGAAAAGCTGCTTGTGATGAGCTTTGGTTCATTATGTGACTTTCTCATCACCACCGGCTTTTGGTGGTTATCAGTGGATTACAAAGGTACAAAACAGATTTCAGTAACTCAGTAGGTTGGTATATTAACATTATATCAGTTAATCAAATATGGTTTGTAAATGTAAATTTAAATTAAATCCATAAAACCTAAAATGTTGCTATCATATTTTTTTACGGTAAAATTCTGGCAAGAACAGCTGCCAGTTTCTTACTGTAAATTTTATGGATTGTTATTTATTTATTTTATTTATTTTTTTTTTTTACAGTGTAAGTGAAAGGCTGAAAAAAGGAACTACACTACAGTCTTTTAACTTCAATGTCACCTCCATTAAGCTTCTGACAACTCTTTCAATATTTATCTACAGGTTGAAAAGTTTGAGTTAAGACAGTCTGCAATAGTGTGAATAACCCTGTAAAAGTGGACTAGTGAGATGAGTGTACCTCTTTGGCTTAATTATGTTTAATGTCCTTGATAGTCATGTTATGAGGGTATTACGGAGGTATTTTATGTTGTAAAATAAAACATTTTTTTTTCAGCTTGAGTTAAACACAGACCCTATTTCAAGCATTTAGCCTAAACCTCACTGATTTTGGGACACTAAGCAAACGTTTATAACTCATTCCTGCAGCATTCTATAAAAACCTCAGAACTATCAGAACTAGTAATAGTTGCCCAAATAACATGAAGCTCTTTCACTGTACAACTTTTCTTATCTTATCGAGTACAGCATCAACAAATGCGTACAACAAATCTGTTTTGGACATCTCTGTCACCAATAATGATTTTCATGGGTAAATTGTATCTATAGCTCACTCAGATGACATTAAATGTCACAAAATCTTGTTTATATGTCCTATATATTATAAACACATATTCTTCAGCGTCATTTTGATTTATTTGTTCTTGTACCAACAGCTTAAAATTTCATTTAACGCTGACACTCTATCACAGAGACAACATGGTGTCTCACCGCGAATATAAACACATCGCCACAACCTCAAACACAGCATCAGTGTCACATATAAAGTCATTTAAGCAAAAAATAAAATACCTAAGTTAATTAACTTAAATGTTTATGTCTTTTACGACTGCAATATTACACAGCCATACAGCTGGTAAACACCTGTCTTTAGGGTCTGGCTTCGAATATAAGCACTGTTTATTTGGCACATGGCTGGAGCTTTAGAAAATGCTTTGACATTAAGCTCTCTTTGCATGCTTCCCCGTGGAACACGGCATGCAGATAAGAAAGAAACGGCCTGCGAACTGCAGGTAATGGAGTATTCAACCTTCTGCAGTCCTTATCTGACACCTCCCCAGAGGAAAGAGGACCCGTCAACATTGCACCTCACGCTCACCCCTGACTTATGTCTACAACACGGATGACATTGGCGGCTGTGTGTCCGTACACAAATAAACCATGTTTAGAAGTGCTGATCGGCCAAAGTGAAAAAGCTGTGCTGCTTCCGCTGAGCTGTTGTGTGTACGTGTGAGTCAAGAACATGACATTTGGTGTAAGAAAAACAAATGGTGTAGAATCAAAATAATTAAACAAAAAAAAAAGCACCACATTCAATTAAATGTGACATTTTGAGGTAGAAAAACTGAAATAGGAAGTATGGAGTCAGTTCTCCTCATGTTCACACAGATGAGTAACCACAGGTGGAGTACGTCATATTAACTATGAACATGTTCCAATAACATCTGACAAGTTATGCCATAATTTTGAACAGCAGGGGAGGATGAGGTAAGATGTCGGTAAATTTCACATTTATTCACAACATTTATGCTGTTGTAAAACTTTTCATCTGGACATGGAAAATTTGTGAGATTTATTCCACCTGAACAGTTTTGAGGTTGAATTATATATGTAAGGAATAACTGACGACGGGCCGTTGGATTATTAGAAAAATAATGCACACCTGAGGAGGTGGTCATGACGCAAAGCGGAGTGGCCGTTACACCCCGGGTGTGCATTATTTTTCTAATAATTCAACGGACCTAAGTCAATTATTCCGCTGATACTACGGTTGCCACACCTCAAGACATCGATCAGATGATATATTTCATGGCATTCGTTCGGTATTTCTACTTAAATTGCTATTGTGAGTAGGATTATTTTTTCCGCATCTCATCCAACGCCTCCGCTGCTAATTCCAAAACGTCATTTTAAACCTAGTAACGGAGGCTTGAGCCGTTAATAACAGATTAATGCAGTTAATACAGATAATAACTAACATATGAGAGAGAGAGAGAGAGAGAGAGAGAGAGAGAGAGAAAATTACCTCTGTGCGTCTCTCAATATTGTTCAGCAGCAATGTCTCTAGTTATAGTGAAACTTAGTTCCTTTTGTTCACGAACAGCGCCGTTGTTGTTACTTCGCTTGTGAGAAGTCATGTAGTTTTTAAGTTGTTTACTGATAAAATCGTCAGAGTAGCGCTAACAACATTAGCGCGATGTATGTTAGTGTGTGTGCAAACTGTAACTGTTATGTATGTGCGGTCTGTGAGGGAGAGAGAGCGGGAGAGATAGAGTATGTGTTTTCCGTACATAATAAAGCGTAATTTTGTGGCAAAAACATGGACATGATCTGTCGTTTTTATCCTTTTGTTTACTATATTTATTTATTTGTCCAGTGTCGTTGTGGATTTTCGTTATTTTTCTGTTGTAAAACCTTTGAAATAACAGAAATCATTTGGCGAAGTGATATGGACATGTAATGAGGTCAAGAGCTGCCTGGAACTACGTTCGCCGTGCGTTTCCCTAAAAATAATTGCACACCTTAGAACGTTCGGCAGCCAATCAGATTCAAGCATTCAACAGCTCCATAGTGTATATATATATATATATATATATATACACACATACATACAGTATATACACACACACACACACAAACACACACACACACACACACACATGATAGAGAATACATATAATTTGGTTATTTTTATAATAATAATAATATAACCCTGGAGCAATATTGCAATTTCTCTTGATTTTCAATTTTGTCCGTAAACAACTATAATTTAGCAAAAGTTTCCATTTACGTCGATTTAGTGATGTGTTATTCTATTAGTGCATTACATGCCAAATTAATTTAAACTACATATGAAACAGTTTAGCAGATGGACACTGTTTTTGGAGGGGGGTCTTTCCAGGCACATTTTGCCTGAAAATTACTCAAAAAAAAAAATTCTCCTTTTCTGTTCCACACACAAAATTAGAGCATACAAGGTTGGAACGATTTGTAAATAATGACAGATTTTTCATTTCTGGGTGAACTATCTCTTTACCCTCTTTCCCCACACCGCCCTAACCCAGTCATAATAAACCTTGTCCTCTTCTCAAAATGCCCAGTTCTTCGTTAATTTGTTTTTTTAGCGCAAAGAAAAATCCAGTAGAGCGTTGAATGACCCACATGCAGCAGGTACATGGGGTCTTTTGGCCCATAGAACGGTGAGTTCAATCCATCTCTTTTCATGTTTCGAGCCGTCTCGTGTCATTGTGACCTTCTCAAAGTCAGTGCCCTAAATCGGTTTTCATCCGTGTAAGCTGTGACCTTTCCAGCTTGGAGGCTTTTAGCCTTACCTGCTGCACCACACAGCTCCACCACCTGCTCCAACAACACAGCCTGACGGCGAGCTAATGCTTCAGAGATCAACCAATCTCATTCACATCCTCGACGCCAGCCCATGGCATTTGTGTATTCAACCTTCTGAAATTCAACTTCAATAAGCGGGAAGGATGTTATGACACCTCATGACATGATAGGATGGTATGATGGCTCACACAGCAATATCACTCTGGTCTGCTGCTCGCATTTTAGAAGCTATTGGTTTTGCTCTTTTTGTTTAGGGGACAGTCAAAAAAAAAAACAGAAAGAGAAGGATAGATATATGGACGAATGGATAGAAAGATAAAAAGAAAGAACAACAACAGAGAGAATGATAGATAAAAGAACGATAAATCAGGTCAGAAATATAGACAGACAGAATGACAGTTAGAACAATGGATGGATGGATGGATGGATGGATAGATAGATAGATAGATAGATAGATAGATAGATAGATAGATAGATAGATAGATAGATAGATAGATAGATAGATAGATAGATAGATAGATAGATAGATAGATAGATAGATTGAATGATATAACAATTGAAAGATAGAACGATAGATAGATAGAACGATAGATGATAGATAGATAGATAGATAGATAGATAGATAGATAGATAG
This sequence comes from Acrossocheilus fasciatus, assembly GCA_036784905.1. Taxonomy (NCBI): domain Eukaryota; kingdom Metazoa; phylum Chordata; class Actinopteri; order Cypriniformes; family Cyprinidae; genus Acrossocheilus; species Acrossocheilus fasciatus. The sequence goes on from CM071952.1 coordinate 8,779,273, forward strand.
ATAGATAGATAGATAGATAGATAGATAGATAGATAGATAGATAGATAGATAGAGAGATAGATAGACAGACAGATAGATATAATGATAGAACGATTGAATGAAAGAACGATAGATAGAACAATTGAACGATAGATAGATAGATAGATAGATAGATAGATAGATATAATGATAGAACGATTGAATGAAAGAACGATAGATAGAACAATTGAACGATAGATAGATATATAGATAGATAGATAGATAGATAGATAGATAGATAGATAGATAGATAGATAGATAGATAGATAGATAGATAGATAGATAGATAGATAGATAGATAGATAGACTGAACGATAGAACGATAGATAGATAGATAGATAGATAGATAGATAGATAGATAGATAGATAGATAGATAGATAGATAGATAGATAGATAGATAGATAGATAGAACGATAGATAGATAGATAGATAGATAGATAGATAGATAGATAGATAGATAGATAGATAGATAGATAGATAGATAGATAGATAGATAGATAGATGATAGATAGATAGACAGATAGACTGAACGATAGATAGATAGATAGATAGATAGATAGATAGATAGATAGATAGATAGATAGATAGATAGACAGACAGATAGACAGATAGACTGAACGATAGATAGATAGATAGATAGATAGATAGATAGATAGATAGATAGATAGATAGATAGATAGATAGATAGATAGATAGATAGATAGATAGATAGATAGATAGATAGATGATAGATAGATAGATAGAACGATAGATAGAACGATAGATAGATAGATAGATAGATAGATAGATAGATAGATAGATAGATAGATAGATAGAACGATAGATAGAACGATAGATAGAACGATAGATAGATAGATAGATAGATAGATAGATAGATAGATAGATAGATAGATAGATAGATAGATAGATAGATAGATAGATAGATAGATAGACAGATAGACTGAACGATAGATAGAATGATAGATAGATAGATAGATAGATAGATAGATAGATAGATAGATAGATAGATAGATAGATAGATAGATAGATAGATAGACAGATAGATAGATAGAACGATAGAACGATAGATAGATAGATAGATAGATAGATAGATAGATAGATAGATAGATAGATAGATAGATAGATAGATAGATAGATAGATAGACAGATAGATAGAACGATAGAACGGTAGATAGATAGATAGATAGATAGATAGATAGATAGATAGATAGATAGATAGATAGATAGATAGATAGATAGATAGATAGATAGATAGATAGATAGATAGACAGATAGACTGAACGATAGAACGATAGATAGAACAATTGAACTATAGATAGATAGATAGATAGATAGATAGATAGATAGATAGATAGATAGATAGATAGATAGATAGAACAATTGAACTATAGATAGATAGATAGATAGATAGATAGACAGACAGACAGACAGACAGACAGACAGACAGACAGATAGATAGATAGATAGATAGATAGATAGATAGATAGATAGATAGATAGATAGATTGAAAGATAGATGGATAGATAGATAGATAGATAGATAGATAGATAGATAGATAGATAGATAGATAGATAGATGATAGATAGATAGATAGATAGATAGATAGATAGATAGATAGATAGATAGATAGATAGATAGATAGATAGATAGATAGATAGATAGATAGATAGATAGATAGATAAGTGAAATACTCATCTATTGTATATCATACACAAATGTTTGAGGCACACAAACTTAATTTGATTAAAGCAGCACAGCAGGGAAACCAATCAGTCTGGCAGAGCGGTGTTGTCATTAAGGACGGAAGTGGATGTGTTTCTACACAAGTCCAGAAATACTGCAATTAGCAAAGCATAGAGAACAATTATAGCATAATAGATTCGATTACTGTTAATGGATGCCACATCTCTGCATGCCATCTAATAAAAATAGTGATGCAATATTACAGAGAATGAAACAATGTGGACTTCTATCCGGAGTACTATTACTGATGCTCTCTACACATTTCCTCTGTCTCAAAGATAAACTAGTTTCCTGTCTTTGTCTAAAATGTTATGCTTACAAAAACTAGATCAAAACATTGTAATAACATCTGCTTTTGGAGCTCTATCCCTAAAAGGGATAAATATGTAATTATTTGCATACTATTGTGAAAAGGGTCAATGATAAACAATACTCAGTCAGTTTATAAATAACACAGTCTAAAAACCAAGGCACCTATCATGTAAAAAGCAAACTTTTTTTTTTTTTAAACATTAAATGCATGTGAGCATTCAGATATTTAGCATTACTAGAAATCACATTTACAAATAATTAGCAAGTCACAATCTCATTCATTGCAAACATTTTTTTTATTATTATTTTACCCACAACAATAACGCTTTTATTTTATTTACTTAGGACAGTTGCACCACTTTGACATTTTACTTTAAAGTCACTGGCTTTGATTTTGTACATTTTTGTAAATTTGTTTTGTTTTTAAATCTTTGTTTGACAATCTTAGTACAGTTGCATCATCTTGACATGTGTCACGGTGCACACAGCAGGGAGGAACGAGGAACACGCAGACGAGGAGATACTTCAAAATAAGTCTTTAATGACATCAAGGCAGGGCAAGACAAGGTTGACAGACAGGAACACCGGGGAATAACGAGTAGACCAGACAAAATCTAACTAAACAGGCAGGAACTAAATACACATGACAATCACTGATAATTACTAAACACAGCTGGACAAGACTTAACTAATAATCACACTTAACAAGGACAGGAACAAGACCAAATATGTAGGGCTGTAAGATTCCGAAATTTTTGGAATCGAGTCTGATTCCGATTCCTGGTTCTGGAATCGATGGGAGTCGATTCCGAGAATCGATTCCTCTGTGGTTTTCGATTCTTTTTCGATTCTTGTTTTTTTTTTAGATCGAAGGAACCTAATCTCACCATTACTGCAGGATATAAAGGTCGTAGAAAGTATCCTTTTCATAATATGAAGCTTTATTTGTAAAAAATGACAATACATTTCTATAGCTATGATTGATTCTTAAATTGTAATTTTGTCTGCTTTGCCCGTGAAATTTGTCATAGCTCACTGCTCAGCAAGGACATGCATTTATCGCATCAATTGAACAATTGAACACATGAAGTGTCTAAAATAAATGTGCACAGTTCAGCTGAATGATGAAGTTTTCTTTGACTATATGCTTTGGATAAAATTAACAAACTGTACATTGAAACAAAATAACCAGAACATTAACAATAACACTGATAGCGCTCGTGGTTTATCTGTCAATCAGATGCGCTCTCGGTCACTGATACTCGTGACGTTTTCTTTTAGAATTATCATTGGCTGATAGAAATAAAAAAAAAAAGTATTTTAGATGGAAATAAGATCCTCAATCACGTCATGATCTATTCTGTCGTGCAGCGCCCAAAATTGTGGACAACATAAGTCAGTTCCACCGTAAAATAACCCCTGAATATTTTTTATTGTTTTTTAACTGGTTCATTAAAACTATCCGAAAGAAACTTTTCGTGGAAACGAATCAGACTTCTAATCACTTTTAGCGAGCATGCGGCGAAGGGTAAATATAAAAATGAAATAGATCTTTTATATATAAAAAATAATCTTTTATCTCACAACTCGTAATTACCGCTTTTATCGAGCATGAGGCGAATGGCCCTTCTCAAACGGAAGGCTGCATCCTCAAATCCTCAAATCGACTCGTTTTCTTTCAGTTTATTTTCGTGAATTTAAATGTGTGCAGCCTTCCGTTTGAGAGGCTCCCATAGATAAGCTCTGTTGAACTGAAAATAGCTCTGAATGAGGAGTCGATTCCTCTCGATGGAATCGATTCCAACCTTTGGAATCGACTCTCGATTCCCAACGCCTCGGAATCGAGGAATCGATTCTTTTTGGTATCGATTCCCAGCTCTACAAATATGGAAACAAGAGGCGGGAACACATGACAGAGGACTGACATTACTCCCCCCTCCTGGAAGGCGCGACTCACGCCGTAACAGCTCCGGGAGGGAGGGAGGGAGGGAGGGGACGAACGAACTCTGGAGGCCCCTCAGGACAGACATGGACAGGAACAGAGGACGGGGACCTCCAGAGCGGAACAAACAGACGGAGGCCATGGCAGGGCTGGGAGCTCAGGAGGCCATGGCGGAGCAGGGAGCTCAGGCGGCCATGGCAAATGGTCTTCGTGGCCCTGGCTTAAATATGCAAACAAGACCAAATATGCAAACAAGAGGCGGGAACACATGACACACATGACAGAGGACTGACAACATGATACTTATGCAATTTATTTTTATTTATTTAATTTCAGTTTTTTGTACATTTTTTAAAATTACTTTATTAAAATGAATTTATTTCACTACTTTTTAAAATACTTTAAAATACAGTTCCAGGATTTTAAATTTTAGTTTTTGACAATCTCAGCACAGTTGCATCATCTTGACATTATACTTTATGCAATTCATTTTTATTTATTTATTTAATTAATTAATTTAAGTTTTTTTTGTACATTTTTAAAATTAATTCATTAAAATTAATTTTCACTACTTTTTAAAATACTTTTTGTCTACAACAATTCCAGGTTTTTAAATTTTACTTTCTGACAACCTTAGTACAGTTGCATAATCTTGACATTTTACTTTATGCAATGAAATAAATTGATGTATTTATTTATTTTTAATAGATCCATACACCAAAAAAAACAACAGTTATATAATTCAACCAAAGTTCAATATTAAAAGCACCTACAATAAGTGTAAAAGAGTGTAAAGTTTCTACCACATCTCTATCGTTCATCACAATGTTGTATCTCCAGCTGTTTCTTTGTTCTATTTTGACCAACAAAGATGTTGTTTCAGGCCGAAGCTGCGTAAAACGACTTCACATGCCGACAGCATATCAGATTCCAGATGTGATCGCAGCACTCCATCGCTCACGTTTGGATGTACACGAGTGGTTATGCTCTGATACAGCGTCGACCATAAATCTCTCATTTAATTTTCCTCAGAGAGACAAAATCAGAAAAATGGTCAAAACACACATAGGTCAGTTTTCGTGAAACAGATTAAACCGAGTACCAGAGCAAACAGCAAATTCATTGTAGAAACGCTATTGACAGTGCAATTTAATCCAGGACTAAGATTAATCTGTGTCTGGGAAACCGGCCCTCAGAAGTTCATGCACTGATGTGGACGCGTAGAGCAGACCGGCTCTTTCCCGGTGGGGTTTCTAGACAAACAATTTCTTATGTCATGCTTCTGTGAACACACATCTAATATGTACTCTTGGCATACACTGCTGGCTGCAAACACATTGAAAGGCAACCAGTGTTGATTCCACTGAGACGGAGGTATTGGGGGGGGGCGCCGGCAAAGTGAGCTGGGCCAAGTCCAAATTCAGGTGTAAGCACTTTTTTCAGGTAGTTTTCTGATTTTTTTTTTTTTTTTTTTTTTGCGGAGGTGATTTATTTTGAGTGCAAAAAGAACAGAGGCTATGTATAGGAGCAGTTTGAAGCCCGCTCTTACATAAATGCCCTGTAGGGATAAAAGTCCTACATTAAACTGCAGTTTCTTGTGCTGCTGTGGAGTGAAAGCTGATCCAAGTTATTTCCTAAGATGTCGTTTTATGGGGTCTGTCAGGAAAAATCTAAGTTACATGTGCACTGATCATCAATCATGTCTGAGTGAGTAAATCAGCGTATTTTTTCAGTAGTGTTCAGTATGAACACTAACCCTAAATCTACACTGTAAAGGAAAGATTTACGTTTAATAGTTGAAGGATACCAAGAGATCTGATTGGGTGCTTTAAAGTGATACTTCACCCAAAAATGAACATTCTGTCATTATTCACTCACCCTGAAGTCATTCCAAACCTGTATGGGTCTCTTTCTTCTGTTAAACACAATAATGAGAAAAAAGAAGAAGTTGGTAACCAAACAGTTGTTGATGCCTATAATTGACTTCCATAGTATGAAGAAAAAAAATAAATAAATAAAAATAAAAAAACCTATGGAAGTTAATGGGAAGTTGATGTTTTATTTACCTGTATTCTGCAGAAGAAAGAATTTCATACAAATTTTGAGTAAATTATTCATTTTTGGGAGAACTATCCCTTTAAATCTATTATACTCTACTCATGTGTCATGTGTGGCTTGAAATGACAAACCTATATTTCTTAATTTAGAGCCCAACGATCTAAACTAACCTAAATCTCATATCTCTGACCAAGGAGATCTGTGGTACCTGGAGAAAGCTGTCTGTTAGTGTTCTCATTGATCTCAATGGCAGCTGCTGGAAGTACGCAACATAATTGCTGCCATCTTTTCAGCGGCATTCAGTGCTGGAGACAGGTTGCATGAGCTATAATCTGGGATATTCCTCTGGATATGCTCTTTTTATCATACCTTTAAAAAGAGCACTTATTACAGAAATAATATACCTTCAATGAATACATTTCAGTGCAAATTGAATTCAGTGTTTTTGGACACTTGCATGTTAATTGGAATTAAATTAAAACGTATTATAGTTTACATTTATATTAAATTCAGTTAGCTAAACTTGCTTTATTGGCACACTTACGTAAGACTCAAGTAGATCTCTGTATGTCATAATTACTATATTTCTTTATTTCATAAATACTTATATTATCTCTGGTTAAAGTGTACTGCAGAATTTACTGACAAGCATATGGTACGCTAAAATATATGTTAAAGGAACACTCCACTTTTTTTGGAAATAGGCTCATTCTCCAACTCCCTCAGAGTTAATAAGTTGAGTTTTACCGTTTTTGAATCCATTCAGCCAATCTCCGGGTCTGGCGATAGCACTTTTAGCATAGCTTAGCATAGATCATTGAATCTGATTAGACCAGTAGCATCGCGTTCAAAAATGACCAAAGAGTTTAGATAGTTTTCCTATTTAAAACTCGACTCTTCTGTAGTTATATCGTGTACTAAGACGGCGGAAAATGAAAAGTTGCGATTTTCTAGTCCGATTTGGCTAGGAACTATACTCTCATTCCGGTGTAATAATCAAGGAACTTTGCTGCCGTAACATGGCCGTGGCAGGCGCAGTGATATTACGCAGTGCCTGAAATTAGTCCCCAGCTATATTATAACTAGTTACCTAGCTGGGGACTACTTTCAGGCACTGCGTAATATCACTGCGCCTGCTGCGGCCATGTTACGGCAGCAAAGTTTCTTGATTATTACGCCGGAATGAGAGTATAGTTCTTAATCATATCAGCCTAGAAAATCGCAACTTTTCATTTTCCGCTGGTCTTAGTACACGATATAACTACAGAAGAGTCGAGTTTTAAATAGGAAAACTATCAAAACTCTTTGGTCATTTTTGAACGCGATGCTACTGGTCTAATCGGATTCAATGATCTATGCTAAGCTATGCTAAAAGTGGAGTGTTCCTTATGTTAACGTCATTTCTAGTGAAACTTGTCACTAACACTTATCATGTGTTTACATATATTTATTACACATTTGTAATAAAACTGCAATTTAGTACATTTAAAATACATTTACTTTAAATTTTTATTTTATTTTATTTTATTTTATTTTATTTTATTTTATTTTATTTTATTATTTTATTTTATTGTCCACAAGGGTGATTTTGGTCTTAAAATCTTAAATAAATCAGTATACATTCTAGTGATGGGAAGACTGAATGATTTTACTGACTCTAGTACTAAATATTATATTTTCAGCAGCCAAATTCCCCAAAGACGTCCACCTACACAATCTAGATCATATTACAAATTAGGAAATCATTATAATTCAGCCAACGATAATTTATGAGGAACATAAATGATCATTTTTCCTCCCGAATCTTTCATTCATTTGTCACGTGACAGATGCAAAGAATGAATCGTTCATGAATGACCCATCACTATTACTGTACATTCCTCAGTGGAACACAAAATGAGATGTTTAGCTGAATGTTCAGGCTGCTCTCTGACATAGTGACGGTCAAAGTACTACAAAAAAGTGTTAAAAATTGACTGAAAATCTGAAAACCCTAATGTGTTTCACACCTCATTCACACTTCTGCATATTCAAAATTAGTCACATGACATGAACTAACTGCACCACTGACACTAAATCTGAAGAAAGAAAGTCTGACAGGTTTGGAACAACATAAAAGCGAGTAAATAGTGACAGAATTGCAATAATTGTGCAAACTAGCCATTTAACATGGAATAGATGTGGTTCATCACTTGACACTTTATTATGTTGTGTCTGGTTATTTATTTATTTATCTTTATATAGTTTTTTTTTTTTTTCCAGGGGTCAGCAATGACTAGCTCCATTCCTCCAATTAGCATGCCAGATGACAGCAAGGTTAAAAGGTGAGATCAGCTTTTCTAAAGTCGTTCTTAAAATGCAATGCTCTCCATTGCTCACAGGTCTCCAGAGAGCACGTGAGTCTTAGCTCGCTGATCTGGAAGCGCAAACATTAAACACCGACAAAGACAAAAAAGGAAACTCATCAAGACGATGCCGAAATTGAAAGAGCAAGAGTTCAAGAAACTCATCAAGTTTAACTCAAACAAGGTCAATGTAGTGCTTCACTCCAAAAATGACACCAGCCTCTATTCTCATTTGGCTCGCGGGCTGCATGAACTGAGCGGACGGCGGCTTCAGGTGAGTCTCAAGGTCGCCTGTTTAATGGTCAAACCCCACTGAGTACAAGACAATCTGTCTGCAAGTTCAAATAGCTGAACTTTAGAGCACTTTTGTGACCCAGTAAAGTAGGACTTAAGTATATTTTTATATGCATTTTCATAATTACTTCAATGCGATGACAGCATTTATATTACACTAAAATACTGTGTACCTTAACACCATGTCTATTAAAACTTGTGTGTCAAGTATTTAAATAAGTCGAAGTTGCAATTAATTGCATTTAAAATATATTAACTTTAAAGGTAATACTTCATATCAACTACAGTTAAAAGTATAATCAAGTATTCTACATGTTAGTCAACACATCAAAATAAATGTACTTCATTAAAGCATGACAAAAATATTATTAAAACTTTTTTTTTTAATTTGACATTATTACAAATTGCACTATTAAAAGTGTACTTGCAGTAAGTGTGTTAAGAAACAGTCACGAAAGTGTACTTTCTTTAAGTGTACTTAAGTAGGTATTTATTTTGTTAATCTTATATTATCTGCATTCTATTACTTATTATTTTAGGTGCAGTTTTCTAAAAATATACTACACTACAAGCGCACATTCACTACAGTTAAGCACATTTCTTTTTTACAAGGGTGTTTTTGGCCTTAAATCCACAAATAGCCATCATTTATTCACTCTCAAGTCATTCAAAACAAGTTTGACTTTCATTCTTTTAGTTAAAATTCATTAAATTAGTTACTAGTTCTATGCTTATTAAAAAGTACTCAAGTACATTACATGTGCTTTAGTGTGTTAGTCAACACATTAAAATAAGTGAGCTTCATTAAAGCATGGTAAAATATTATTTAAAATTTACTTTAAAGAAAAAAAAACACGTTTAATTTGACGTTAATACAGATAATACAGAAATACAGTAAGAAACAATCATGAAAGTGTACTCTCTTAAAGTACACTTAAGTGACCTATTATTTAACCTATTATTTTATAACAAAGTGCACTTTTTAGAAACACAGTCATGAAAGTGTACTCTCTTTAAGTGACCATTTATTTCATTAATCTTTTTTCTAAAAATATACTTTTAGGTTTTGAAGTGCACATTCAATACAGTTAAGCACACTTCTGTTTTCACAAGGGTGACAAGGGTCCATAAATCCTCAAATAGTCATATTCACTCTCATGTTGTTCCAAACCACTATGACTTTCATTCTTTGAGTTAATATTCATCAATCAAATGTGTTTTCGTATATTAGCCACCAAGTAAGTGTAGCCTACTTCTTCAAAACACAGCAAAGATGATTAAAACATAATGATTTCAAATGCACTTTTAATTTGACATGATAACAAAGTGCGTGTTATAAAACTACGCTAACCGAGAGGACATCGGCTTCAGGTGAGACTCAAGGTCACTCGTTTAATGGTCAAACCCCACTGAGTACAAGAGGATCTTTCTGCAAGTGAGCCAACAAACACAGCATCTGAAAACAACCGTTATTATTTGGCCCCTAAGCGAGGAGGCTTGGTCCTGCTGACATCGGGCGGCCCATGGGCTCAGACGCATAGCAACCACTTAACTGGGCCCTGGGAATCCAAGGCAACTGCACGCCTCACTAACACCCCTGTTGACAGGGCGATTCCCAATAACTCAATTTCCGGAGCAGTAATTTACTCCCGGTCCCTGGTGCCTCCTCTGCTCAAAACAGCCGATATATCGCCCAAACAAGGACTGACAACTTTTTGTTTACATAGGCCTCTTTATTTGCTGTCGTGAATATTTATGAACGTCCTGCGGGGTCAGTCGCGCTAAATTACCGTGGGTTCTTAAAAGGGGATCTCAAGTGCTTGTTTAGCTCGCAGGTAGAGCAAAATTCAAGCGTTTGCCGCCTCCAAACAAAAAGATTAGTCTTTTTAATGTTTCTCACACGTTCTTATGGGTCATTACAGATTTTTCTCCGCTCAGAGGCGGTTGTCTCAGATCCTCCCGTCGTGGTCATCAATTACAATCTGGAGATAAATTACGAAGTGACGGCAAGGCTGGCCTTACGCCGCAATTTGAGATATAGGAATGAGGGCAGAGATTCAAGGTCAATAAAAAGCCCAGTGCTGTTACAATCCGAGCAGCTCACATAAGATGAATGTTGACAGCTAACAATTACAACCGCCATGCTACCAATACAGTGAAGTGTCAAGCCGCGTCAGTCAGTTTGTGACGGATACAAGCCTTCGCATTTTTTCCGTATGCTCCGAGTAAAATAAAGGCCGGTTAAGAAGTGGATTGTCACGTTGTTGTCTGAGCGCAAAGTGATGAAGTACCATTCACATCAGTGAGGTAATCTGTCTATTATCTATTTATCTTTTTTAAAAGGTGTCAAAGCCGTAGCATAGCGGTTAGCAAACTGAGCTATGCTACGCTCTCTCTCTCTCTCTCACACACACACACAACAACAACAACAACAACAACAAAAACCCAATGTAATTTAAAAAAGCAGTTTTACTGCTGAGTACAGCAGCTGCTCAAAGCACTTAAACTTTATTATTTTATGAAACTTTGTTAAAATTTTAAACTTGTGAGCAAACAAGTAAGTAAATGCATAAATAAATGGCAAACAAGATGGAACATTTTATAGTGCAAATAAAGAGATAAAAGCATTTGTGTAATGAGGTTAGTATTTTTTATTTTTTATTTTTCACCATCTTTTGATATATGCATATTGGATTTTGCCAAACAAGACTATTTTCAAGCAGAAAAAAAAACAAAAAACAAATAATACCACAAAACATCACAGGCTTTGAAAGTGAAATACTATTATTCTTTTTTTAACCATCTTATTTGATATAAGCATATTGGATTCTGCACTTTTACCAAACAAGATGGAATATTTTTAAAGTAAAAAAGCAACTAATACCACAAGACATCAAAGAATTAATTAAATTCATTGATAATCCATTGCTTGTTGTTTGATGATGTTTGTTTTGTTATTTCCCAACCAAAATTATGTGAATTATTTAGTCTTTTTTTTTTAATTTTTAATTTAATTTTTTTTTTTTTTTTTTGATTAGAGATTAGAGTATTAGAGAAACACACAAATAAATAATCACTTTTTTTTTCTTTTTTTTTACAGACAATATTCACCACATAATGTGTGTGGTGTGTGGTAGAAGTCACCATTAAATCAAAATTGACAAAAATATATTTATTTATGTATTTATATTTTTCTGGAATATCTCTTTCCCTTTTTCAAAAAAAAGAAAAAAAAGATGATCACAACTCCCGTTTCATATTGACTTTAATTTCCATCTTTAAAAACTGATAGAAACATCTGCATACCAGGAATGACCCAGCCGCCGATGACCAACAGTGTGTTTTTTTGCTTTCAAGTGCATCTTGAAAATGAAAGTGTTTGCATATGTACCGAAAATCAAAAGAGTTCCCACAGTGTGCCTTCACCTTCCCATCATCCCTTAACCAGGAAGCCGTCGCACTTGTCACCAGGCAAGTCTTTCACAAACCCTCCTTGACAGTGCGAGTGCCCTGAGGGAGAATCGGCTCACCAGACTCTCTCTGAATGAGAAGAGGCTGTTTTTAATGGCTCAGAGCGCTTAGCATGGCAGCAGATGGGAGTCCAGTTGGCACGGCTCTCATTATTGGAGCTCGAAGCCATCCCACCGTCCCACCGCCACCTGTCCGGCAGGTCTAATGCCACCCCAGCACCTGGCCAAACCATTACATGTTATGATCAGGGTTCAAGATGGGCGGCATCGCAACTTCTTGCTTCATTTGTCTGATCACTGGAGAGAGGAAAGCACTAATGGCGGCATATGCAGTCACCTTACTGAAGAGTGATGTTTTCAGACTTCTTAGAGAATCTTCGCCAAAGTTGGTCTTTGTTGCATCATTTTCCGTCTATTTCAGCTTGTAATATCAAGCACGGATCCTCAAAGACCCAAATATGTCTAATGCACAGATGGGGATAAAAATGGACAGCTCAAACCGTGATGTTTCTCTAAACATCAGACCGAACGCATAAATCATGTCTAACAGTGATTTTATGCCATGTGACTGGGCATCATATCACCAGACGCTGGAGTTTGATCATTCATCAGAGCTCACTGGGTTTAGTAACAGCTGATTCCAGCGGTTTCTTCCCAAACTCCCAGACGCTCAAATAAGGCACTTTTAAAAAGCTGACAATGCCCATCCAGCATCCAGCGTAATTACCTCCTCATCTAGATCGCTAAACAGTCCTGGAAAAACGCCAGACTTTCTCTCTATCACTTAAATATATTTCACTTCTTGTCTGCTTTTTAAGTTTTCGGAGCTGTGGCGCACTCTTGCTCGTTATGTTTTAGAGCTGTCGTCTCACAGGAGCCATGTTAAAATGCTTTAAAAAAAGGCGACAACACAACATCTATTTTTAATAGTGTTGTCTTTGTTTGTAAAAGGGTCAATGACTGGCTGATTTGTTCAAAAATACATAGATAATGAAATCAGTACAGACAATGGCTTTAGTTCAAATGTGCGGTTAACATGCCTTGTATTTTTGAATTGCAAAATAGTTTGATATTTTAATGGGGTACGAAGAAAAAAAAAACTGTGATATAACTGTCATGAAATAATAATGAAGACAAGAAAAAAAGTCTCCTTAAAAAGGCTGAAATTCTTGAAAAAAGCGAATTCTTGAAATCATTTTATAATATTTATAAAAATGTCCTATGTATGATTAAAAAAAGATGATATTTGTAAATACATTTAAATAAAATAAATCAATTCAATAATGTATAGAAGTTTGGGATCTGTAAGATTTTTGTATGTTTTTGAAAGTCTCTTATGCTCACCAAGGCTGCATAAAAATTTGTTAATATATTCAGGAAAACTATAATAATATGAAGTATTATTACAATTGAATAATATTTCACAATATTACATTTCACAATTTTTATTGATTGATTGATTGATTGATTGATTGATTGATTGATTGTTATTACTGTGATGGTTAAGCTATTTTTTATTTTATTTTATTTTATTTTATTTTATTTTATTTTATTTTATTTTATTTTATTTTATTTTATTTTATTTTATTTTATTTTATTTTATTTTATTTTATTTTATTTTATTTTATTTTATTTTATTTTTATTCTTAATTTCCAGTCTTCAGTCTTACATGATCCTTCAGAATTCATTCAAATAATTTCTTCTTATTATTATTAATAACAAGAATGGCTTATAATTATCAGTGCATTTTTTTGTGGAAATTATGATACTTTTTTCAGGATTCTTTGATTAATAGAGCGTTCAGAAGACCATAATTTATTTGAAATAGAAACCTTTTGTAACATTATAAATATATTTACTATCAACTTAGTGCATCCTTATAGAATAAATAAATAAATACATAAATAAATAAATAAATAAATAAATAAATAAATAAATAAATAAATAAATAAATACATAAATAAATAAATAATAATAATAATAATAATAATAAAACATTTGAATGGTTTTGTAAATAATAAAATAAAATGAAATAAAATAATATGATTATTAAAAGGTTTTCCTTGTCATCATTTCATATGTCTTTCCTTTCATACACCACTGAATTTTATTTAAATCTAAAAAAAAAAGCATAGTTTTGTATACAGCAGAATTCTGATTGCCATCAAGAGCTCAAGCAACATAAATGATGGTCTGTCCCTTTAAGCTCATATTTGCTGAGGTCCTCATAACTAGGAATGTATTTGTGAGTCAAAGAAAATCAGAAGCGAATATTATTGTTTCCTCTGGGTGTCTCCAGGGATTAGCCACTATATACAAGATGCATTCTTTGTTGAGGACACAATGAAAATAATACATTGGGCATTTATCCAATAAACAAGAACAACACAAAACAAATTGAGATGAATGATGCAATTTCGTTCTCAGCCCCTTTAGGCTTGAAAGTTCCTTTACTTAATTAGATATTTAACATATGCCACTTGCAAATATACCCAAGACGCACAATGTATTTACGCGTATAACACGCACTGCATTCAGATCGGTTCGAGTAAGTAAGTACAGCCAGAAGCTTCTATGAGCTGAAAATATATCTTGTAAAGTGCAAACCTTAACATTCAGGTTATTACAGAGGGGCCGTGTGATGCAACGACTGCGACAGTGGTGCAAACCGTCTTCATCCATCATAGGTAATCTGCCGCTTTTTGCCCAGATTTGGGGTGATATCCGGCTCCGAGAACAAACAGCCCATCTGTCACAAAGACTCTACCTCAGCATACCACCTCTCTCGACCTCGCAGAAGACCGCAAGACTACCGAAATATCACTACAATATCAACATCAGTCCACAGTCATATAGTGCAGGAAATGAAGGAACGGAACACATATATTAGGATCTGCCAACACTCAGATGACCTGAAATGCACGGAGCATCTGCCAATAAAATACTTACAAATAAACAACTGGGCTGGGTTTGATGGTATGGTAGGTATGCAGTGGGATTCCAGGATCTGGTGAGTTATTAAAAAATACTTTAAAAATTCAATCAGTATAATTAATAGTTGTGATGTACATGCTCATGATATTTAAAAGCTGATAGCTCACGGGAATCCAAGTTTGAATCCTAAATTAGACTGATATTTTTATTGCCACAAGGAAAGAAACTGCGATCTAGATTTTAATAAAGAAAATGAAAATCTCATTAAAAATTTGAAATTCTTGGGGGATTATTATATAAAATATTAAAAAAATTGAAATTTATTCCATTTGTAAAATAAATCTAATAAAACAGTAAATACATGAATAAACTTGGAATAAATGAAAAAGCTGTTAACATTTTTTATTTATTTTTTAAATAACTCTCAACAAGGCTACATTTATCTGATCAAAAATACAGTAAAAACAGTATTACTGTGAAATATTATTAGTATTTAAAATAAAAATGTGTGTGTGTATATATATATATATATATATATATATGCCTCCTGAATGATGAAAAGGGTTTCAATTCTTTAAATAAAAGTAATTTAATATATTATTTAGAAAAGTTTGATATTTGAAAATTAGGCCATATTACAGTCATATTAAGCCATTCTGTTGTCAAGTGACAATAAAAAAAACAAAAACAATATTAATACCAACAATAACATCTTTTTTATGAAAAGGGATGCTTTTTCAGGTCAAACGGTGCAATGGATAGAAATCTCTTCCTACCCTAGTAAAAAAAAAGTAATAGATTTAAAATACATTTATTTCATATTAAGTACAATTCAAATCTATTAACATATTTACTAAAATATCGCTCGAGATTTAAAAATTATAATGAAACTTTATTTCGATTACTACTTTTTTTACATTTCATATATTAAACTTAAAATGCGTTTTAATGTCACAATTGAAGAGGATTGTTATGGCCTTTGAATAATATCAGTCTTTAAATGCAATATATTTAAAGTATACCTGAAGTATACTTGCAATAGTTCCACTTTAGTGCAATCAAATGTACTTCTGTATATCTTTAGTTGGACTTCAGCTTTACTTAAAGGGGTCATATAATGCCATTTTTGTACTAGCTAATATGATTCTTTTGGGTCTAAATTGAAAGTTTGTAATATACTTTAATTAAAAATTCTCATTAGTATTGTAAGAAAACACTCATTTTACCTGCTCAAAAACAGCTCTGTTTTCAGCACACCGTTTTAGTGCGTGTGTTTTTAAATGCTAGTGAGCTTTGCTCGCCCCGCCCCTCTGTTCTGTGGGGCGTTTTTGACACAACACACCTGGAGTGTTGCCTTGACAACAGTTGAGGGTATATTTTGAAGAATGGCAGTAAATATGTGATCAGATAACATAACTTATTCTGGCATAATATTGAAAAACATCAATTAGAGTATTTATAGTCTTGGATCATATGCATTTGCAGGATGTAAGCAGTATTTTGCAGGTATTGTGTTACCATTGATTTTCATGCAGTTATAACTGTTTTTTATTTATTTAAATTTTTTACATTACTTCTTAACAGACACCGTTATAAACCATCTACAAAAGTAAGCTTAGTGTAGTGTTATCATGTTAACTTTAATACCTGCGTACACAGTTTGTAATAACACAATAACCATAACGTTTTGTTCATTATAAACGTGGGATTATTAATTATATTGAGAACGTCGTAAATAGAAAACATGCATGTACCCTGAATGTAAACATTAGCCACATACATTGTGAAGCGTGCTAGCGATTTGCAAAGATTAATATAAAGTTTAATATAAAGGTTAATTAAACGTTACACTCACTTCTTCTGGAGGTTCAGCAGGAACACGAATAGTTGGTACCGATCCTTTTTTCAGGAGCAGCTTCTTAGCAAAACCAGCTTTATACTGACCTTCATTTATAAAGCAGTCTGGTGAAAAATGATTCGCGCAAACATGAAAACATTGACGTTGCTCGTGGGGAATATTCAGCGGTTCGGACTTAGGAACATCAAAATGACTGCTGTGTTCATTATTGCACCCGAGAACAGAACACCACGATCGCTTAGACGCCATTCTGCTCATAGACAGCTCCAGCGTATATCAACAATGACGCGCGGACTATGATTGACAGCTCGCTCACGAGCAAGGGCGGGTCTGTGTTGAAACACTGCTGTCAATCAACCATCGTGGGAGGGGCGTCCGACCGTGTGGCGTCACACGGTCGAACGGCTTGATTTGAGACAGGGTAAAACAAATAAGGAGATTAAAAAAAAAAAACACTGGATGGATTTTTATCATTTTATGATGGTTGTGCACAGGCACTGCTAACACACATTTCAGTACAATCAACTTGTAAAAGTGCATGTACCATTATATGACCCCTTTAAATGCATTAAGTACAACATTAGTTGTTCCAACTAATAGCAGTTTAGTACTAAAAGAACAATTGCAGGGTATTTAATTAGGTACATAAATATGTAAATATATTTGTAGTATACTTAGCATGAAATAAATGTATTTCAAATACGTTTAAGTATACTTATTTTTCACTAGGGTATTCCTGAATATATTTTTAGTTATTCCTGACGTTATTTTAATTTTAATTTACTTTTGTAAAATTTTATTTTAGTTCAATAAAGTTACACCACTTGGCATTATGCTTATGTGTCCACCAGACAAAATAATAATGTAATGTACACAAATTATTCAGTTTAAATTGTTAATAGACCCAAGGTTTGTAATATCAATGACTGTGCATTTTTTTAAATGACACGATTCATTTAATTGAAATACTCTTATCTTTTTTGTGTTCATCGCATTCCATTTGTTTTTCATACCCTGATATAAGATATTGGTCTGTCCACCTCAAACCAAAGTATTTCTGCTAAGAACTCAGTTCACTCATAGCTGTTTGGTTGCTCTCAATACCAAAAAAACCCCAAAAACACATGACTAATGTACTTCCACTAGAAGCAAATTGCATCTGTACAACCTTTAGGTTTTGAGGTTTTAAATTCATTGGAGTCTGAAGAATTTCCGAGGATGAGGGTTTAGATTGACAGAGACAAACAGGACGCCATTAAGGCTGCATTTACACGGCAACACCTAATGCACAAATCTGATATTTTCAGTCATATCAGATTTGTTGTTCTGTCAGTTTTATGTCAACTTCTGACATATCTGACTCTATTCATGTTAATATCTTACCAGCATGTACTACTTCGATAATTTCATAGCCTGTGTGTCATGTAACAATAATAAAAGTAAGAACAATCACAAAATAAATAAAAAAATTGTGTAATTGCCGTGCATGTAGTGATAATAAACTGAGTTGCAAAAGTAGCAATAATTTCCATAACACTCCCCTTGCCTGTCATTGGTTGGACATACAGATAGCCCCGCCCCAAATTCACACCACTGGTTGAGCCACAGTGTTTAAATGTTTTAGGGAACCAATGAGCTAAGTCTTACTTGCTGTCACTACAAAACAAAACAAAACAAAACAAAACAAAACAAAACAAAACAAAACAAAACAAAACAAAACAAAACAAAACAAAACAAAACAAAACAAAATAAAATAATAAAATAAAATAAAATAAAATAGTTAAATTAAATTAAAATATAAACAGTGGCCAGATATTAAGAAGACATAAACACAATATCATTAAAAAAGATTAGAATAATACATAACAAATTAGTAAAATAATGGTTATGTATGCATACTTCAGATGATGGACCACAATTTTAATTAATAAATAAATACATACATACATACATACATACATAAAATTAGCTTATTGTCCAAAATTCATATGTGTGAATTGAGTATTCCTGAAATGCCTATTATACGATTATGATTGTTTGGGCCTTTGCTGGGAAGAAAATGCCGAGATTGAACCTCTAAACTACAAGTGAATACTGATGCACGGTGTTTGACCACCGAACAGCACATTCAAATAGCTGTAATCTGTCAAACAGCTTGGGAGGTGAAGTTCTTCATATATCGCAGCTATTCTATTCCTGTCCTCCTGTATTCATGTATTTACTACCTACATCTATCAGTATTACCAGGTTGAGACTTCCAGTGAGCAACTGTGTGCGAGAGAGAGAGAAAGAGAGTGAGTGGGAGCCAGGGACTTGTCTGCATTTGTTTATGATCAATCAAACTAATAGGTCTCCTTGGGCATGTTGTTTACAATGGACTTATTTCCCCCGGTTCGATCATGTATTCACTGCTTTTCTCTCCCCTGTCAAGAGGAAATATGACTCTTACTGCACTTGATTCCACCAGTGAACTCACATCAGCAACTTTGGCTTGTTGCTGGCATTTCAACCCTGGTTTTTTCTCTCTAAACCAGTGTCTTTTTCACTCGTCTCGGCGCACGCTCCAAAACATGTAATTTCTAGCTGTCCGAACTGATGGCCGTGGCAGCCTGCCCACCCCTCCAGACTGACAATCATCAGATTTGCTCATGATCCATGCAGAGGGAAAAACAGCTGCCTGTGTTTGATGGACCCTGTCAGATCCTCTGTCCTCTCGATACGGCCCTACACGCTCGCTTCTTCCATTCATTTATTCACATATCCTATTAATATTAAAGCTCAGAGTTAATGGCACAAGATAGTTTGATTATACCCAGAAAGCTACTTTAATACTGTTCATTAAAAAAATAATAATTTTGATATAAAGATGGAACATTTACATGTTAATTGCAATTTAATTTGAACAAAATATTCATACATGCAATGAATATGCAAAAGAAGTGAATAATATATAAAGCATATAAAAAATATATAAAAGTTAATTAATAAAGATACTAAAAATGTGCATTTTTGTGAAGGCTTTATGTAAACAGAAAAATGTTCTATATATATAATTTATGATGATATTTATGATTATAATCTATCAAAATATTAGATAATTAGATAATATTATTTATGTTATTTATAAAATACATTTTCAATTTATTAATATATTATATATAACATTAGATAACATTAGATAATATTATTTATGTTATTTATAAAATACATTTTCAATTTATTAATATTTTGATTTAATAAATGAATGTATTAATGTGTATATAAAACATTATTCAGTAATGGAAATATATAACTAAATAAAAAAAAAGAATAACAAATAAAATAAAATAATAAAATAAAATAAAATAAAATAAAATAAAATAATAAAATAAAATAAAATAAAATAAAATAAAATAAAATAAAATAAAATAAAATAAAATAAAATAAAATAAAATAAAAAAGTAATCATGTTCAAATAGCATTATTTCTTTATTTTCTATTCTGCTGTCATTTTCGCTTAATATCAATGCAAATCCAGTAACTGGATCCAATCAAAAATCCAATCACAATGCAAAAATAAATAAATAATTAAATAAATAAATAACTGAGTAAATAAATAAATAAATAAATAAATAAATAATCATTCATTCATGTCCAAATGACATTTTTTTGTGCGCATTACTAGCATACTGGCTGTTTATTAGTACATATAAAGCACATATTTTATGCTGCATGACCATATTTCATATGTTAGATCCTTTAATCCCACCCAATTAAACTTAACAATTACCTTACTAACTATTCATAAGCAGCAAATTAGGAGTTTACTGAAGGAAAATTAATAGTTAATAGATAGTTAAAAGTGAGAACTTGATTTAAAATAAAGTTTCCTCATTATTTCATATAATTGGGGGGTATTATTGGTACTTAGGATTTGTACTTTTACATTTTCACATTACTATTACTATTACAAACTATTACTAACATCAGAGGGAAGATAACGCTTATAAACCCACAGTGCTGTGGGGAACAGCAGAGAGAGAGAGAGAGAGAGAGAGAGAGAGAGAGAGAGAGAGAGAAAGAAGAAAATGGAGAAAGAGAGAGATACCAGGGAGTCCAAAAATGTCTCATCTTCAGCCCTCTATCAGACAGCAGGGGAGATGGACAGTACGTCGACTCTCTCTCCAAGGAGATTGATTGCCTGGAGTTGGCTGTCGGGAGAGATTAAGCTTTGTGGCTTCCGCAAAACACATCTGAAATGATCTTTGTAAAGCATCAGCCTGTTGAAAACCTTCCTATCCAGCCCAAAACAAACTCTTACCGCTGCAGAAAGGGCCTGCAGTAATGCCTAGTGAACAGTGAAATCTTTCACTAACATGAGGAGCGATAACACAAATATTTTGAGGTCCAAAAATCAGAGACCACTAGTTGAAAGCGCTTCATTTCTGCATTTTTTAGTATATTTTTTTAAATTCCAGCAATAGTTTAAGTGTTATGGTCTTCAGTAACGGCCTGTGCTATAAAGAGATACAATATAAAAAATGTTAGCATCTGTCTAGCCACGTAGAGCGGCGGTGACAGGTCACAGCGAGACAAAAGCACTTAACTCTGACATTTTGCAAGGCTGTAACTTCAGTTATGATAGAATGAGAGAAGGATGGAGGTCTGTGTTTATCTGACTCCTCAGGTCAGGCTACTTAAAGGCAGAAATTCCTCCAGGCGCTTCTTCCCTTAACATACACAGGGACGGTTAGTCTCAGAATTAAAGGACTTTTCCCCACAATTCACCTCCTCGCTCGGTGCTGCTGCACACCAGTGCTCTATCACATAACAACCTGGCGTTTTCATAGCCTGCTCAACCTTGTGGAAGCATCTTGAGAGATGAGCTCCGTTCCAAAACATAGTCAGCTGCCTCACGGCTTACTGCAGACACAGGCAGGATTCTGACCCTCACGAGTGAATCATTTCCAACCCTCTATATATAGACAGAAATATCACAGCCGTGACTTAACAATTGATTTCTATAGAGTCTGACATTAGCATGTTGCTAAGCTAATACTCAAGTAAACAATGATGCTTAGCACACATCAATTCTTGATAGAGAGTTGGTTTCCAGAAGTAACACATCCTGTTTATTCTCTATATATAGGGCAACTGATGTTGAATAATAATTTATTATTGTTTAAAACAGACCTACTGTGAGCTACAAGGTTTTTTTTATCGATGTAATATGCTGTTTTTGAAGCCATCAGTCTGCATTATTTCCACATATGTTTTTGTTTGTTTGTTTGTTTGTTTTTTTAAGTAATTGTATTTGAATTCCTGGGGTAAAACCACATTACCCATGAAGTATTGAGAATGATGTAATTGAGTCAGTCTCCCTCCCTACACTCTCAAACTGAATTATTTGAGTATATATGCATATTTTGCAATAAATGTTGAATATGTTGTTTCTATATACAACATGTTTAAATATGTATCTGTTATTTTTATTTCAATTATGTCATTCATAGTGCTTCATGGGATTTTAGGTTTTGGAAAAGGTGTCTTGTAAACACACTTTGTCAGATTATTATTATTATTATTATTATTATTATTATTTATTTATTTTTTGGTTTAAATAAAAGTGTGTAATGTTGCAATTCACCTCAAAGCTGGTTGGTTTGGTTCATGGTGCATTGGTTCAACTCTTTAAGAAATACTATTAAAAAAAAAAAAAAAAAACTATATGACAAAAATTAATAAGAAAAATACTTCCAGAACCAAAGCTTCTGAAAAAAAATGGATGGCCATTCTTGCACCATATTACATTAAAATGCTTTTAATTTTTGCTTTGTGTTTTATTTTGTATTAATTTTTATTTATTTATTTATTATTATTATTATTATTATTATTATTATTTTATTTTATTTATTTATTCATTTATTTTAACTGAACTTGTTGTAATGCATTTCAGTATCACTGTCACAAATCTGGTCCGTGGCTTTCTGTCTGATTGCCACCAGATGTCACTATCTCATTATATTGACTCTCACACTACACAGACTGTTACACATTACCCTGGACTGCTTTTCTCATCATCCATTGCACTAATTGCACCAACAGCTACGACCAATCACACACGCTATATAACACCCACTCAGTTCCTGCTCAGATCGCTGAGTATTGTTTGCATATATTGCTACATCTGTGATAGCAAAGTTACGGAGCCATCTCGGAGTTACGGAGTTTTGTTTAGTTCCTAGTTCTAGTTTAGTCATGTCTAGTTTTGTGCCTGATTTCCTGATCCTAACCTTTGTATCTTGGATTAACCCTTTGCCTTGCTGTTTTTGGATTCTGTTTGTACCTCACCTGGATTATAGTCTTGCCCTGTTGGATTACGTTCGCTGTCAATTGACCCTCGCTTGTTTACCGGACTGCTCTTGTCTTGTCTGATTGTGACCACGTCTGTCAATAAAAGCTTGCACATGGATCTGCACGCCTCACATCTCGTTCACTCGGTTACAAAATACTCAGCCACTCAAGGATCCAGAAGCTGTTTAAGTGCACACTGGCCAGGTATGGACACAGCAATAATTTTGCTAGCCCTTAGACAAGGTCCGGGAGCACTAGAGAACCATATTCATGAATTTACAGCCATCGCAAACTATTCTGATCTACTGGACTGTCTGTTGATAGAGATTTTCTGTGATGGCATTAATCAATCCCTCAAGTCTAAGCTTAGACGCGAGGGCCTGCGTTCGTCTCTCAGCCAGTTTATGGATTATGCTTTGTTGACGGCTCTCTATTCACTGTGAGTGTCGCGGAGGAGGAACGCGACATTGCGTCCGTGCCGGTAATGGCAGCTGAGTCAGCCACAAACTCCAGGACATTCGAGTTTACTGATCGCTACTCCGGTGATGCAGCCTGCTTGTGAAATGGCGGCCGCACCGGAGCGCGCTCACATAATGGCAGCGACAGCGGAGCCTGTTCACAAAATGGCGACCACAACAACGCTCCGTCATGTCACAGCTGCCATTCCTGAGTCAAGTCATGTCATCGCTGATTTTCATGAGTCAAGTCACAGTTGCTCTTGCAGAGTCTTGTCATGTCTCAGCTGAACTCCCAGAGTCTCGTCACGTCTCAGCTGATCGTCCAGAGTCACGTCACGTCTCAGCTGATCGTCCAGAGTCACGTCACGTCTCAGCTGATCATCCAGAGTCATGTCACATCTCAGCTAGTCTTCCAGAGTCACATCACGTCACAAATGATCGTCCAGAGTCATGTAAAGTGCTGTCTGTTGCACCAGATAGTTGAGGTCAGTCCTTCAGTATCCCAGTCTAGCATCCAGTGTGAGGGATGCACCGCTGGTGTCTGCACGCACAGCTGGTATCCCCAAACCCACTCACTCTAACCTTCCTGTTCCTGAACTAATTCCCCTGTCTGAAGCGTTTCCCATGATGGGGATCACTTTATGTTGCGTTTGGGCTGCGTATACCACCACAGAACTGTTCAAGACGATGGTGGCCACTATTATGTCTCCAGAGGTGGCGGCTGACACTGCAGAACCTCCTGGGGTAGTGGTGTTCGCTGCTGTGTTCCCTGAGGTGATGGCACCTGCTGCAGCTTCTCCAGAGGTGGCGGCACATCGCTTCAGCTCCTTGTATGGTGGGGGAGTCCAGCAATTCACTCTCAGCTTGCCGTGTCGCAGTCAAAGAGACCATTACTGAACTCTCCCCATGTCCTGATGGTACTACTGTAGAACCTCCAGAGGTGTCAGTGGTATCCATTTATCAGCTCTCGTCCTGTCCTGTCACGGCTATGGAGGCCGCCTGTGAATCCTCGTCCTGTCCTGTCATGGCTATGGAGGCTATCTGTGAATCCTCGTCCTGTCCTGTCACGGCTATGGAGGCCGTCTGTAAATTCTCTGCCTGTCCTGTCACAGCTGTGGAGGCCGTTTACGAACTATTGTCTCATCCTGAACTGGCCAAGGAGGCTGTTTGTGAACTATTGCCCTGTCTCAGTCCAGCCGAAGAAGCTGTTTCTGAACTCTCAGCCTTGTCTGTCACACCTGAGGACGCTGTCTGTGAGTTTCCTGACTGTTCTGCTGCGGCTACAAGGGCTGTTCAGGAACTCTCTTTCCTGCCTGTCATGGCCATGGAAGCTTTTAATGAAGTTTCTATAAGCCTTGTTAACCCTGTCATGAAGCCCAGAACAAAAAGACCATTAAGTGTCTGCCCCGTTAACCCTGTCATTGACAAAATAACCACTCATGAACTATCTGCCTGTTCTGTTTCTCCAAATGTGTCTGATATTGAGCCATCTGTCTTTTCCATTTCAAGTAATGTGTCTGATGAACTTTCCATCAGTCCTGTTTTAGTCATTGAGTCTATTGTTGTACCATCCGTCTGTCCAGCTTGTCCGGTTGGAAGATCCAAACATGGCCCATTGTAAAATCACTTTTTGATTTTTTATCTGTTGGTATTTGATAGAATCAGTGATGCCATGTGTCAAACCCATCTTGAGTGTTTGCTGCTAAAAAGTTATTTTTTACTTACATCTGACCAGAGAAGCCAGTCCCATTTGAAGTTCCAGTTGTGTCTGACAACTGAATATGCTGGGCATTGTTTTTTGGTGAAAGCATTTTCTTTTCTTGATTTTTTTTTTTGGTGATGTAGGGGCTGTTTGATCTTTTTTTTTTTTAAGGTTTTCTGACCCCGAAACTCAACCTTTTTCTGCAATTCTCCAGCTGTGGTCCTTGGAGAGTCTTTAGCCACTCAAACGCTCCTTCTCACCGTGCATTAGGATGATATAGACACATGTCCTCTTCCAGGCAGATTCATAACATTTTCTGTTAATTGGAAATTCTTAATTATTGTCCTGATGGTGGAAATATGAATTTTCACTGCTCTAGCTCTTTTCTTAAAGCCACTTTCTAATTTATGAAGCTCAATTATCTTTTTCTGCACATCAGAAATATATTCTTTGGTTTTTCTCATTGCGATGGGTGATTAATTTGGAATTTGGCCTTCTTTTCCTTCCTATTTATATTTCTGTGAAACAACAGGAAGCCATGGCTGGATAATTTCATGTTCATAATCACGCTGGTGTGCTCAAAATTGTGAATATGAATAGGAATATATTTCAGATATATTTTACTCATAAGAATTTCTAGGGTCAAAAGTATTAACAATGCACATTTATTTTCACAGCCTTCTTTGATCATATTTAACAAGGATACCAACAATTCTGACCACGTGTGTGTGCGCGCGTGTGTGTATGTGTGTATATATATATATATATATATATATATATATATATATATACACACACACACACACACACACAAAAATACCTTGAAAAATATATTTTAAAACTTAAAAAATAATCTAAATTTATAAGGCTAATAAAATTATTTTCTAAGGATTTTGCAAATATCTGAGATCTTCATTTAGCAAAGATCTGAGATTAAAAGAGTGATTAAAATGTTCTCTGTAGGCAGCACACTAGGTTTTGCTTTCTCAAAAGCAGCTGCCAAAGAGCAGCTTCCATATAAACATAACTCCTGATCAGAATGCCCTGAGAGAGCGTATTTCTTTCATGTGAAAACATGATATTTGAGATTTCATTACCACATAAGATGAGATGAACACACTCAATGAGTTGCTGCCTGCGTGCTTAAAGCTAAAATGTAAAAAACAGAGCCGTGAAGCACATCAAGTGGGAAATCCACCATAAATCATACATGAGGCAGACATTAATAATTCAAAGCGTGCCATTCAAATGTTTGTATAAGATGTATCTAGCCACAGAGATTAGAAACAACTGGTATTCTCATTCAGAATAAATAAACATGAAATGCACAGTCAAGACCCCACTCGTCCTAGTAAATCACTTTTTGGCAACAAAGTTCACAAGGCTTAAGACGCCTAAAAACGACCGCCCTCAACAGTAATTACCTCGCTAATTCAATAATGAATCTGTAAGTATTCATCCGTGGCTGTAAGACTGCAGATTTACAGGAGCATTCAGTCGTGGTGAGGGCTGAAAGACAGACTATTTACCCACTTTGACCCCCTATAAATGCAAACACGGCACTTCCACTGTCTGCAAACTGTCCCGAGCTCTTGTTGAAAATCTTTCAGTGCAATGCTCTGTCAGAAACACAATCAAGCATGCCATTTAAAGTTTGCAGCACAGCAGCGAGTACACCGATTCTTTTCGGCTGGGTAAACAGCCATTTATCTTTCAGAGGAAGTATTGGGACACTGTGTCTATTGAGGTGATTAAAAAGACTGACTAATTACACTGAATTATTCTAATGATGAGCGGTGCCGTCTACAAGAGCTGATTTGTTGACATGCCTAACAACATTTCCTGTGCAGGGGAACCGTGCCAGTAGACCTGGTAAATTCATTACCGTTTTCTTCTTCTTCTTTGTTTATTAATTTACAATGAATCACGTGTAAGGTTTCCTCTGGGTCCTTTTGGTTTAACGCCTCATGTCACACTAGCACTGCAAACAAACAAGGGCTATGTTTTTTGTCAAGCTGTGACACAGGTAAAGGAAAACAAAACATATGACTCAATCAAGGTGAAATTTTAGCTGTAAAATTTTGGTAATTTCCTGAAGTCTTCAAAGTGAATTTCAAGAATTATTAAACAAAATTAGAAGTTTCTTCAGCTGTCATGAAAGAGCTAACCCAAAAATCGCCTTCAGGCATAGATAGGCCTTGCTTTGGTGAAATGTTGGATTAGGATTTTCTTTAAAATACATTCTGAAACATTACATCAGACATTTCCTTCTTTCTTTTTTCTTTATTAAAAAAAAAAAAAAAAAATTAAATATTACTGTAGCTAAAAACTAAAAATGCTGTGGTTAAAGAAAAAGCATATGGAAAATAGTATATAGTATAAGTAATTTTTGGATATAAATAATTTTAATCCACCTCTTCTGTGTTTAATTTCTGAAATTATATACTTGCATTTAGACATTTTCTCATTTATTTCTGCTTTCAATATTAAATTAAAAGAACACTAATAAATGCCACATTTAGGCAGACAAGTTGTGTGTCTGTAACAACAAATCCATCATTAAGACATTTAAACTTTAAACTGTAGCTTCTCGCCAAAATACAAGTCATAATATTGATTCCTCCATCTTCTGTTGTCCTCTGACAGCAAAATCCACCCACATATTTGTTCAGAACTTTTTTGGACTGCTTTCCCTCATAAATGGTGCTTGATCTGCATATTTCTCTCCTGATTCAAGCGAGATGACTTTTTCACTGGGGAATAGCATGGATTTTGGAATTATATTTTAGCTAGAACAAGAGTTTGAAGTTAAAAAGGTCTTAATGATGGCTTTGTTTCTTATAAACACTCATGTTTTCACTTGGCAAGACATTAATTGATGGACTGGAGTTGTGTGCATTACTTACAATCTTTTTATCTGCTGTTTGGACTCTTATTCTGACGGCACCCATTCACTGCAGAGGATCCATCAGTGAACATGTGATGTAATGCTACATTTCTCCAAATTAGCAAATTTCCCATTTTTTGTGAACAATAAATAAATAAAGATTAATAAATGAAGTAATTTGACTGCACAAATTAGATCAGACTGTAAAATGTCATGCGGTGCCACTCCCCAAAAAACTTAAATGTAATGTAAAGTAGAATTTTGACATTGTTAGAGTCATGAAATCATGAAATGATCCATTTTGGAAATGCATGTTAAAGATCTTACTGTGAACGATTATGTTCTATTTTATTTATTTAATACATTTTCTTTAAAATGGCGTAAAAGTCTTTCAAAACCATACATACACTCTCAGAAATTAAGGTACAAAAGCTGTCCCTGGGGCAGTACCTTTTCAAAAGGTACATGTTTGTACCTAAAAGGTCCATTTTGGTACCTTAAAGATACATATTAGTAAATAAAGTGTACATATTTGAACTTAATAGGTACAAAAGTGTACCTTTTGAAAAGGTACCGCCCCAGTGACAGCTTTTGTACCTTTATTTCTGAGAGTGTACAAAGAGTACATTTCAAAGAGCTTTGCACATTTTAAACCAGATTATCAAAAGATTTTTCCCTTTTTTTTATTATAGACACTCTTATTTGTCACTGATCCAGTAAGCCATTTTGGAATTACCTGGAACGATGAACAACAGCCAATGTCACTGGCTTGCTGGGTGTTTATAAGTTTTATTTAGAAGTTAGTAGGCTATTAAAAAATAATTGCTGGATTTGTTTCCAATGTTTGTGGCATTGCGCCTTCATAATGCCTTTGCAAGAATCACAAATTGCCAAACTCGTGTTAAAGTTTGCCAACAAACTCCTCGAGCAGAACTATAAGTAGCTACATTTCTAAAATATTCATATTACATCTGTTTCTAGGGAAATTCTGACCACCAGAGGACATGTTTCTCTAATTTTGTGTGGAAAAGCTTTAACTTTTTGCAGAACATTGTAAATTGTTCTCTACTGGATTAATAAATAAACCCTAACAGGGTCTTCAGGTTCGTGCAAGTTTGTCATCTCAGTCATTATCACAAAAAGCTCCTCTTTTCAAGCCAGTGTTTGTTTGTCCCAAAATAAATAAATTAAAAAAAGAATACTCCAGGAAAAAAAATAAAATAATAAAATGCTCTAACAGCTTGCATAATGTCAGATTAATCCTGCCAATGAGAACAGGGCAAAGTAACTCATGTTCTGCTCTGTGGAGGATACCGGAGCACATCGCAGTCTGGCGAGTGGACACGCCAAAATTATGAGTCCTCTGGGAAACACGGCCTACTTCATTATTCTGCTTTTGACCAGAGAAAAGATTTGTTGCCTTACTTTCCCTCACACACACTCATAACACTGCAGGGTGGTGATAAACACACTTCTGAACCACTGACTACATCCTTGTAAAAAAAGAAAACTTTAGCTTTACTTATTACTGAAACACTACACTTTAAAAATACATACTGTACGTGAGTGTGAACTATGTAGCGTTGTTGGATACTAAATTGCATGTTATTTATATAAAACAACAATTACACAACTAAAAAAAAAAAAAAAAAAAATACTCAGGCCATTCAAGATGTGGATGAGTTTGTTTCTTTATCAGAACAGATTTGGAGAAATTTTGCATTACATCACTTGCTAACCAATGGATCCTGTGCAGTGAATGGGTGCCGTCAGAATGAGAACCCAAACAGCTGATAAAAACATCACAATAATCCACACCACTCCAGTCTATCATGTCCAATTATTTATTTATTTTTTTTCCCAGTCAAAAAGTTGTCTCATCTGAATCAGGGGTGAAATATTTTTAATTATTTACTTATATTTAGGCCAGAAGTGATAAAGCTAAAAATGTATTAATGGTGAAATTGTTTAATCTCATAAAACATTAACTGATGAACTGGAGTGGTGTGGATTATTGTGATGTTTTTATCAGCTGTTTGGACTCTCATTCTGACGGCACCCATTCACTGCTGAGGATCCATTGCTAAGCAAGTGATGTAATACTAAATTTCTCCAAATCAGTTTCTGATGAAGAAACAAGCTCATCTACTTCTTGGATGGCCTGAGTGTGAGTACATTATAATTTTTCAGTGAACTGTTCCTTTAAGTGCACTTCTTTTTCACAAGGGTACTCTTGAGAAACTGGGATAAGGACAGTTTTAAGAGACAAAGAGACATTTTCCTTGTGCATTTATCCATGGAGAAAATGTAAAAGAAACCACATTGTGACACAAATGCCAAAATGAAAATGTTAAAAGAATAGCCATAAAATATGTGTATCCCTGGCATTAAATATAAAGTAGATGCACTTCCAAACTGGGAAACCTCGCAGGAGCGCAGCTTTGCATTAGTCACTAAAATGACTTTACCTTCTGCCTCCATTAGTCAGACAACACAACAAGGATGAATCCTCCCCAACAGCGACACAGACCTTACTCTCAACATGAAGTCCTCTATAAACAGGAAACAGGCTTACCTGTGGAGACAAAAGAAATGGATATGAGACACAATCCAGGTCATGATGCATATTTTGGTGAGGATACAGTACATAAGCAGAGCTCAGTTTGAATAATTAATACACAAAATGCAAGGAGCGAAATCTGTTA
Organism: Acrossocheilus fasciatus; assembly: GCA_036784905.1. Lineage (NCBI taxonomy): Eukaryota > Metazoa > Chordata > Actinopteri > Cypriniformes > Cyprinidae > Acrossocheilus > Acrossocheilus fasciatus. The sequence goes on from CM071952.1 coordinate 8,810,334, forward strand.
AATCAGTGTATACGCCTTAAAGGTTTGATTCTTCTGCTTGAATTGAGATGGTATCACACTAAAGATATAAAAACCTTGCACTTTAACAGGTTTACTGAACCATACATTCAGTTTATGTCACAGCCTCCAGCTGAACACCTACTAAATCCAATTTCAACGTCTCAAAACATATTTCAACATGCTTGAATATTTACATCATGTGCACAATGTTTTGCACTGGAAAAAATACTCAAAGAAGCTTTTAAACCAGATTTTTTGAAGAATGTTGTTGTGTTGCACTGTTATTTTAGTATAATATTTACGATTATAGCATTCATTCATACAGTATATTAAATTACCTTTTATTTACATTACATTTTTTACATTATTTACGTTACATTATTAACATTACTTACATTTTCAGTTTTCATTTTAATTTTATTTTGTCTTAGTAATTTTGTTTTGTACTAGTCATTTTATTAGTTTAGTTAAATTTTTACTTAGCTTTGATTATTATTATTATTATTATTATTAAAGTTGTAGTAAATTTAGTACTTAAACTTTATTTCACTTATCTGAAAAGCAACATTTCTAATTTTCATTTAAGATAAATTTAAATGATTTCAGCTTTATTTCAATTTTAATTATATACGGTATATATATATGTATATATATATATATATATATATATATATATATATGTGTGTGTGTGTGTGTGTGTGTGTGTGTGTGTGTGTGTGTGTGTGTGTGTGTGTGTATGTATACCGGGTGCAGATACAGTAAATGAGATTAAATGTGTGTTCAGTTCCATGACAACATGTTCCCTGACTGCATTCACACACAAATAAAACAAGAGTTGTTCTTTGTGTTTTTACATAGTCGCCCTCAGTTAAGGTCACACACACACACACACACACACACACACACACACACACACACACACACACACACACACACACACACACACACACACACACACACGTCTGGTTTGCTATCCTTGTGGGGACTTTCCATAGGCGTAATGGTTTTTATACTGTACTTACTGTATGTGCTATTGTCCTACACCAACCCTACACCTAAACCTACCCCTTACAGAACACTTTCTGCATTTTTACTTTCTCAAAAAATCTCACTCTGTATGATTTTTAAGCTTGTCAACGTTTACTGGTTTTACTATCCTTGTGGGGACATTTGGTTCCCTCAATGTAGCATAAACAAGGAGACACACACACACACACACACACACACACACACACACACACACACACACACACACACACACACACACACACACACACACACACACACACACACACACACACACACACACAATATATTTTTTGAATCTGATTATGTAATCCAGATTACCCCTTTGATCTCACAGAATTCCGTGTAATGTTCACAGACTTAATTAACCTCCGAATCTGTGGTGGCATCACGGAATATGTTCCTCTCAATAACATTCAATAAACACACAACAAACACTACAACGATAAGAAAGCAGCAGTCAAGAAAGCATTTGATCATAGAGATGCTCGTCAACAGATGAGGTAATTAAAATGATGTTATGATAATTTGATTACAAAGTATATTTGAGAGTATAGACTATATAAATCTGGGTACGTGAGACTATAGTTCAGATGAATCCTTTTTCTTGACACAGTTTAGAATTGCTCTTTCTGCATTAACCTGAACATAAACCTTCATTTCATGTGTCATAGAATGAAAGAGAGGCTCTCAGGAGCGTACGTAAACAGACCAGCATAAACGGCCCGACTCCTTCACATAAAAATCAGTCTTCAGGCATTTATAGACAGCATAGGAACCTGGATCTCATTTTTTTTTTTTGGTTTCATTACAAACTGTTCACACATTGTCAGTAAAAAAGAGATTAATATATATACTTACATACAACCAGATGTATGGTAATGAAATATAATGATGTTTCTCTGATTTTTTTTTTTTTTTTTGATGATGATTTCTTCTATATACTTCTACATAAGTTTTTTCTTTTAATTTAGTGTGATTTATGTGTTAAGTAGTAAGCTAATGCATTGCACACTATTTATTTACATAAAGTGTTGTATATATTATGTACAAAGTATGCAGTAGTAAAAATCCTTTAGATAGAGGAATGTATGGGAAAGAAATAATGAATTTGACGATCTTATGTATTATGTTATTACATATATATCTTATGTATTATGTTATCATCTCCACGTTGTGTGCGTGATTGCTAGTGGTAATATGTTGCTTGTCTTGAAAACAAGCATGGCAGCTTGTATAATATTTATGCCGAGATGCAGATTTGATATCATTTTACAGTGTGTCATGGTAATTATACTCAGTAATCTAGTACTCCCTTTGGTTTTCTGCCTCTGTGTTGATGAGTGTGATCAGCGTGCATACTGCTTATTTATGTACGGCTTTCAGACATCATGTTTGTAATTGATCATATTCAGAGATGCCATATGGTGGGTATGTGTCCAAATGCGATGTGTGAAGTAATACTGGCACCTAAATGTAGCGTCACATTCCACCACAGAAAAAGTCGCTGCCCTTTGTAAATATTCACTAATTACTCAGTCTCTCTATCTCTATCTGTGTCTGCCAGCCATTGTTCATTTTTACCATTGAAGTTTAAATTTTGAAGATCTGTGGTTATACCCAAAAATTTACACTTTAAACACTCCACTCTGTTGGCTATATGGAAATTCTGCTTTTTATTAACCGGAAAAAAAAAAAAATGGAATCATTTCTAAAAAATACACTTTTTATTAATAAGAAATCCAGAAACCAGAAAGAGAATGAAAGTAAACTATAGTGCAGACATACAGATTTAAGCAATAAAATGGAATATAACGCAATAATAATATTATTTAAAAAGACTAATATAATATAATATAATACAATATAATTAGGGCTAACAATAGATTAACAGCTGTAATTGTAATATGTAATGTGTTACTTACATTAAATGCTAAGTAATTAATCAAATTAATCACATATAGTAATGTTAACGGACAGAAGCCGCCAATGAAGATTAGTAATATATATATATATTATATATATATATATATATATATATATATATTTTAAGAAGTCTCTAAAAATCTATTCTGAAATACTATTACAATTTAAAATGACTCATTTTTATTTGAATATATTTTAAAATCGAATTTATTTCTATGATTCAAAGCTGAGTTTTCAGCAGCCACTACTTTAGTCTTCAGTCTTTTAATCGTGTTGGAAACCTTTTGTAAAATTTTTATATATTTACTAACTCTTGGTTAGTTTACAGTTTTTCTCAGTCGATTTGACACTTTTCTCCAATGCAATGTACTTGTTCTCAAAACAATTAGCACAATTACATTTTTTGTAACAAAATTATCTTAACCAAACAGTTCAACTTTACTGCAAAATGAAGCACTGCAATTTTTTCTAGTAATGCATTTATTAAAAGTAAATATGAACATCAAATCTATAGGTGTGTTCTCTATTGATTATAAAACACATTCAGCTGTATAGATGCACAAATATTCTAATGAAAATTCATGTTTATTGCAATTCATCAACAGGGAGTTTTGTTTTATATATATATTGTGTATAAACAAAATAAAAATCATTATCCAGCACCTGCTGTCACCCATGAGAAAATAACTAATTGTGCCTTTAAACTTTAAATCTACTGTATGTGTGCCACCTTTAGCAGCAAGAACTGCAAACAAACTTTTCTGATAACTACAGCTCAGTCTTTTACAGCACAGTGGTGTATGTATGTATATATACTGTACGTGTATATATATATGACTTTTTTTAGCTGGTGAAAATACTAGTATTCTAATAATTTTTGGCCACCACTGTATACACACACACACACACACACACACACACACACACACACACACACACACACACACACACACACACACACACACACACACACACACACACACACACACACACACACACACACACACACATGTGTGTGTTTGCTGTATACGTGAATTATCCTGAATTATTGACCTTTCCTTTCATTTGCATCTGAAAGAGAATTTCATTGCATTTTATCTACACTACATATTTGCTGCTCTTGCATCATATGGGGAAAAAATGTCAGAAGATTGAATATATGCTTGATAAAATCTTCACAGGCCTCTTCTTTTGTGGCTGGTAATGTTGTTCTGGACCACCATGTCAACAATGCTCTTGTTCCATTCAAAATAATCTTGATTGTCCACTTGAATGACCATCAACAAACATAGTACAACACTTCTCTAAAGGAGAGGCCATGATTTCTAACATGGTCGATTAGAGTAAGTCTGATTTCATTTGAAATTTATCTGCACCTTCTACCTCTCCTTCCACCCTGTTGTCCACTTCCTCTCTGTCCATGTCTTATTACAGTTTATCCTCATGCTCTTTCCACTACACATCTCTTATCCCTCTTCTTCTCCTCTTCTCTTTTATCCCATCCTCCTCTCTGCTCACCTCTTTCTACCTGTTCCACTCTTCTTCTTCTCTCTCATTACACCCCTTTCTCCACCCACTCCACTACCTTATAGACTTACACCTCTTTCTTTAACACCCCCCCCCCCCCCATTTTTATTTATTATATTTTTATTTACATTTTATTATTATAAGAAATATTTTTTTGCATATTGCTCTTTGTATACTGTCCCTTTTATTATTACTCTAAATCAATTGTGATAAATGTGTAAACGATTAGGAAAACTGCATTTCCTGTGTTGAGTGTATGATTAACTGAGTAGTTTTCAGTTTAGGGCCAATCGAAAATACAGTTTTGTTTGTTTTGTTCGGACAAATGGTACATACATGTTTGTGATTTGTGTAAAACCTTTTTTATTGGTTGGTTGTATTAACTATTATGAAAACATTTGAGAGTTTTGTGCACATTGTTTTGAGAAAATTATTTGATTTGTGTGATTGTGTGATTTGTAATTTGTATGAAATGAATGAAAATCAGTTTAAAGGAACACTCCACTTTTTGATATTATGCAGCGCCTGAAAGTAGTGATATTACGCAGTGATATTACGCAGCGCCTGAAAGTAGTCCCCAGCTACCGGGCACTACTTTCAGGCGCTGCGTAATATCACTACGCCTGCTGCGGCCATGTTACGGCAGCAAAGTTCCTTGATTATTACGCCGGAATGAGAGTAGTTCCTAATCATATCAGCCTAGAAAATCGCAACTTTTCATTTTCCGCCGATCTTAGTACACGATATAACTACAGAAGAGTCAAGTTTTAAATAGGAAAGCGATCGAAACCCTTTGATCGTTTTTGAACGTGATGCTACTGGTCTAATAGGATTCAATGATCTATGCTAAGCTATGCTAAAAGTGCAATCACCAGACCCGGAGATCAGCTGAATGGATTAAAAAATGGTAAAACTCAACTTATTAACTCTGTGGGAGTTGGAGAATGAGCCTATTTCCAAAAAAAAGTGGAGTGTTCCTTTAAGACAATTACAAAGTGTTCAGATCACTGTTTTGAGAACAGTGACCTGAGTTTGGAGAAATGTGTTAAATCGATTGAGAAAAACTGTAATGTGTCCTTGCTGAATAAAAGTATGCTATATTTTGTCCTTCAACCACTATGGTCCAGTTCATTTTTCTTGCTGCTCTTCTAAAAGGAAGGATTTTTAAGATTATCTTTTATATTTGTAATTAGATTATATTACATTTTAAAGTGCTCATAATCTAATTAGTTTCTTTTCATAGATATCATATTATTTACACAATTAATAGTAAATGATGGATAATGTATTGATTTGCTCTAATTCTTTTTTTTTCTTTCTTTCTTAAATTTTCATTTCTAAAAAACAAAAAACACTGCTTATACTTCCAGAAAATCACACACCAGCCACAAAATCAGGAGACTATAATAACACAGAAAATGGCCAAAAAATGCCACATGATTAATTTGATTTGACATTTTCATGATTTAATTCATTATTACACTCCAAAAAATGCTTGTTGTTCTTGTTGTTTCTTAACCCAAATGCTTGGCTCAGCCTGTTGGGTCATTTTATTGGGTTGTTTTTAATATTTTTACCCAAGTGCTGGATAGTTGTTCAGTGCACTGAACGGCGAGCGTAGTGAGAACCCAAGTGCAATTTATTTACAAAGTGATCCAAAATACAAACATAATCCGAGACTTGACTTGAACAGACTGACATGAACAGATTTGACATGAACAGACTTGACTTGGCATGGACAAACTAGATTCACCAACAGCGGGTTACAACTTCAATACACGACAAGGAACAAAGGCAACGACATGGCTACTTGTAGCAAACAAGACTGGACACATGACAAGAACCAACCAATCAGAACATGACACAATGAACAGAGGAACCAATAGCATGAAGACAAGAGGGCAAGGGAAGCATGACACTAACAGCATGAAACAATTACAAAATAAAAGACATGAAAACAGAACATGAAACGGAACCCCAAAACAGACTTCACAGATCCCCCCCTCTAAGGGCGGCTCCTGACGCCCTAATGCAACATCCAGCCCAACCAAAACAAAACGTCCGGGAAGGTGGAGGACTGGAGATGGTCCAGGGGGTGGGATGGAGGGCCAGGCCCATGAAGCGGAACAGGCGGAGCAAGGAGCTATGGCAGAGCAGACAGAGCAAGGATCCATGGCGGAGCAGGCAGTGAGCAGGCAGTGAGTTCATGAACGGCCTTCTTAGTCGTGACAGGACAGGCAGTAAGTTCATGAATGGCCTCCGTGGCTGTGACAGGACAGACTTTTAGTTCAAAAGTGGGCGCCACCACCTTGGGAGGTTCTGCAGTGGAAGCCGCAACCTCTGGTGATTCTGCAGTGGACACCGCCTCCTCTGGTGCTTCTGCATTGGACACCGCCTCCTTTGGTGGTTCTGCAGAGGAAGCCGCCACCTCTGGAGGCACCGACATCAGTGGTGGGTCCATCACACTGGCAATCAGTCCTGGCCCAAGCTCTGCATCCACAGGCAGCCATGGTGTGATGAAGCTCTGACATGATGGCCGTGGCGTGGTGAGGCTCAGGCATGGCGGCCATCTTGGCCGGGGAATCAGGCATGACATGAGCAGACTCTGAAATGTTATTTCATGTTATGACGAGACTCTGAAAGATCAGCTGAGACCTGACGAGACTCTGGATGATCTGCTAGACGTAATGAGGCACTGGACAATCAGCTGAGACGTGACAAGACTCTGCACGATCAGCTGAGACATAAGACTCTGGACAATCAGCTGAGATGTGACAAGACTCTGGACGATCAGCTGAGACGTGACAAGACTCTGGACGATCAGCTGAGATGTGACAAGACTCTGGACGATCAGCTGAGACGTGACAAGACTCTGGACGATCAGCTGAGATGTGACAAGACTCTGGACGATCAGCTGAGACGTGACAAGACTCTGGACAATCAGCTGAGATGTGACAAGACTCTGGACGATCAGCTGAGATGTGACGAGACTCTAGAATGGTGGCCATTGTGCAAAGAGACTCTTGAGTGGCGACCATCTTGCAACGTAGCTCTTGAATGGCGGCCATGTTGTGAAGAATCTCTTGAGTGGCCGGCATGACGTGAGCAGGCCCTGGAGTAGAATATATGACGTTAGCAGACTCTGGCTTGGCAGACATGATGTGATCAGGCTTTGACTTAGTAGACATGACATGAGCAAACTTTGACTTAACTGGCATGATGTGAGCAGGTCCTGGAGTAGCAGGCATGACATTAGCAGGCTTTGGCTTGGCAGGCATGACGTGAGCTGGTTGTGGAGTAACTGGCATGACGTGAACAACTCCTGACATGAAGGTCAGGACGTGAAAATGGTCTGGTGCAGGTACAGCATGATTGCGGGGCTCCTCATCCGCAACTCTCACAGTAAGAGGTGAACCAGCCAGCAACAAAGCATAGTCAATATATCGCTCTAGTGACCAATGAATCTTTCCCCCGGGCAACTGAGAACGAATGGGTTCATTTAAACCCACTCGAAAACATTTCCTTAAGGGCCACATCATTAAAAGCCACCAAATGGCACAGTCCACAAAAGTCCTGAACATATTCCTCAATGACCTGATCACCTTGACGAAGGTGGAGGAGACGAACAACTGCTGGGTTCATTTTTTTGGTCGTGTATTCTGTAATGATTCAGTCCACTGAACGGCGAGCGTAGTGAGAACCCAAGTTCAGTTTATTTACAAAGTGATCCAAAATACAAACATAATCCAAGACTTGACTTGACTTGAACAGACTGACATGAACAGTCTTGACTTGGCATGGACAAACTAGACTTACCGACAGCGGGTTACAACTTCAATACACGTCAAGGAACAAAGGCAACATGGCTACTTATAGCAAACAAGACTGGACACATGACAAGAACCAACCAATCAGAACATGACACAATGAACAGAGAAACCAATAGCATGAAGACAAGAGGGCAAGGGAAGCTGGGCCATTTTTAATGCTGGATTATTTTTTTTTCTACCCAACCGCTGGGTTGATCTTGTCTGCGACGAATCAACCCAGCTGTTGAGTCACAGTCACAGCGCAGACTTTTGCGTAATCTACCGGAGAGAGCAGTTCTAAGTGCCACCGATTTGGTGCACTTCTTCAGTGAAATAAAGGTTTGTGTACATTTTATTTCATTTATAAAATCTTTACTGTGCTGTAAATTATATTATTTTACGCAACACAACATAAGGACGAGATGTCAGCTGCGTTAGCAGCGATCATTTCGCGCTGGAAACGCCTTTGCCTTGCATAACATAAACTGATTTTATTCGTTATACTACTAAATTTAATTTAATTTGATGTTTAAATATGTTTTCTAATCTCAGTACTGTTTGTTTATGGGCAGGTTTCGGAGTCAGTCGTGGCATCTCTCAGCTACGAGTGAAACGCGAGGCCTCAGTCTAGAGTTTGCAGTTCCCCTGTGAACAGCGGTGTAATGTTTAAAGCACTTCATGAAGTTTATAACAAAGAATGGAAAATATTTTCTTACAAATTAAGTCAAAAGTAATCTAAAAGTAATCAAAAAGTAATCTAAACATGTTACCCACTATGTGTAATCCAACAGATTACATTACTAACTACATGTAATTTGTAATCAGTAATGGACTACCCAGCACTGCTCATGGTCTAATAGAATCCTGTTTTGAACAGCAGCCAAAACCCCTTAGTCAATATGGCGAATCAAGAGAAGGTAAAAATGACTCACACGAGAGTCAGTGAACCCTGTACATGGAGATCAATGCACTCTGGCAAATCTGTGTTGGGTGGAACCCATTACATCTGCCTCTATTGCCCTGAACCTTAACTTTCGGCTGAAAACAGAAAAAGAAGATCTGACGGCTCGTGGCGCATCACAATACAGAGGCTAACAAACCAGACTCGTGAATTAACTAGACTGCTGGAGCGCTATAGCTGCTTCACGTAACCTTAACCCCTATTATTGCATGCCAGCGTGTCAAGGGTGGGAATTCTATTCGCTGTGATATCAGTGATGAGAGCTTACTCTAGTTTTGACAGAGTGTAAAAGTCAATTTGGCCTCTGCCACATTTACCGTGCTCATTTTGGAGTAAGCGATGCATGCGCTGGCGCTTCAGATCCGCACGCGTAAAGCCAGCAGACAGAGGTATTGTGTGCGCGGGAGAGGAGCTTTGGTATGAATAGAACAGAAGTACTGTAGGCACAGCCGTGTGGGGATCAATCCGGGAAATTACAAAAGCGGAGAAATGAACAAGTGAGCTAGAATAATGAGGTAATTCATCACAGCTTGTCACAGTTCTGGGCTAAGGGAAGAAGGGAGGACTACAAGGGAGAAAACTTTTCCCCTTTTCCCTTCGCTTCCTACTATTCGTGTTCTCTAGTCTGTTGGGAATAAGTGCACTAATATGCCATAACCTAAAATCTACATTAAACAAACGCTGATGTGCTGTACTTACATTTAGGTGAAGATGTGGCATAGAAATTGCAAGTTTTACCATTGAATTGTGAAGTATTTATGCATTAATCATGTTAATGATTGTTACCTTTTATTAATGCAGATTTAAATCATTTATGAGTGCATGTCTGAAATATGTAGGAGTACTGACAAAAAAAAAAAATAAAATAAAAAATAAAATAAAATAAAATAAAATAAAATAAAATAAATAAAATAAAATAAAATAAAATAAAATAAAATAAAATAAAATAAAATAAAATAAAATAAAATAAAATAAAATAAAATAAAATAAAATAAAATAAAATAAAATAAAATAAAATAAAATAAAATAAAATAAAATAAAATAAAATAAAATAAAAAGCCTTACATGTCCCAAACAATTTCACAATATATTGATAGAAAAATAAGGCGGAGTGGTAGTCCCTATACAATATACTATACACTATGTATATACATTGTTAATATATAATTTTAGTTTGTTTGTTTGTTTACAGAGACATTGCAAAATATGTCAGAAAGGTAGGAAATTCACATGACATAATGTGCATGTTTAAAAAGTTCATATAGTGAAATATTCAGCATTATTGATGATAATATACTATTGATGATAAATATATTTAAATATTAGAATACTTTATATTATTATAAAATAGAAAAATAGTGTGTGTGCTAATTGTTAATCAAATGTACTTACATTCATATTGATATTTAATATATTTATAAATATAAAATATTATTAGAAAATTTGTGTTATAGTTGACTGGATTTATTTATTTATTTACAAAATATAACATGTCTACATAATGTAGTATTCATTATTTTTAGTTGTACTTTCTTTAGTTTTAGTTATTTGGTACTTAAACTAAATAAAAATAAGAAATGTTGAAATACAAAATAAGAATAAAAATAAGCTAAAATAAAAGTTTATTTTTCATATATATATATATATATATATATATATATATATATATATATATATATATATATATATATATATATATATATATATATATATATATATATATATATTAACATAAACATAAAACACATAACATAAAAAGGTTGGAAATGCACCATGACTTCAAAAGCCCCTTTTCCCCTGGCTTATACTGAACAAGCTGAGCTGTACGTACGGAAGATACACAGGTGAGTTCAGTCATTAACTCCCAACACATTTCCACTTGTCATTTATGTCCTATAGGCAGCAGGAATGTTCATATAATGCCACATCCATTTTGTAAGGAAATTGCTCAACTCCCAGTGAAATAAAATGGAGAAATGGTTCTGCAATCGTTTACACACTCCTCTCTCTCTCTCTCTCTCTCTCTCTCTCTCTCTCTCTCTCTCTCTCTCTCTCTCTCTCTCTCTCTCTCTCTCTCTTAACCCTCCAACATTTCTCATATCCTGCGCCTTTATGAAGCCATGGGTCAAATCTCTAGAGCCCTCTGCGATCCCTCATCCTCACAATTGCAACTCTTTGTCTTCACTTTACCTCTTTCTCTGACAAAAGCAAAACACTGGTCATCCAAACCCCAAAGACTCACTTCATGCTAAGGCAAATAGCACAGTCAAACATTAATCTCCCAATAATAATTCTGTACCTATCCACACACATGAGTTTTTCATATCCAGTGCCAACTCTCCTTTCATATAGTATCCTCCGTGGAAATGCACATAATAAATAACATTTCTGCAGGTCATACCAAAAAAAAGCTCTAGATTGGATACCACTAGTGTTCTCCAAAAGCAGACAGAAAATGAGGATGTGCATGTGCATGCATTTGCTTCATATTATCTTAACAAATGTTGATGAACTGTTACAGATCACTATGGAACAACCTTGAAAATGGGTCAGTCTCAAAATATAGTAACTATCTGTCTTATTTTTGTTGTTAGCCATCTTTTTTTTTAAAGAAAGTTTACATTCAAATGGTTTCTATAAACTGCATCTCAAAACACCCTGCTAACGAGGCTCCGCTAATAATTAATAAAAACAATTATATAATTAAACTTTTTTTGTTGTTGTTTTCCACAGACTTTGATTTATTATTTTTTTATTTTTTACAAAATGCATCACCAATGACCATTGTAAATTATCCAAGTAAAATAATTACTGTTAGAGGTTAAAAATATTAATAACTTTTTCAGTCTGATAGGCAACACACATACATGTACTTGTTTTAAAAATCCTTTCTTCCTCTAAACTTTGATCTTACAATTTCTTTTAAACAACCTTGAGTAATAGGTTTTTATTACTGAAAACACAAATGCCACTAAATAACTGTTTTTAAAATGTAATTGTTATTATTTTGTTTTAATGTTTTTCACTTTTGTTAGACCTTAGGATTTTTCACGCACCTGACAAATTCAGACGATTAAATATTTACATTTTTACATTTGGTTCTTCTTTAAACTGCTGGTTGTTAAACATTTATAAACACCTACAAATGCTGAATAGTTTCAGCTTTAGATCGTGTGCTGCAGAAACATGAACATACAATTAGTAAATGATTTGTATACATGTGTAAGGAATATAAGTCTGCATACACATCACAAAATTAATTAACTTATTATTATTATTATTAATTTTGCTTAAATTAAATTAGAAATGTTGTTGAAATGAAATATATTATTTTATATTTTATTTAATATATATATATATATATATATATATATATATATATATATATATATATATATTTTTTTTTTTTTTTTTTTTTTTTTATTATTTAGATTAATTAAACAATGCTAACCCTGATATAAATGTTATATATATTTATAATGTTATAAAATAATGCCTTTTATATGGGGTTTCTTTAAAGTTCAGTTTTATTTTATTTTTATTTTGAGAATGACCCATTAACTATACTTTCTGCCGATGTTTGCCAAAGTTTTTAACAGTTGATTGGTGGAACTCTTTGAACTCCTGAAAGGCAGGCAGGCGGATATGGTGGTCTAGCTCAGCACATGACGAGGGCATCTCTCGCTCCAGCCCCTGCTGCTGTAATGATTCTTACCCAGAGCTGTTCTACAGCACCATGGGGTTTCGCTGTGTGATGAACAGCTAGAGTAAGAGCCAAGAGCCGGAGGTGTTATTTCATGTGGTTCGGCATCACTCCATCCAAACTCATTTTCCTCATATAAATATTTGGCCTTGGGGAAGACATGACTCTTAATTATGACGCTTAGGATATCCTTCAAGCATTATTTCCTTCTTGAAGAACTTTAGCCAAGTTGAAAGTCAAGTTGTTGAAACAGACACCCACAAAGGGGGAAAAAACCTTGCCGTGTGGGCATTTTAAAAGATCAATCCACACATTCTTGTTTTGTAGCTAAATTAAATGTGTAGACACATAAGTTTCCTCTGAGAGGTGAATTAAATATTCATGAGATGGTTTCGAATGCGCAGAAAAACAGGTCCTGGAAGTGATGTGGATGTTCTCATCCTGTGGCCGCTGTCCCTGGCCTTTCCTTTTCATTACAACAGAGACATGGTGTCCTGCAGCCTCACTGACCTTGTTCCTCTGGCCCTGTTTCTCTTTTTAATGTTCACCTCTGCCTGGCCTTGGCTGCCGCATGTATTTATCACTGCCCACTTCTGTGACATGCAGAATGGAGAGCGTCTGATGGATGACAGTCAAGGAAAGTGGAGATGAGATTTGCATTTGCATTTAGATCTGCATATTTGGATGACCAGTGTGGCCAAACATACAAATAACAGTTTATGCACATGCTATACACAAACATACATTTAGCATGGTTAATTAGAGGAGTTCACAAATGTATTACACTCGATATCTTGGTTCTTCTGGTAAATATTTACAAATGAGGAATAGCTTCAAATGATTATGAAATGTTTCATCTGAACAGATAATTAGCAAATGATTTGCAAAGATGTGTAAATAAGTCTGCATAGATAAATACATACATACATAAATACATACATACATAAATACGCAAATGTGTTATCTTTACAGACTGTAGTTATGATTTAATGAATCACATGGCAACATAAATCATGTGTGAAGTGCTTAAAATGACTAACATTACTAACAGTTCATTAGCAAACAATTATAAGCACATTATATATATATATATATATATATATATATATATATATATATATATATATATATGTATATATGTATATATATATATATGTATATATATATGTATATATATATATATATATATATATATATATATATGTATGTGTATATATATATATATATATATATATATATATATATATGTATATGTATATATATTTATATTTATATGAATTTAATGGTTAATGACCTTTGTATGCATTTTAATCTACATTAACTAATGATTCGTTAATCATTATGTAATGTTAATTTAGTTCATTGTAACACAAGTTCATAAGCACAATGTTGAATATTGAATCGAATGTTAACTGATCTCTTAAACATTATATAATGTTTGTTAATAATGAAAGTTATTTTAGTGTCAGTCATATTTCATAGTACATTTAATGTTACGGTATTTTAAATGTTCTAAATGTCAACTTCTTTATCAACATTTATTAAATGTGTAATTACAAATATATTTCACTACATGACATACAAGTTTCAATATAAATGACATTAAAGTGTATTTTACTTCACCAGAAATACTTGCCAGTACATTCACCAGAACACTTTAAGCATATTTCAAAGACAACTAATAATGAAATTGCATACAAAGATGTAATTAGGCCATTCTTAACTTGATAAAAAGTGCAGCGTTTAATATAAATTTAAACTATAATGCATTTGAATTTAATTGCAATTGACGTGAAGTGTCTGAAAACATTATATTCAGTCTGACTTAAGTAAAAACTTTTAAAAATATTTTATTTTTATAATAGCAATATTCTTTTTAAACCTATGCAGAGGTGTAAAAAGTACTCAAAAGTGAAAATTAATTGTCAATAGTCAGTGAAAATTTTCCTCAATTAAAAGTACAAGCATCTGGTCAAAAACATACTTGAGTGCAAGTAAAAAAGTTGTATTAAAAAAGTAGAAGTACTTTTTTTTTTTTTTTTCCTGACAGACATACAGAAGTTTGGTTAAAGGGAGGAAACAAAACAAAATGCAATGGCAGAGGTCAAACTCATATATCTAGTGCAACAATAACAACTAAAATGCAGCACAGCGGAACGCACACACACAAAAATAGCAGAGAGAGGGATTAAAAGGGAAACTCCATCCTTTCCACCCTCATATATATGATTCATTTATCAGATGAACACAAACTAAGATCTAAATCATCTAAACTGAATCATCTCTCATCATTTTGAAGTGTCAAAACTGACACTTCAAAAACTACACAAAGTGAATATGACAGTAACTCATACAACCCCTGATAATGAATCAGTGTCTTCTTATGTGAAACTATAGTAAGAAAACGACTTGACCGTCGTGCTCACTTTGTGTGGTCCTGTCCCCTTGCATTACGGAATAAAAATCTTCACTTGTGTTCATCTGAAAAAAGAAATTCATAAACATCTGGGACGACATGCCAATCTTCATTTTTGAGTGAACTATCACTTTTAATTACGAGAAAATGTGATGCCGAGGCTAAAAACATATTCCAGACAGAACAGAAGAATGGGTTGAATTTAATGAGGAGCGTCGTAGAATTAAAACATACAACGTTAACGTTTTGAAAGGCCACTTTTTTTGTGTTGTCTACGTCACTGTCTAAAAGGATAATTAATCTTTTAATTGTTTATTTGGGCTTTTTCTCAGCAAATATTGAAAAATAATTATTTGCAACTAATCATATCAATTAATTAATGAGCAAATCATGTAATTATTATGATTAAAAAAATGGTAACACTTTATTTTATGGTCTCTTAACTAGTTGCTTATTAGCATGCATATTACTAGAATATTAGCCATTTATTAATAGTAATTAAGCACATATTAATGACTTATTCCACATGACCTTATTCTACATCCCTAATCCTACCCAATACATAAACTTAACAACTACCGCACTAACTATTAATAAGCAGCAAATTAGGAATGTATTGAGGGAAAAGTCATTGTTAATAGTGAATAAGTGTTCCCTATTCTAAAGTGTTACCAAAAATATTCATTGAGAGTCCTAATTCCTACTCAATGTGTCATATAATGACATATTATATATACAACTTATCCACTACCTGGTAAGAACATCACTAAACAACATGAATTACAATTAATTACACATACACTTTTTGGACAGTCTATTATCTTTAGTTATACTATATTATTTAAAAAAGAAAATTAAATAATAATAACACTTGGTTGTGATAGTAATTCAGACAACAAAGAAGAAATTTTGTAGGATTTCTAAATAGAGTATAGACAGTTCTGTCAGGATGAATTGGTGATATACTCTTCTAACAACAGCGACTCACTAGTGTACACTTGTGCTAATACTCTGCTAGCAAATCGGATTGATCTGTTCAGCCGTTTGCACTAAGATTCAAAAGCCATAATTCAGACAGTTGCAGTCAGATTCACCACAAGTTCACCACACATCCTCACTGCACGTGTCCTCCTCGTCTATCTCTATTTATATGCTAGACATGCAGTGAGAGAAAAAAGTGGAAAGTTTAGAAGACAGGTCTGTGCTCTTATAGCGATATTAAATGCATTTGATTCTGTCCTACCCTCTTTGAACTCAACGCTCTTTCAATTCACCCTTCTGAGCAGAAGTTTAAATGTGCCTACCAGGCAGGCGGATATATGCAAACCTGCAGAGAGACATAGAGAGAGAGAGAGAGAGAGAGAGAGAGAGAGAGGGAGGGAGGGAGAGGAAGAAGCAGGGAGAGAGAGAGAGAGAGAGAGAGCTGCACTCGGCAAGCGCAGAAATTAAGAGGCAAAGGGCAGTGGGAAATATTGAGCACCTCATTCTCCTTGTAATTGTGCCATGTCACAAGACAGCATAAGATAATGGTGACCGATATGAAGGCAGAAATTATGAGGTGTCTCAGACTGGGAGAGAGATACAGGAAGTGCTGCCCTGCGGCGCTGATTTCCTATGCCAGTTTCTCACACTATCAGAGGTAGAAAAATAGTGTCAAAATAGCCCATGGGTTGTCTGCTGGGATATATCCATGCAGTGTTATTATGGTTAGGCAAAACTGAAATGAAAAATGAATAAAAATAAAATAATAAAAATGTATGTATTTATTTATTTTTATTTTTCTTAAATTGACCTCATTAAACATGAAAATGACACTACATAATACTAAATAAATTTATTGGCGTTTACATTTAAATGACAAATTTTAAATCAGCTATCAGTTATATTATTGTATTATTATTAGTTATTATAAGTAATTACAACATTTCCCACAATTTAAATTGCATATGTGACTTTAATTAAAATACCTTTATTGGCATGACAAAAGAACATTTTGCATTGCGAAAACATTAAAACAACATATAAAACAGTATAAAATTGGAAAAACACTGACAAAACAAAAAAATAAAGCTTATCATAATCAAGAACTGTATATTGTGATGCTTTATATTTAACTAAATGAAAATGAATGAGAGTAATTACAGCCAGTAACTTTTTTTTTTCCCCCAGGTAAATCATCAACACTATAAATCACTAAAGTAAAGTAAACTTAAAAAAAAAAAAAAAAAAAAAAAAAAAAAAAAAAAAAAAAACTATGTTAAATCTATGTTAAAATGGCCCATAGTTTATCTTCAGTGCTACATCGACACCCACCAGCATCTATAAATCAGTCCACCTGCACCACAGGGACAGGCTGTTGCTTTAACTAAACATGAAAAACAGCAGGTTTAGCCGATAGGGAATAATCTCATTTGGTTTTTTTGCAAATGCATGTATTTAAACTTTAAGGAGACATACGCATAAAGGCATGTTGTTAACTTCATACGCCAGCGGCTTTTCCAGTCAAACTCCACGTCCGTTTGCAGAATGCAGCCGGTGATATTTAGATGGTCCGTTATATGGTTGAGATGAAAAGGTAGCCATTAAGCTTTAATGGAGAATGGTGTTTGATTTCTTTTTTGCTTCACAAAGTGTAATGGTCCATTTATAATAACAGATCACAGTCTTCACAAGTAATGATTGGGGCCATCTGTGAATCTCATAGTCGGCTTGTATTAGCAGACGGGAGAGGAAAAGCCACACTGATTCCAATTCAGCGGCCTGTGTTAAAATGTGTTTTATGATAACGGACGTGTGTGTAGTGTATTTAACTGTAAATGAGCTTATATCTTTTATGTACACACTAGAGTTGGCAGTATAAACTATGCAACAGTTGGGAATGGAGCACCCAATTGTGTCAGTCGGTAGAGATATTTTATTATAATGTTTATACAGTGCATATTTATGCAGAACCAGTGGGTGAAGAGGATGAGATGAGGAAGGAATTATGAAGATTATTAAGATTATGTACAATCCAAAGTGCATTTTTGCTAAAACAATGCAACTTGTCATACTGATACTGCATTAAGCTGATGTTCAGTTACATGTGTATGTGTATTAGCTATTTAGTGAATTCACATCCATTTGCCTATTATGTGTAAAATATTCAGAAATAGATATTTCCACATGGTTATTTATCCTTAAAATGCACGACCCAAAAACCTGCATGAATGTATAAAGGCGGTCAGAATTATCTGCATTGTTCAGGCATCCTGTATTACCTTTATTTTCAGTGTAAAGAAATCATTTCTGAATTTGATTGTACAAATAAAATAATGAATCATTTGTTCATGGTTTCCCACGTAGGGTACTATAAAAAATAAATTTCAATACAATTAATTTTAACTGTCTTACGTGTGTGTGTGTGTGTGTGTGTGTGTGTGTGTGTGTGTGTGTGTGTGTGTGTGTGTGTGTGTTTATGCAAAATGTAAATAATAAAATAAAATAAAATTAAATATGATTACAAACTATAACAAAAATAGAAAATAATAATGATACAAAACTTTTTTTTTTCTTTTCTATTTATTTATTTTTTTCTTTTTTTTTGTTCACACAAAATGTGAAACAGATTCTCACAAACCGAAGGTATGAGTAACCATGAAGTGTCAAAGCAATGAAATATTATTGACCAAAATACCATGGTGAGTCAAAATGTCATAATACATACAGGTTAAGACTTGCATTATTAATTGTATGTATTTATTTTCTGAATCGATGACCAACAAATATGTAAATTACATTATTTAGACTCTCATTCTAAAGTTGTAAAGAATGTATTAAATATTAAGGAATTTAATTATTTTATTGAAACAAACAAAAAAAAAAAATCAACCTATCAGTTCAAATTGACCACCTGGTAACTCTTTAACAGTAAAGTCCTATTAACATTTGTTAATGCATTAACAAATATCAAGAAACAATAACCAATACAGTACAGTATTTATTAATCTTTGCTAATGTTATATAAAAATATTAGTCCATGTTAGCTCACATTCATTAAATAATATTAACAAATAAAACTCTTGGTTTTAATAGTAAGTAAAATAAAGGTATGTTTTTATTACGTTGATATACTGTAGATATGTATTGCTGTGTTCCTATTACGTTGCTTCAGGTACGTATTGCGGCGGTTCAGAATTCAGAATGTCGCTAAAAATTAATGCTCTGTCGCGTTGGAAATATGACCTACACCAAACCCAACCCTAAACCTACCCGATAGTGTTGACAAATGCAAAACTGATATAAAAACACATTTGTTGATGCAACCATGCTATTTGAACTTCCTTATACGCAGATTTGAACTGTTGTCTAACCGTAGTTATACAGGATTCGAACCAGAGCTCCTCACCTCCACGTCTCCGTGAGGTACCGAACAAACCTACCGTCTATGAAAACCCACAGATATGAAACTGGATATGTGTGATGCTAATGTCCAAAAGCATCTGTTTTCAAATCTCCCAGCATATTAATATTGCTTTTGAAGTCCTAAAATGATATTCTTCAAGTAATCGTGTGAAAATTACGCTCTATTAATCAAAACTCTGTAAATCTGTGTGAAAAGGAATAAAAGGCGTCAGAGTTTTACTGCCTCTAGTGTTAATTTTTTTGGAAACTGCAGTGATATGTACTTATTGGAACGTATTTCGCGACTCGCTAAAAAGTGTGCCCATGTACGTTTATGCCATGGGACCAGGTAGAATAAAGTCAATTTAATAAAGTTAGTTGTTAATAAATAATATTAACAAATATAACCATATTGTGAAGAGTTAACTTCCGTCCACCTTCATTCTAGAACTGAAAAATAAAGCTTTTGTTACATTTTCAGCAAAACTGAGTATAAACAGCTAGTGAACAAAGGTATACAATCTGATATACAACAGTATTGTGATATAAAATGGCATATTCTTATTCATCATGCACACACATAAACACACATTTCCAATGCATAAAGAGCATTACATACACATACACATACATAACTAGTCTCTCTAGTGTTAATTAAAGTTATTGAGGAAAGACCTTTGTTGTTGCAACACACCGCTGAGACAGAGACCTCACCATGCGGCGTTTCAATTAAAAGCCAAATCACTCTGAAAAGGCCGTTCCATTAACCCAATAATAGAATCCGCTGACCTTATTTTTACGAGATGAATTATAGTAGGCGACTCCATCCATTTCCTGTTCCACGCTTCCTCCTATTCATCCCTACACTCAAGGTAAAGCCCAATGCCATTAGCGAATGAAAAGCGGCCCTATTCTCGTATTTTGGTATATAGAGCGCTCCATAAAAAGGATTTAATTCCGGACATGGCTGGCAAAAGAGCCATTCCCACGCACCGGCGCCTCTCCATCAGGCCCGATCCCAACACGATAAAGATGGATGAGAGCCACCGTCAGCCGCGGGACCGCCCACTTCTTAATATTCGCGCTGGTGGCCGACGGGGGCCTCTTATCCTGACTCTCAGAGCATGGGAGTCAATGGGCAGGATCAGGCAGGGCTGATGAGTGTTGCTGGGGTGTAATGGCCGCTCTCTCCTTCACCGGGGCTCAGGAGGAGTGCCGCAGGCCATCAGCGAGGGATGAACAGACTGGCACTTGTCACAGCCCCTGATTAAAAATCACTCTGGGAGCCAGCGCCACCAGCCAGGGTCCCCACAGACCCGAGGGAGATGCAAAGTCATCTATTTCAATCCTCTCTCGCCCGCGTTAAAGCCTACCAGCACTTCTGCTCTTAAGCTTCTGACTGTATCTTTCCACAGCAGGTGGCTTCAGAGGTCAAATACAAGGGGTCATGTGATCACTTTCATCCCGTGGCAAGTTTCGTTGGGTTATGTTAGCACTTGCACTCTGAAGTTGTTAAAGTGCTTTCCTGGTTTGGACATTTTTATGGGATTTTACTGAATAAAACAGCAAGTGCTACTGTGAAAATGTGACCATGTGACACCAACATTGACCCAACTTGCTTGGTAACACTTTACAATATCTTCATGGTGATTAATGCGTTTACAGTACTAACATTAACGAACAATGAGCCACACATAAGTTACAGTATTTATGGTAACACTTTAGAATAGGGAACACTTATTAACTATCAACTACGACGTTTCCCTCAATAAATTCCTAATTTGCTACTTATTAATAGTTAGTGCAGTAGTTGTTAAGTTTAGGTATTGGGTAAGATTAGGGATGTAGAATAAGGTCATGTAGAATAACACATTAATATGTGCTTAATTTGTACTAATAAATGGCTAATATTCTAGTAATGTGCATGCTAATTAGCAACTAGTTAAGAGACCTTAAAATAAAGTGTTACCGTATTTATTAGTCTTTGTTAACGTTAGTTTATAAAAATGCAATGGTTCATTGTTAGTTCATGTTAGCTCAGGTCCATTAAATAATATTAACAGATACAACAGATTTGAATAAACTAAGAATAATAAATGCTTTAGAGTTTGTTTTTTCCCCCACTATTGTTAGTTATTGTTAATGTAATTAACTATTGTTAACAAATATAACCTTAATCATTTGGTTGCAATCACTTTTCTAAAATGCTAAAACAAATATATGCAGCTTTTATTCTAAAGGAAAAAGTTCTTTTTTTTTCATAATGTGAAACAACTTTTCTTTATTCATGTGACACATAGGCTAGAGGTTTTCAAATTACAATTTGGGTACATATAAATAGATAGGCTACTGTATCATTCTGCTTTCTAAATATTGGTAATAAATGATACCATTGCTATTAATCACTATTTTATTTACTTAGTTCAACACTAATCAATCGAGACAGTAGTATTTATTTATTTATTTATTTTAGTACATTGGCAATAATCAAAATTAATGTGCTATTATTATTATTACTATTATCATCAATGATTTAATTTTGGAAACAATATGTCTTTATAATATCAGCATAATATTTGTGTGTGTGTGTGTGTGTGTGTGTGTGTGTGTTATCTATCTATCTATCTATCTATCTATCTATCTATCTATCTATCTATCTATCTATCTATCTATCTATCTATCTATCTATCTATCTATCTATCTATCTATCTATCTATCTATCTATCTATCTATCTATCTATCTATCTATCTATCTATACTTATGTTTACTACAAGTGTACTTTATTATCCCAGAAGGAAAAGCTACCTTAAGTCACTTACAAGTCACTTAACTTTCACATAATCACATCAGTCCTTATAACTTTTAATCAGGCATAATGAAGGGCTACCCCAGTGGGGTCCACATTTACTCAATTGAAGGACTGAGAGCTCCTAGCAAAGCATAACTTTATAGCAAAGCACAAAATAGAAATGACCTTAATGTTAGACTTCACATAAAATAATATAACACTTTAATAACATACTTTATATAAAGAATCCACATACTGTACAATGGTGTGAATTCCACCCAGACTGTACAGTAGCAGCATCCTGGCAAGCACCCAAGGACTGTGAAGGCGAGTTTTACACCTTTTCTTTGTCACTAAACAACCCTTAAATGCCAATATGTGTGATATAATTCAAATGACGTAATATATATTTTAAAAACAACCCCTAACACTGATGTAAACAGCTGCTCACATCTGTGTATGGGTCGTACAGGTTAGATACACCAGGCATCGGGACAGAGCTGAACTCAGATCAGCTCCAGAAGGTGGCTGTGAATGTGTCGCTGCCAGAGCTGACAGGGGTTAAGTGTTCAGAAGAGCTACTGGGAAACGGATGGACTGGGTCTACTTGGAGTTTCATCCATGCCGCTGATAGATTCTCTGCCCAGTCTGAGTCAAATGTGCCGCCAGACCTGCTGTTAACCTGCCGCTGTCCTCAGGCAGGAAGACTTTCTCTCTGCCTCTCTCTGTCTTTCCCCCTTGTCCTTCTCTCTACCACTGTCTGTCTTTTGAAGGTCATCATTATTTTATTCTAACATAAAACATTGCATATGTTCTGAAAAAAGTGAATTTTTAGCATATCCTAGGTGGTTTGCTGGGGAGTTCTTAATAGTTAAACTAGTTGTTAACAAATTGCTATGAAGTTGTAGGTGTTTTCTTTTTGATTTTCAGGGAGTGTTTGTTAAGGTGTTGTGAGAACTTGTTAGCACATTGTTATGGTGTTCTGGGTGGTTGCAGATGTTGCTATGTGGTTGCTGAGTTGTTCTGAGTACTTGTTTGCAGTGCTCTCAAACGATTAATCGTGTCCAAAAAAAATTGTTTACATAATATATATGTGTGTACTGTGTATATGTATTATGTATACATAAATGCAAACACATGCATGTAAATATGTTAAGTTTATATAATAAATATATTTATTTATAATGTAAATTATATTAACATAAATATACACATGTACATATTTTAAAAATATACACTCTGTGTGTTTGTATTTATATATACATAATAAATATACACAGTACACACACATATATTATGTAAACAAAACCTTTTATTTTGAACGCGATTAATCACGATGAATCATTCGACAGCACTACTTGTTTGGACATCGCTATATTGTTGTTAATTTGCTATTTGGTTGCTTGCATTTTCTAAGGTGTTTTGAGTAGTTTTGCATTGCTACAGTAATAGTAATGACTACCTAAATTAACGCCACTAACAAAACAAAATAGTTTTTTTCAAAATAGTAATTTGTTCATCGGTGCTAGGTAGTAATCGATCATTTGTAATCTGGATTATATAATCAGATTAAGTAATTTGTAATTATATTATATTGCATTTTAACATGCTCATAATCAGATTACAGTAACTTTTTTATAGATTACAAAATCACATATTATTTACAAACAGGCAGTACATTATTCATAATATGTTGATCTTCTTTTTTTCTCTCTTAAATTTCCCTATTAGTTTTCCTTAATTTAATTATTAGCTTTTCTTCACCTAACAACAAACCCCCAGCAGTTCTTTCAGGAACCCCGGTTTGGGAAACCTTACTGTAATGTAAACTTCATGATGTTAATAACAAAAAATGTAATATATTTTCTTACGTAAGTAATTAACCGAGCACTGGTGTTCGCTAAAGGAGCACTGCAGTTCTTTCAGGATAACAGGTTCACGGCCACAAATATTGTGCTGAATCAGACTGTTAAAGAAGGACAAGATATAGATAACTCATTGAACTTCAGATCATAACCCTCACGCACCAAAGAGACGTGGCGAGAAAAATTCAATTCAAATCTTAGCAACTTCAAACACGGACACAGTCGGAATGCAAATGTGCTCACCGCTTTGGCTATCCTGTGATTTATGAAAGAGTTTAGGCAGGTGTTATTCTGAAGTGAACGGATGGACAAACAGCCCGGCAGTGGAGAATAGAGCGAAACTGAGCGATGGCCCTCACGAGCCCTTTCTCACTACAGGTAGAAGAATGTGTTTGCCGAGCTAATTGTTCGTGGAAAATTGAGTTGTCATTTCATAGTGAACACCCCCGCCCAGCCGTTCGCGCACACACACCGCAGCTAATACTCTGACGAGCTTTCTGAACTCAAATTATACAGAAACTCGACTGCGAGGTACATACCGTACAGTTACACAGTGGCACAAAGCGTTCTGTACAAATAAAGAGACCTGCATCAATACCTGCATAGGGTACGCAGTCAAAGGAACAATTGATGTGACACTTTCTACTTATCTTTCTGATGTGGGAGAAGTTAAGAAAGAAGAAAACCGTCGCGGAGTTTCCAGACAGCGCTAATTATAAAGAACGATTGTTGGCACAAACTGCAATCCTAACCATTTATCCCCAGCAGAGACTGCGAGTCTGATTTGACGGTTGTGAATGTAGAAGAGTTAATTACACTCCCCATGTTAAATAGACACACTCAACAGAGCAGAAATCTGCTTCTCTAGCTGCCGCTTGTAAAAACAGCTTATACCTGATGCAGCAAATGTCATTTTGTTTTAACACGAAGACCACAAGAAGTCAACATCAAAACAAAATTGGAGAAATTGAGCCTATTTTCCAATCTTGGTCTTACTCTGGCAGATTTATCAGTGCATGTTTTAGCAAAGATATTGCCTTGAACCACCTTTTTTTTTTTTTTCTGTTGTGGCCCACGTTTCACGATCCAGTCAAGTTTTGGTAGACATTGTAAAGTCAAGTTTTACCCTACATTTTTTAACATTCATTATCCTCTTTTACTGAAATATGTCAGATTAAATGAGATGTAATGGAATTGTCAGTTTCTCATTTAATTATCAACGTTGTCCCAGGTGTTTTTCATAAAAGGAGAAATAAAATTAGCACACATGAAACAATTTTTGATCAACTGGAGAAGTCCAGCCTACATTATCAGAGAGAAATCATTTAATATATATATATATATATATATATATATATATATATATATATATATATATATATGCATGCAGTATATATATTTCCCTATTTAATTTAATTTGTTTTACCAGATAAACAATGAGATATTGAAGAAATCTCTATTTTATATATATGATTTTTCTTTATTACTAAAAATTATCAAAAATGACAACATAAAGATCTAAAAAATGAATTGGTGAGAAAATTCGAGAGCAGACTTTATCTTGGCAAACCTAAACAGTCTCAGAAATTGAATGCTGTTCACAAATTGTTCCGAATCTCTAGAGGAGACATGTGATTGTCGTTTTCTCGAGAGAAAAATCTAAAAAGCAGATATAATTTGCTCCCCATTTAATCTTATTTGTCGTCTTTACAGTAATTAGGATATATAAATAATTAAGATATTGAAGAAATCTCAGAAGACACTTCTAAGTGTCTTTTTCCTCAGGGATAAATACACTCTTCTTGGTCTCCAAACATCTCCATTTGCTCTCCATTTCAGACGCAATGCTGTCTAGCAGAAATAACTGCGATATTAAAGAGATTTCATTTATGATTTTTCGACCCTATGTGTTTGCCTCAAAGCATTGCAGCATGCATTTGCAAATATTGGCCGATGTAAATCTGAGCCATATGGCACCTAAGCGCAGCTAATCCAAACAAACGCCCAATACATCCTTTGCCGGTCATGCTAAACGGAAAAGCACCAATCCGATGTTCCACAGAGTAATGTGATGACAGCTGATAAGATCTCGCTGAGCAGCACAGGAAAAAAAGTTACGCTTAGAATACCATATAGATATTTTCCCCGTCACATTGACTGCACAAAATTAACTGCAGAATCGCTGCTGTGCAGTTCTCGACAGGCCGCCCTATTACGGCTCCTTTTGGGGCTGTAGATCACAAAGTATATTCAGGAGTTCGGTGGGATTTGTGCTGAAAAAGCAAATTGTGCCAATTCTTTACCCTGCGTACCTCTATCTTTAGACAGAGGAGATCTGTACCGTCATATATAGCCATGACCTGCACTGCATTTGTCTCACAGTGTCTTTATAGGAGAGACAATGTGTGCCAGCTTAATTGGGATGCATAAACAATAACAAAATGTCAGAACCAGAACACAGAGGAATAAGCATCTCCCGAATAAAGGTTACGGTCCACTGAATGAATATTGTTAGACTGTGTGAAACAGGGAATCTTTCAGAGACAGTATGTAGGGCCAAAGCTAGTGAGGTAACAGTTAGGATCCATTTTAGAAGCCCACAGATCAAGGCAGACCTCAAACAATTTCTAAAAAAAAAGAAATTAAAAAGGCAAAGGGACCAGGCAATTTATTTCTTCATTGGAATACTTCATTTTACTGTAGAATACGAATGAATGAAAGATGAGTCTGTGAATTATTATTGCAAAGATGTCATGCAAAAATACAACGTTTAGTAAAAATTAGTGGAAAGGGAGGCCGTGCGTTTGATTACAAGCATGGGTATGTGTATTTTCTTATCTCTCAAAACCCAATCTACACATCTAAAATGAAATCCCATCAGAGATGCCAAAAATCAATCCTACAATCTCCTTTAACCACGCATGAAACTGTAAAACCTGCATGTGCATATTAAAGGGATATTTCACTCGAAAATGAAAATTCTGTCATCATTTACTCACCCTCATATCATTACAAACCTGCATACATTTATTTCTTCTGAAGAATACTACATAAAATATTCTAAACAACACTGAGTTCCAAACAACATTGGAGCCCATTGACTTGCATTGTGGATGAAGAAACACGAGACATCTTTTAAAATATTTTCTTTGTGTTCCACAAAAGAAAGAATGTCATACAAGAATGACATAAAGGTGAGTAAATGACGACTAATATTATACATCATAAAAATAAGTATTTCTCCTTTTTCTAAAACAATGTTGTACACAGTATGCAGACAGTGGGTGGTATGTGGATTTTCTATATATATCTAAACTGAAGAAGAAGAAAAAATGACATAGAAAAACATTTCACTCAGAAATTGCTAATAGATTTCACTATACATTAGGAATGGCAAGTAACATTAAATTAAATGTAAAATTTTAGAAGGAGAAAGACTCCAATAATCTATATTTTATGTACACTGTCTGAAATGCTGCTCTATTTGGCATGCGATTTTTTGAAAGGAAATGTAAACTATGAAACTGTGATATTAACTGTAAACATCATGATTCATCATTTGACAACATTTCAAAATGTCAAAATACCTATATATGCTTTAGATGAATAATTTTGAGTTCCACCAAAGACCCTTTCAGTGACATTTATTTTTCTTTCTGAAGAACATTTTACATTTTAATAATATATAGAACTTTTTGTTTCACTCTAAAATACCCATGGATAATGAAGGTTCTTCATGGAACTACAGGTGCCAAAAAAACACCTTGATTTTCAAGAGTGTGTCGTGTTTTCAAAACATTTGTCTGTTTGTTTGAGCATCCCAGACAGCCCGGCAACTGTATCAACCAATGACATTAGTTTTGGGGGTGTGGTTATCTGTTAGTTTAACCAATAGCATATGGGGCTGGAATGTTTGGGAAACCTGTTTGAAAACAATCATCACTTCTGCTATTCCAATTGATGTCTACAGGCAGCCAAAGGCACACTTCACCTCTTAGGTAAGATCTTTATCATTTTTTGTTTAATATTCTAATTTAAAGAGTCTCATCCACTTATAATGGTGTGGAGACACTAGAATTTGACATCTGAGTAAGCCCCACCTTACAGAGAAGGGATCTGAGCTCAAATGAATTATCATGAACAATTATCATGGAGTCCTAATGAGATCTGTGGTCCCTATCGGCCCGGCGCTTTGCTCAGTCAGGGGAAGAGAGAGCGGATTAGCTCTAATCCTGCCAGATTGCTCGATCCGAACATCTTAATTTATTCCATCCCCTAAGACTAAATGACAAATAGGATATTAGCATAAGAACACCAAAAGTGCAACCAACCCCTGTGATAGCGAGATTACAGCCGAGACCTTTCAGCACTCTGGTGCAGTTTGAGCTGCGAGCACTGAGAGGAAGTTTCTGGAAACCTGTGCATCATGTTTAGACGCTCGAGTCCGGGTGACTACAGTTCAAGGAGCTCTAAAGGGAATGAGGTGTTTGGCTGAGACACATGATGAATGCAGAGCAGAACTATCAGCCTGCCATTTATTCCTGAGCTTAAAGCATTCTATTTAATGTAAGGCATGCAGATATAAACCAGACGCCAAGTTTCTTTTCCCTGCGAAAAAAGAAACCTCGGTTCTGAAGTCGGGCATTGGGAGTTTTTAGTGCGTTTCCAACCATCTACTGAATGTTTGGAAACTTTTTGCCCCAAAGATAGGTTGTTTAGTCTGAGACAACTAATGAGTACTCTAAGTTTCTGTGAACACAATGCATGCGATTCCAGCAGCGTCACCCTGGTGCTTTGATTGACAGGATAAGCTGTTTCTATGAAGCAATTCGGTATATGAATGTGGGAAGTAGTGTTGAGTAGTAACTAACTAAAAGTAGTGAAGCTAACACTGTCGGGTCACCGCAGGAGCATTATGAGGCAATTATATTATAATTACACTGGTGTTATAAACCAATTTTACTCCACATTGAAGCAACATATTTAAAGAGTGATTGCACAGGATTTTAAATGCCGCACAAGGATGGTCTGAACAGAGAAAACACTATTGCGAGAAATAATGTATCACACGGTGCAATATTGATTATTGATTTATGTGAGTGACAAGTGCTGACTGACATGACGGAGCGGTGGTGTAGCTTCTGAAGACTTTGACAGTCTGCCTGCGTTCCTGTAATGCAGAGGAAGTTTTCAGACTGGAGCTCAGTTCTCAACATCACTTCCCTGTCATTTCTGTCACTGTCAAATGTTTCTTGAGTGGTTTAAAATTTAAATCTCTAATCACTAACTCGCTATAGAGCTGCTGTAGACCATCAGATTTATACTTTCTAGTTGACAGAAATGCAGAGATATGCAAAAATATTTCAGCACCGAACAGTTAAAAGTATAAAGAGAAAAGTATTTAAAGGGATAAGCCATCCAAAATAATAATAAAAAAAAACAATGCGTCATCATTTACTCTATTATTCATGATGTTCCAAACTTATAATTCTTTCTTAATATTTGAAACACAAATGTAGGTAGTTTTGATGAATCTGAGAGACTTCTGTCCCTTCACTGAAAGTCCATGCAACCAAACCTTTGACAGTTCATAAAATTCAAGAAGACATTCTAAAAGTAATCCATAGGAACTGGACAGTTTAAGGGCCAGATTTACAAAACAGGGCAAATTAACGTTAGAGCGCAATTCCATAAAAGCACCGATCGGAGAAGAAAACTCTGCAGGTGATTTACTAACAATGCACACATTAAAAAACACAGATCATTGCCATGATGACCAGTGCAATGTACCAAAAGCAGCGTAGACATGCTTTTTTTGGTCGTTAAATAATGGCGCAAATACCAGTACTTTGATGAGCGCAAACGATAGTAAATCATGTTGCATGAAATTGCATAAATTTTGCGTCTGAAAGGGAAACTCCTACACATGCATATTCAATAAGGTCAGGCATAAAAATAACTGTGTCCATGCCACTTCAGCTCTAATTCTTCACTCCACGTCTTTAGTAAATCCTGACAGTACTATTTTAACGCAAAAGACAGTTTGCGCTGGCGCAAGCTGTTAGTAAATCTGGCCCTTTGTCCTCTGAAGAGACTCAAAGGTTTTATATTTACTTTTATCCTGTCCTATATTCTAATATAAACATTAAATCAATGCAAAAACGTAGAACACATCAAATAGGCTTGTTATCGTTCATCAAGCTAGTACGCCAACTAATGACACTTTAAATATTAGATAGTATTGTGCACATAGAAGCTGATTAAGCTTATTTTTAGTGAACTGATTCATTTAAACAACTCATATCAATCGGTTCAAAAAGTTCTCTGTTTAGAGTAAATGTGTCCTTTCAGATTTATTTAAGTACATTAAATAGTTACCTTTGTTTTTAAGAGAAATATTGGTAAATTATATGATATGTGTTCTAAATTATATGATCTGATCTATATGCCTGTATATAGATATTGCCATAGATTAAATATTATCAGCTTCTTATTGTTAGCAGCTTGTAGTGCAGCTAACAACATTTTCAAAAGACTAGCTTGACTGCATCTTGTAGCTTGGCAGCTATACTTTCAAAGCAGCTTCCCCAACACTGGTGGGTAGGAGTGATGCCGAACCATTCGTTTTTCAAAGCTACGCGGAGAACCTCAGAGGGAACATTATTAATTAACACCCACGCCACAGATCTGCCAAATAAAGCACAGCGCTCTTCTCTTTCGTCTTCTTTCTTCTGTGGATCACCCACAATCACACACCACGCGCACAGAAGTGTCTTTGTTAGCGAGTAATCTACCTCCAAAAATGAATACCTACTCAAGTGCACTTCAAGGTCAGAGCTGGGCAGGGCCTTTTCAAACGCCTCTCAAAACATCTCGGCACGATAATCCCCGCACGGCTCAAATTTTGAAGGGCTGTTATCAATATATGCAAATTTCTGCTGGAGGCACGACATTTTCAGCCGCTAATTACCTACTTGTCTCTCACCGTACCTGCATCCGCGTAATCCACTATCTGTGAGGGGAAAGGAGAGGGCAATCTAATATTCACAACTGATAATAATGAGAGGTCATCTTTTCATAAGCCCACATGCCTTGCCAGCTCTAGTATTTGTGAATAAGGGTTATACTTTAGCATACAGTATGGTTAAACACTATATGGTATCTCATCATGTGCATACTCCTTGAAATGTCCTATTGTGAAAATTTGATGAATGGTATGCTACTTGATAATTTTCCATTTCCATTTTAATTTGACAGAAGGATTATCGCAATGCAGCATCTGCGAATTACAAAAGAAAATAATTTCAGCTCACCTCTTAGTTTTTAAAAACAGCAATGCAAATCAATGAAAATGAAAATGAGGAAAAGCATTATGGAGGCTTCCAAATGAGCAATATGGAGCTTGTATGTTTACTATTAATACTGTTATTAATAATAATTAATATTAGTTATATAAAAACTGTTATTACATTGTAGTAACATATGTATGTGTGTATACACACACACACACACACACACACACACACACACACACACACACACAGATGTTGGACTAATTTGTTACTTTGCAAACATGGTCAGAATGTAATTTTTTTCATATAGTCACATAATACATAATATTTAAGTCGTGTTGCTATATTTTTGAAAAACTTTGCATTTTAATATTTATTCTGCTGCAATTTTACACCCCACAGACTTCCATTATAAGTGCATTACTGTAAATTGCATTTTTGTTTGTTCTTTCAAATTGAGGGACTGATTATTTTCCTACATAAATAACAAATAACTAATGTTATTATAATGTATTATATATATATATATATATATATATATATATATATATATATATATATATATATATATATATATATATATATATATATATATA
The DNA here is from genome assembly GCA_036784905.1 of Acrossocheilus fasciatus. Lineage (NCBI taxonomy): Eukaryota > Metazoa > Chordata > Actinopteri > Cypriniformes > Cyprinidae > Acrossocheilus > Acrossocheilus fasciatus. The sequence continues at coordinate 8,842,627 of CM071952.1, forward strand.
TATATATATTTATTTATTTATTTATTTATTTATTTTTACCATATAAATCAATTCATCATCTGTAAACAGAGTATGCCATAGATTAATTTTTATTGAACCTGGAGCATTCCCTAAAGACCAACCAATGTTATTTTGCACAGATCTTCTTCTCTGCAATGTTTTGATATCAGAATGAGAATTTAATTTGATGCAGCAAAGATTGAATCTCAAAGAATGTTTGGATTTAATTAACAGTTACAGACTTTAATAGAATTAGTTTGCACTGTGTGTTTCTGATCCATTTTCAGTGTAGTAATGACTTTTGTCACTCCCTGCATGGGGTAATTACGATCACAACTCAGAGAAATTTGGAGGCAATGTTGTCTCTATTCAGTGAGAGACAGATTAAAATTTTGCCTTGCTTTGATTTGTTGTGATTATCATCATGTCGTGAAATGTTCCTGCCCGATGCTTGCCTGATAGCAATTTCAGAACATTTGGAACTGTACTTTGAAAAATTAACTTGTTTGGACTATAAAACAGCTCTAGAGAGCATCATGACAACCTCTTTTGTCCGGTATTATGAAGAAACAAGGCCGTAAGTGTTGCTCAACAAGTCAAGTAAGGCGCACCAGTCAAATGGAGGTTTTCTATGACTTATACACTAAAAGAGCAGCAACACCAAACATGCTTTTATCCTCTGTAACTCTCTTTTCATGAAAGAAATCTGACACAATTTTGGTGTCAGCCAGCAGTGATTTCACTTCAAAGACATTTCTGTGGTATAACTTGTGGCATATTTTGGTGGCTTGCTGTTGGATGGTGAAATAAATGTTAAACCCAGTGATACAATAAATGAATAAATAAAAAACAACTCTTAGAAGCTGACGCCTCATGGTATTTAATCATGTTAGGATTAACTATGACATGAGAAGCTGGACTAATACAAACTTGAAACACAAAAACGTCCAGATTTCTAAAGCCTTGTCGCCTTTCCATGTTCTCTTTCTGCAACTAGTCTGCAACAAAAAGCACCAGATTATAGCCAAGTTGCAAAATGTGCCAGTCTCCGATGCTCTTTTTTCATGCATGCTTAAGGCTCACTCTGCATTAGTCGCAGGCAAAACAACCGATCTTTTTGTTTGTATTCTAGCCAAACTATCGTCAGGCTTTACTCCTTTAACACTTGCTAATGATGGCTATTACTTGCCAATCGTTAATTGCAAGAGGTTTTGTGTTCTTTTTTATTTTTATTATTGAGTTTTATTTAATTCCTTTTCTGCTATATAGGTTAATGCTAAGAAAACCCATTTATAATGTGTTAAAACAATGCCCACAATTAAAATGAAGCAAGATTTTATTAAGTATTAAATCTTTAATAAATACTGAATTAAATGACTAAATGTAAATGTAAATGTAAGTATTGTTTTGAGTGCTGTTAAAAAGAGAGCAGCAATGAGTATGAGAGTTTTCGGAAAAAATAAATTGTTTGCCGCTTTGACAACTCCCACACAGTTTGAAAGAACAAGTGCTGCCATCCCAATGAAAACAAACCAATAGAAATGCCTCTTAAATTCAACAGTAACTGCTGACTGCTTTTTATTTGCAAAAAAAAAAATCAAAGCAAAACCCCTTTTAATGCTCTTCCAGAAAACAAATGTTTCTAAACAAAATACATTTTAAGAGCAAAACCCCTTTAATGTGCTTCCAAAAAATAAATAAATAAAATAAAATGAAACGTTTTTAAGTAAACAAAAATTTTTCAAGCAAAACCCTTTAAAAAACATGAAAAGTTTGAGAGCAACATGTTTTCAAACACAAGCAAAACGTTTCAAACACGCAAAAAGAAGAAGAAAAAAAAAACTTTTGAGAGAAAAACCTTTTGAAATAAACAAAAAATAAATAAACCTTTGTTGGCTATGCTTGCAAAACATTTGTTTGAATGCACAATAAAGACAACTCCATAAACGAGCAACAGCCAATGAGTCAGCAGGAAGCTTTTCTGGCTCTTATTTTCCAGTCCTTACAGTATTTTACAAATGTTCCTCCACGTTTGTTGACATTTCAAGAATGAACTCTCGCATGGCCATTCACATGAGTTTGTGAGAAGGGAATTTCAGAAGCATAGCTACGGGGAGGATAATGAATCTTGTAATTGACGTACTAGTCTGCAATTAGTGCAAGAAACACTCTTTTAATGTACGCAGGGCAACAAGCTTCCGTCTCGTGGAGTGCGCCAGGCATTACTCTCACAAACTAGACATCTTTATGTTCAGAGGCTTTGTTGTTGTTTACGGAATTAGTGCTGGACTGTTCGTTCCACCCACATAGAGTTCAATGTAATTTGACTTTAAGTGAGTTTAGCTACAGAGGCCTGTACATTTGCCTGAAAAGCAAATTCCCCGCAATAAACTTAGTGAGAGAGTAATAAGAATGGATTAAACTGCCCCATACCATAATCCTCTTCTTCCTCCTCCCTCCAAACTTTGAATTCAGCCCAGCCTGAATATGTCTATGCTGACATAATTATCCTGAAACTGGCAACTGTACAGTATTGTGTGTCTAAACAACAAAGTATAAACCCGTAGTCTAGTGAATGAATATCCAGAAAATCAGACAAGCCTTGGCTGCGGCCCCAGAACAAGCATCTGTCAAAACAAATGGCTCTCATTGGGAAATAAATAAATCAACAAACTTTGCAATGCATGGAGAATCAAATCCATAACAAAGAGTGGAGATATTTCAGCAGAAACAGACAGGCCGTGATGCGAGGGCCGAGTTTATTTCCAAATTAATCTCTCAACTAATGTCTGCCGCCTGCGTCATTTAGTTTACAGACGAAAAGTGGAATTAAGGACCACAGATAACGGTGCGGTCCTGTCAAACTGCAGAGCGCTTCAATGAGAGGCTTCCTCTTAAATCACGGCTGTTTCCGCTATTGTTTGGGGCCAGTAAGCTTCTAGCTTGTGGTAAAATCCACCAGGTTCACTTAAAAAAATCACAGCAGTTGTGGATTATACCGATTTCCCAAATTATATCTGGACTTTTTGAAAGGCTAGATATTATTTTAACAAAGAAGAAAAAGAAACTCATTTGCAGTCAAGCTCCTGGATATTGACCTTTCTGCAGAGATTTTTATTTTTTATTTTTTTTATCTCTAACCAAGCTCACCTGAAGCAGCTAACGAAGGTCTGTAGGACAGTTTACACAAAAATTAAAGTTCTGCCATCGTTTGCCATCTCCTGTGCTGTTTACAACAGTGGAACACAAGAGATATTTTGTTTTGGTTGCCGTTGACTCCCACTGTATGGATTTTTTGTGCTGTGTTGTCAGGGAAAAAAACAAAACAAAACATTGTTGAGACATTAAAATCTCACCTAACATGAAATTTTGCTTATATGTGCCAATGCGTGCACTATAGTGAGTTTTATATAGCGGGATTTGACTTTGGATTTTCTTTCTGACAATACAGCACATGCAGCACAAAAAAAAAAAAAAAATCTCATTATCATAAAGTCTTGCAATTTAGTTTCTTGAGTTTCACATCCTTATTATAATCCAATAATTCCCATCATTATCATAGTAATGAGCAAATAATGAAAACCAGCATTGAGAAATAGTGACACAGGATTGTGGAACTATTTAAGTTTGCATAAATTAACTGCATGTTATACACAAATCAACTTTTCAACTAAATTAACTAAATTAACTTTTAGTTAATAGGGACAACTGGTCCCCAAACTAAAGTGTGACTGGCTTTTCAATTGTAAAAACAAGTTTACATGTGCACATACCTCTTTTAAATCTAGTAAAATAAGTACGTAACTTCTGAATACTGAAAATAGTCTCATTTTAACCATCAATTCTATATGTCAACCGTCCATTCTACAATAATACCAACCGTGTATCAGAATGAAAAAAAAAAAAAAAAAAAAAAAAATCTTCATTTCTGATACTGTCCTGAATGGATGTACTGTAATTAGGCCACGGGCTCCATTAGGAGTCTTGTTTGGAGATTGAGCCGCTCAGCCCATCTGGCTAATGACTTGATAAGGTCTCAACTCCTATTAAAATATCTACCACTGAGGAAAGCAGAATAGCCTATATCAAATTCTATTATTGTCATACTTCATCTAATTACTTCAAATGTCCTGACCATTTCTTATGAGCGATTAGACTAAATAATAATGCATTTTTTTTGACATCTAGAAAATGAGAAATGATTATTATTATAATTTTCAGAAAATCTATGTATACTTTAAATGTTTACTCCTGTAGCAATTTTGTCTCTTGAAACATCAGCAAACAAATCAGTCTGAATAAAAAATACTCATCATTTCATCCCTGCTGTACAGAAAACCTGTTCATACAATGCAAACGGATGTATAAAAGATGTGTCTCCTGTGTAATGTCATTCATCTTTACATTTAGTAGTGTAACGAACTATCTATATATATAGGCCTATCTATAGACTTCAGTGTGTGCTTTATACCTGAATAGTGTGAAATTGGACTCCTGACAGACAGCCGACAGTGTGTACTAACTTGTCCTTCTGGCTTTGTACACGTTTATTTTTCCAGACAGAGATCTAAAGCTCGGTCTCTCTTGTGGTACAGCTGTCTGTATTAAATTGCCAGAGACCTTCCTTCCTCTGAATGCATGCAAGAATTGAGTTGAGAAGATTGTAGGGTGAAGTCAAAGCCTAACAAAGACACAGCTACAGGCCCCAGTCTCTCTCATCAACACAGGTGGGTGGTTTCCCTTGTCAACTTTGCTTATTAGAAGAATTCAGAATGGTCTACAGGGTAGCGCAGGTTCAAAGGCTACAGAGCCTCCTCCTCACCCACCTCCTTTAAATGAAGGGGGAAATTCAGACTCCATCAAACTTCTGCTATACCGTCTGGTCTTCAATTTCTTTTTAGGCAGTGAAATGCACTAACTTGTTAGGTCTTAACTAAGTTTTCCGCCTGTGATGAATTTGTTATCAGGAAACGGTGCCATTCATGTGTCCTTACATACTACTGCTGTAAATAGGAGAGTATTGAGCTTAGCCACATTTGATATCATGCATTGATGATAGATTTAACTGCATTTAATGTTCAATGCAAAATATTTTTAAAACATTTTAAAACCAGAAATTTAGAATATTCTTAGAAATAGCAGAATACCTATATGTATAATTAAATTTGTTCTTGGCACAAAGCACAAGACTATAGGTAATGATATTTGCTAGTTAATGGCATACATATACTTTTTGTAACAGGATTGATACAAACCATTTGAAAGAAAAATAACATGTTAATATTTTAAAATTATATATTGTAAGGAGCACTGAAACCAATTTCCTCTGCTATGCATTCAAATAAGTTATATGCATTCCAAACTGAAATAATACAGTGCTTTATGTTTAGGTTCAGGGTAATTACCAGTAATTAACAATGCAGTTATTGGTAATTTGAAAGACCATAAGCACATTTTTTAGGATGGGAGTTTATAGATTAAAAATCAGCCATGTAAAAACTCACTCGTTGACCACTAATTATAATTGTGGGATCTAATGCCTATATTATATATAGTTGATTTTATATATTCTTAGTCTTGCTATGCATGATTTGTCTATGCTTATTACTCTACGCTATTATTCATAATATTTTAAAAAGCAATAAAAAATAGCAAGTAGTACATAATCCTCCATACATAAATAGCAAACATCTAAATCAAAAAGATGAACTCATTATTTTTTATTGGTTTCAGATCACGCCATCTGCTTCATCAACCTACAACATACACAAATCATCATGGCTGGTTAAATGAAGCCATCAGGGCTGACAGAGGTGGACTGACCTCTGACAGTCAATCCTTGCTGAATCACAGGCTAATTGGCGTTTCATCGCAAATTGTTCTAAGACAAGCGCTAGAAAACAAAATGATGGATGGCTGAATCACCTGACAGGGGCTTGATGAAACAACAAAGATGTCATATTAGAGTTTATCACTGTTAAGAAGTTATTTTCCACTGGGAAAATATTAGTCACAGCCTCAGAGATCACACACACACACACACATCGCCCACATTCGTCCACTCACCGTCTGATGCATACTGCACACTAAACTGCAAACTGCACTTTCTTAAAATGGTATACATTCAGACTGGTTGGATTTATGCAACATCCGGTAGGTGGATGCACAGGTTTTTGCAAGTCTTTATGGAAGTGTTTTTGAATAACTATAAAAGTAATAGTTCACCCAAAAAATGGAAATAAAATGTACTCACACTCAGGCCATCTGAGAGGAGTTTGTTTGTTCATCAACAGATTTTGCGAAATTTAGCATTACATCCCTTGCTCACCAATGGATCCTCTGCAGTGAATGGGTGCCGTCAGAATCAGTGTTTAAACAGCTTCATTCCACCAGTTAACATCTTGTAAAGCTGCTGGTTTGTAAGAAACAAATCCATCATTAAGACATTTTATCTTTAAATGTCGCTTCTGGGCAAAATATGAGTCCATAAACCATAATAACGTTTCCTCCAGTGAAAAATTCCATATTCTGTTGTCCTCTCACATCAAAATTCACTATTTGTTTAGAACTGATTTAGACTGTTTTTATATGTAAACCGTGTTTAATCTGTGCATATTTCTCTCCTGATTTAAACGAGGCATCTTTTTTTTTTTTTTTGGATGGAGAATACAGTATTATGAATAGAATATTTGTATTTTAGCCGAAAGCAAGAGTTAAAAACACCTTAATGATGGATTTGTTTTTAACTAACATGCATCTTTTCACTTTACAAGACATTAATTGATGGACTGGAGTGGTGTGAATTACTTGTGGATTATTGTGATGATTTTATCAGTTGTTTGGACTCTTATTCTGTGGCATCCATTCACATTCATTCATTCATTCATTCAGCCATTCGTTCATTTATTTGTTTATCATTACCATGCTGCCACCTGGAAATTTAATCTCACACTCTCTCCTTGTCCTTGAAAAAGGTCATTGGGGAATTCAAATAAAAAGACCTATATCATGCATAAAATGAGCGCTAGATTCTCCAGTGAACTAGATCTGGGCTGTTAGCTGCTGAGGTCAGCCGTTCCTTTGGTCCATCTGTATGTGAGAGAAACCTTATAAAAGCTGCTCACTGGAGGAGATTAAATATGGTGTGAAGTGGTTGGATTTATTGAGACGGATCTGTGTGAACTCCTCATTAAGTGCCCAGTGGGACCTAACTCTCAGTCCCTCAGATTAAATATTACCCATGACTCCAGGGTTAATCAGAACTAAAGCCCCACTCTAGATAAAAATCACAGTGTGCACGGAGCGACAGCCTTCCCCATCCAAAATTTTACCAGAAGCTATTTCAGGAATGGTTCAGATTAACAATGGAATTTGCACTTACAATGGAAGCCTATAGATGGATAGATGGATGGATAGACAGACAGACAGACAGACAGACAGACAGACAGACAGATAGATAGATAGATAGATAGATAGATAGATAGATAGATAGATAGATGATAGATAGATAGATAGATAGATAGATAGATAGATAGATAGATAGATAGATAGATAGATAGATAGATAGATAGATAGATAGATAGATAGATAGATAGATAGATAGATAGATAGATAGATAGATAGATAGATGAACATAGTGTACATCTTACATTATTAATAAATAGAATAAAAAGTTACTATAAAAACAAGGTAATTATTTGCTATATTGCTGCCTATTTTAATGAAGACCCTGGCAAAGTGGACCAGATTTTATGCTGATAGTCCAAAATCTGCCAGTGCGAGACTAGCATGAGACAGAATCACTTACAATCTGTCATCAATATACCAGTAATAAATATGAAGAGGAAGTGATAGAACTATCAGAGCAAATGCCCTGTGCATTTTCTTTACCAAAGAATTCACATATATGTGAATATGAGGAAACCCCATATGAGTGAATATGAGGTTTCCATTCTATATACAGTATATTTCAGTGAATGCATTTCATACACTGAAGGACGAGTGGAAATTATTTTCTGCATAGCACAAAAAGCCACAGATATCAAGCTTTATTTCAGCTGGAAATGTTCTTCAATTAAGTTTTTATGAATCACTCTGAATATTGTTTAAACATTGGTTTTGCCAATCTGATGGTGTTACGCAACGCAACCAGCGTCATTGAAAAAAGCTTTTCGGTTCCTCTTAAACGCCAAATTTAACCTAATCAAACCCGACAACCCGAGTGTGCCTCCTCCTCGAGTGTAAGCACACCTCACACAGAGTGGAAAGGAAACAAACTCATCGGCTGCCACCAGCAAACAACCTCAAATTACGAGCATCGAAAACAGGTCTCATTCGCTGTCAGGAGTGTCACCATTAAGTAATGCGTCCTCCAGCTAAATCCGTGCTAAAGTGGCTCGGAGAGGAGATTTTACAGCTACCTGCGGAGTGATCCACAAATGAGGAGGGAAGCAGGAATGGTGCTTTGTCATTACCTGAGACTGTAAATGAGAAAGGCTCATCAGCCACGCAGCCTGGCACGGAAGCATCTCCCGAGCTCCGCTACAGCCCGGCCCGGCTCTGTCTCTAATGATAAACACCATTAGCCATTGTGCGCAACACTAATGCGCCTATCTGGGGAGCGCAGGCTGCCACCAGGATAAAGCAGCCCGCCTCTCTAATCACTGGGTTTGTTCCTCCTCAGCGGCACGGTGCAAATGGAGGAGAAGGAAGAGGTTGGCTGTCTACGGGGCAGCCAGGTGCAACCTTGTGACCACGGCTGGGGCGATTCTAGGATTTTAGTCTGCTGAAGCAAAACAGGTTAGAGCAGCCTAAGATGACCTGCTGGTCACCTAGTCTGGTCAGTCAGGTTTTATGATTTTGGCGGTTTTAGGGAAAAAAAAATCCTATATGTAATTACATCTGTAATTAATTACTGTAATTACATTTATAATTACACGGTTGACCCATCCCTTACACCTTAACCCACCCTTAAACCTACCCAGACCACCAAACCTGTCCCTAACCTTACTCGTATCCCACCTCAATAGCAGCAAGTGTTTTGCAATACAATTTGAACACAATAAGTACATCTATCTATCTATCTATCTATCTATCTATCTATCTATCTATCTATCTATCTATCTATCTATCTATCTATCTATCTATCTATCTATCTATCTATCTATCTATCTATCTATCTATCTATCTATCTATCTATCTATCCAATCAAGATATGTTATCATGTTTTTATTGTTTTATTGTATTAGTTAGCTGCATTTTTTTTTTTTTGTTATTGTTATTTTTTTAACCTAATCAAAATAACCCAGATTAATTGGAATACAGAATGAAAAACATGATTTTTGAGAATTGTTAAAAACGGAGTTATCTGTTTTTGCAAATGAACTCTTCATATACAATTTGAATACATTGAATAGGCTACATTTCTAGATTAAGTGCCTACATTAAATATCTTAGACACTCTTATTTGCCAATGAACCTAAACCTAGCTTAACCAGCTAAAACAAAGAAACCACCTTAGGCTGGTTTCAGACTGAAACTTTCAGTAGATTTCTTCTCAGCAGGTTGAGTATGAGGAGTTGTGAAACCTCTGGATAAGATTTTGATGAGCATTTACCCTCTGCCAAATATTGCTACTCTTGTCATCTATGATCCAGGAACCAGAATGCTTAACTTAACACACTTTTTAATGACAGCTAAGAGGAGGACTCAGAATTAAACCTCAGACAGCTCACTGCCATCACAGTTTTCAGCAAACGTGAAGAGAGATCACATAATCACAGATTTTTAAGGGTGCTGACAGCTCATCGCTGATTTTTAGGGAGACTTAGATGAAAAGATAGAGGTCTGGCATTGCCTATGAGGAGAGACGAGACCAGGAGAGAAGATGGAAATATAATACATTCTTTTTGAAAAGAACAGTAGTCAGGTATTGTCTCCTTTCAAGTACAAACACTTCAGGACTTGACGACATTGAAAGGTAATTTAAGTTTCTGAAATGTGCTTTGAAAAGAATGAATCACTATCAAATGAAGTAGTCCAGCACAAACTACTCAAATGTGAATGCATTTCCTCTTTCTGATCAGCTGCTCATCATTTTATTGGACAAGACATAATGAATCAATTTTAAATTACGGGAACAGAAAAGGAAAAAGATGTTCTATTATGCTTTGAAATTTCAATCTAAATAAAAACTGGTCCATCTTGCCTCAATTCGTGACCTTTAATTCAATGTGCCACAGCAAAGGACATTGCAGATGTTTTTTTTTTTTTTTGCATTTCATTCACTTTAATTGGGCTGTCCAAACTCAAGTCATAAACCCCAAAAGAAAATAAATAATTTACAAAAGTAAAAGCTCTACGGTACCAATTTTCCTCAAATTTACTTTGTTTTCACTAAAAGCGCCATGGCCAGCTGCATGTTGTGTGAGGAACAGCCATTGGTGATGCTAAACACGAAACCAGATTCAGTACTGGCACTCAGATGTTTTACCATCCATCAGAGCAATCACAACCAATCAGATTCAACACCACTCAAAGCTACAAAGCCAGTGGAGCGTATCCAGACATGAGCGCTGAAATCATGATGGCTGAAATGAAAGCCAATCTCTGAGAAGAGTGCTTAATAGATTTACTGCTTAACAAGTGAGAAAATTCACCAACAACTGGAAGATCTTTGGGTTTCTGTTTTGTATTGGGCTCACAAAACTTGTCAAAAACATGTCCCAGTCCCAAAACTCAATAAAACGCTCCTTTTTGCACCTTTTCCACAAATATACATATGCGCCGGTGAAGAGCGACAGGAAAATGAAGATGAAAAGGGCTCAGAAGTGTGTTATGATGCAGTGGAAGTCACTGCTTAAAATGCATAAAATGGCATTTTCTCCTCACGCTAGTAGGTTAAATATACTGTGGAAAACGGCAGGGTGATAAACACAAATGACAGTCAAAATATTAAAAATAATCTAGAGCAAGTTACCCTCACATGAGGACATGCCATCCTATGTAAAACTAATAGAACTATTATGTTTAGTCAGCAAACATCTGTTTAATATTTTAGTGATTCATATTTCGTAATGAATATAGCAAGAGCAAGAGCAAGAGCGTGTGGGATGTGAAGGAGATTTCATTGATAAGACCTACTGAGCATATATGGCTCCTTGACTGAGCAAGCCAGTGTTTTAGTTTTGCGAGACTCAGAGCGGCACTGAACAAGATTGTTATGAAATGAATCATGAACAAGGCATCTCAATTATGAACTAACATGAAGGTCGATTCAGTGTTTTGAGAGAATTGGTTGAGTGAGTGATTCAATGATTATCATGTAAAGCACCAATATGCTTTAAGTGAAATCGACGAATGAACTGATGAATAAAATCAAGCCAAAATGAAGTTCGTTTGGAGTTGAGAGAATTATTGAATGATTATCATTAAAGCCCTCAATATACTTCAAGCAAAATCGAAGATCTAACTAGCGTGAGTTCATTTCGAACAAAATCAGCCCAAAATAAAGCATGTTTGGAGTTCATTTCAGGAGTTTGAAATGGCTTATCAAAACAAATTTTACAGAAAATCCTGCTTTGGCTGGTGAACACCTTTAAACTATCATTGGTCCGTGTTGATTATTTAATAGGTAGGTTTGGCTCTGTGACTCCACCTTCTTTGATGTAGAAATCTTCTTCAGTCCATTTTTTTTCTTCTATGTAGTCCGTCAAAATCATACGTGAGTAAAAATGTGAAAACACTGGAGAGCTACTTTACACAAGAAACTTAAGCTGTAATTCTAATTAAACACGGCACTGAAACTGTTTTTCATGTTTAATACTTTAAAGCTGCTTGCTTTGAAGCAATCTATTGTACAAAGTGTTATATAAATAAACGTGACGTGACTTGACTGGAGAACTGATTCAGAGCTTGTGCAAACATATCCATGTCCTTAAGATCAGATGCTTTTTAACAGCTCTTTTCGCACCACTGTCATTTCATTGTGTGTTCATTATGTTATTGAGAGGAAAGTGTGTATTTTGATAATATTTATTTATTAATATATTTTTTTCCAAAATGAAAAAGAGACAGATTACGTAATTGAGATAATTTAACAGAATATATGAAATACTAAATGGTGCACACAACATTACTAAATCGATTTACTACTAAAAAAAAAACGATTTAGTAAAACAATGTTCGTGCAGGGCTTGTATGTCCATTTTTTACTTTAATTCCCAAAATGTAAACAATTTTGTCCCAAACTATAGTTCATTTTAATTATGGTTGTTTCCTTTTCATTGACTTTATACAAGTATTATATTTCTACTGAGCTAACAATAGTTCCTTTAGAAACTAATCCTTTTAGAAACCTTTCTGTATTTTTACATTTCTGTTAGGACCGTTGGCACGCAGAATGCGATTTCAGGTTTTGCTATCCTTTTGGGGATATTTGGACCCCGCACCTATAAAAATACACACATTTGAGCATATTAACAGTCTTTTTCTCGGCTCTTTCACTCAGCCATCTCCCTCCTTCTCACTCATTTTTTGGGCCGTCTTCTTCTCACCCACACACGGCAGATAACCACAACCTTCATTTGTATGCAAGCACATAAGACACACATTTTATCTCTTTTGCTGACACAGTCTCAGACACACACCAAGGCATGCAATAACTGTCTCCGCGCTCTCTTTCTCTCTCTCTCTCGTTCCACACACACCTGCACCCTACAGATCAGGAGTGTGTGTGGTTGTAGTCGGAGAGGGATTAATCAAGCCAAGCAGCGTGAGCGGGGCTAAGAGACTGCCATCTTACTCTGTCTCTCCTTATCTGTCTGTCTGCCTGCCTTCCCTGCCTATCCATCGCTTGCCAAGTCGCTTCCCTGCCCCGTTCCCTGCCTCATTGTTTGCCTGCTTCCCTCCGAGTCTCCCGCCGGTTACCGTAGCTCCACTGGCCCGCTTTGCGGGGAGCCAGATAATCAGAATCTAGTCTTCTGTGAAGGAGACATTTGTCTTGCCTCCATCACAAGCTCATGTTCGCCCACTGAAACATCGCTGGCATTTAGAGCATGCCAATCAATGAATGTATGAGTGAGGAGATGCATTGTGCATGGGAAATGTGTAAGGGTAAATCCATCTATTAAAGGAGCCTTGAATGTAGGCACGGCTGCTACACATCTCGGAATTTAGAAAAACGGCGAGTAATGGGCTTTTCGAGGTGAAGGGGACTGGTTTTCTTTCTAGAGGTTGTATTTCGGGCAAATGGCTCATGTGTGCGCTGACATAAAGTCAGGTCAAAGCTAACTTTCCAGACTGAAAACTTTAGAAACACTGTTAACCGAAAATGTCGGGTTATTTTATGCCAATGTTCAGAACCAGGAAAAAAACAACCAGCAAGCACAAAAGCACCGTAATCTATTTTAAGCATGATGTCTGCAGGGTCTAAAATGAACCATTTGCCTCACCTGCCAATGCAGGTGAATTGAGAAATACTTCGGTTACACTTTATTTCAGTTGTCCATTTTATACATTCTACTAGCTATAAGTAACTTTTTGTGTCAACTACATGTCAACTAATTCTCATTCATTTCCAACTACATGTCTACTAACTCTCAGAGTAGACTGTTAGGGTAGGTTAAGAGTTGACATATACTTGCAAAGTTTCTCATAGTCAGCATGTTGTAAGTTGTGGACCCATCAAAATAAAGTGTTAGAAGATAATAAGCAGACAGTCTACTAATACTTAAGACTGCTAGTTGACATGTAGCTGCAAAGTTAGTTATTATTTGTAGAATGTCTAAAGTGGACTATTGAAATAAAGTTTACCAATACTTCTTACCAGCTATGAAGCTGTATTTTCAATGATTTTTTATTTAAAAATTCATGACAATGGATTTATCTCGTATAACAAGTTTAAAAATACACATTTATACTGTGTGAGGAAAACATTATCGATATTACAACAGAGGTAATATCAAGAAAACATGATGTATGTTACATTATTCATTTAAAATTAATATTATGTATACAGGTATATGTTTCCAATCATTCAATCATTTAAAGTAACTGTACACTTTTTTATCCTTGAAATATGCATTCTGATGTTACCCTGTAATAACAATAACCTACATAGAGTCACTTTAAAGCTTTTACAGTATCTACAGTATCAGTAGGTAAGTACTTAAGTCAGTGAATGAAGTGTAGAATATTGAATTTGTATATTTAATATTTTTATTTAAATTGTATTTATTTATTTTGAATGTTTAGACAAAATAGTCTAAAAAAAGTGTGCGAGAGGCGCAAACCGAGCAAAAATATGTAATTTGGTATTTTGGTTTCTGGTATTCACTCTATGGTAGTCAATCTATATCTCTCAATAATATGTATTAGTAACATGATATATTTAAATGTCTAGTTTTACAATTTGCAGTTTTTATTGTGAGGTCAATACATGCATGCAATACAATGATGATACAATGATGATAGGACATTTTTACAATTATTTTTACAATGCTAAAAAGTATCATTTATCAGTTCGATGACAGTAGGCATGTAGATTGTGTACAACATGTTTTTCAGCAAAGTTTTACTGATGTTGATAATTTAAAGGCCTTTGAAATGTGCATATATCAAACACGATACAGTAGGCTTTAAAAGGTTAATCAGTTTGCCATCCTACTTTCTGCCTATAAGCTAAGAACATTATCGTTTTAGGTGGCCTGTTTTTTTTCTTCTTTTTCTTTTTTTTCTTTTCATCACAGTCTACAGAGTCCAACATTAACACTATAAAACTTAATAGGCTGCATTTAATATGAGTGTAATGTGGGCTAGTATTGTTGATGTGAGCAGTTAAATGCAGTAATGTACTTATACTAAAGAAGTTACACTCTCCGCCACATCTTTTTATATCACAATGGTTACTACAGGCATTTCACCATTACAACAACCGTCAGCAGTTTCAAATACATTTCGAGTAATCTTGAAATGCAGTATGCCGTTTAGCAATCCTGTGTGATAAAACAGCAGATGGAAGGGCAGACAATTTGTACTCAACCATGTCAAACACCAGCAATAAGCAAGAATTCAGCGCATTGCTAATAGAGCTTCGATCTGAAAACATCACTGACAGAGACTTTTAACACATCAATTGGCAAGTCAAAGTGGATAAACAGTTGCTGTAAAATCATGGGCATGCATCCAGATCGAAATATTATTTCTAGCCATATCTAATATAAACTAATAAAAGCAACAATCAGCATGAAATCAGACTAGTTTCTATATATTATTTCCCCAGCTAAGAATATTAAGCTAACATTAACATTCAAGTTCTAACTTTATTTCTGATTTCTTATATATATATATATATATATATATATATATATATATATATATATATATATATATATATATATATATGTTAAAGAAATCAGAAATAAAGTTACATTCCGTTTTATCATTTTGAAACCATTCAGAAAACATTACTTCTGGATGTTTTTTTTTATTTTATTTTATTATTATTTTTTTTTTATCTTGGCTTTTTTATTATTATCTCGTTTATTAAAATCTTGTCTCATCTTACAGTTTTCCTGTTGAGTATCTTGTTGTGATTTAACCTACATCTACTGTATCTTGTCTTGGCACCTGTTAACAGATTACAGAGAAGGTGTGGATAGAAGACGCTGATAAGCACAGAAAATGATTATTCCTGTAGTCCTAAAATGATTTTTCACAAAAATGCAGCTTTTTATTGATTTCAAAGCATCAAGCATCACCTCTTTATTCCTGAACGTATTGCTGCATACTAACATGTGATGACAGCTGAGATTCAGAGTGTGCCTCGATGGCTAACAACAGCTAGCTACCGACAGCTGTCATGACAGGCAGTATTTACTGGACCAGTACTGACAGTATCTTTGAACCTCTTTGTCATTCATTCATTCATTCATTCATTCATTCATTCATTCATTCATTCATTCATTCATTCATTCATTCATTCATTCATTCATTCATTCATAGTTTTTTTTTTTTTTTTTTGCTGTTGTTGTTGTTTTTTAATAATCTCTATTAGGTTTATGTTGAATGTGGGTACAAGAGGCTGATAAGCATATAAAACCATTATTCCAGCACTCTTCAAATGATTTTTCATGTGAATCATTTGATTTTTCATGTGATTTATGTATTATTGGCTTTCCTGTAGCTCAAATAGTAGAGCATGGCGCTAGCAACGCCAAGATCATGGGTTCGATTCCCAGGGAAAGCAAGAGCTGATAAAATGTAAAAAAAAAAAAAAAAAAAAAACTGTAACTTGAATGCAATGGAAGTCGCTTTGGATAAAAGCGTCTGCTAAATGCATAAATGTAAAATGTAAATGTAAATTATTGTATTATTAATACTGTGGCCAGATGTTGTGGCCACTAACCCCAAAATATTATATTTCTTTCATTTTTTTTTTTTTTAATTATATATTTGTTTGTTTGTTTGTTTGTTTTTTCTAATAGAATAATACTGTATAGATATAAGAGGCTGATAAGCACAGAAAATTATTATTCATTCATTCATTCATTCATTCATATTATTATTATTATTATTATTATTTGTTTTTCTATATTTTTATGATTATTTATATGATATATTTATATAATACATTATTATTCCCATAGAAAATGAATATAATGATGTTAGTAATGACAATAATTATTCATAAGATATTCTTGTCATATAATTTTTCCTTGTTGCAGTCTAATTATCATTGTAACATTCAAAAATGTTATTGTTAAAAAATAAATGAATGTATTATTATTATTATTATTATTACTGCTACTACAGAATATTATTCTGGCACGCCTGAATTTTTTGTCTATATTTATATGATTAACATAGAATACATTATTATTCCAATACGAAATTAATATAATTACGTTAGTAATGACAATAATTATTTATTTATTTTTTATATTAAATATTCATAAGGCATATTATTTTTTATTGTTCAGTCTAATTATCCTAGTTTTATTGTTACCTTCAAAATTTTAATTCAATTAAAAAAAGTTTGTTTTTTTAAATAAGAAAATGTTTTTGAAATAAATTGTGAAATAAAAAATTATTAATGTGTTGTAGTTGTTATTATTATTATTATTATTATTATTATTATTATTATTATTATTATTATTATTATTATTATTATATTTTATGTGATTAGGATAGAATATATTACTATTCCACTACTACTATTATTCCAGAAATTATTATTTTATTTTATTTTGTTTTGTTTTGTTTTATTTTATTATTATTATTTATTTTTTTGCAACAAATCAACTTTTAAACAAGCAACTTTTATTGATTTAAATCAAGCATCACCTCTTTATTTTATGCACATATTGATGCTTACTTACAAGTGACGACAGCATGAGAAGATGCTGCTAACAACAGATATGACAGGTTGCATTTACTGGCCAAGTCTTGAAAATCCCTTTGAGAGCAATTCACAATGTCAGGCTGACAGCTGTCAATTCATGTCATGACAACATCTGGTGAAATCTATACGGTTTCAGAGGTGATTTCAGCCGATGAAGTCCCGTAGTGGCAGCACAAGCCTGTCATCGACTCTCACGGCATGTTAGCGAGACTATTCCTCAAAGCAGGCCTTGTTAGAAACTGCAGTCTAGACAAGTCCTCCCTAAACTGAGCACGCAATTTGCCTTCATTTGTTAAGTGAAAATACAAAAGAGAGAAAACAGAAAGTCAGCAGTAAACAAATACGCATGGCTGCTTGTGGTGATGGTGCAGCAGTTTGCGTCTGACACCCGTTTATTTCTGCGATGCAGAGGAAGCTGGAGAGACCAGGCTGAGAGGCAGAGAGCGAACAGGAAGGACACAGACTGTCTGTGTCATTAGCTCTGGTCTCAATCCTAGTGAGCTGTCTAGCTGTGTACTTGTTACATAGGCAGCAGCCAAGAGTCTCTATTCACAGTAGATTTCAGCAGTCTGACATTAGCAACTGGTTGCTAAGCTAATAATGTCAGACTCTAATAAACACAAAAATAGAAATGCATAGCTAAATAATGTGATCACAAAGTTGGTTTGATCTATGCGTTTTCATCAATATTTGCACTTTTAACTTGATTTGCATAATGTTCAGGTGTTTTTCTTACCTTTTTCTTTTTCTTTTAAAAATTTAATTTAATATTTATTATTTTTATATTGGGTCTACCAGTAAATGTTTCCATTTAGTGGGTCTCCCAATAAGAAATGTATTTACCGTAGTATTCGGATATTTATTCCACGTTTTATATACAACCTGGTCTCATAAAAATACGTACCTCTGCTCACTTTTTGTGCGACACCGTTTTACATACCTTGCTGCACGTATAAAAACGTATTAGGTGATGCAACTGTGCCATTTCAACTTCCTTTTATGCAGATTTTAACTGCTTTGTCGAACCGTAGTTACACAAGGTTCGAACAGGTGCGTCTCGTCTCCTAAATCCGGCTCCGTACTCCGTGCGCTACCGAACAAACTTATCATGTATGAAAACCCATAGATATGAAGCTGGATGTGTGCGATGCTAACGTTCAAAAGCATCAGTTTTCAAATCTCCCAGCATATTAATATTCTTTTGAAGTCATAGCATGATATTCTTCAAGTAATTGTGCAAAAATTACTCTTTATTAATCGCAACTCTGTAAATTTGTGTGAAAGTGTTCATTTATTTTGGAAACTGTAGTGATATGTACTTATTGGTACGTATTTCATGTCACGCTAAAAAGTGCACCCAGGTACGTAAATGCCATGAGACCAGGTAGTTTATATAATATTCTACATAAAAAAAAAAATAAATAAAAATTAACTAAAATAAAATAAAAACCATGACTACAAAATTTGTTCCCAAAACTTTTGAATTTGAGGCCACATGTATGTATGTATGTATTTATTTATTTATTTATTTATTTATTTATGTTTCCTAGTTTTAGTTAAATGGTTTTAATGGTAAATGAGTTGTGGCAATGATTTAATAAATTAATCAATTAATTATTATTAATATTACTAATATTATTGGCATTAATATGAACTAAAATGAGGGACCAAATTAATAAGTTATGTGAACAAATGCTTTCATATATATATATATATATATATATATATATATATATATATATATATATGGTTCTATTCATCGGTTTTTGATTGGATGTTGAGATGCGGGCGTTGCTCTCAAAGGTGAAGACGGATTAATACAAATTGGAAGGGGCAGAGTTTAGAGAGAAAATCTATCGTTTTCACTGTAAGCTCCAGTGTTTTTGATATTAAAAAATGTAATAAATAAATAAAACTCAACAGGATCTATAAAACCCATTTAGAAAACATACAAGGTAAAATTTCATTGTCTAGATAGGCAGCTCACTAGGTTTTGGAACAGAACAGAATATGAAACCCAATGCCTGAGACTCTAAAGCTCCACACACACACACACACACACACACACACACACACATGTATTCTGTAATAGCGAGCTAACACTGTGCTGACATAAGGCCAGGCCTGGTGTCCGCTAACCCCAAGATGACTGCCGGAGCTAATGTGTAAATCTGAAAGGATGTAGCCTACACATTATCTAGAGTTGCTAAGCTGCACTAGCAGAGAGCGGATCTAATTGGACCACAGGTTTCCATGGAGAGCCATTTGTTCCTGTTCTCAGCAGCGACCTTCATTGAAATATAATGTGAACTGTGGCTTCACCTCAGAAACTATTCAATAATTTGTCCATGTGTTTCAAAGTATGAGGAAGAGACGAAGAATGAAGGAAGGGCCATGAGCAGGAAGGGCAGAAAACTTATTCACTAACTGCTCAGGCCATATTAGACACTTTTCATGGTCTTTGTGGCCTTTAGAATATAATGCAGTTCTGTGAATATTAAATAATGTGTTGCAATAAATGGTGTGAGGGGCAAGAACTCATTATATTCTCTGCTGGCTTTGAGAAAAAAATACTTTAAAAAGGTTCAATTCTACACACAATGTAATAATTAAACACATTTCTTCTGCATTATTGAGATGCAGGGAATGTAAAGACCTTCATTTCACAGCACAAGTCTCATGCTGGGTCTGTGGAGACCAGGGGTCAAGGTTTACCAGTTAGTTTTGCAAATTAGTCCCTGCTGGTAGATAAGCCATTGCAGGGGGAAAAAGTGTCAGTGTCTCAATTGATGACCATTCAAATTTAACTGAATATTGTAACAATTATTTATTGAAAGGAACATGTAAATACGTATTTTTAATTCTCTCTCTCTCGCTCTCTCTCTACACACAGACACACACACACACACACACACACACACACACACACACACACACACACACACACACACACACACACATAAACACACACACACACACACACGATAGAATGTATAAATATAACACAGTAAATAAATTCTATAAATAAAACAGTGTAATACTGTGTGTGTGTGTGTGTGTGTGTGTGTGTGTGTGTGTGTGTGTGTGTTTGTGTGTGTGTGTGTGTGTGTGTGTGTGTGTGTACTTACAAACCATAAATAAACCATAATCTTTACCGATACATATACATAAACATGTTTAACCTAATACATATGTCTTTCATTGTTATTTCATGTTTTAGTTACAGTTTTAGTATTTGTTTTCTTTTGTTTCTATAAATATACATATTTAACCTATTACATATTTTGATATTAGTGGTGTCAAGCGATTAATCGTGATTAATCGCATCCAAAATAAAAGTTTTTGTTTACATAATATATATGTGTGTACTGTGTAAATTTATTATGTATATATAAAGACATAAACATACAGTACATATTTTGAAAATATTTACATTTATTTACATGTATAAATGTATTTAATATATAAACGTAACATATTTTTCTTAAATATATATACATGCATGTATATATTTTTCTTAAATATATACATGCATGTGTGTGTATTTATACTTCATATATAAATAAACACAGTACACTCACATATATTATGTAAACAACAACTTTATTTTGGATGCAATTAATCGCGATTAATCGTTTGACAGCACTAATATGTAATAGGTTAAATATGTATATTTATAGAAACAAAAGTATATATGTAAAAAAATATATATATGTATTTATGCATAAAGAATATCTATATGGGTATTTGCAAAAGCCTTGAAAGCAGCAGCACCTTCACGAGATTCATAATTGTTTGTGTGCCCCTGAGTGACATCATTAATAGTCCAGAGACCACAGCCACACGCTGGATTTCATTACGTCCCCTCCAAGAGACAGGACGTGTTACAGAGCCCCGAGTGCTTTATTAAAACCCTGTGACCTTCACATCATATTCACATCCTCCATAAAAACAATCCATAAAGACACAAGTTCCCTGCTGACACGGGCCCATGAAGGGCAGAGCTGGAGTGGCTCCTTTTGGGCCAGTTTGTTATGCTCCAGTCATCTGCTCACCTGTTTCACCCCTGATTCAATCTAGATTGACCATGGGGAGCACTTTTCCGGTGGGCAAGTCAAAGTGTGAACTTGCTGTTAAAATGAAATATATATAAAAAAAGTAAAATATTACTCATGTAACTGGTTTATGAGGGGTGATGTCTCTGTGGCCAAACTACATTTCCCATCATCCTCTGTGGCATTATTTTGAGCCTATTTTTAACTGAAAAAAAGTTAAAGTAAAAATAAATAAACAAACAAACAAACAAATAAATAAAAATAAAAAGGTGAATATAAAAATACCATAATCATGACTTGTGAACTCACAGGTATTGATACATTATTATTAAATAAAACCAAACAATTATAATAAAAATACTATTAGTATAACAACATAAAAATAGCTGAAATTATAATTTTATAAAATAATTGTATTTAATTTATTTTAAAATAAATAAATTATCCAGTGAGCCCATTGTACACTGACCAAAATCATTTGAGTTGAAAACATAAGTTTCTCAACTTGTGAAAAGAAACTCATAAATTATTATTAAATAACCTGATATAAAATTTGTTTAAATAAATAAATAAATATGCAACAAGTACATTTTACACTGACCAAAATCATTTAAAACAAAAACCTGATTATCAAGATTTATTTCATTTTTTTAATATATATATATATATATATTTGTAAATAAATAAAATGAAATAAAATCATGAATAAAATTACAAGTAAAATCAATAGCAAATAAACAAATATGCAATTTCGGCTTTCAGTCATTTACTATTTAATAAAGAACCTTTCAAGAAATGATTCACTGTATTGTGTTTCATTTCTCTGCTTATGGTTCAGTTTTCAACAAAACCTCATGCACAGACTTTTGTCCATGTGGTGAATTAAAATACGTTAGATGTTAGATACTACCTATCTATCTAACTAGACAGCAGACTATAGCAGGCAATAGACTGAAACACATGCGTAATGATAGTCAGGGTTGTAATGGGACGGCACCGGTCCCGGGCTGATTGTTAGTTTCAGTCCATTCCTGGGTTCATCTGAAGCTCTGTGCCTTGTGCCGCCCATCTCTCCCTCTCCAATTGTGGAACATGGTGCCTACGGTAATCAATGGTGATGAATGAGAGGGAAGGCTTTCTTTATTCTGCTCCTCACTGAATAGAAAGTTTCCATTATCTCTCACAATGTATTCACTCTATCAAAGTGACAGGGTTCAGGGCAGCCACACTCCACTGCCCTCCCCTGTACCCTACCTTTCCACATCGGCAGACTCCAGAACAAGGCGAGAGTAACAAAGGGGAACTTCTAATGTGTCGACACGTATTTGAGCCATGTGGCATGGACCGTCCCGAACTGATGCTGCTGAATGGAGCAGGTTTAATTTGACCTAAGAGGTCGGTTTAAAAGCCAAACTGCTCATTTCCTGGCACAGTGGTTATTGGATCTTTGTAATTATTAGTACTGTAGCCCGCCTGCCTCCTCGGTTCTCCAACCATTTAGAAATAAAGTACTACCTGCTGTGACAGGTCAAGCTGAGCACTGTTGTTTTGAATCAGTGTTAGGCCTTGAGCTGGCAAAATAAAACTGAAGAAGGTATTTGCCCTGTGGTGAGATAGCCACCCATGAATGTGAAGTGTTGGCCCTCTGGCAGAAGAGTCTGACCTCTAGACAGAATCCAGAACACCCCTGAGGGTGTAAGCATGAGCTTACCATGATCTGAATCTTCTGTTTTGTTGACGTGCCAATGTTGTAACAATAAACCAGTGCTGCCACTTTTGCCTCTGCTCTGTAAAATATTGCTAGGGTTTTCTAACAATACAACACAGTAAAATTAAGCAGAAAATGGTAAAAGTAAGCATGCTTTAGTTCAGTTCGAATGCCTTCTTTTTAAAGGTGCATTGTGTAATATTGACAGCTAACAGCTGAAATATTTCAAAATATTGGAGAGAGTTGTTTCTCCAGCCCCTTCCTATTCAGACTCTGTACAGGTTGCCAGATTGAGGGCATGTAACAAGAACGAGCGCAACTGACAATGCAAGGCAACAAGTTGATGACTTTATTTATCTGCATCTTAACAGAACTTTTTAGATTGATGCTGAGGCTTTTTAGTTTAGGTAGAATCTGAAATCTTTAACACAGTTCGTTTGCTGGCTTCCATGGCTGCAATAGCTTTGTTTTTCCACCAACTGGCAACCCAGGGTGCTGAAATACTATTGGGTTAATCACACAGACAAAAAACATTTGTAATTGATTGAATGATTTTTATTTAGCTTTATTTTTATTATTATTATTCTATTATTATTTTTATTTAGCTTTTATTACAGTTTATGTAATTTTAGTACTTCAACTATAATTTTATTTCAATTTTCATCTAATATTTATATTTTATTTCAGCTTAATTTCAATTAACAGATATGATCTTTAATAGTTTTACTTTTTAGTTTTAGTTAAGCAATGTTCTTTACCTATGTTCTTTCCAGCAAGGTGAATTACCCCTCCATTAGCGCTATCCACCGTGCCCACATTGACCTGATGGCAGCTAAACCTTCACGAGCACAAACAGTGCATTATGACAGGGGTGAACCTCGCAGGGCCGCGCCAAACCTACCTAAATAGCGACGGAGTTGCTAATAGTCACGGTGCGGCTTTACTTCCCGTATGTTACATTACCTTCAGCGTGGGGTAATTTCTCGCTTGGCTTACAAGCATTAGCTATAATATCCTTGTCATTCTGCATAAACCTATTACCTAGCCAGACACCAAAAAGCCATTCGTGGGTCTAAAAGCTTTTTCAAGGCGACTGCACCTTAAAAGTAATAGGATAGTACGCAGCCTACGCGTGCAACTGATAACGTGGGAGAGATGGACTTTCGGATCATAGCATACGTAGCTTTCTTGCTCAGTCTATTGAGAAAATGTCTCCATTATCTCTGGCAGTAGACGGCGTCTGTTTGGAATTGGCGGTTAAGCACTTTTTTGGCAGCACTCTATCAGTGATGTAATGAAATGCGATATCCTTAGGACATAGAAGTGTCGAAGTAATTATTAATATTAGCGCAAGACCAAAGTGAGGCGTTCAGCTGTGACTAACTTCAAACATCATTTCAAATGAAACGATACATCCAGTCAAATCAGCCTTCAGACTGGCATTTGCCATATCACTTCCCATAGAGTGAAATTATGATACCACTGCTAGTATCTGAACACACAGTATCACAAATCACTGCAGTGATGGATGGCACTTGTCAGACTTGCCATTGGTTTACTTTTTAACAACAGAACAGCCATTTGGAGTCTCTAAAACACAGTCAAGAATGCAAAACTAAGGGTGCGTTTACACGACAATGATTTACTAAAGACTGAAAACTTTTTTGTGTAGACGACATCAAAACAACACCGTTCACATAGATCCACAAAAACGACTGAAACGCTGTATTATGCATGCCAAGCCAGTAGTTGGCGATGCCACTTTGTAAAGAAACACTACATGCCTGGGCACATAACTATAGACTGAAAAAAATAATGCATAAGCACATGATGTCACCGCTTTCCCAAATTCATGATAATGAGAACGAGACAACAACGGTTTTTAAAAAGGGTTGCACTTCGCATTTTTGTTTTCAGGCCCTCAAAATGCTGTAAAAGTGCATAATAGCATGGAAACGCATGGAAAGTTTTTTGTTTTTTAATTGGAAACGGTGTCATGTAAATGTCCCTAAATTTCATTAAATATCTTTGGAATTATTGCGGCACTATTAAAATGCATCTTAAAATCCTGACGAATGACAGTCAAGTATTTTTGGCCTAGATATACTGTAACTCTGACACCTGTGGTTTCAGTGTCACTCAGTACATTAGTGCCTGCTGTATGCTTTTTCAGCAACATTATTTCCAGATATATTTTTTCATTCATTTTTCCCCAAGGATAAAGCTTTTAAAGAGCTATAAACTATGACATTTCAAAAAGTATTTGAAAAAACTGGATCAAAAAATTGACAAAAATACAAAGTGTACTTAACGGCTTTAAAGAAAGAACAAACTACAGTCACATGAACCATTGCAAATGACATAACTAAATTAAAAACAATATATATTAATAATTCGTTTTTTAAAATTAATTAAGTTGTTGATTTTATATATATACACACACACACACACACACACACACACACAAACACACAAGTAAATATTATTTATAAGTATTTATAAGTATTTTGAGAGCATGGAGATACAGATTATTTACATTGTTGATGGAGTGTCATGGGAATGGGCGGAGCAAAAAGTGCTCTTGGTGAACTTTGCTCACCACAGCTGATTGGTGGAATTATCTGTACAGCATCATGAATAATGCAGTTTTTCACCACAAATTACACTATTAAACATGATTGATTAAAGAAAATTAGTTGAGTTAATGTGAACAGATGGCTTCAACAAAAGCACAGACCATTGATTAACATCCCCACAGGTCTGTCTTTGAAGGTTTATCTGTTACTATTAAAAATAGTTTTTACTTCTGGAACCAAACTGTTGCACTCTGACTGCTGCAGAAACATTTTATTCACAGTCTGACATAATTATCTGATTATATTGATTCTGTCTGCCTATGTAAATTGGGGTAAATGAGATAAAGTCAGTTGTATTCAGCTGGTCGTGTGATCCATGTGGCGTCCAGCTCCATGTAAAATAAAATGTGACATGCTTTTTTTTTTCTTTTTCTTTTTTCTCCAAAAGTACTATCCATTTTTTTCTGTAAAACATTTTTCAATATGGGAAAAAGAAAAACAAGAAAATATGGAGTGCATATTGAGATTTACTCGAGAAGCTAAACTGCAAGTTATTAAAATGAAGTCCCATTGGCCATTCTTGTTTTAAACATATCCTAAAATATGTAGTGAGGCTAATGCTCAAACCAAGTCTTAATATAATTAGCAGCTTTGCCTCCGAAGTAAATATACCTTGTTTCGAGAATGTTTAGAATTTTTTATTTTATTTTTTACAGGAAAACGGGACAAAAATAGTGATTAAAAATAATTTTGCAGTGCATTTCCCAGGTGTAGCCTACTTCACGAACACTTGTGCAGGAACCACACGCCGAGTTAGTTCTCAGTTTCATCCTCTTTCATCATTGCACTCTTCTTCTGACTTAAAACCAACCCATCTCATGCTCATTTCCCATTGGACCCCTCAGAGGCTTCGTTTATGAGGTTCTCTCATATTACATCCTTAAATAAAATGTGGGTTGGTGATTTGAGGATGGATCCCATCTCAGGATGCAGATAAGTAAGTGCACTGCCTTAGTCTTCCTCACAGGCACAGTTTCTGATGTGAAATACTTTGTCAAAGCAAGAACTTCTGACACTAAAGACTGTTGGAAGAACATGGCAAATATGTGTGAAAATCATCTGATAAGCATTTATTTTTGTATATCCTTCTAAATTAGCACATTTCAACAGTTGAGCTCATTATCTCAGAACAACAAGTGATAGGCACGCAGTCTCTTTGTGAAGAAAGCACATGATAGAGAGAGAGAGAGAGAGTTATGTACAATGAAACCAATGGGGTCAATCCATAAACGTAGTACAGCCACAGAATGTACACAATGTGTATCTGTTTTTATTACATTAACATTTTAACGTAATACAATCGCTTACTCTTTTTTTTTTTGTGACGTTATATCTAATTTTGTAATTAAAGTACATTTCAAGTATAAAAATTAACACTTAAATATGAACCTTGTAGTACACTTAAAGTGTAAAAATAATATGCAAATAATGTTATGTTCACTTCAAACTTACAAGTAAAATTGCAGTATAATAACTTTCCTGCAAGCATACTTGTAAATAAAAACTAGTAGTTTAGTGAGAGTAAAAATTTGAGTGTACTTTTGTAAACTAAGGTGGGCTAAAAGTATGTAAAGTCTTATAGTATAGGTCACAGTATAGTTGCAATACAAAAGAAAAACTTGGAAGTAAACTAGTTTTGTACTCAATGCTTTACTTTTGTTACACTTTCTACTTAAAAGTACACTTTTAAAAAATAAAAAGTGGGCCAAGTTTGTCCCAAGAAGTACTGAAATAGTACACTTATAAGTTCACTACAACTACACTGATTTTATTATACTTACTATTTAAAGTATATTTAAAAAATATGCTATATACTACATAAAGTATACTGGATCTTCTGCAGTGAATGGGTGCCGTCAGATAAAAAAAACATTGCAATAATCCATAAGTAATCCATATAACTCCAGTCCATCAATTACCGTCTTGTGAAGTGAAAACCGTGTCTTTGTACTAAACAAATTCATCATAAAGATGTTTTCAACTTTAAACCATTGCTTCCAGCTAAAATATGAGTCCTTTTTCCATAATATTGCTTTCTCCAGTGAAAAAAAAAAAAAAAAGTTTTTCACTTAAGATCTTAACTGATGGACTGGAGTAGTGTGGGTTACTAGTGGATTATTATGATGTTTTTATCAGCTGTTTGGACTCTCATTCTGACGGCACCCATTCACTGCAGAGGATCCACTGGAGAGCACGTGATGTAATGCCACATTTCTGCAAATCTGTTCTGATGAAAAAACTCTTCTACATCTTGAATGGCCTTAAAGTGATGCAAATTTCAACAAATTTTCATTTTTAGGTGAACTATTATTTTAAAGTATTAACTTAATATACTACTTTTTGTAAGCGAGCATAATGCCATAATCCCTGAAATGACTGTGAGAACAACTTTACAGCACAAGTAATACACGTTTTTAACAATATAGTTAATGTAAATGCCTTTAATTCCTCCAAATATTTGGCCACATTTACAGAATTTATTTATTGTGGACATCGATATTATTTCTCCAAGTGCTGTCAATTGAGCTTAATTAGTACCACACCTGTTATTGTGGGATACGATATCCCATGTACTTGTTTTAGCTAATGTGGTTAGGACATCCCGGTATTTAATACAGAAAATTAGCAAGTGCAGTATTCCTACTAAGAATAGTTTGCTAGCATGCTATTGTGATCATAGCCTTTGTCACAACTCAAGGAACAATAATGGAGAAAATGAGAAATTTACAAATATAGAGCATAATGACCTCTGGCCGAACAGGTACGGGAACAGAACACTGACGCAGACAGAAGTCTAGCGCAGGCAGAGAAGTACGTCTGAAATAATTAGCTAATTAAAGGTGTGAAGCCACAAAGTGGAGTTCGTTTGAGCAGACATTCAAGGTCAGATACATTTGAATACTATTATAAATAAGCAATTGCTCTGTGATTACACGCACACATGCAAATTAAACCATCTGCCGCAACATTTTTTATATATCTTTTTTGTTTTGTGTTTTTTTTTTTTTTTTTTTTTTTTCTGGAAAAGTTTCATATGAGCTATAAACTTGCACTCAAAAATAAATACTTATTTAAAAATACCCATGCTTCATATCTAATTGTTTTGGACACCAATTTGGATAACAAATAAGCCCAATTCATCATTCATTATGTAAGTACAGTAAATAGACATAGTGTGCTAGAGTGCTAATAAACAAGCAATTAATAATGTGATTCCTTATGCAAATTATACGATTAATTTCAATTACAGATGCTGTATGAATAGCTTTATTGCAACTCCCGCTCTGAACCATATGGCAGAGGGCCGCATTTGTCCTTGTAGCATTTCTCAGAAAGTTTTCCTTCACTGATATTTAAGGAAACAGGAGAATAGTGTCTAAATAAGGCTGATATTTGTGCAGGAACTTTATGTTCTGCACAAAGTAAATTAATTTCTACAAAGCTCTCTCTGTCTGCAAGGATCATTCATTATTTGCAGGCGTCTCACTAAACAACTATTAAATCAATTTCACAAAGATTATGCTTTGCATGAGAGGACCAAATAACCACACACTGTTTGCATTCAAGTGCTGATTCTGGGGATTTAATTAGAAGTTCAATTTTGCATCATCCTGCTAATACAAACGATATGGAAATGCGTGTCAGGAACCGTGTGGACTGACGCTCCTTGTGCACGCATGAGAGATGGTTAAGAGCTGAGGAGATGTGCTTTTGGAGATGTTGTCAAGCAGTTTCCAAACTGTGAGATGGTAAAAGCACATTTGAACTAATTAAGTGCCTGCAGAACACCAGGATCTGGGTCAATGATGTAACTCCTCTTTATAAATTTATTCAGAAATACATCAAAAATTAAATTCATGTGTATAGTGAACAACTGGAATACACATAGTTTATGATATTGAGCAGTTTTTATTGTTTTCCTATTCCTATTTTTGTGGGGCAAAAATATAGGCTACTACTACTAATAATAATAATAATAAAAAATATTTTTGCTCTTTTGTTGGTTTGATAGCTTCTATTGTCCTCATTTGTTAGTCGCTTTGGATAAAAGCCTCTGCTAAATGATTAAATGTAAATGTCAAAATATTAAGGTTTTAAGCAACTGTCCTGATATAATAATGAAGAAAACTACGGTAAATTAAATTCTTGAATAGATAGTAGTTTGGCATAATATTCTATTATTCTAAAAATAAATAAAATAAATACTTACATGTTTATATATATATATATATATATATATATATATATATATATATATATATATATATATATATATATATATATATTTATAATAATAATAATAATAAGCAGTAAACCAGCTTTGTTAATAATAAAGTTCAATAATACTCCTAAATGTCAGATAATTGGACCTTTTTTATGACATGGCAGGTTAATTCAGGCTGTAAAAATGTTACCATTTAAGAATATTTAGTAATAATTAATGAAATTTGTATAATTTGTGAATTACTCAAAAAAAAAAAAAAATATATATATATATATATATATATACAAACATACATACATACATACACACACTCACATATGTTCACTGTGAAAAGAAAAAAAAAAATGTGATAAATGGCACGTGTTTTTAAGCTAGTTTTTTTTTTTTCTTCATTTTTAATTGCATGTAAAACAATATGAACATGTCACATGGGCCTCACTGAAGGATTTGCACCTCTGTTGCTAATGCACTGGTTTTAGTATGTTGTATAGCACTGTACAGTGTCTGGAGTGCTTGCAAGGATTTTATTGCAGTGAAGCTAATGGTTGTCTGAATTGAATGGTAATTATAGCTCTTAAATCAAAACTTTTACCAACAGGCACAATCATTGTCTAAGAATCCTGCCACCAACGATGCAGCATTCGAGGGCACTTTTAATGAGATGCTTATTTAAGTTAGTCGCCTCAGGATCCGTTCAAATAAAAATGTGAACAGGCAGCCATATTTTACTCTAATGAATGCATCTCTGACATGGGCATGAAGAAATTAGAAACTTGCCTTTTTCTTTTTTGAACTTAGACGTTGCTCATTTGCATGATATATTAAAAACGGTATAGCAAGGAAACTCCTGTAAATAACCCCATTTAGATGCATTAAATCAAAATGCAAATGGAAACTAATTGCATCTTGAGGCTGAGGTGTAAGCATTTTTCATGTAATTACACTGAGAGAGTTCACCTGAAAACCAGACTGACGCAAAATTCTCCTCACAAAAATTGCTATCTCAGGAGACAAGACGACTGTAATTTTACGCAAATGAGGGAGAATAAGGCGATTTCATTCCACAAAAACCTATATCATATGCACTGGCCTGAAACCAAAAGACAAAAGGATTAAAATGAAGGTTAAATTCACAAAATGCCTGCAAATCTCTGACATACACATGTGGAAATTTTCATTTTCATTTTCTTTCTTTCTTTCTTTCTTTCTTTTGAACTTTAAAATTGCTAACTTGCATGATTTATTAAAAACTGTGTTGTTTCTAGTTATTTATGTTTCTAGTTTTCAATCTGATGTCACACTTATTAAAATAAACTATTTTAATTACATACAAAAACATACAATATTAAAAATATTGTAACACTTTACAATAAGGGTACATGAATAATCATGTACTAAAGCCTAAATTAATACTTAATTCATCACATACTAATGATTATTAAAGGAGTTAACTAATTATGAACTAACGAAGAGCTATCCTTAACTACGACTGGAGTCATACGGATGCATGCATGAATAACGGCAGCCTTAACTACATGTTAGTACATGTTTGATAGCTAATGCATTAATTAACATTTAATTAACATGGGTAAACTAAATCAAACAGTGTCTTTAAGATGGAATAAGAAATACTCTGACTTTGAAATGAATTTAAATAAGTTAATACTATCATAATTTGAGCATTTGACACCTTCAGCTTTGTCATTATTGGGTGGCAAAGGATTAATTGATCCTCCTCATCAAGTGTAGAAAATACTAAATGCACTAATGATCTTGTCTGTTTTATGTTCATCTCTTTCCCTTTAAACTCACCCTATTGTGTCTTACACACAGATTAATAAAAATAAATAAATTCATTAATTAATTTTAAAAAAACAACAACCCACAAAGAATATTTGTTGAACAATTCCTAAAGAAATACTCAAACTGGAAAGGGTTCACTCTCCATCCAGACACAGCCGTGATGATACTGTACCTGCGCTCTCTGACTTCTTGAAAATCCACGCAGCATCTCTTAACCGGGCTGAATACTCACTGTGTTAGTACATGTGTTTTTGATAGAAAGTATAGCATAAATCATGAGCTGAGTTCAGTAAGTAGTTAACAGTGAATTCATTATGATTGGGCCCCCTCAAGTAAAGTCATGTCAAAATCAACTTTAACAAGTCATTAGTTGATGTTAATTTGTGGGTAGTTAATAATGAGTTAGTTATGTTGGGCTCTCTCAAGTGCACTCCTTATTCCTTTACACCAGCAATACAACAAACAATGATTTTTAGTTATTTTATTATTCATTTACATAATTTCACATATATGGACTCAAAAGAAAGTCAAAACATAATGTTACCTCTAAAGACACACTGAAGGTCATATTTTGTGTCCAGAAGCTCAAAACAATGCTATTAATTTAGGCATTAGTACATGATTATTCATACCCTTATTGTAGAGAGTTACCAACTAAACTAACCTAAACTAAACTAAAATAAAATAAAATAAAATAAAATAAAATAAAATGAAATAAAATCCTTAAATTAATTAAATTACATAATAGAATACAGTCCTTAAATTGATGAATTATCTTAATTAAAGCTTAAGTCATGTGCATACACTGTGAAATCAGTGTACGTTTTAAAAAAAATATCAACAATATGTATCACTCCGCCTCTAAATGACTTTCTTTTCCAGATGATGTCACCAAGTCCTCATCATTTAACTCATAAAACCATGTGACTCCATTCTGGTGTATGACACCCACTTTTTACAACCACTTCATGTTGACTTTTAGCACTTACACGTTTAGATTAAACATATAAAACACCAGCATTTTCCTTGCTCTCACAAAGGCCTGTTAGATGGACCGGCCAGTTTAACAGCAGTTCTGACCTTCCTCTTCGTTTTATATGCTTATATTTTTATGAACGTTTGTCAGCCGACACTCAAACTGACAAGGTTACGATGAACCC
Organism: Acrossocheilus fasciatus; assembly: GCA_036784905.1. Taxonomy (NCBI): domain Eukaryota; kingdom Metazoa; phylum Chordata; class Actinopteri; order Cypriniformes; family Cyprinidae; genus Acrossocheilus; species Acrossocheilus fasciatus. The sequence goes on from CM071952.1 coordinate 8,875,615, forward strand.
CAATGGGACGCTGAGGTCAAACAGGGCATAAAAACAGACATCTGTGCAAACTAATTTCCAGCTGAGCACAGGGACGTCATGTAGGAAATGTTCCAGTCAAGAGCTACTATTAAGGGTCCATAATGTGCAGGAGTGTATGATGCATTAATTATGAAAGCACCTGTCCGTATTGTATAGTCTCTCTGTGTAATGTATATATACATGTGCTGAATATTAGATTGTTAAGAATGGCCTATTAACTGTATGAGATGATCTCAACAAAGCATTGTGGGTGGGGGGAGTGCAGATCGATGCCAAGTAAATCAGCTATCCTGCAGCAAGGTCACAGGATATAATTCCCAACGGGCACAACCACTGTAAAGACCAAATTGATTTTTTTCCCAAGTAAATCTACTCAGAGGAGAAAAAAAAGTAAAACATCCAAGAGCTGAATTACATCCCTGGTGCTTATTAGAACCACAAAAAGTGTGAAATGTGTTTGGTGGGGAGCCTCCGGAAAGCAAATGTGCATCATTAATGCAAACACGCATGTGGCATTGTTCTGCTCGCCGCTGAATAGACAATATGATTGCGATGAGATATAATAATCTAGATTTTCTTGACTTTCAAAGCACAGCGTCTAACACAGCCTGCCTTCCTAATTGAAAGTGGGGTAAATAGGGAAGGTTTAATCAAAACACGGCACAAACCCTCCATTTTCATCAATGTGGGGCTGTACTGCGTGCAAAATAGCACTGATGATATGCCAAAATCCCAAAGGAACGTATAAAAGTCATTGTATAAAAATGTATAGAAGAGTGGGGTAAGATGTGCCAGCGGGGTGTTAATGTGTTAACCCTCTGGTGCTCTTCGGTCACTTTTGACAGAAAAATGTTCTGTTTTGAAATTTTAAAAATCACAGCTTCATCGGAATGGTACGAAATTTGGTTACTTGTATGGCATTTGGAATGTGAACACACACACACAAATTGAGGGCTTGATTCGAGCAGGCTAAGTGGTCGTAAAAAAAATAATCACACTTGTGGTCTTCGGTCAAGAATGACCGACCATGGGAAATGAATGGGAAATTGACAAAAATTCTGCTAATTTTTGTGTGTACAATCTACAAATCTGCCACAATGCAGAAAAAAAGTAAACAGCAATGACGGAGTGAAACTCTAAAACATCAAGAGTGCAAAAACACACACACACACACACACACACACACACACACACACACACACACACACACACACACATTCAAATTAATTGATAAGGTTATAGCCATATAGCTATGACAACTCAGAAAACTGAAATAAGAGGTTGATATCAGATCAGACCCAGAAGGATTAAGCTCTGATAAAACATTCCTGTTCATTTTTGTTACTTTTAATTTTAATATTTTGTGTAACAAAATGCTTTCTCTGTGTTCAGTTTTGACTGTAGTAAAAATAATTTAAAAACTGACGCTTTAAATCAACATTAAAAAAACAACAACTAAACCTTTACAAAAAGTTGTCTTTGAAAATGTCTAAATATATAATCCAAACCCACAATTTAATAAAAGTAAGTATTTATGTCTAAAAACAAATAGATATTGTATAGACCTTTTATATAGAGCTATGTAGTAATCTATGGGCTAAACCATGGAATTGCAGATGTTTTTCTTATTTTACTCCCACCAGATGGCACTAATCTGGCTTCAAAAATTGGATTTTAAAGGCGTTGGCTCTATTTTAACATGAAATACTGCCATAATTGAAAAGTAATAGAAAATATTTGAAAAAAAAAAAAAGTATTTTTTTCAATGGGAAAATTTGGTCATAATTATTGCAAAAATATGAATTAGTACCATGAAATTCTCTCAAAATACAAAATAAAAAATAATATTAAACAAAAATATGTTACATTGATTTAACTGGGGGGAGTTAGATTTTAGATTTTAAGGAGCACCAGAGGGTTAAAGAAGTATGTTATGGTTACCAAGGCTGCATTTATGTGCTCAAAAATATAGTAAAACACTATTATTTTGAAATAGCTGAAGATAGTATTAAAATAATTGTTTTCTATTTTAATGTATTCTAAAGTGTAATGTATTTCTGTGATGCAAAGCTGAAATTTCAGCAGCCATTTCTCAAGACTTCAGTGGCGCATGATTATTCAATGTAAAAACATTATATATACAGTATATATATATTGTAAAAATAAAATTAATAACAATAATAATGTCGCAACATTATGTTTTTAAGCCAAATAAATATAATCAGGCATATTTTACTTGTAACATAATTCCTCTTGCCTGGAAGACAAGTTAAGTAAAAAAGAAATGGCACTGCTTACCCCACTCTGCCCTATTATTATTTTCAGTGAAATGACCCTGTATGATAAATCAATTAACCTGCTTTGTAACCCAATTAGCATTTGGGCCTGAACACGACAGGATGTTTATGAACTACATGGCTACCATCAGATTGAATAATCAATATCTGTAAGTCAACTGAATATCTAATTACAGTCTCCAAATAGACAGCATTCTATATCAATTCATCAAATAATTTTTTTTATTTTTTTTTTTATTTTGGGGGACTCAATACAAAATGGGTCACACCCTCATGTTTTCAAATGCAAAAACATGAAACATTAAGACAGTTAAGGCAAATATGTCTGTTTATGCAAGCAAAGCCACCATCTTGAGCACTTATAATAGAGCACATTCAAAACACTTGTTTTTTTTTCATACTGTATGTACAATTTTCCATTTATATATTTATTTTTTTATTTTTTTACATAAATACCGTACATCATAACACTATGGTTAAAATAAACTCTCTTAATACAATGTTTCAAGAGCCTCTCCTTCACACAACTGATGGAAGAAAATGGCCTTTTGAGCAAACCAGGATGTGACAATTTACATAAATACCTAACACTATGTTTATTCTTTGCTTAAAGATACATTCCTTTACACACATTCTACTTCTTAATTTTATTGTTGCTTCCATGGCTGTCAAAACCGAGAACGCTTTTTGTTGCCTTAAAAATAAATGCTGCAAAAGGATGTCTTTGCCATTTTAACCATTTTTGAGTCCTCAAAAATGAGATCCACATTTTCTTAGTTTTATTTATTTATTTTATATATATATATATATATATATATATATATATATATATATTAGAGGTGGGCATAGATTAATTTTTTTAATCTAGATTAATCTCACTGTAATTTTGGAATTAATCTAGATTAATCTAGATTAAAATGGCTCATTTGAATTCTGCCAAGTAGATCAGAATAAGTTCACTACTAGTAGTAAACAACTAGCACTCATCAAGAATTTAATATTGATAATAACATTGAAGACATTGTATGATTATTCCTTAAAGATAAGGTTTTAATAGTTTTACTAGTAGTAGCCTATTACGTTCTGCCCAATGTCTTCAAGTGAAACCGAACTTTTATTTTGATGGGTTGCCATGAATACCTTTACATTTCTGTGTATATGATATGGCAGGGCCGTAACCACCATAGACATTGAGGGGGACAAGTCCCCCCCAATAATTAGAAATTGCCAAATGTCCCCCCCAATATTTGAAATTCTTGTACTGATCTGCTGTCCTCCATTACGCAGCGCTCTTGTTAAGATAACAAAAAAAGCTTTAAAAGTAACATTTGCAATCTCAGCGATCTAACAGCGCTCGTCAATGTCAAAATAATTGAACTGGCCAATCAAATCAAAGTAGGCGGGGTTTAGTGTTCACATATGCTGAGCGCGTCGCGAAGATTGAAAACATTGAAAGAGCGAGGTAAAATGGAAGCTGCAAATAATTTAGTCAACTATTTTACGATAGAATTGTTAAATTACGGACAGTTATATTCAGTGAGGCAACCTGCTCGACTTTTTTTCTCAAATATGCCCATTTTAAGAGAGAGAGGAAATGTGCGTGTGTAATTATCTGCATCTGTTTGTCTGTCCCTATAAACGATGAAACTGTGAATTTAGTCCTACTTCAAAAACACGTCGTTGCTGAGAAATATAATGTAGCGATTTAGTATGGAAACTATTTTATTACAATAAAAGTCGCGGGGTAACGTTAGTGTTGACAAGTTTCTGTGTGTGAGTAATAATCAGATGCGCGGGAAGCACCTTCTGTTTTTTCTGTGGGCAACTGTTTAACTGTTGGGAATATATATAAAAAAATAAAAATCGGAGTGTCTATTTAAGTGCAAATAGCCTGGTTGTTGGCAGGGACTATTTACACTCCACCCACAAACGTATGATCGGGATAGTAAGATTTGCAAAAGACGTTAATCAGTCGACAGATTCAGTGGCGCAGATGGTAAAGCGTATGTTACGTTCATTTTGACACGATCGACTGGGGTTCGAATCTGCCTTTTGGCGAACTTTTTTCTCCCTTTTCAAATTTCAAATCACATCTGCAAAGCATTTTTTTTTTTTTTTTTATAAAAATTAAGGAAATAATCAAAAGGTTGTAAATAAAGTATCGGGTAGGGTTAGGGTAGGTGTAGGGAGGGCTTTTGTCCCAATCCATTTAATAATTTGAAATAAAATTTAAAAATGACATTCAATAAGTTATTGCATACTGTTTTATAATGTATTACAATACTGAGGTGCAGATAATTGCCACTATTTGCAATAAGTAATTAGCAGAATATCCTGCCATTTTAACATAGTGCAAAATAGCTTTAGATTCTATTTATTCTGTGTAAATAGCATATAACTAAAAAATAATGCTATTTTCACTTAATGTAAATTGCCTCTATCGCAACTTAAATTGGTCCCCCCCAATGTTCAAGACATGGTTACGGCCTTGTGATATGGGGATAGTTTTTCTCAAATGAAATGCTCGAGTGCACATGAAGTGACTCTCAGAGCAGTTCTGGAGATGTTGTTCATGTATTTGTCCTCATTTAGTGAGACGACAGACGTTAATATCACCGCAAGCGTCACGCGGGCTTCTGTATGAGTAGTGAACAAACCCGCGCGTCTGCGCCATACATTAACACAGAGACACACAGAAGTCATATTTAAATAGACGTTTTGCGGCTTAATACTTACAAAAAGGAGTGGGAGTGTGCTCACTTGTGTGTGCGCTTACGTTTGTGTGTGCGTGTGTGAACCGGGGCGGAACTCCGCTGTGCGCGCGATACAGAGAGCGCGACCATGTAACGTAGACACAGAAATGACTTGCCATTGGGAAGCTTCTTAAAAATAAATTTTCCTGTTTGATGTTGTAATTTCACAGTAGGCAAACACACAGGTTCGAAGACTAGTTCTCGCCCCCTACAGTGCAGTTCGGCTAGGTATACATCCGCGCTAAAATATCAAGGTGAAAGTCATCATAGCTTGCGTAGTATAGACCCAGCTCCCAACCCAACTTTGAGAATAGATTAACGGCGATATTTTTTTTATCGCCCGATAAGAGTCTCACGTTAACGCAGCACGTTAACGGCGATAACGGCCCACCACTAATATATATATATATATATATATATATATACCCAACTTTGAGAATAGATTAACGGCGATATTTTTTTATCGCCCGATAAGAGTCTCACGTTAACGCAGCACGTTAACGGCGATAATGGCCCACCACTAATATATATATATATATATTAGTGGTGGGCCGTTATCGGCATTAACGCGATATATATATATATATATATTAGTGGTGGGCCGTTATCGCCGTTAACGTGAGACTCTTATCGGGCGATAAAAAAAATGTCGCCGTTAATCTATTCTCAAAGTTGGGTTGGGAGCTGGGTCTATACTACGCAAGCTATGCACGTTAACGGCGATAACGGCCCACCGCTAATATATATATATATATATATATATATATATATATATATATATATATATATATATTAGCGGTGGGCCGTTATCGCCGTTAACGTGCTGCGTTAACGTGAGACTCTTATCGGGCGATAAAAAAAAAATAATAAAAAAAAAATATATATATATATATATATAATAATCTAGAACTTTTCTACTATAAATTACCTTTTGTGCAATGAAGAGGTTTCGTATATGTTAAATGTTCTTCATGGAACCATTGATGGCAAAAAAGAACCTTTAATTTTAAGGGTTATAGCACCTAGTTACAGCAAGGACTAACCGGAAGGGGGCCATGCTAACTAGCCAAACCTTGAGTCCATTTGCAAATAACATTTGAATACTAGGCAATCTTTTACAAATGTGAGTAACATTAGAATAGCGCAGAAGCCTCATTCTCCAGCTACTTTATCTGTAACCCAATGATGTTGGAGACTATAGATCATTAATTGCACTGAAACGTAACAGTTGTCAATTCAGGGTTTCTGAAAGGTATTTATACTTTACAATTATTTAAACTGGATGCAAAGCTTAATTCAAGGATAGACTGAATAGCTAGCAATGAAAAGCTAAAAGCTTCAGACGTTTCACAAAGTAGCATAATTTATCCGAGCTTTCAGTAGCTATTTTCCATTTGCTTCAATTCACTTTCTGAAGTAGCCTCACCTAGGAAGTCAATCTAAACCTATTCACACGTTTTTGAAATTGTATTATTGTATGATTGCACTTCAAAACTGTATTACAGAATTTTTTTTTGAGAATTTAAACCCACCTGGCTCAAATTTCCGTCATTATCAGGTTGACATCTGATCGCTTTTTAACCAATTTTCCTGATACTTGCGCCCTTTTCTTGCACCCTATTTCCCTGACTGCAATTATCTGTAACATATTAGTGTTCGCACATTACAGTTCCATCTGTTTCAGTCATAGACAAGCTCTCTCTCGTTAGTTGATTCACCTCCTCTTTTGTCAGTGCTGAAGGGCGGCTCACCTCTGCTACTGCGCGTCTGACTCAGGGGCCTAATTACCGATGGGAAGTCATCCCCTACGAAATATGTCACACTTCATTTAATATGTTAATGAGAGTTTTAGCTCCTCGATGTGATGGCTAACAGGTTTTCGCAAGTGCTCGTTTGAAAGGTTTTGTGTGGGTGAACTTTTGCGCTGTCCGCTCACACGTGTCCATGTCATCTGTGGGCTATGAATACCAAAATGGGATAAAGAGGAAAAACACTTCGTCAACTTCCACCTTAATCTGCAAAGATCTGATTAATGTGACTTAAAAGAATCCCCGAGCTTTGTTGAAGCACTGCAGGTGGGATGAATTAGCTTAGTGGGACGTGGAAGTGTTAGTTCTAGTGTTAGTCTGAAAGTGAGGTGATCTGAATGAGAAAGAAAGAGACAGAAGAGAACTGTCTAACACTTTATTTGTCAGTTTCTGTGTTAAACACATATTTTAACTGATTACGGTAGTAAAACTAATGCTAATGTGTGTATATATAAGCAGCTTCACAAAATATGTACATGTTCTGTAATTACGCAGAAACACTAGTACTTAGAAATTAGAAATTATTTACATCACATGAACACTTTGATATTGCTGAAGTGTGGCTAAAGATTGCTCTTCATGAGGGGTTGCGAACGTTGGTCCTGGAGAGCCGCAGCCCTGCAGAGTTTTGCTTCAACCCTATTCAAACACACCTGAACAAGCTAATCAAGGTCTGAAGGGTTACTATGAAGCTACAGGCAGGTCAGTTTTAATTAGGGTTGGAGCTGAACTGTGCAGGGCTGCGGCTCTCCAGGACTGGAGTTTGCCACCCCTGATATAGTAGGTGAAAAACAGTATGTGACCATAAAAAAAAAGAGTAGGCAAAAAGTAGCAGGGTGACTTACATTTTCCGTATGAGATTCTGAAGTGCACATTGACACTTAATGGACACTTTACATACTGAGAGGATTTGTGAATGACCAACACTTTCTCACTCCCAACTCGTCACATATTGAAGCTTGGTCGGGACCACTTGGCGTCACCTTTTGACGGTCAATTAAGGTACCCCTTTAGCGTAGTTTTTCGACTTGGAGGGGTCCTCCATTGCTTTAAATAAGAAATCCTTGGTGTCAACATGCCAACGCGAAAGGTACAGGGAATTTTTTCGTCATGATTAAATTATATATTGGCTAATAATATAGCCATTATTGCATATATGTTGGGGTGTTATTTTTCAATGTAATCAGTCACAACATGCTAGCTTTGGGGGTGTTGGCAGAAGTGATTGACTCTTACCCATATTCAAGTGTTGATAACTTGATAGCTTGTACTTGTTTGAACAATGCAGGAAACTTGGTATTAAGAGCATTTCCTGTGTCTATTTGCCTCTTTAAGATGAATCCTTGTTTAATGTATAGCCCAATTGTAAGTCGCTTTTAATAAAAGTGTCTGCTAAATGAATAAATGTAAATGTAAATGATAAAAACAGAATGCATGAAGCTGGAGTAAAATGTTTTTTGTTTGTTTGTTTTTTTGAGATTTCTTTTTTGAGATACTTCATCTGAAAGCTGAATAAATAAGCTTTCCATTGATGTATGGATTGTTAGGATCAGATAATATTTGGCCGAGATACAACTATTGAACTATTTCAACAGCTATTGAAAATCTGGAATCTGAGGGTGCAAAAAAATATCTTCATGGAACATGATCTTTACTTAATATCCTATTGATTTTTGGCATAAAAAAAAAAAAAAAATTATTTGGACCCATACAATGTATTTTTGGCTATTGCTACAAATATACCCCAGCAACTTAAGACTGTTTTTGTGGTCCAGGGTCACATATTGCATATTCAGATATTCACAATAAAACTATTTTTTTTTTAACTAAACAAAGCAAATTACTGTCTTTATGAGTGAATCATTGAATCATTAATTTAACCTATTTGTTAAAAAATGCTTATTCATTCACTGCATACTTCCCTACAATATAGCATGTGAAAAACAGTATATGAACAGAGTAGTACGTCTGAATTATACTATCCCATGAGGCCACGGGAGACAAATTGTGAATGACAGTGAAGCGATGCAACCGACACTGGGTTCTCACATTACAATGACTACATGATGAATGTAGTACATCGAGATTACATTCATATTACACGTATATAAACTATATAGAACTTTTTCAATGGCTGCAAAGTTATTACTTTATGAGTGAATCATTGAATCATTCGCTGAACAGATTTAAAAATGCTGATTCAGTAACAAAACATACTAGACACATTCATACTCTATAGACCACATTTTTAACACACTTATTCAGAAGAATTGCCTCCACAGAGAACATGTGATTTTAGACGCAGTCACTGTTTTGATGAGTCATTGTATCATTCACTAAACTCAAAAATGCTGATTCATTCAGGAATGTAACAAGTGACTGACTTTATGAGTGAGTTGTTGAATCATGCACTGATCCAATTCATTAAAAAAAAAAACGTCTCGGTTACGTAGGTAACCCGTCATAGTGACTGACGTAAATGGGAGAGCCCAATCACCTTCGAGTGTTAACAAAACAAGCCAATGACAGTTGGCGTGCGTGCTTTGCCAGACACACATCAGTTTTTAGCTGAGGAGCCGAGACTGTGTGCCACGGCTGTACAGCGGTGGAACTTCAGGGAACGAGAGTTACCTACGTAACCGAGACATTCCCTTTCAGTCAGTCACGTTCGACGTTACGTCATTGTGACTGACATAAATGGGATCCCTATGAAAACGCCACTATTGCTGACCCCCTCCAGTGACCTACGGAAGCCGGCAAGTCCCCCCATGCCAGTTGAGACGGGAGATAGGACAGAACTTAGGCAGAGATGACAGCCACTGCTGTTCCATACAGCGGATATTGAATAACACTGGGAAAGCATACTCAAAGTAGGGGAACACTACGGAAGCCACATCCTGCATAAAGGAGGTACCATGTGGAGATACACATATGTACTGGCCAAGGGCAGTACTACATATGGAAGTCTCTGAGGTAGACTCAGCCAGCCTGGGGTGAGATTAATACACAGCAGAGAAGGCAGAAGGTCTCTGCCAGGGAAAGACATGAGCTCACCGTGAGGGGAGCCGTACCATGGAAGAATACACATGTGGGATCGCTCAAAATGGAATCACTACACACGGGGACTTAGCCCAGAACAAGGGCTGACCTGTGGGAGAAACTTCAACAGGGTTCGCCAAGGGGAACTGAACTGAGAAGCAATAAGGTGCATGTATCCGGTCCGTAGAAGGGAATGGCAAAGCAAGTATGATTGACACCGAGCGGGTCCGAACAACAGAAACTTAAGCTCTACTGACTGCAGAGGCTCGAAGGGCTCCTCCTTCAGGGTCGAGGGAAGATCCCAAGAGGGTACCAGATGAGGGCACGGAGGATTTAACCTCCTCGCCCCTATGAGGAACCTGATGACCAAGTCGTGCTTCCCCACAGACTTGCCGTCTGCTACATCGTGATGTGCGGCAATAGCGGCCTGTAAGCGTGTCTTGTAGACGGGGCTCTAGCTGAAGTGATGGTGTTCACTAGGTCTGGACGCGGGTGCCCTCTCTCTGAGAAAGGAGATCCCTCCTCAGAGGAATTCGCCAAGGAGGGGCTGTTGCGAGGAGCAACAGTTCTGGGAACCAAGTCCGACTGGGCCAGTATGGTGCCACTAGGAGGATCGGGCGAGGAGCCTCTGAAACCCCAGGAGCCTCTGAAACTGTTTCAGTAGAACCACCCTCTTGCGCTGGAAAGACTCCAGGCAATTCAGTATCGACTGAGAATGCTCTATTGAGCTTTCAGTGAGGTTGACCAAGTCCAACTCCATACCAAGAAAAGAGATCCTCTGCACAGGGGAGAGTTTGCACTTTTCCCAGTCGACCCAAAGCCCCAACCGGCTGAGGTGGCTGAGCACCATGTCCCTGTGTTCACACAACTGAGCTCGAGACTGGGCCAGTATGAGCCAATCGTCGAGGTAGTTGAGATTGTGAATGCCTCTTTCCCTTAATGGAACAAGGGCTGCCTCCATGACCTTGGTGAAGACACGAGGTGACAGGGACAGCCGAAAGGGGAGGACCTTGTACTGATATGCTCGCCCTTTGAACACAAAGCACCAAAACGGTCTGTGTCGAGGGAGAAAAGTACGCGTGCCGCAGGCTGATCGCTGGGAACCAATCGAAAGGATGGATGCATTGAAAGATGCGTTTCTACGTCAACATCCTGAACGGGAGCTTGTGAAGGGCCTGTTAAGAACGTGCATTTTCAAGATTGGTCATAACCCACCGCCTTTCTTGGGTACGATGAAGTAAGGGCTGTAAAACCCTGACCTCATCTCAGCTGGAGGGACCGGCTGTATCGAGTCCTTCGCCAGCAGGACCGCGATCTCTGCTCCGCTCCACCATCAAGAGTGGTAAGGACGGAGGAATTTCTGGGTCTGTTTCGGGCAGAAAAAGGTGCCTTCCAAGACCTAGTCACCTCCTGATGCACTTCCGGGAAGAATGGAACTGAAGGCGGCTTCCAGCGATCGGCTTGCGCCTCCAGGAACCAATCATCCAGCATCGAGCGTTCGGGAGAAGGAGGAGGATTCCAGTGCAGCCCGATGCTCTCGGCGGCCCGAGAGTGTCCAAATTTTTTTTGGTAAAAATCTGAGTAAAAATCAGGCTGAAGAAATTGCATCTAAAATGTAAGTTACTCAATATTACTCAACTCAGCTTCTTGTTTATTGAACTGCTGTATAAAGGCAATGTCTCATAATCATGCTACATCCTTGATACTTTGACTTGTTATAATGTAGACTGATTTTTGCTGCTTTATGCAGTAATTTGCCCTAGGCTAAGAGGAAGAATAGGCAAGTGTTGATCTTTGATGTATCTAACTAAGAGTCTAAGCCAAAACACCAGATTATAGAGCGAATTTAGGATCCATGCAACACAGTGGGTGAAAACTCTTAAGACATCCTGCTACACCAGTAACTATGTTGTAATTCTGTGAAAGTTTAGTTTATTCCTCTCTTCTCTTTCACACAGGACACATCACTTGGAGCAGAAAAAAGAAACTGGACTCCAATAAAGTATCCGAGATTGCCAGGAGATGAAATACACATAACCAGACCCCTCAATAGTGTGCAGACTTTAAATGCACCAAAGATATTCTCTATTTATATACATACTAATCAGGTTCTCAACTGGTCGCAGGTCTGTTGGAGCCACAGACAGCAGCACAAATAATGCTAAATGCAAAGAATAAAAATGCATAATGTTAAATGAAACTGATAAACAAATCATATAATTATGTATAGTTTGAATAGCAGCATAAATGTCAACTTTGAAAAGGAAAGACTTGAAGTTTTTGCCAATCCAATCAAACACTTTGGCACAAATTCATATGTCACCTGCTAGACGCTGGCCAAAGCAGACAAATGCCAAAATGGACAGGTTGTGTGACATGCCCTCATCTTCAAACAACCATGAACTAAACTACCCAAGTTAGAGAAAAAATTACCATGACTACATTTGATATAGATGAATTTGCAGCAATTTAAATGTTTAGGTTTGTGCTGTGAATTATTGGTTGCTGAAAGTGTGAAATCTTTGAAATTTAAAACATTTAGAAACCAAAAATTTTCCTGTTCAGCCTTTGTCATAATAATTTCCGGGTTTTTTTGTGGCCAAAACATTAATGGTAATTAAATGTTTGAAAATTAGGTTGTTTTATATATTTATGTCAAGTATAATAAAATATTATTTTAACTTCTATTTCTTTCTTTCTTTCTTTCTTTCTTTCTTTCTTTCTTTCTTTCTTTCTTTCTTTCTTTCTTTCTTTCTTTCTTTCTTTCTTTCTTTCTTTCTTTCTTTCTTTCTTTCTTTCTGTCTGTCTGTCTGTCTGTTTGTTTATTTTTCCAAAATCTCTGTAATTGTTTGTAGTCCAAGGAGATGAAAATAATAATAATAATAATAGTTTTGTATGCAAATATATATGAAAATGTAATAAAAAAATGAAATAAATTAAAACCAAGATTAATTTCAAACCACATAAATATTATTTCTAATATAATCTGATAATTATTTTTTTTAAAAGATAGATAGATAGATAGATAGATAGATAGATAGATAGATAGATAGATAGATAGATAGATTATACTTATAATTTGTGATTAGACTGTTTACATAGACACAACTCTCACTCCTAAAGACGGGATTTGCAAAACAAATGAGATTTCTGTGTGGTGTGAACAAGGCCAAATGCTGTGTTTATTAGGACATAACTTCCAGCATAAGGCCATCATCCTTGGTTTCTCAAGCTTTAGGGGTCGTATTCATCACAAAATTGCCTCCACGCATGCAACTAAATCTTGGTGGGTAACCCGAGTGACACTGTAACCGAGATGGCCTCCATGCCACGGCCCACGCTGGCCTCTGTCGGCCTGGTGTTTGTAATTACTGCGTGTGTCACAGAGGGAAGGGGACGGGGCCATGCAGGAGACGACTGAGGACAGATGGCTGGAGGATCAGCCCTACGCAGGAGACGTGACAAGCCACAACGCTGCTCACCACAGAAAGCTGACAGTGAAGGAGCCTCCTGCCGGGAGCCTGGAAGCTCTTTCCAGCGCTGTCCAACAAGCTGCCATCGCTAACGTGTTCATACGGCCAAGACCGCGGGGACCGGAGGAACAGTGTTGTATGTTAAAAGGGATGAAGAGCAGGAAACAGGTGCGGACACAGAAAGCTTGTGTTTTCAAGGCAGAGATTCAAACAGCCTGTTACTTTGTCTCTATCATTTTAAACTTTAAAGTGAATAACTTAAGGGAAAGTCTGAATGTTTTTATATATTTAGAATTATGGTGCATTTAATGCAGGGCCAGATCAAATCAGCCCAAATGATAGAGGTTGCAATTACACCATCTGACTGCTAAAAGCATTTATCTCCATTAAGAGCCATTCAAAAATAGCTTCATATTTTGACAAAATATCTTATTATTATTATTTTTTTAGGGACTATTTACAATAGGGTCTATTTATAAATATGTGTTTTTCTGTTCAAAAATGGGAGACATGGGGCAGTAAAAAAAAAAAAAAAAGAATAAAAAAGCAACACCGTATCAGGTGATCTACAAAGCATGTTTAATTCATCAGACAGTCCTTGCTAAATCTTTTGATACAGTTGATCATTCTATTTTGGGTCACACTTTATATTAGGTGGCCTTAACTACTATGTACTTACATCAAAACATAAGTACAATGTATTTATTGTGTTCATATTGTATTGCAAAACACTATTGCTGCTATTGAGGTGGGATACGGGTAAGGTTAGGGACAGGTTTGGTGGTCTGGGTAGGTTTAAGGGTGGGTTAAGCTGTAAGGGATGGGTCAACAGTGTAATTATAAATGTAATTACAGAAATTAATTACAGATGTAATTACATATAGGTGTTTTTAAAAACATAAGTACAATGTAAAAACATGTATGTACACAATAAGTGCATTGTACCAAATGATTAATTTAAATGTAAGTACACAGTAGTTAAGGCCACCTAATATAAAGTGGGACCCTATTTTGTTATCGAGATTATGTAGTATTGGTATTTCAAATTTAACCCTATCTTGGTTTTCTAACTATTTATTCAACAGATTCCAATATGTAAAGATTGACCAACAATTATCCGAACCATTAACTATTAATAAAGGGGTCCCACAGGGCTCTGTGTTACCATCAATCCTGTTTTCAATTTATATTAATACTATTTCTCAGGTTATCTGTAGTCAGCAAACCAATATTCAATTAAGCCTATACTAATATATATATATATATATATATATATATATATATATATATATATATATATATATATATATATAAAAATTAAGCCGTCGAGGAGCGTCCGTCAGGCTAGCTTGTTTGGTGTGTTCCACTCGTCGGCTCTCGTCGGGCTCACGTCGGAGAGAGAGAACTCTGATTGGATGTTCAGTTTAGCGAACGAGTCAGCGCCCAAGAATTACAGCGAAAGTGTTGAAAACGGGCAAGTAAATGAAGGAGAATTCTGCTGAGTTCTGTGCGGTGTGTTCATGTGCAGCTTTTTTGTCCGATGCTACCGACGCAAGGCAAGAACACTGTCGGCTTTCGTCGCCGCTAGTTCTATGAAGTCGGTTTGGTGTGTACCGGGCTTTATATGCGGATGATACTATTCTTTATCATCGTCATATGATGAAGTTCTAAAACAGGCACAGGATAGTTTTAATAATATTCAAGAAGCTTTTAATGACCTGAATTTAGTTTTAAATAGCACAAAAACAAAAGTAATGTGGTTTGGAAAAAACAACAAAATAGTAAAGACATTATAACTTTGGATGGGGCAAAAGTTGAGGTAGTGTCTTCATGTAAATTTCTCGGAATCTGGCTTGATAGCTCCTTGACTTTTACTAGACACATAACTAATCTCCAGAAGAAAGTTAAATCTAGACTTATTTTTTTTTTTTTTTTCGAAATAGATCTGTGTTTACCACGTCAGCCAAGAAATCTTGTTGAAACTACTGTTTTTCCTTTGTTTGATTATGGTGATGTGATATATAGAAATGCACGTAAAGGTGTTCTGGAGCAATTAGATGTATTGTATCATGCTGCAATTAGATTGATTACTAATGCACCCTACAGAACGCATCATTGCTAATTATACTCCCTTTTGATCTGGACATACAAGACGGGAAATTCACTGGTATATTTTTATTTATAAAGTTCTGCAGAGCTTATTACCTGAATATCTCCAACAGTTGCTGAAACCTTATTTTAATATATATACAACTAGATCATCTAATTATATTTCCTTGGCTATTCCTAGGAAGAAAACTACTTATGGTCGTTCTGCTTTTGAATTTGTTGCCCCAAATGATTGGAATGTGCTACAAAAGCTATTGAAATTACAGACAATTTTTCCAGTATGTTCATTTAAAGAATTACTAGTACTTGCTCTGACCTCAACCTGTAAGTGTTTTAACTGAGATTTTATTTTTTTATTTTATGTTTTATGTATTGTAATATATGTTTGTATGTTGCTCAGGAGATAATAATTCTCCTGCCAGGATGAAACTTGCCTGGTTAAATAAATAAATAAATAAATAAATAATCAATAAATCAGTGCATATGGAGCTGGATGTGTGTTGCAAAACTTACGAGGATTTATTTTATAAATCATGCACTATAGTAAAAGTGTTTTGAGGTCATGACATTATAGTATACAAGGAACTGCGCAAACATGTCTCTATTATTTTGATATTCAGCCCCATAATCTGTGTGAAAAGGTTCTTGGTATTTTACTGCCTCTAGAGTTCATTTCAGCTGGAAACTACAGTGAATTGTATGTAGAAGCATGTATTTGGAGTTTTTCAAAAAAATGTAGGTAGATGCATTTTTTTCCAATGAACCTGGGTTCTTTTAATGATGTGTTTTTAGATCGCTGTGCCATGCATGAGACACTGCAAAAGACTCAACACTCAAACACACTCAACATTCTAAAATCATTTTTAGAATCTGATTATGCAATCCAGATTGCATGTTATCAGTTATTACCTAGCCCTGTATGTTGTATATAGCCCAGTATTTATTATTACACATGATGTACATACTGTTCTCATAAGTTTTGCATCACACATCCAGCTCCATATGTACTGTATATATTATTCTCATATAATTCTCATATTAAACACAAAGATGTGTTTGGGTGAGTTAATTAACCCACTGGCAAAGCACTTACATTTCCCAGAATTCATTCTCTGCTCAGATTCAGCTCAAGCAGGTCAATCCACAACACTGGCTATGATTAGATTACTTGAAACAAACATATTCTTCCTAGATTTGTCTTGTTCAAAAATGTTGTTAATGCATTGTCAATATATTGCAGTGCTATGTTATATTTTTATTAACAGTACAATAGTTTTAATTAAAACCGTGTAATTATCATTGTGATGTGCATTTTTGTTATCTCTGTTACTGTGACAAACCTAAAAAAAAAACATTTGCAAACAACCATTTTCTTCCTTAATTTAGTTGATGAGGTTAACACTGCCTACAAGTCTGGGGCCTCAGGCATCTGCTGGTCATCCTGCCCTGATTTATTGCCCGGTCAATAAATGACTGCTGGCATGAAAAATATCAGAATATTGAGCATGTGAAAGTCACAGTTATTCAATATTATAGATATTTCATTTCTGCAATTTGAAATCAAACTTCTTGCCATTTTATCAGATAGCTGAACTCAGAGAAGGTTGAAAATGCATTGTAAAAACTGAATTTCCAGCACTCCCCGTTTAAGTGGACCCCTAACAAGAGAAAGTCGATCCAGTATTAACATGCAGGAAGCACCGTTGTCTTAGGTCCTGCGTATTAAGCATATGGCACTTAGTCGATGCAAAACACTGAATTATTTATAGGAAAAAAATAAATTCAAGTCATGAAAGACAAACCCCAAGAGCCCTGGCCAGACTGGAGATTAAGGCAGAGTTGGCAGGGAAAGTTGGAGCCTGTAACAAGCTGTGAATCTGAACACCTTCATGAGAGAATTAACAGATTGAATTACAGCCACCAAACTGGGAAGTAGCCATGAGATGCTTAGACAAATACAGATGCCTCAATGTTGTATTTGTTTCTTGAAAACACAGAGCTTTTCACTTCACAAGATGTTAACTGATGGACTGGAGTCGTGTGGATTACTTGTGGATAATTGTGATGTTTTTATCAGCTCTCATTCTGACGGCACCCATCCACTGCAGAGAATCCATCCAAATCAGTTCTGATAAATAAACAAACTCATCTACTTCTAGGATGACCTGCAAGGAGAGTACTTCTCAGCAAATGTTCATTTTTGGTCAAACTATTGCTTTATCTTTATTACAGTATTTAGTCATTTGATAGCAAGTTTGTTTATACTTCAACCAAAACAGACATCCTACTTTGATGTCTAGTCAATGTTTAGTCTAGTGTCCTAACCATTGTCTGCTCGTCCATGTTTTGAACTTTTAGTCCAAAGAAATTAATCGGTTGTACTTGTTGCTAGGACCCAGTTTAACAGAAACCTTAACAGAAATCAATCAGCTAGATATTATATTAGCATTAATCATATTAGTGTCTGATTGGATGGCAACAATATAAACATTTTATTTGATGTCAACAACAAAAGTTTTGGCAGCCATTACTCCAGTCTTCAGTGTCACGTGATCCTTCAGAAATCAATCTAATATGCTGATTCGCTGCTCATTTCTTATTATTATCAATATTGAGAACAGCTGTGGCACTTTATATTTTTGCTGAAACCATGGGACATATTTTTCTAGATTATTTGATGAATAGAAAGTTTTTTTTAACATAGAAAGTCTTTTTTAACATTATAAATGTCTTTACTGTCACTTTTGATCACTTTAATGCATTCATGCTGAATAGAAGTATTAATTTGCATTAAGAAAAGGTACTGACCCCAAATTTTTAAACGTTACGTCTCACAGAAAGTTAACTCGGATAAATTCTGAGTGCTGACAAGTTATTTCCTGCGAAAGTCTCACATAGTTTGCATGCAGTGGAGCAAGCTTCATATAATGTTCTTTTTTTGGCAAATGGCAAAAAATGATTTATTTTTGAAAAATATGCCTTTTCCTGCAGGTATTATCAGCTCTGACCAACCTGAGATTTATGAATAAATGCAGGAGTCGTAAGTTGTTTTGCTCTGAGAAACAGATATCTGCATATCCAATTCCTTTGGGAACAGATTAAAAATAAGTTTCTTCAAGGAACCCGATACTGGTTTTACTTGTATGAATGTTTGAAGCGCTGCTTCTCGTTTAGCACTGAGGTCTTGGCTTTACATTGATAAATATTGAGTTTGACATTTCATTCTTCCTGGTGATGCAGGGTACAGTGTGCCTGCTGTCTATAAGCTTCTATTCAGCGTGAAGGTGATGCACTGTAGCTCATACACTGGCTGTATTGGACCTGCAATGCATTCTCGCCTATATATTTCAAACAAATCTCTGTTCTAAACAGTTTTTTTTTTTTGGTTTCTTGTGAGTCAATAGAATTGAGGTCTCCACCTATCATAAGGAAAACATTGACCATGCCGCTTGTACCTGCTATGCATAAGCTGACAGGTTAACGTGTAAAAAGCTCACACAAAAGAGAACTTTTATTCAGTGTAGAAACCTTTGCCTTCCAAACTGTCTGTGGAATTATAGCGGTAGATGTGGCATAACAAAACGGTCCTGTAGCAGTTTGCATGCAAATCCGATGATACATACCTCCTGAACACAGGAACGCATTCCAAAGAAGATTTCACAGCTATTAGGATGTTATGGAAATGCCAAAACCTAAACCAGTTATACTGTGACTGAATCTCCAAAAGTTTTTCAGTCAATGGTGTGGTGCTTATTTTTTGTCCAAAACTATTAATTTATTGAAAAATGTATTAAAAATGCAATTCATACATACAGTTATTTTAAAGGGGTCATCGGATGCCCATTTTACACTAGTTGATATGATTCTTTTGGGTCTTAATGAAAAATTTCTCAATGGTAGTGTAAAAAACCTTTTTTACACTGTCAAAATCAGCTCTGTTTTCAGCAAGCCATTTTTTTAGGCCATGTTGCTTTAAATGCTAATGAGCTCTGCTGACCCCGCCCCTCTCTTCCGTGGGGTGACAAGCAGTACTGTTTAATTTAGACGGGAAATTGGCTAGCTAGCACATTATTAGGAAAGGCGATTCACAAAGATTAATAAAAACCCTTATATTCATTTCTTCTGTAGATGAAGCTGGATCACGAATGATTCGCTCGAACATAGGTAGGCATTCATGTAGATAGGGATCGGCGCATTCCCTTTAAAACAAAAGTAACGTTAATTCTCTTGCTCTTCAGCAGCTCAGATGTCGGGAGTAAATGACAACTGCTATATTCATTATTACATCCAACAACAAAACACTTCAATCGCTTAATCGGAGACATTCTTGTCTTCCCCTGCACTGGAGTCAACACAATGGCAGACAGCTCTCAGCTCACTCAGGGCGGGCCTAAGGTAAGATGTCCTTGTCAATCAGCTATCGTGGGAGGGGCCTGTGCAGAACTACATCATTCTGACAGGAATCTCAGAACAGCCTGATTTGAGAATGAGGATTTTAAAATAGGGATTTAAAAAAAAAAGGTCCCACTTTATATTAGGTGGGCTTAACTACTATGTACTTACATTTAAATGAATCATTTGGTACAATGCACTTATTGTGTACATACATGTTTTTACATTGTACTTATGTTTTTAAAAATACCTATATGTAATTATATCTGTAATTAATTTCTGTAATTACATTTATAATTATGCTGTTGACCCATCCCTTACACCTTAACCCACCCTTAAACCCACCCATACCACCAAACCTGTCCCTAACCTTACCCGTATCCCACCTCAATAGCAGCAATAGTGTTTTGCTATACAGTATGAACACAATAAGTACATTGTACTTATTTTCTGATGTAAGTACATAGTAGTTAAGGCCACCTAATATAAAGTGTAACAAAAAAAAGAAAACACTGGGTGGATTTTTATTATTATAGGATGGATGTGTACACACACTCCCAACACACATTTATGTTCAAACAACTTGTAAAGTGAATTTTGCATCCGATGACCCCTCCAATTCTATGTAAAAATAAATAAATAAATAAATAAAAATAAATAAAAAAAATAATGTCAGTGCGTTTTATTAGGTATAAAGTGGATTTCCCCCCCCCTTGATTAAAAAGTTTTGCATATTATTATTATTACTATTATTATTATTGTTGTTGTTGTAAAAATAATAAATAACAATAACATACTATGCCTAAACATTTAATTTCAAACACACACACACACACAAAATTATATATATAAATATATATATATATATATATATATATATATATACATATATAATTTTAGAAAATAATTATTTAGATGTGCATAGTAGCATGCATTAAAGGTGTAATAAATTAATTTGACTGCTTTCCACTTAAACCGCATTAATCATTTGACTGTTCTTGAAATGATATTGACATTTTTCAAAAACATATGAAACTGACATGTGGTGCAACATTTGCAAAAACTTTTCAAATTTTTATAACTATATTTGTGAAAAAAAAAGAAAAAAGAAAAAGAAAAGTCTCACAAATAGTGATTCAGAATAAATTTAATGAGTCATTAAATGAATCATTAAATGTCATTGACTTTCTTACGTAATTGTTCATCTTAAAAAGGTCACACAAGACTACACAAAACACCCGCTGACCATTGATTAGAAACAATCGAGAGATCGATCCATCAAATGGAGATCTTTCCCCTTAGCCATTAAAAAATGTATGGCTGATCAAAGGCGGTTAACAGATGCTTTAGGGGGTTTTCTCTTTAGGAGTCCTCCTTCCATCTGTTCTCCGCTGGCATTGCCATCATGAGCCTGCTTACAGGCTCCTCACTAAAGCACTCCATAGGAACCATTTTGCCCTGAGCAATGGGGAATGAAAAACAAGTGGCCAAGAAAAGCTTTTAATTTTCCCTTCATTAATGGCTTGATGACTTTATTCTGCATGGAGAATTAGTGCATCTAACTAATCAGTGTCGATACCGATACTTTTTCTAATTCTTCTCCAACAACTTAAGAAGGAAAGGTTATAAAAAGACGCATAATGATTCCCAGAGGGATGCGGATAACACCCAAGCAGACTCTCAAAAGTATTTTTTAATCATCTTTGCCTGAAGTCATTATTATTTATGTGCAATTTTATAACCGTGAGATATATGGAAGCACTTTAATGTCTCTGAAGAGTGATACTGCAGTATGTTGCTCATTGTGGGACAATGCACTGCTGAAAATCATCTAAAATGATCTAACTCTTTAAATTAATGTGAAATCAACTGGCATTTGTTAGTTTATTAAAAGGAGTGTTAACCCAAAACAAATTTTATTCGCCCTCATGTCATTCCAAATCTGTATTTTTTTTTCCTTCAGTGGAACACAAAAGTAATGAAAGTGAATAGGAGCTGTCAAGCTTCAAAATGACAAATAAGCATCATAAAAGTATCATAAAATTTGTCCATATGATTCATGCACTATATTTCAAGTTCATACGATAGCTTTGTGTAAGAAACCGGCTGCAATTTAAGTCATAAGTCACAAAATCTTGACGTCTACATCAGTTGTGATGAAATGATTCAGTACAAATCAGACTGATTCAGTTCTTGAATTTAACTCACTGACCCAATGATTCACTTGCAGCTAACAGCACTGTGTTCAAAATATCACAAACGCATCTTAAAAGCAAACATTTGCAAACACCTTTGCCATAATATTAATTCCAGTTAGATTTTTGTGTGTTACATTTTTGCGTGTTGCAAAAAGTGTTTTATGAAATTGAAAACTGAGTCAAAGTCCGAGAATCAGTTTTGCAGATTTGGTATGTGGTTCTGTGGTTCTGGTCAGCTTTCAGAAATTGCATGACAAGTAAAGATTTTGTGTGTAAGCAGTAAAGTGGCAGATGACAAAACTGCTAGTGTGAATGCTAATATAGTTATTGTTATACTTATCTTTAGCATTTTTTGGTGTGAATGAGCCTTTACTTGCCATTTCTTAGTAATTATTTGTGAAATTTACTAGCAATTTCTGATTAAAAATAGTTTCTAAACCGATTTGTGTGTGTGTGTGTGTGTGTGTGTGTGTGTGTGTGTGTGTGTGTGTGTGTGTGTGTGTGTGTGTGTGTCAGAAGACTTTTATTGTCATTTTTAGGTTTAAAAGTCCCAGTCGCCATATACTGAAAAGACCTGCCAAGATTTTCTTTAAAAATGTACTTTTCATGTTCAACAAGCGAAAAAGAAATAATACAGGTTTGGAACAACACGTCAGTGAGTTAATAACTTCCTGAACAGGTCGATCTATTCCCTTAACTTAAATCAGTTTTTTTTCTTGAAAAGGAATTATAAAAGCAACAAAAAGAACAAAAATATTATACGATTTGTCCATATGATTCACACACTAAATTTCAAGTCCATCTGATAGCGTTGTGTGAGAAACAGACTGAAATTTAAGTCATAATTCACAAAATCGCAATGTCTAAATCCACTCTCGTTGGTGGCTTTGAGTCAAATCTTTTCTATTGTTCAGAATGATTCATTTACAAATCAGGGCTGCGTTTCTCGATAGCGACTGATCTTAGCACTTAAGAGCATTTTCTACGAGTCATTTTACGAATGCTTATTATTGTTTCACGTGCATTTTTACTTGAGTTACAATGCTTTTGGGAAACAAACAGTAATATTAAGATCAGTTTTTACGAACTTCTTAGGCTTACGATGCTTTTGAGAAACACAGCCCAGACTGATACTATTCTTGAGTTCATCTCACTGACTCAATGATTCAGCCTTTATCAATAGACTAGAAAGAATGTTTCAGTCTGTTTCTGACACAGTATAGTGTATACATAATATGGCCCACTTTTATGATACTTTCAATCTAATTTTAGACTTGACATTCCCAGTCTCCATTATACTGAAAAGAGTCAATGCTATCTCACGACCAATTCGTATGTATATTACGAGGTGGCTAATTCGTACGACTTCACTTTTACGATTTTGTACGATTTGTCTAAACCCCAGTGACGGGTAGGTTTAGGGGCGGGGGTTAGGTGTAGGTCAGTTGTACAAATTCATATGAATAGGCAACTCGTAAAATCCGTACGATTTGGCAAAAAACGTATCAATTTGTATTTGTATGAGTGAGGTCGTACAAATTCGCATGAATTAGCCACCTCGCAAAATATGTACGAATTGCCGTGAGATCGGGCTGAAAGAGCAGACAAGATTTTCTTACAGGTTTGGAACAACGTGTGAGTGAGTAAATAACTCCCTGAACCAGCTGAGCTATTCCCTTACCTTCTTTCAGTTTTTCTACACAAGGAATAACAAAAGCAACAAAAAGAAAGAGAGAACACAGAAGATTCAGGCTCTACAGAGGGAACCTCAGGCATTCAGACCTGAGCGACGATGTGAGGCTTGGCCAAGAGTTTGCTCAGACTCTGCGGAAATGCAGCAAAGCCATCCATGCAGATTATGGGAGCTCTGCAGCCTGGCACATCTTTTTGTTGCTGCCATCCCATCTTGAGGAGAGAGAGAGAGGGAGAGGAGGGGAGGTAGCAGAGGAGGCTTTTCTCTGCGGCAAATTCTCCAAGCCCTCTCATTCCCCGCTCCTTGAGGCCTGTCTTATACAACAGAGTTTTGTTTGTGCACATCTGCTCCGAGGAGATTAAAATTACACCAAAATATCACAAGAGACCATCTCCAGAATTACTCACATGTGTACATTCCAAATGAAACACTGTTGCTTTGAGGCTAAAAGTAAGGTAGAAGGAAAAAAAAAAAAAAGACTCCGGTGTGTTCATCAAAACTAGGCCCATCACAACAGTTAGTCACAATAGGTCAAAATCCTGTGGGCTAAAACAAGGAAAGCTGACTATGTTGGAAACCCATTAAAGTTTGATAAAATCAGACTTCAGCTTGCAGGAGTCAGGTTGCTCAGGGTTTTATCAGTCCGATGGGAAACAAAATTGTGTTTATAAGGTATCAGGATGATATTGTGAGTGCTTTTGGGGATGAAATAATCACTGGATTTGCCAGGTCTGTAGCTTCAAAACATTGCTACATATTTGGGGTTTTCTTTGAGGCACTTAGTGACTAGAAACTCTGCTTTGTTTTCTGTCAGCAAAAATAAGTTTGAACGCATTTTTCGCTACTGTTGGCACACATTTGTTTTTTTTTTTTTGCATTGTTTTGAAAGATCCTAACCTTCTACAGGATCATATTCCTCTTCATCAATGCTTGGCTACAAACTGCTATTCCTTTCTTGCTAATTAAAAGAGCTTATGTTAATCAGTTAACACTATGCTAAGCTAGTAGGCTAAAGCTCAGTGTCAACCACGCAAACTGTTTACACTCCACTTGCATATGTGCCTTGAAGATATTTGACCTAATTCGTTGATCCATAAGTTGGCAACATTGCCTCAGTTTCATTGTTCCACAATTGAACAACAAACCACAGAAGACAAAACAACAACAATAGACAGTCACGTTTGAAAAAATACAGAGAAACTTTATCGCCATAACTTCTGAAGAGAAATAGCACAGACGCGTAAACATTCGAGAGTTCATGTGTTGAGCGTTTGTGTTTCTGCACATATGGAGCACGCAAAGCATATCATAAGTGGTCGCGACAAAAATGAAGTAAATATATTTTGAGCTGCTAGATTGCTAACCGATGGCTAACTGAAAACTCTTTTTAATAAGACCATTTTAGCTAGTAATATAATGTGATATGTCATTTAAATGAAATTCAGTAACATGTTTTCATTTATTAAGACAATTAAGACAATACACAGTCTATTATTGTGGTATCTTCTATTTCAGATAACCTCATCCCTTTATGTCACATACAAACAAAACGAGCTGTGCTTGGTAGCTTTACATTTCAGTTAAATTAAGCTTCAGATTGGACAAGGCTTTAGAATGTTATCAAAAGTCTGGCTACAAATAATTTTTCTTACTATATTATAATTTTCACATATGAATAATATTGTTTTGCACACCGTACACGAGATGTGTATGCATTGGTAGAGACTTCTATTCCAAATGACTAATGTATTTGAAAATTACAATTAAAAAAGACAAGGTTTAGGGCTGAGATGCCCAAACCAGAGCCCATGGGCCACAGCTGGCCTATGATGAGCTTTAGGGAAAAAGTAAGGAAAAAATAAATATATTAAAAAAAAAAAAAAGATTAATAATGATTTGAAAATATTACACATTTATTACATTTTAATATAAAATATTTGGATATAATTCACTTTTGGCTCAAAGACTGCAATCTAATTAGTTTTTATATTAAAGAAATATATTACACATTTTGGGCACCTCTGGTTTAGAGGACACAACCAAAGTTAGAAGAAAAAAAAAACTGTTTTATTAAAAATAAAAATAAAAGAAGACGCTTATTCCAGTTTAGTCCACCTTGTGACTTGAGCTGGATTGAGTGTGCAGAATCAATAACTCTGTAGGCAGTGGTCCTGATTCAAAAGCAGACTGTTTTGGACCTACATTTAAAATTATGAAGAAAAAAAAAACTGGCCCTGTTCTGCTTTACTAGCTTTAGCATTATTTTGAATGTTTTGAAAAAAATGGCAATTTAATCTATACATATGCCATCTATCTGAAGACTTAACAATTTACCTCTTTTGTGAATATAAACATACACATAATGGACCTGTAATGAGTAAGAGGTTTGTGCAGTAATCTGTCAGAATAACATTAGCTAGCTGCTATTAATGCATGTTTTCAGAGTCTGCTTTGGCAACATATGTGACAGTATAATTTCCGGCTACTTTTTGTTATAGTATTGCAAAGCCAGAAATAAGTGAGTGCACGTTTGAGCAAGAGAGATGTTACTTAAAAATCCAATTGTAACAATTACAGTTTCTTCTAAATCGTTTTAAATGAAGGTACCGTGACAGTTATGTATGGACAGACCTTTATACTTTAAGAATTTATCATTGCAAGTGCACAAACATGTCATTACATATACGATTCAATTGAACTTAAGGATTGTTTGAGTGTTATAGTTTGACACTGAGAAGCAGAAATATGGATATGGTAAACTGGGTGTAATTATTAGGGCTCTGACAGGAGGAGTAAAAGGCATGCTGGGTAATGATATACTGCTTGCAAATGTAACTTATAAGACTTTTCAGGGTTATTTTCAACCTCATGTCTACAGATGGCATCTATGGCATGATTATTACAGTCAAGAATATCTATTCTTTTACTAGTATGTATATGAACAAGAAACACATTTACAATCACTATATGTACCTTGTAAGTTATAATGTGTTGGGGGGCATAGAGTACAGTTATTTATTTATTTTTTATTTTTATTTTTTTCCATTTTTATGTTACCTTTATTTTTAAAAGGTTGCCATCATTTAACACTCAATTAAAGTTCTTGAAAAACACTGCATATTTAATAACACTGTTAATTTTTTTTTATTATTATTAAATCTCAAAATTAATATCTATTTTCATACTGTACATTATAATTTTGTGATACTTAATTAAATTTTAGCATTTATAACAACTGATTTAAGCAATATAGGCTCATTGGAAAAATACAATTCTACCTACATTTATGCAAAACTCCAAAAACATATACAATACTCTTTCCCAGCTGAAATGAACACCATTGACACTAAATCAAAAACAAATGTTAATTTTTACACAAATTATGATTACAGGGGCAGATTATTGATTAAAAGACTTTGTGGTTCCTTTCACAATACATTTTGTCATTCACAAAAGCAACTCCATACGTATGGCTTTTCTGACATAGTAAACTTGCTTGTTAGCTCACCCGGTACAGCACTGCAGTTGCAATATAGACTGTTTGGGTATGAGTCTCATGAAACACAAGCCACAACACAGCTCAAAATTCCATTGCTTTTTGTGCCAATGTGTATTTAACATTTCTTAATATGTTAGGTTTACAGTAGGGTTTAGTGTAGGTGGTACGTTATTTTTAAATGCGACAGAGCATTGACCTTTTTAGCACCACTCATTAGATATTTAATTTACAACAACCAGTGTAATAAAACATTGACAGATTCATTTTCATCTGTTTTGAAAAAACTGAGCACTCGCATATTGAAAGTGTTGTGAAATGTACAGGAAGCAACACAATATAATTTTGCAGGAATGTCAGCAAAGGCACGTTTTTCCAATGAGCCTGGGTTGCATTTTGGCTTTTAATGCTTCATTCATTTATACAAAATTGTATAGGATTGCAGTTTTTCATATGTAACTTATTTCTAAGTTAAACACAGAGAAAAAAAAAAAAGTAAAATGGGACATTAACCATCAGCAACTGCTGATCCAGTTGACCCATACAGTTGATATGTTCTTCAGAATCTCTTATTTTGAGTTCAGCATAAGAAAGAAAGCAATTTGAGGTTGAAACGACATGTGAATGAGTAAATGGTGACAGAATAGTTATTTTTTATTTATTTGGGGGAGGGGGAGGGGGGGGCTGTCAAGGTCTAGGGAGGACAGGGAGATGTGAATTCTGACAGAAAATGTTGAGTTTTGCTTGATATTTTTTGTCTTGAAAATATTTTCATCCCTTTTCTCTTTTCTTTCCCTCGGCATGTGTGTGTTGTGTGTGTCTTTGTTGACACTTCCCTGAACTGTTCCAGTGAAAGGTGGAATCCTAAGCCTTTAAACCAATGCCTCCACAGAAATGCGGCAGAAGCGGCACAGAAAAGTCCATGGCAATCCAGCCCTGAGATTTTCATTTCCCCTCCCTCTCCGCCTGTCTTCCCGCGCTCAACCCAACTTTCTCCCAGGCACCCAGACAATCCTTTCTCCTGAGCTAGATACTAATTATCAAATACTGTCCATCCCCATCAAGACGGCCAGACAGAGACGGAGTTGTATTTGGTTCACCTCGCCTTCATTCCAGTGGTGAACTCTGACCGTGCCGCTAACGGACGTATCATATTCGATACTGAGCGACTATAATGTTCTAGACTTTTCCATCCTCAGAGCCCTGCTCTTCTTTCGTTTCCATGGTTTCAGCTCATTCTCACTATAGATAAGTCACTCCACATATTCTTAATTAAGGTCAAGAATGCATTTTCATTGCTCACTGTTTTCAGGGCCAAAACCAGCCACCATTACATAAAACACACTGACACAACTGGAGCGCATGTGCGCATAACATCTGTCTCTGTGCTGTGTGCATGTGTGTGAAAGCTGGGCAGCTCTATATTTAGTAAAAAAATTTATAAAATAGGAGCGTCAATTATTATTTTTTTTCAACCTAAATATATTTAAACAGACCTAAATATATTTTACCAAATAAATTTTGCATTTAATATATTTTTTGCATTTACCCAAAATATATATTTCATAATATAATTTGGTATTTGAAGTTTTAAATATATATATAGTTTCTTGTTTTATGCTTATTAGCTTAATTTGAAGGATTACTTATATGTATTTAAGTACTCATACATTATTATTTTTAACTTATAAAAATGATAAATTATTATAAATAATCTTGTTATTATAAACGTATACAAATCATCAAATTCTAATCTAAATTACACACACACATATAAAATCAAGATGCTATTATAATTACTGTTATAAATTATATTTCTAAAAAATCTGAAATATTTAATGATTCTGTATTTCTCAAAATGTAGTGCTGTCAAAATTACCACGTTAATGGAAGTAGAGATTAAACGCTCGCGCGGTGCATTATGGGATTGAAAGCGGCGCGAAGAAAGCGTTGAGAGCAGTTGAGAGCAGTGGGGTTGTAGCGTTGCCAGCGGCACCGAGCGCAGATTTGACGCTGTAGTGGAAACACACTGTAACGCGTTAAAATTATTTAACGCCGTTAACACAGGAGCAGGGCCTCATAACTGCTAATTCTGTCTCTTTTTACTTGACAAGAAGAACATTTATTCAGTCGCAGAACGTATTTACGAGCACATCAAATGGGAGACATGGGAGACTTCAGCGTCAGGAGCTAGTCAAATGATCATGGAAACAGTACTGTGATCACATCGCGTGCTCTTCAATTACGTGCACAAAGATGCCTTCGCGCGCATAGCCTGTATCATTTCATATCAAATAGTGAAATAAACTACGAGCATGCAATGTCGTGATCAGTTAAGTCATGAAGTTACCAAAAAGGCGATTAAAGCTGCTACAAAACTGTGCATGCATGTAATATGTTATATATGAGTTAGGCCTACATTAGAACATGTCTCTGAAATGGTTTTTAAAACTGTCCTACAGCATCCTAGCACTGTCTACCTCATCTAACACACAGATTCAACTCGTCAGATCATTAGAAGAGACTGAAATGGGTCAGAAAAGGTAAAGACAGTTGAGAAAAAATACAATTTTTGTGTCAGATCCGCGTCATGTTAGCGGCAGCTCTTGAAGAAATAGAAGCCAAAACAAACTAATAACCAGCTGCTGTGATGTCTGTTTATCAAGAATAAAAGAAAAAAGAGGAAATAAATAACTTTTATAGTTTTAAGGATTCATCTGTATTTTGTTTAGTATGGTTAAATATTAGGGGGAAACATTTTTATAGGGAAATCAGTATTAATTGGTATACTGGCCTTCAGTCATAAAAAAGATGCCATTAAACAACTATTAAAAATATACTGTCTTTATGTTGTTAGTACATTAACTTGAAGATTGAATATGAGATTATTGCAATATAAAAGTATATTTAAAAAATGTAATGTTAGGTGGGATAATTTCAGAATTTTTTTTTTTTTTTTTTTTTTTTTTTTTTAAATCAATTGACAGCACTAATTAAAACACAAAGGAAATTCAAATTTGCAGTAACTCAGAAGTGAAACAACTTTCCCCACAATTTATGGATGTGATCTTACATATGCAAAGATACAGTCCTCTGCATTAACATTTCTATGAATTCACTCATGGGTGATATTTCAGTTGTTGAGCTTCAATGGTAATTCAATTTCACCATACAAAGAATGCAAATGACTTTTTTTAAGCATTGCGCTCAGTTTGATTTATAAATAAATTAATGTTTATGTAAATTAAAGTAGGCCTTCTGTCTTTCTCCATTCACTGATAAAAGCCTGCTCCAAAGGGACTAGTGGGGTGTGGACAAAGAAGCTTGTGCTTGCAATTATATATATATATATATATATATATATATATATATATATATATATATATATATATATATATATATATATATATATATATATTCTCAGTCTTTTCTGTGATTGTTGTATGCTTGAATCATGGAAAGTCTTTGAATCTGTTCACTTAAGTTTTGACCAGCATTGCATCTCATTTGGCTCCATTTAACTGAACTTAAGGAAGTAATAATTAACTGTAATGTATTTAATGTACTTACTATGTGGTTAGGGTTAGGATTACGGTTTGGTTTAGGGTCACTTGCATGTAATTAATTAAGTGCTATTATAATAGTAAGATCATGCAACAAGGACACCTTAAAAAATAAGTGTTACCCATAATTGTGATGCAGGTCAATGTAGCTTAGAATGCAGTTAAATGGCACTAAAATGTAAGATATTGGTGCAAAAATGGCCCGTATGAGATTTTGTCTCTTATTTATAATCATATGATATAGCTAAGCAATATCACATGAGCAATGAGTGCTGTTTTTGTCTCGAATAGCACAAGGGCAAATATGACATTGATATTACAGTTCAGTTCACTAAGAAATTAATGTTGTATTATATTTTTGAACACAATATTGCCTGTTTTTGCTCAATTTTGCTAATGAAAATGTTACCTAGTACTGTTGTGAATCCCAGCACATCGGTGTTTTATTTCTGAATGAATCCACGTTCTGAATGAATGATTCAATGGCCCATTCATAAACTGAGCCATTTACATTCCTGAATGAATCAGCCATTTGAAAGAATCGAATGAATGAATTACTCATCAAATTAGTGTAATTAAACGTGTATAAATATGTAATTACATGCTATTAATGTGTTAACTTTGCCATCCCTAGTAAAAAGACAAATGGACATAATCTGCATCATAAAAAGTGAAATAATGGTAAGTAAAGCATAAAAAACAAAGCTATACTGTGAAATTCTAAATATGCAATTGTGAGAAATAAAGTCACAATTGCAAGACCCCATAAAGTCTGATGAATGTTGTATTATATAACATGACACATATATAAGTCACATTATGAGAAATAAAGCCGTGATTACTTTTTTACAGTGTTAACTCTGAGGCGAAAATGGGTTGGTATAAATTAGCGACAAGAGACGGACAGTGAGAAAAACACCTCATCATTATCTAGGAGAACCAGCGGTTGAGATAGTTCAGGTAATTTAGCGGAAAGACTCCATGGCTGAATACATACACAGTGGCTGCATGAGATTAAATCTGTAATCATTGGAGTGTTGGCTAGCACATAGATGGAGAGTCATTAGCCAGCAGGTGCACAGAGTGCTTGTACCATTATCCGACATTACTGTGCCGCATCTCAGCCCTGAATATCACATTCAACAAGCACAGGAAAGGTTAAAGCAAGAGGACCAGAGACCTGACAGCCGAGAGAGGCTAACCGTTGGTTTCTAAACTCGCTCACACACTCCATCCCTCACACATGCACAGGCATGCATTTAATGCGGAGTCACAATAATTATGCGCGACAGCTGAACTGCTGCTTTCTGCTAGTGGCTGTTCTGTCATGACCATATTTCATTTCAGTTTATCTCAGAGTTGGCAGAGTTTCCACTTACTCTGCTGAAATGTGTCTTGTGTGCGCGTGTGTGTGCTTGTATCCTTAAACGTCATGTTTACTGATACATAGAAATGAGTCGAAACATGTTCCGTCTAATAAAACTCCTACACAGTTTGTAGCGAGGTGGAAATTTGCAGATTTCTCACAGAGACTTGATGGGTCAATATGGCATATTAGATTTAATCAGGGGCTGATTAGTTTTAATCATATGTTCTACTAACTTTTAGAGATTTTTAAGTTCATCTAACCCTCCTTTTGAGCAAAATTTATTATATTTAAGAGGTTAATAATTTGCTTGCCTGCAGTGTGCAGAGAGAAAAATGCTAAAACGATGCCTTTAAGACCAAGATGAAACCTCTGTGGAACATGCAATTGGTAAACAGTCACATAATTAATATTACTGTTTAAAAAATTGTTGTGTAATACACTTATTTCCATGTGTTTATTAACATACTAAAGCTTATGTAAAGTACTTGATTATAATTTGAACTGTTTCATATTACTTTTGAAGTTAAAATGTTTAACACGTACTACATTGTTACATATAAACATTGTACTATATAGTAATTTCACATTTGCAATAAACATTACAAATACATTTAAATAACTTCCATACAAGTTTAAATAGAAAACACATCAAAGTATATTTTGGTTTACCATAAATGGCAACCCAATCTCATGGCAATTTGTATGTATTTTACAAGGTGGCTAATTCGTACAAATTTGTACGACCTCACTCGTATGAATTTTTACGACTTTTGCTAAATCGCACTTATTTTACGAGTTTCCCAATTCGTATGAATGACCTACCCCTAACCCTACCCATCACTGGGGTCTAGACAAATTTTACAAAATTGTACGAGTGAAGTCATATGAATTCATACAAATTAACAACCTTGTAAAATACATACGAACTGGTCATGAGATAGCATTGTAAATGTGTGTTGGTACATTTGGCAGTAGACTTTAACCATATTTCAATTAATAATAATTATATTTCAATAGAAGTCATTACGGAATTATATGTAATTAAATTGGGAATGCAATGGGCATTTAATAAAACTTGTCTGTCTATGCAGAAACATGTAAAAAAAAATAGATGCTATTGTATATGAATGAAGAAAACAGATAAAAAAGCTGTGGTGTTCCCTTTTGTCAAAACCCTAACACCCATAATGCACTTTTGATTTTGGTGCCGGCCCTCTGTATCCACCGACTGTCCTTGGGCGGGAATACAAACATGTGCAAGTTCAATTGTTTTTTTAACAAAAGCCTTCGAGCACTATATATATATATATATATATATATATATATATATATATATATATATATGAGCAATATCGCACGAGAAGAAGTGCGATATGGCTGTATATGGCTGTATATCGCACGGCTGTGATTCGGGCTTAGGTAATCACAGCCGTGCAATATACACAATCACAATAGTGCAATATACAGCCATAATCGCACGTCTGCGAGTGTAATATTGCGTTTATACAACAGTTCAACGGCATGAGTGTGTAAATAAATGAGAAACAACAACGAAGTGTCTTTAAAAGCCCTCTTTTGTGCAGAACTAAAGTTTTTACATACAAAGACAGCGCGACATTGAATAAACATGATAATATTTTGCCAAAACTATTTGCTCTGGAACAAATAATAGTTTAGTGAGACCAAAGACTGGCCGTTAGATTTACCCAACACAAATTATATCTCATGTTTAACCCCTATAGAGACATCAGAGCCAGCGGTAAATTCCAGAAGATCTGGCCGCGGTAAGGCACTCTCTGCGGGTGTAATTTCCGAATTTCTCGTCTTCGAAAACGTTAAAGCAAATTTTGAAATAGACCTTATCTTTATTAACAAATCGCATATGTGATGTCCAAGCAAGCACATTCTTGCCTAAAAAACTCTTAAAACTGCATTCCGTGACACAAAACAGTTTTATTTTAAAAATTATAGTGGATTTGGCCATCCGCCATGACACGCGCTGAGAGAAATACGGCAACTTCGGCAAGAGGAGTGATTCAAACGGTGAAGAGGAGGAGGAGCTCAGTTGGAGCTTGCATACCTATCAGCCAATCAGATTCGAGAACCAGAAAGAACTGTTGTATAAATACACATACATATATATTCTACCCACATTCTGACTACAGATTAATTATAAAAAGAGACAAAAGTGAGTCTAAAGCTTTACATCAAGGCCACAGATAATGAGTTGAAGCACAGATGAAATATATAATTAAACACCTACTCTTAACGAAGTTATGTTACAGGGAATGTCAGAGTTTTGTATAAACATGTACCTCAAAGATAGATAACTAAAGACCAAATTAAACAAATGTGTGACTTAAGGTGATGAGTGGGAGAAATTAAAGTTTGAGGCAACAGCAAACTTCATAAGAAACTTCTGGTAATATCAGTCTCAGAGCCTTAGCTGTTGATGGTCTAACTGCAGGCTGATATCTGCTCATCTCTAAATAAACAGCTATTTTTAGGATTATCTGCCCATCTGTCACTGAAAATGCTCCTGGCGTCTTCTTACCAATTACTTTTCATTTGGTCAAAGAACAGGTTGTCATCCTCAAATCCTTGTTTCTTGTTCACACCTCCTCACCCTAATTTTCATCTTTCCCACTGTATGGACCGACCATATTCCATTCACACACCTTCCATCTCCATTCACCTTCCTGTTGTAATTGGTCATGTAAGCATTGACATAATTACACTGAATGTAGTTCTTTTCGCTGCACGTGGTCTGATATTTTCAGTGACTTGTGCTAAAAGCATGTTTAGTCTAATCTTCCATGAAACAGATAAACATGAATGTGGCAATGTTTTATTATGTTGGTTGTTATACGCACTGCAGCAGTTCAGAAATGAAATGTCTGGTGAGTGGTGCTAAAAGGTTAAAGCTCTGTTGCGTTTAAAAATCACATACTACCTGCACTAAACTCTACCAGATAGCAGATAGCATTAACAAAAGCAAATGTGAGATAAAAACGCAATTGCTGAAGCAACCATGCCTCTGCAAGTGTTTTTGTGTGATTTGTGTTTCAGAGGATTTGTACCCGAGCGCTGCGTATCAGAAGTGCAACGCTATACAGGGTGCGCTACTAAGCAAACTTACTGCATCAGAAAAGCAACAGATATGGAGCTTGTTATGTCATGCAAATGTCAAAATGTGTTAGCTTACAAATCATGCACTGTGGTAAAAATGTTTCATGGTCGAAATGTAGTATTATGGAAGGAGCTGCATGAAAATAAAACTTTATTAATTGAAAATCTGCACCCGTAATTATAATTTGTTTGAAAAGGAATAGAAGTTGTTGGAGTTTTACTGTTGCTAGTGTTTGGTATGTTCATGGAGGAACAAGGTGTCTGTCAAATTAGTGTGTCACATTGTATTGCCATTTCTACACTGCTGCAAATGTATTTCATCTCTTTATTTTGCCCTTCACTTTTTGCTCCCATCACCAGCCTTCCTACCACACCTTGCACAACCGCGCCGCTTTTGTTGTAATTTTTTTATTTTTTATTTTTTTGCCGCTTTATGGTTATGTCTTTGACAAATCTTGCAGTCTCAGTTGCTCAGGCCTTCACCCACCTTTCTATCGGCATGCAGTTCTCGTTCCAAGCGTTGATCCTCCTTTACGAGGTCATGGAGTTGCTGCGCTTTTATCCCGTCCCCCCACACACAACCTCAGCATCCCTCCTCGCTTCTCCCGCCAACCTCCACACCACCTTCAGTTGCAAATCTGTCCGTATTCAGCCTTGCTTCCCTTGCCTCGCACACCCGTGGGAACCTTTTTAAAGATCAAATCGATATCAGGACATAAACATGCATCAACTCAAGTTTGCGCTTTTTTCTCGTTCACTTTGTAGAAAGCTGGGTTCGCAAGCGTAACGTCTCACTTATGAGTGAAGCAAAGGAATTTAACTGACGTATGGTGTGCTTGTCAAATGACTTCAGGCATTGTAATACAGATATTGCCATCTCACTCCTTGATAATACTTTTAAAAGTAATGTCATTTCCATGCCAAACACTTTTCTTTTCTTTTTTTTCTTTCTCAAATAGGTTTTCTGAAGACTCCTCCCTGTCTGCTATTGGTCTAATAAATACATAGCCACGCCCCAAACTCACACTATTGGTTGCGTCACTGTTGCCGTGTTGGGCTGGGCACGGGCAGATTCTGCAACAAACATTTCAATATTTTGAAAACACCACCTACAAATAGCTTGCTTGTAATTGACTCTAAAGTTTAATAAGAGAAATTTGAGCATAAAATCATTTTTAAACGACTTTAATCTTTTTATTTCTGATAGCTCTTGCATTGTTCTCTGCTATGAAGCCTGCCAAGCAGATGTACTCTGCCATAGGCCCCCTCCTTCTCTGATTAGATTAAATTGTCTCCTCAAATGAATTAAGGACAGAAATCAATTATTGTGCGTCTCCACGCCTGTATCACAGCAATACCCACTTATTAAATAGCCCTCGCCTTTGCCTGTTTAATCTTTGATTACGCTTTCAATTTGAGTTGCTGTTATCTCCATCTGCCACCATTATGTTGCCTCACCGGCATCATTGAGATGTAGTGTGACACGCTTTTGATTACTCTCATCGTGTAGCTTTCCTTTGATTGCTGTTTTGACGAAATAGATACTATCTCTTTATAGTCTCTCACTAGAAGTATTTGAAACGGCTCTCTAAGTGAGTGACAGACAGGATCTTTTTCTCCCATTCTGAGGTTGACTGTCTGAAAACTGAATGTTTTAATGTTACTCCCACAAAAAAAAAATAAAGAAAAATTAAGTTTTTTTGGGTTTTTTTTTTTTTTTTTTGGTTAAATAATTAGGCTGCAATAAGTGTGCTCAGTCTGTTTTTGTAGCTAATTACATGCTTTAGACACAAGCTCTAATCATACAAATGCAAATCTTAAGCAGAGTAAATGAAAACATTTCACAACTAATATTTAAAACCTACAGAAACTGAACATGAAAATAGTCAACAACAAATTTTGTTTCTGATTAGTGTGGTTTTTGTGGGGAAAAAATGCTGTCAGTGACAATACTACTGTAGTTATAAAAACATGTTTTTTTTTATAAAAAGGAAGAGGCCACAGAGCAAGAAAAGAAGAAGAAAAAAAAACACAGATGGACAATCTAAGTATACAAATGCTATGCTTAAGTAAAAGTACAGGTACTGATGAAATTAGATTACTTAAATACAAGCAGGCCTATTCCTTATTCTGTATTTATTTTAGTTTAAGTTTTAATTGTATGTGCTTTTGTCATTTTTATTGTAATTATATTTTATTCATATAAATATTTCTACTCAGAATTTATGTATTAATGCATTTATATTTCCGTTTTAGTTTTAGCAATGTTAGTGCTTGAGCTTGAACTATTATGGTTAGTTGTTATTATAATTTTGTAAAATTTCCATTTTACAAAATAGCAAAAGAATGATTAAATGTTAATTCAACTTCAAATCGAGTCCTTGCTTAGACCTGTCAGCCTTAGGTAGTACGACAGAGAAAGGGAAGGGAGTCATTTTGACCAAAACTATGTTAATTTAGGTTTGATGCTTAACTGAAGCCCCATAATGCAATCAGCAGTACATAATACGAAGAGCATCTGCATTATAATTAATGAAAAATGAAGACATATTGCCTTGCATTTCTTCATTATAGGACAAAGTAATCAAATAGTTTGTTGCAGGCCTATTTCATATTATTAGTTTCGCTTTGCTGCACAATAACTAGTGAATCGCTGATATATAGCTGGTCTGATGGGTAAAAACAGCTCGGATGGCTATTTCTTTACTTCATAGCGAGGCCACAGAAAGAAAAAGCAGAGCAGCTCGGTGTAGCAGAGTAAATGAGATTCATTGTGTGGTTCTCATCCGCAGGCAGTGTGAGGACATTCTTCTAAGAGTAGAGAGGGTGAGGGACTCTGTTTAAAGGTCAGACAGCAGATGAGATGAAGACTCTGCTTCATTCTCAGCCAAATATTAGATTCAACAGAAGAGCCGAAAGACTCCAAAACAACCCCAAAGTGCGGCTGCTTGAGTACAGCGGTGTTGCTGATGCAACCGTGGTGCTCATATACTGAAGCTAAGGTACAGGATGTACAAATTAGAGTACTGGATTTTTTTCAAATAACATTTTCATATCAGATTTCATATGATGTGTTTATGGCAGAGTGACTTTATTTCTTATTAAAAATGTTTTCGCAATTTTTGAGCTTCCATGGAATCTTTACAAATTATACATTGCAGTTTCAGTGCATTGCTGGCCAGTAACTGGGTAGAACTTTATTTTACAGTCCTTTTTTTTGCATGTACATACTATGTACTTATTATAGTAATTACAATAACTTGGTAAAAACTAGATACTAACCCTGAACCTACCCTTAAACCTATGTATTTACCTTAAATTACTACACTTCCTGGAGTAAGTAAAATCTAAGTACATGTGAATGCAAGTACTGTGAAATGAAGTGCAGCCAGTAACCGATTATATGTAATCTATCTATCATCTATCTATCTATCTATCTATCTATCTATCTATCTATCTATCTATCTATCTATCTATCTATCTATCTATCTATCTATCTATCTATCTATCTATCTATCTATCTATCTATCTATCTACCTATTCAACTCTGTGATAAAAAATACTTTGATACTACAAAGTAGTGTAAAAGTAATCTAAAAGTAGTCAGAACACATTACCTAAAGTCTAATCTGATAGATTACATTACTAATCATAATTTTTTTGCCATGTAATTTGTAATTACTTACAGATTACTGCACAATTGTTAAGTAATCTACTCAGCATTGTTTCAACGTGGCTAGATATGAATTTAATGCATAATGAAGTAACTGACCTGGGGTGCGTTTCCTGTACAACGACGTAACTCGCTGATTAACCACCATAGTACGATGCATCGTTGTGGAAACGAACTAGCTAGTTACGACTGTTTCCCAAACACGGTTGCATCTCCGTTGTTTGAACAACGTTAGTACAACAATATAGTGCCATTGTTAAAGGTGCACTAAGCAATTTTTGAAAAATGTTTTTTTGACCACAGCGTCGGACCATGTCCCAAAATACACTTGTAGCCAATCAGCAGTAAGAGGAAGTGTCTTGTAATGACAGGGAGAAGAGAGTGCTCAGTTTGAATCGGACGCCGTGGTTGCGTTGTTTCTTTTTGATAGGTGAGTAACATTAATTTTGCATTGTTTCACACAAATTATCGGTGTTGGCTTTTGTTTGAATATGCTTGTGTGTCATCTTTGCTTGTTTCCGCTATGGTCGTTATGCCAAAAAATATTAAAATAGGGGTGAGGTCCTGCTGGGGTATGGGTGTGTTTGTTTTGGTGCTTTCAAATATCAATCGTTTGGCAAAAATCACTTAGTGCACCTTTAAGGATATCACATGCCTGTGGTGGAGTAATAACTTCTGCTATTTAACTGATTAGAGATCTCTAAAATGATGCGGTATTGATGACTAATTTACTATATTTGTTCCCTGTCATTTTTCCACATTTGATGTTTGAATCATCGTGTGTTCCCTCTATACTCTACATCATACTCTGGCGCTCCCTTAGGCATTTATTCACATGCGCACTCTTCAAAAAATTGAGGACATGCAAAAATACATATATTAAAATGCATTTATATTTAGATAGAAATGAAGATATAGATTGTACTGCATGTTAACTTGCTTATTGTGCCCAAGAGCATAATTTATTCAAGCCCATAAGACTTACTAACAAGAAACTATGCTTCTAACTACAGGTCGAGAGCTGTAAGTTTGCGACGCTGATTGCGAATGTTCATTTGAATTATGGCTTCGGGAAACATTGAATCGTTGAACTATGTTGGTAATGACGGAACTTGTGACTATAGTTGGCTAACGATGCTTTTGGGAAATGCACCCCTAATTGCGAATGTTCATTTGAACTATTGTTTCGGGAAACACCGATTCGTTGAAGTATGTTGGTAACGACAGAATTGCAACCATATAGTTGGCTTTTGGCAAACGCACCCCTGATAAGACTCAGCTTGAGATATAGACTTTACAACCAAGCGATTTTTTAGAGTTTCTCATTACCATGTGCTAAAGTACTAAGTGCTAAAGGCAGAAAAGAAGCCAGTAACTTGTCTGTGTATAGTTTAAAGAGCTGGGATATATTCAAAAAAATAATTAATTAACTGATGCAAAGTGTCTTCTGAATATAACAAAAGGAAATGGCAATGTCAATGAGAGTTTGCTGATCATTTTGCTGTAGTACTAACAGAAATGCATAGGTGACAATCAAGGTAATTTTAGTGTGTGAAGCTTTCGGTAAACAACCAATTAAGTCCTCTGCATTTTGTGCACATCCCGTTTTCATGCTTCGATTCTTTTAGCAGCCGCCGCTTTTAAGTTACTTCTCTTTTAAGAAACCTCTCCTAATAGTTAACCAGCTGATACATGCACTATGAGGTGGTACTTAATAAATCAAATAGTCGAGTACATAAAAGCAGTCGGAAAAGACACATTTATAGTGAGCGGAGGAGTTTGTAATGCTGAGCCTCTTTCAGAAACTTTCACTTTATCTCCACTTAGAGATAAAGAATAGAGAATGGAAGTCATATTAAACGTCCAAACTTCAAATATAATCTTTATCTCAGCTTCTGTCTGTTCTGTGGCCAATGGGTCGCCAACAGAAGCTAATTATCATGTCTGTTTGCCTAAAGGTAGGTGATCTTATTAATTGTGCATGTCACAGCACCATTTATCAGTAGAGTTATTATGGTCTTCTCAAGCGAGGAATATCTGTCCTTTCATTACAGAAGTCGTTCATAGGCACGCTACTTTAATTGCACTTACATCTGAATCTGCTCAGAGCAACCTCATTACAGCCTACAGGAACAAACATGTCATTACGACATCTGTCATGTCGAGCTATTATGGTCGCAGTTAGGACTAGACAAACCGAATTACTCCACAATCTAGATTAATCAGCAGCATTGAGCCAATAAGCATGAACTCGCACAGAATCTACATCCGACACATTTGTAGCCGGACATGTGCAATTACATAAACGTAATGAAGTAATTCACCTGCCCTGAAGGCTTTACAACAGCCTACGAGACGCTGCTCTGGGCAACGGCCAATGTCAGTTTAATCATTTGACTAAAAACAGCGCTTCTTTCTTGCAGAGAGTTACAGGTTCAATCCAGAGTTAATGAAAGCGACCTAATATTCAGGTCTGAGGCTAAAAGAAAAGAATTGTGCACAAAATGTAATAGGAATGTCGTACTTTTCTGTCACTGAATTATATGCACCAAAAATGATATATAAGTATTAAAATATCAGAAAAGTAGTCTACGACTGATGCATTACATTTTAAGTTTTCTGAAGTCATAAAACATTATTATTGTTAAGTTAAGTTGAAGCACTAAAGTTAATAAAACTAAGACTGAAATAAAAACTAATTTAATAATTTAAAGCTACTGTATATATCAATATAGAAAAAAAAATGTATTGTTAACTAAAACTAACCATTAAAAATCGGTATTGAAATACAGCTAAAATAAAATATAAAAATAGATGAAAAATTGAAATAAAAAAGATTAAATAAATAAATTTGACTTGTACTAAAATTAATAAAACAAAACCTGAAATAAAAATAAATTTTTTAAAAAACGAATGTTGTGAAAACGAAATATTCGACAAATAAAAATCTGATATAAAAAAAATTAAACTAAAAAAAAAACTTTTAATTAATCAATCTGAAATGATTAATTACTAAAAATATTCAAATTAATAGTGAAATAAAAAAAGATGAATACAATTGTAAAGACAGTAAAAATGACAAAAGCACAAAATAAAATTTCTAAAGCTTAAACAAAAATTGAAACTTAAAATGAAGCTAAAAACATAAAAACAAAAGCTAATTCAAAATATTAATAAAAACTATAAGAGCATACAACAATAACGCCACATCTGGAACACTTTACCCCACAGCTACCATTTTTGTGAAAGTGCCTCATTTAATTATTCATGGTTTTAGGCAAAAATAACATCATAACGTGACAATTCACTAATACAGGCTATATATTTGTTAGACCTTGATGGTGTGGCACATCTTACCCCATGTACTCTCCTCTACTAATATCGTTATGAAACCTCATTAGCAAGAGTTTTTTTTTTTTTTTCCAATACACAAATACATATTCTTTCTCCTAGGGTTGATGATGTACCTAAAAATACAACAATAAAGACAAAAATACCTCCTCCTTGTTTAAGACCACAAAACACTGGCTGTCATCTGGGCCTCTTCTCAGCTGTTATTCGATGTCTCTTTCATATCATACTTTTTCTTTTTTTTTTCTCACAGCGCATCTGTGACTCATCTGTACAGATGTAGATCTGTCAGCCAGCACAAAGCAGAGAAGCTTGGCTTCTCTCTGCACACAGCCTGCTTTCCTTTACTGGATTACTGATATGCGGCGGTACACAGCGTAGCTCCATGGCCGGCACTCAGCGGCTTAGAGCCCATTCTGCTAGGATAATCTAACCCTCCATGGCGAGGAGAGAGCATCTTTAAGAGAGAGCATAAAGCATTCTCACCGTCACACCTCACGTCAAAACGCTGTGATGCGCTAATGCTGCACTTCAGCTGCCGACACACTACCTTAAACGCTCAGCTGACACAGGATCTATCCGCACGTTTAGCTGGGCCCTCGGGCGACTGAGCCGCAAGATGTTTCGGGGGCTTTTTGGTCCCTCAGGCCCAATTTGTATGGCACATTCACAGAAAGCCAGCTACAAATGTCTTTTTTTGTGAATTGTTAACTAAGGTGGGAAAGAAGCCGCTCTAATGGGAATATGACTGTAGAGGTGCTGTGAAGCCCTGACCTAAATGTCTGGTCACAGATGTAATTGGAGACCTTGAGTTTTATATAGCTATTAAGACACCATGCAGCAGTGTTTTGATCTGTGATGTGCGAGATTCCTGTGGACGTGTAGGGGACTACAAATATCAAGTGCACTTTAATGCTCTGGGTGAAATGTAGGAGACTCAAGAGAAGCTTTGAAGAAAGTGATGACCTGTTAGACCTGTGCTGTGGTGGTATATGCGAGTCTTGGTGCTCATGTGGGAGATGTAGGATTGATTTTAACCTCTAACTCTCTTCCATATGTCCCATCTATCAATAAAAAGATGACCCACTCTAACTAATAATAATTCCCATATAAAATATCTTCCCTTACTGGGAATGGTTCTGAACAAGATGGCCTAAAGTGATTTAAAATTAGATTAAAAAAATAATAAAATAAAATAAAATAAAGCTAAAAATCAAGATGTAAACTGGCACTTTATTTACGAACCATTAAAAGTGGATAAACTAAATAAATAATAATAATAATAATAATAATAAAAATAATACAATAAAAATGTACGTTAAACTTATTCTTC
Organism: Acrossocheilus fasciatus; assembly: GCA_036784905.1. NCBI lineage: Eukaryota > Metazoa > Chordata > Actinopteri > Cypriniformes > Cyprinidae > Acrossocheilus > Acrossocheilus fasciatus. The sequence goes on from CM071952.1 coordinate 8,919,312, forward strand.
CTGAGTAAAATCAATAAATACATATATAAATAAATAAATAAATATTTTTCCAGAAATGCTTGAAATTTCTGTAATTTATGGAAGGCCATTGAAACACCACATCACATAAGAAAGAAAAAAAACATATATATCTACATATAATTTGGTGTGATCATAATCATGATAATCATAATCATTATCAAACTTAAAATTATGAGATATAGAGTCATAACTATAAGATAAAAAAAGGTTGTAGGATGTAGGATGCAAAGGGTAAGAAATTGTGACTTAAGTCATCATTATGGCATAAAAAGATAAAACATAATTATAATGAAATGTGAATTATGTCAAATTTGAAATTGACATAAAAGTCATAATTATGACAAGCCGAAACTGACATAAAAAGAAATTATGAAATAAAAAGCAAAAATTATGAAATTAAAAAAAAAAAAAAAAAAAAATGAAATCATGGCATAAAAATGTCATGACTTTTCATGACTCATAATTTTGATATTTTATTTCAGAATTATGACTTGTATGTCATAGTTCATACCTTTTATCTAATAATTATGACTTTTAATGTTTACCAAAGTATGATGACTTTTTTTATTATTAGAAATAGGTTTCTATAGGAATCACAAAATTAATAAGGTTTTTTTTTTTCTGTTTACATTCCAAGATTTTATTTTCTATTTATTTATTTACTTTTATTTATTTATTTATTTTTGTAAATACAACAGTTTCACAATAAGCAGCTTTGTGATTATTACAGCTGAAGTACCAGAAGAAATATATAAGCATACATGATGTTTTATTTACAAAGTTTGGGAGGAGCACGTTCAGATAATCAACCAGTACAGCACAGGTGGAGCTTGTTTAGATTATCAACTTAACTAGCATGATATGCCAACTCACCTCTGTCCCAGTGCACCTCCTCCTCCCCAACTCCTCACTCTTAACTATTCTCATCCCAGATCAGGGATGGGGAGTTCTCTGGATTCGGGCTATATTCTGAGTTTGGAACAGAACAGCACACCAAATATGTTTACTGTTTGTTCAATCTGATTATATGTACTGTATGTAGGTGCAAACTCGTGAAATAGAGGTTCTTGGACAATGGGGGCCCATGGGGTGAAAAAGTTCAGTTTTTCATGAATGTCCATTTGGAATTCAACAGAATACATATCTAGGATACATTCTTTGATAATCAGCAGTAGTTTAATAAGCTGATTTCTCATTCTAACCCCTGCTGATGGTGTCGATTTCATTGTTTTATAGCAAGAGAGCAGACATAAAAAATCATCAGAGAACAATGACTCAGTCTTGAAGGATCCCTGCATGAATGTGACCCTTCGGCCACAGATTATCTAAAGGAAATATTTCCATCAAATTGATAAATCAGCTAAGTGTGTAACTCCATGCAAAAATATTCATCTAAGCACTGTCTGTTCTTCACTGAAGGCACTCAGACTGTGAGCTTGAGCTACAGCACAGTCATTGGTTCACATTTTAAGAAGGGATAAGAATCAAGCTGCTGAAAAAAAACAAAAAACTGACAGCTCATGGCAGGGATCCTTGGGATATAAATTATTAAAATACTTTTCAGAGTCACCATTTTGAATGTGACACACATTAAACTGGAAAGGTTCTGGTAAAGCATTTAACTCCACAAGTCAAGCAAGCAGCAAGTCGACTGTATATAAGCAACAGAAGAAAGAAAGAGTGACTTAACTGTCTTACATAAACCCCAAGAGACTAAGAAATAAAACCAACCCTCTTCTCTAAATGAATAAATAACTCTTGATTGCTCAAAATGCACTATTTATATCACTAAAACTTATATATGTGTCCACATTATAACACACCGCTCATAAAAATGTAATTCTCATATGTGGCCTGTAATGTCCTATCACTGATAAAACTGGTTTATTTCAAAAATATTATTTCATATTGCTGAATTAACCTAAATATATTAATTTATACACCAAAACTAGCTTTTATGTGTTAAAACAGGTAGAAATGGCTCTTTAAGGCAACACTTTCACAGTGCACTTTGTCATTTACTGCAGTTACTTTCACCTTTAGGCAGTAATAATCTTGTACTAGTGTATGGTGTGAACTATACGCAATATTATGCAAAATAAATTATATATATATATATATATATATATATATATATATATATATGAACAGTTCAGATGCAAAAACCTCTAAGTGCCATCTGAAATTGAGCATTTTTATCAGGCTCATATATTTATGTTCAGTTGTTTCACTTTAATTGCATAGAAAATGACCTATACGTTGCATTACAGTAAAATTACTGAACCTAAACATAGGACCCTAAAAAAAAAAAAAATCATTTTAGATGAAAATTTCAGACAGCACTTAGAGGATTTTGCATCCGAACTCTTCATATATATATATATATATATATGTCTGTAATTTATTTTGCATAATATTGCATATAGTTCACACCATACACTAGTACAAGATCATAACAAACTGCCTAAAGGTGAAAGTAACTGCAGTAAACGACAAGGTACACTGTGAAAGTCTACCTGAATTTAAAAAAAAAAAGAAACCTGAGAACCTATATCAAGAAAAAAATCGATCATTGGATTTGATCCACACCAAGTTCCAGGAATAATTATAGAGATCTGTAGTCAGCACAGACAGTGCCAAACCTAACATATGCCGACATCTACATACCCACAATCCATCTCTGAACCGTGAGTGTGGGGGCTTTGAAGAGTACAGAAGCACACTGCTAAATCTCTCTTTCAAAAGTTACTTGTATAACACTACAGTACACTTTACAATGTCCTTACAATGTACTTGTAATAACAGTAAATTGTGCATAATTGCATGCATCAAACCCTTAACCAATCCCTAATCCTTAACCTATTGTAACTGCACATTGTAACTTAATATTACTTAGTACGTAAATGTATAATTAACAAGGGCACCTTAAAATAAAGTGTAGGCGTTACTTGTTGCATTGTTTTTCATCTGATTTGGGTTCAGCAGAAATGGGTTCACATCCAAAAAAAAAAAAAAAAAATATATATATATATATATATATATATATATATACAATCTAGTTAATCTAGCATCCATTTGTCATTTAAATACACATTTTCATATCAACACGATTTTTTTTCTTGTTCACTGTGTTTATATATAGATGTCATGAATAAAGCTTGTGCAGAAATAAATGTGTGCTTTTTTTCAATGTTCTCTTATATATTCTCAATATATTAATCTGTTTTATTTGCTGTTTTGAATTCAACTGTTAAAGTGTTATGTTTTTATTCATAATTACAATGAAATGGGACATAATAGTTATTTTCAACAAGCATATGAGATTACCACAATACATTAATAATAAAAATGTGCATGTTCTATTTTTTCAAATAGTGTTACAACTCACTCCACCTGCTGTTACAACTCACAATCACCAAAGGTAGTGGAGTAGTTTGTAACATCAGCACTTTATATTATGACATTACATCGTTTAGAAATAAGCAGTCGATTATAAAACAGTAGACAAATATGAAAATGATACATCAAAATTTGAGACATTTATTGCAAAACAGCAACAACAACAAAGCAATATGTGTTACAACACTCCCCCGGTCTTCTCTACATGGTGTTGTTACACACAATATATACTGTATCTACTGAGACATATACCGCATCAATAATCAATATTAATATTGTAATATAATATTGACTCTTTATGCAGCAACCAGCTGTATAGCTCTCTAGGCAGGCATAATATATATGGACTGCGAGTCAATAAAAGTCCAGCAGCAGTGAGTCATGTTTTTGCAGTGGCAGTAGGCTATATACATCGTGAATGGTTATAATTTATTTTATTTACGCACACATCCTATTGCAACTCGTGCGGTACTTATAGAAAGATAACACAAAGGTGTGTAAGTGTTGACAGAGTACTGTGAGATCCGTGACCCGTGGGGCGCGGCGGCGCGCGATCCGCCTGCGGGATTAAGTGAGAGTCAAAGTGGGACAGCAGTGCGCACCGACTCGCTGCAGTCTGACCGCCGGAGCTCCATGCACATCTGTCCGTCCTGAGACATGCCTGCCATCTACACACTCTAACACAGTCTGCTATCGCTACTGTAAATAAATGCATAAGCGGTATCTCCAGCCTTCACTTGCACACTGCAAATCTTATGCTACGACGACCCCAAGATGTAGAATCTTGCAAATACCCGAGCGCGTACGTCCGATTTAAACCAGTGCTGGCCAACTGATAAGCCTACTCAAAAAAAATAAAAAAAATAAAAAAGAGCTTGCATTAAGCATCCATCACCCGTAACGAGTCAACTTCCATTTGTTTTGCGCGGTCAAATCACATCCTGAACATAGAACAAACCTGCGCGTAACTGCGATTACACTGCAGATAGCAGAACCATACGAATCATTTCGGAATAAGAAGGTCGTTACTGACTCAGTGTTTCCAAAGTTGGTAATTTAATAAACACAAACCATAAGACGCGTCAAATCGGTGAGGAAAACTGCGCGTAATTGAATTGTTGTGCTGCGTACCATATGAATCAATTTGGAACGAGCACATGCTCACTAAATCGTTCTGCGCCTGAAGTTGCTAATCTGATAGATGATGGGTCGCAAACATCATTGAAATGAACTACAAACAACTTCCCACGCGCGTGTAAAAGAATGTGCGCTGAACTCAAATCTGCACTGTCATCATCATGCCACCAAATACACGTACTGTATCTGACCTGTCCAAAAGCGCGAGCTACTTATGAAATATTATCCCTGATGTAATTGAACACGGGGCTTATGATAATGTGTGCTTAAATCACACTGGCGTTTCCGTTCTCCCTGCCAACTCCCACCACACCCAGAGGGCATCACACTGTGGCCACACATCCCAGGGTCCTTACCTTTAATGACAATCCCACAGAAGCTGTAGAGCACAAAAAGCAAGTGCTGTTGGAGCATCATATTCTCGTGGCGATGCTTGCGTCCGCGTTCTCCCTGCACTGATGCTGATGCCGATGCCGCTTATCCAGGTGGATGGTGCGCTCTCAGTCGGGCTCGGATCGCATGGATGGAGCAAACCCGAATCTCCTGTCCCGATCCGGTGGATATGTCGCCTGCAGCAGTTACTGTACCCGGGCTGGGAGAAGATGCTGCCCGCACTGACAATGCTGAGAAAGTGGCACTTCAGCCCCTGCCTGAGTCTCTGCCTCTCCAGAGCGCCGCAGCAGACGCGGGTCCCGCCCACTTCGGATTGACACATGGAGACGCCTTACCGATATACAGAGGAGCCTGGATGCGCAGTTGATCACGCTGATTGATAACTTTCTGTCAGTTGCGATTTTTGGTTACACTTTCGACAACAGTGTTGTCTGTCAGGTATTAATTGGGCTCCTGCAATCATGATAACATGCAGTTTCCCTGTTTGATTGAAAATGCTGTTCATGTTGTTCAGGGGACATCAGGGATGTTGTAACACAGGGTGAGGTGTAACACCGTCAATTTAACCAATTAGGAATGAGCTACAGGGGTGAAATCACTGTCTTGTAGTACAAGTATAATTTTCACAGTTATAATTTGATTTGTGATCGTGATGGGTTTTAAGCAACAGAATTGGAATCTGAATCAGCATGCTGTCTTGTTTAATTTGATCTTGTTTAATTTGATTTGTTAAAAAAATGATAAAATAATTGACGAGGAGGACTGTAACACTTCTGCTGGATCTGCAAAGTTTGCACAAGTTGGGACAGTGTATAGACCTAGATTTGTCATAATAATGAGAGTTATTACATGCACACAAACTGGGTTATAATAGGAAGCGCATACATGCCCACGTATTATTTAAATGAATATTTATTATACTGGTGGCTAGAAGTGTGGAATAATTCAGATTTTGGATGTTTTTGAAAGAAGGTTCTTATGCTCACCAAGGCTTCTTTGAGCAAACACTGTTATATGATTACTTATTAAAACAACAGTTTTCTGATTGAATATATATTAGAAATGTAATTTATTCTTGTGATGAAAAGCTGAATTTTCAGAATAAATACTCAAGTGTCATATAATCCTTCAGAAACCATTCTAATATGCTGATTTGGCGCTCCAAATATTTATTATTATCATTGTTGAAAACAGGTGTGCTGCCTAATATTTATTTATTTTTTTTTTTGTGGAAACCATGATACATTGCCATTCAAAAGTTTGAGGTAAGTACAATAAGAGAGCGAGAGAGAGAAAAAAATATTCTATTCAGCAAGGACACATTAAATTGATGTTACAAAAAAATTCAACTCCAAATGAATACTGTTAGTTTGAACTTTCTATTCATCGAAAAACCCTGCAAAACTGTATCATAGTTTGCAAAAAATATGCTTTCAAATGATTTCAACATTCATGATAAGAAGAACCATTAATAACAATTGTATATTATATATTATATTATATTATATTATATTATATTATTATATTATATTATATTATATTATATTATATTATATTATATTATATTATATTATATTATATTATATTATATTATATTATATTATATTATATTATATTTATTATATTATACTATATTATATTGAAAATTATTTATGTAAGGGGGTGGGAGTGCTAAAACCAATGGTTATAATGAATCATATAGCACAAATTGTAATCTTATTAAAAATACAAATCATAAAAGAATCATATCACACAAAAATGTGTTGAGTGATGTTAGTTTGTTTGAATAAACAGTTTCTGTTTGTTGTTTTCTTTTCAAAATTGTAGCATTTTACTAATTTGGAAAACAACCCCATGTGTACAACATACCTTTAGTCATATATGAACAACTGAGGTTATATGTGACCCTGGACCACAAAACCAGTCTTAAGTCGCTGGGATATATTTGTAGCAATAGCCAAAAATACAGTGTATGGATCAAAATTATAGATTTTTCTTTTATGGCAAAAATCATAAGTATATTAAGTAAAGATCATATTCCATGAAGATATTTTGTAAATTTGCTACTGTAAATATATCAAAATGTCATTTTTTATTAGTAATATGCATTGCTAAGAATTAATTTGGTCAACTTTAAAGGCGATTTTCTCAATATTTAGATTTTTTTGCACCCTCAGATTCCAGATTTTCAAATAGTTGTATCTAGGCCAAATATTAGCCTATCCTAACAAACCATACATCAATGGAAAAATTATTTATTCAGCTTTCAGATGATGTATAAATCTCAATTTCGAAAAATTGACACTTAAGACTGGTTTTGTGGTCCATGGTCACATATTTCATGAGTCATGACACTAAGTGTTTTAGAATTTCAGCTTTCATTGCATCTACTTATGTTTGTTCCTTGTAAAACATTACGGAATCTATGCCAATCAACACTAACTTCATCTGGCTGAATGTTGAATGTTGCATCAACACTGCACTTGAGCTGTAATATAGCTGGAAGGTTAATTTGACATGACTAAAGATGTGAGAGGGCTTTTTTTGGAACATAAAATGCTGACAGATTAAATTAGATTAAATAAAAAAAATAAAAAAAAGCCTGTGTGGACTGTGGTTTTCTGTTGTTGTTGTTGTTATTTTGTATTGGAATAGTTTTGAGATCTCAAGTGGGGAAATGAATATTGTTTATCCTAGTTGTTAGCATCTTTAATTGGGTCTCCAGGCATTCTATCAGCAACAAGACTGTGCCATTCTCACATTCTCACCTTGTTCCTCATACTGCAAGTGTCACTTTCTTTAGAGAGGCATGCATGCATTTATGAAGTTGCATTAATGCAGTTGGATGCAGGTTTTTTGTGCCTTTGAATTTGTTTTAATTCACTATATTGTTATTTCAGGGTATACATAAAAATCCATAATAATATTTTTTTTTATTTAATATTTAATTACTCTCATTAATTATAAATGTACATGTGCCAGAACCACACTTTACATACTACCATCTACTAATAAAAATAGATCTCTTTGCAACTGATCAAGATGAAAAAAAAGATTGTGTTCTGTTGGCACAGCTACAGAAGGAAAGTGAGAATGAAGAGTCAAGTGCAACAGAGCCGGACGGCCCTCCAAGCAGCTGGATATTAGTCTTCCTTCCACAGATTCTAGGATTGGTGGGCCGAATTGGGCCGGTGTCCATCCATGACTGAAAACACAGCGGCTAAAACCATGCTTGTAGTCCGGGCTCTCTCTCCAAACCCATCGAAAGGATTTTACACCTGATTTCACATGCCGCTCACCAAATTTAGTCCAATTTGACACAGAGACCTGACTTGCCTGTCCGGAGTCTGGCCGTGGTTAAAGTTTTGGCTCTGCTGAATCGCTTATATGAGGCTCAGTAAAGCCAGTTTTACAAAGAGTAGCACAGAGGCCAATTGGCTAAAGTTCTGAGCAACTTAAACTCAAGCAATAAAAGAATCGAGACAAAGGAGATATAGTGCAAGGAAGATTTAAGGTTGATGGCAAATGGTTATATCCTTCATCATTTCATTGAGCCATAGAAAAGGAATTTCACTCAAGGGCTTTGCAAAGCATTATAGTTAATAGAGCATAACCTTTGGATAGCAGAGGGGCATTTTAAGACAAAAGCAGGTAAAGGCTTTCATTTCTATAAGACGTACATGCATATGAAGAAGTTATAGAGTATGTCTGCACTGTTAACTACTGAACCACACTTTGAAAACCAGTCTAAATTAAACGCTGATTTTCTTGTAAAATATGCTCAGGCCAGCAAGGTCTTTTGTGTTTGTGAAAAATGTGTTGCAAATCCATATACATGGGAAAATAGAGTAGAAGAGTCCTCAGACTCTAATTTTGCTCTTTACTTTCAATGCTTTTGATACTGACATTCATTAAAAGGAAAAATGTACAGCTTTTTTTGACTTTTTAATCTTTAATACAAAAATTGTATTAACTGCATTCTCTAAAATGACTTTTTTTCGGTGATGTCACATGTGGTTTATTGGCTTGCTAAGAACCACATTTAACCATTATTTTGGCAATCTTGCGTTTGTGAATAAAATCAAGTCCAGTCTTACTCTGAATGTACTGTTTTATGTAGAAATATGTTAGCTAGTGGTGGGGATCTGATTCAGTGACTTCAGTTCTACTGAATTAGTTCACTAAAAAGCAGTAGCGGCTCCTGACCATAAATTTAGATAGGGCAGATTCTGGGTCTTAGCACTACTTTAAGCTATAAAGATTGTAATTAATATATAATTATGATTAACCGATTGAAAGTTTTACAGTCTAATTCCTAAATGGAGAAGCACGTTTAGTGGAGGTCTTTTGCCCCTGAGTATTCGGACTGAAGTTGGGACTATAACGATGACTGACAGGCTCATATGCAATAAAATGTTATCTTAGAATTAGGGTGAATCCCATTTCTCTGTCTTACCCCTTCCTCTTCCCCTACCCCTTCGTCTTACCCCTAGCCCTTGTCCCTCGAAACCGAGTGGTAAGCGCTAGGGGTGAAAACATACCCCTATGAAATGAGACACCACTTTGGTTACGGTTACGTCATGATACACCGTCGCTAGCTGGGTGCTGCGTCACCAGAGCCGACAAGTGTTGATCACAAACTTTGGAGTTTAGTTAAAACTGCAGGACTGTTGTGCAAATCAGCAATGTAACGTTAGCGTAGCAAACTAGCGATTTTTTAAAACGTTTCAATTAAGAACATGCTTGCAAATATATATGTACAGCACTGTCTTGAGCACAAAACAAGACTGTCGTAATTTTTAAATGAATTATTTAAGCCGAAAATACTTACATTTATGGGACTCTCTGGATGATCTGGCCGCCATTGTTGCCGGTTGCGCAGTGTGTTCTGGGTACCCCTTGGTTTCAAGTAAGCTCGTGAAAATGCTTGGTTTTAAGGGGTATCTACCCCTTCCCCTTAGCCCTACCCCTCGATCAAAACGAGAATTGGGATAGCCCTTACTCTCACGTGAACGCGCAAAACTAAGGCGAAGGGGTAAGACAGAGAAATGGGATTCACCCTTACTGTAATGTAGCATTTATTTGAATAATCACTGTAAAAAAAAAAAAAAAAAAAAAAAAAAAAAAAACAGTTGAGCCAACTTAAAATTTTAAGGCAACCAGCTTCAGCAGATTTTTGAGTTTTTTCAACTTGTCGTTTTAAGATTATACAACAAAAATTTGAGAATCTCCTACAAAAATAAATTGAGCAAACTCAAAAATCTGCTGAAGCTGGTAAAAATAAAAAAATTAAGTTCGCTCAACTTTTTTTTTTTTTTTTTTTTTTTTTTTTTACAGTGATGTTACAAGTTGTGGAGAAGAATAATTTTACATAATAAAGCTATTTGCGCTACAAAATTATGAAAACAGGGTACATTAAAATAATATGAAATACATGTTTTCTTTTGGTGTGTTTTGTTACATTTTTGTCAAGCATGAAAACATATTTTAATATGTAGCTTAAATGTGTTTTGAAATAGATTAATAGCAGATATTTCATTAGCTAGATGTGACAACAAGGCGGCAAAATGAATAAAGTTGAGAGCAGAATGGAATCTTTGTTAGACATCTTATGTATAGCTACTGTATGTAAAATAAAGAGAAAATTACATTCATTTTGCCTTGTAGGAGCAACATTTGGTTTGAAACTTCTCCATGAGTGTACGTTCTATATAGTATGAATGTAATGGATGTACTACATCCACCATGTTGTCACTATCATGTGATCTGTATCTGTCTCTCGTCTTAATGGGACAGTAAAGTGTCCATCACACATGTACTCCAGAATCTTAGTCGTAGGTCATCTAGGTATTTTCACCACATGAGACACAAGACACCTTAAAGGAGTAGATCCCCAGACAGCACAATATCCAGCCCACATCTGGCCCGTGTGAAATCCACTTGGGCCAGATGTGGGTCGGATCTGGGCCAACACTGCTTGCTGTCTAGGGAAATTTGCTGAAAATTTACTCACCTTCAGGCCATCCAAGATTTAGATGTGTTTGTTTATTCATCAAAACAGATTTGCAGAAATGTAGCATTACATCACTTGCTCACCAATGGATCATCTCCAGTGAATGGGTGCCGTCAGAATGAGTGTCCAAACAGCTGATAAAAACATCACAGTAATCCGCAAGTCATCCACATTACTCCATTCTGTGCTATTGGAATTATCGTAAATGTGAGTTTCCTTACAAGAAATTAGACATGAACAGCCTCTTAAGTCGTATTTACTATTGGGAAACTTTGAGATAATTTTGATACCAGATTTTCCGAGTTGGGCAAGCCATGAACTTTAAACATGGTGGAGGGGACAACCATTGCTGCTGTCAATGCTATTCTTTATTAGTTTTTTTTTTTTTTTCACAACTTCGTCACTTTGTCTCGTCGCTAAAGTACTGTATTTATGGGCTATATATGAACAATCATTTGAAGCCTATTGTATGTTTTAGAAACAGTGAAATATGTGTATTTGACTGAAATTCCAAAATCGTCAACAAGCTGGCTATCTAGCACAGTGAACGTTTATATGATTGTCAATGGGTTGTTACATTTTATTCTTTCCGACAACAAAGCACTTGAATGCGACAAGCTCGTAATCACAAATTCATAGGAAATTTCTGATTGCACGTGAAGACAGCATAGCATCTTGTGAAGTGAAAAGCGGTGTGTTTCTAAGAAACAAATCCATCATTAAGGCATAACTTTAACTTCAAACTGTCACTGGCCAAAATATGAGTCCATAATCCATAATAACTCTCCCTCCAATGAAAACGTCCATCTCCTGTTGTCCTCTCACATCAAAATCAATCAACAAAGTATAGTCTAGACCTGTTTTGGACTGGTTTTGCTTGCGAACAGTGCTTAATCTGTGCATTTTTCTCTCCTGATTCAAATGAAATGACTTTTTCACTGGAGAAAACAATATTACAGCATGGATAGAGGACTTTTTATTTTGGCCAAAAGAGATGGTTTAGTCACCATGATGCATGATTTAATTATGTATTTATTTATTACAAACACGCAGCTTTTCGCTTCTCATGATGAACTGGTGGTTTATGGAATTCGACTCTAATTCTGATCGCACTCATTCCCTGCAGAGGAAGATGAAGAAACACACTCTTATGCATCTTGGATGGCCTGAGGGTGAGTAAATTTTCAGCAATTTTTCATTTTTGGGTGAACTATTCCTTTTTCCAGGGTTTACAGCATATTCAACATAGACTTACAATCTATACAAAAGCATGTGCTGTATAAAGGTTCTATATAACATTTAATTTTGAAAACTCACAACTTTCAAAACATTTTGTATATTGGAACTCCTTTGGAAAGATGGTTCGTCAGCAGAACAACTGGTTTGTTGTTAAACAACAGTGCAAGCCCCAGACTGAAGGGACCTGGAGCATCACCAAATAGGTACATCAGATTGCAGTAGTAAAACTGGTTACAGACTGGGTATACATTTTTTTATTTAATTGCGATATTATCATGCAAAGCAGTTTTTAGGTCACCTTAAAAAGCACTTTACAGTGAACATTCAAACAAGCTCTCAGGAATAGAGATGGGTTTAGCCTCATTTTATTGAACAGTCACCATGGCTGTATCTCATACTAAGTTTCATGTTGCATTCAGAGGAAACGTACGTCAGCATTCTACAGATCTCATTACATTGCAAATCTATAAATATTCAATCAAAATGGTTGCCTGGAGAGAAACGGTTCTTGTGCCTCACCGATGAACTAATTGAATCCATGAAACGCTCTAGCAAATATGCCCGCAGTGCACATGTCATTGTAACCCCGAGAGTCAAGCGACTGCAAATTGGTTTTTTGAAAAAACATATTTTTCTTATATGGAGTGTATGTATTCTGCTGGAAAGCTTGGAGAGTGCGTACTAAGAGCTCTGACTGTTGCATTGGAACCTCTGTCACTACAACGCATGTTTGCTTGATCGCAATCTTGCGGTGAAATTAATTTAACCCTTTGTAGTGCAGTTAACACAGAGTTCTCAGACCTAACACCTTCCAAATCATTTATTGGCCATTGTTTTTCTTTGCTGGAAGAGAGAAGTAAACAGACAGTGAACCAATCCGAGGAAACTTTCTAAGATCTAAGAACATCTTGAGCAGCCCTAAAAAGCCTTGACACCTAACGTGACACACAGTTCTATTGTATTCTATTGCCTACAATGCACATAATATACAGTATGAGTTGTTTTGTTTTTTTTTTCCCATTGATTGTGTTTGTACCATGATCAAAGTGCATCTTGAGGTTACTTGTATAATGTCTCATCAAAGAAATGGTGAAAGTAAGAGATAAACACCGAATAAATTATTAAAACACCACATGAAGTATACAATTTATTCTTCCTGTCTTTCTCCAGAGGTAGTTGTGATAGTAATGATGATTAGAGACAGATATATTACACTGGATGTTTTGACAGGCGTCTCACTGCTGAATAGGGGTAGACAGAGGATGCTTTTAAATGAGGCTTTCATTCATATTACCTTTGAGATTAATTAACTTCCGTAGGAGTCGATGAGAATCGCTGTTGTGACATTGCAACACTTGCCTGAGTGAATCTCAGGGGTGAGTTCACTAAACAGTTGTGCAGCATTTCACCGCAAAACCTATGGTTAGGCTATTCACTAATCATAGCTGTTCAGTTGAAACTGTTTTGCTCCGTATATATATTAAGAGCTCACACTTTAATTTGGGGACCAATGCTTGCTATTCAGCTGACTCTCAGCTGATCACATCTACCTATAGGAATATGACACCATATAACAGCATTCCTATATAGGCTTTATTCAGTGTTATTTAGCAGCTTTTTCGCTTGCTCAGGAGCAAATTAGCCTCCTCCATCCCCAACTCCTCCTTTCGCCACAGTCAGGACTTGGCTTTCTGATATTCCTAGTTGAATATGCGTTACAATTAAATATCATTAAGTACATTAATGACATCTGCTTTGTTCTGTTCTGTTTACCTGCCAAACCAAACTATATATATATATATATACATTTTTTTTTTTTTTGACGATAGTGGTGCTGACAGAAGTTTTAATAATCATTATACATCAGTGAGAATAGAGAAGTCCACACCACAGTTACACAAAAACATGAAGGAACTATATAGTTGGAATCACTGTTAGAATTATTTTTTTCCTGATAAAATCATTGACTGCCAATCAGAATCAGAATCCACCAGAGTTTAAGAAGCATGAACATTTAAAGTGCAAGCAACAAAACTTCAGAATTGTGCTAAATTGCTACTGAGTGTTAATTTGGATGCTGATATAGGTATGGTAATAGCTTTCTTTCTTGGTGTGAACAGGCCTGTAAATTCCACCCCTTTCTAATAATCAACTGCAATTTTGCATTAAAATCTGCCTCCATCTAATCAACAAACAATGGATAGACTCAAGAAAAGATCTGTCGCTGTTGTTACATTGCGACTTTATCATTGCCAACTGAAAGCAGACGATAACCATAGAATATTCTCAAAATTAAAGTATGCTAGATGTTGAAAGTTTTCAGAAGTCCCCACAAACTAGCATTCGACCAGCAAAATAGTGAACTGTGTCGTGCAAATCGCTTTCAGCACTAATTTTGTGGGTGTGTTTGTGTGGTTACTTGATTTGCATAATTCCTTTAGTGAATCTGCCAGTGGGCGTAATTCATTTTTAGTGAATTCCCTCCACAGTGTGCATTACTGCCAACCAAAACTAAAAAAAAAAAAAAAAAAAAAAAATCTTGATTCATGTATTAAAAAAATGTTGTTGTTTTTTAAAGCAATGCCTCTGCTTTTTAAATCTTAAAAAGCATAAAACATTAAAACAAATATTATATTTCAAGTAATTAAAAAAATTAAATTAAATAACTCAGTCTACATGGCTGGATCTGGAAAAGGAGTCCTTGCTACTGTACATAAAACATCTTCTTGAGAATCAGGCTTCGTGAATCAAATCAATCAGACAATCACTGCTGTTCAGGCAGAGAGAGAAAGACATGCATACAAGAGCACAAGTAGCCTAATCTCAGCAGTTCTTTTGTGGTGGAAAGCCGTACCATCCTGACAAACGTAACCAGGCGAGCTGAAGGGGCTGTGTTATGAAGTAGTGTGTTTGTCAGACGGGGGCCGGACAGTGCTGAGGCAAACTCATGAGTCCTGATGACTGACAAAACAGAATATTTTATGCATATTCTTGATAACTGGGATTGGGACATAATCCAGGCCACATTCAAACTCTAGTCACCACAAACACAGCAGCTCTGTCGAATGTATGGGACACCAGAATGACCTTCAGTGTTACAGGGATGAAGTATTTTTGTAGGCCAAAATCCTGAAACAAATGGATTTTTGTAGTTTTTGGATAAATGCATGAAATACAGCCGTACAAAGACATAAGATACATCAGTAATATTTTGTATTGTATTATATATATATATATATATATATATATATATATATATATATATATATATATATATATATATTTGTTTTCTTTCATTTTTGCAATTGCTAACAAGTGGCTAAATGGAACACTACGCCGAACAGGTAAACTAATCTATTTTTAAATCATTATGTTGATAATTGCTCTATTGCAAACTATTCTAACTCAGACTTGAAGTTAAAAAAGTCTTAATGATGGATTTGTTTCTTACAAACATGCAGCGTTTCACTTCACAAGATGTTAACTGATGGACTAGAGTGGTGTGGATTACTTAAAACGTGACAAAAACAAATGTTTTTGTCAGCTGTTTGAACTTTCATTCTGACGGCACCCATTCACTGCACAGGATCCATTGGTGAGTAAGAGATGCCATGATACATTTCTGCAAATCAGTTCCAAAGAAGAAATAACCCCATCTACTTCTTGGATGATCTTATGTAGATGGGTCAATTTTAAATCAATTTGGTCACACTTTATTTTAAGGTGTCTTTGTTACAGTGTAATTATACATTTAAGTACTGGGTAATATTAATTAACTACATGTACTTACTATATGTTTAGGGTTACTTGCATGTAATTAGGCATAATTTATTGTTATTATTATAATAGTAAGTACATGTAACATGTAACAAGGACACCTTAAAATGAAGTGTTACCATACATTTTTGGCAAATTTTCAATTTTTTTAGGTGAACTAGTGTAAATGAATCTGTTCAAGTGTGTAGTGTAGTTTTGTTGCACAGCTAACTACTTTTCCAAACTTTTGAACTGTAGCTTTAATGATGAGCATCGCCTAACCTGAGAAGCAGTTTGGAAGTAGCTTCTCGACACTGACACGCGCACAAAATGCGTGATAGAGCTGGGGACCCATCCTGAACCCAGCAGACTTCCTCAGAATTCAAAACAGAACCTCTACTAATTGCCTGTCTGTCTGCGTTCTGATCTCCACACCTGCATTATCCGAGAAGGAATCTTCCAGAACGCCCGGCAGTCAGTCTGTCGTCCCCACTGAGCCCGGGAAGCGGGATGTGGAAGGAGCTACTGCCATCGCAGATACGTCGCGCTGATTGCTTTGCGTTTGCCGGTGTATGTTAACGATGGCCCATGGCAGCTGGCATTCTCACAGACCACTGCATGGAAAATGGACCGATTTTCGGATTTAATTACCCACGATAGATTTTACCCCTTCTCTCTCTGTTCCTATCCTCTTAGCAGCCAGAAAACATTTATTTCGAAAACAGGACAAGACAAATGACAAGACCACGGCCTTCCACCCTGTTCCTTGGCTCAGTCCGTGCGTTCGTGTTCGTTTTAATCCGATGACAATGGATGATTCATTAGCATAGCTGAATATGTGCATTTGGACCAATGACAGCTCAGATCTCCGCTGCAGCTGTTGTTGTTGCTTGATATCATTCCCTTTTGCATTTCAAAAACTTCCAGTGATCTCTTTGCACTTCATTTAAATGAAAATGTGTGCGCCCGTCCTCCGCAATATTTCCAAAGCTTGTAATTTCTGCATTTGCATTTCCCTTTGTCAATATTTTGTTGTCATGCTATTATACAGTAAGTTAGACATTATGGTAAGACGCTGAGTGGCAAAACCTTAAGTCTCATTAATTGCTGTGTGAATAAAAGCCTCAGATGAGCAGTGTTTGCTTTAGACAGTTTCTTTGTTTCCAACAATTTACTGAGTTGTCTTCCAAGATATAATGCATTTGTTTTAATTTCATTCATTGCATTTAGGCCAGTGTTACTGAATCAATGCAATACAATTATAGTTTTATTTATATTTTGAATGTATTAATTTTATTCTATTTACATTTGTATATTTTCATTATGTTTAAAGATGTCTATATCTATATTTTATTTCAGTTTTAGTAGTAAGTTAATTAGAAGTGTTGGCTTGGAATAAAATAACTTATTATATATATATATATATATATATATATATATATATATATATATATATATATATATATATATATATATATATACACACACACACACACACACACAACTTTTTTTTTTTTTAAATTCAGTTAACATTTTTTTATTTCTAGTATTTTTTTTTTCATGGTTTTAGTTTTAGTTAACTATAATAACCCTGTGCTGAGTGATTAAATCAAATTTTATTTTCAATTACGATTTTTCCTTCCAGTGATTATTAACACAAAGTTATCAACATAAAACAATTAAAACAAGATAAAAAGACAATAAAATATGAAATTATTGAAATAAATCATTGTGCTATATTTAGCTTCCTAGTCATTCAACACAGTTTATTTAGCTCATTTATCTTTTACATTTTTTTTATTTACATTTCTTGTTCATATGATTTTTAAATATATATATTTTTATTTTATTTTTTTTATTTACAGTTCAAGGAAATCCATTGTTTAAAAAAGTTCATATTTTAAGTTATTTATAAGTTCAGTAATCACATTCAATAATCACATTCAATAATTGTAATATTCACGTAAATAAACATATTTTATTATTTTTGCCGTAATAAGGCATCCTTAATTACAACTAAACAGAGAGAGAGAGAGAGAGAGAGAGCTGTTTTGTATTCTTCAGAAGGACTTTAAACATTCCTCCCTAAATGTTAAGCCACATTAAAATCAATGTGAGGTAAGATGTGTCAGTGGGTAAGATGTGCAACTTCTATCTGTGCATATTTTTTGTCACGTGGCCCATATATTTAGTAAGGGCTAATCATATACAGCTAATGAATTATTAAATGAAGCATAAACAGTAGCTGTGGGTGCCTGAACTGTGTCAGTGGCTCAACTAATTATATCCCAAATATTATTACAAAATGTTTAAAAATTATTTCTGTACATTCAAATATTCCAAATATTAAATGCTTTTCTGGCTGGGATTTGGACTTTTGGAATGGTATTGTGTATTAAAAGCTTCTTTTTTTTGTCTCTCACATAATTTATTTGAAATTTAAATCATATTTATCAATAATTCATTTCCTTTTTAATTTTAATTCCTTTTTATTAATATTAATAATACTTATTAATAATTCAATTACCACCACATGACACAGCTTACTCCTAAAGTGGGGATTTAAATTATATATATTTTTTTTTTATTTATTTATTTATTAATTTATATATTCATTTATATGTATATATAGGCCTTATATTTCCATGGCCTTATGATATAGACACTTGACAGCACACAATTTCAGTTGACAGAATGTATCCTGAAATATAATTAGACATATTAGTTTTACCTCCGCTGATATCTCATTTCTCTTTGCCTCAAGGACAGCCTAAGCAAAAAGCGTCTCAGCTCATCCTATTCTTCACTATATATATTCATTAGGTGTGCAGCAGTAATACATTTTCCTTTGCCCTGTTATTATTATTCAGTAATTTATTTGTGGAATATTTAATTTCAATGTCTTTTCATTTCAAATCACAGTCTCAGTGCCCTGTGGACACATTCTGGGGTGTTATTCACTCCACACACTGCTGTTGCTAAACTGACAGCATTAATTGGGAAATGATGCAACCTGTTTTGTTTGGTGATTAGTCGTATTACCATCTGGACTGTTTTCTGCAGAGGAACCCTCACACATGAGTGAGCGAAATGTGCCACCAAAAAACGCTTCCCACCATTATACGTCACACAGGCCACACGCGCACTATCACCTTCAACAACACCCCTGCAAAACATAACAGAAATAACAAAACACCAGACTGTTTGGAAGAATATCTAAGACAAAACCTTGTGATGCATTGGGTTTTCATATTAAAGTGAGAACTATAGCACCAAAATGTAGTTGTACATATGTATGGATGTCTTTGCATTAGAAATAAAAACCAAGTCAAACCAATGATGCTACATTTCTCTCACAATTATAGCCATTATCCATAAGCCCATTCTCTGTTGTGCTCTCACATCGAAATAAATCAACATTTGTTTAGAGCTGTTTTTGCTTGTAAACGGTGCTTGCTCTGTGCATATTTCTCTCTTGATTCCGTCAATATGATTTTTTTCACTGGAGAAAGCAATATTATGGATAGAGGACTGGAAGCAATGGTTTGAAGTTAAAACATGTTGATGATGGTTTTGTTTCTCACAAACGTCTTGCTTTTCACTTCACAAGATATTAATTGATGGACTGGAGTTGTGTGGATTATTTGTGGACTATTGTGATGTTTTTGTCAGTTGTCTGGACTCTTATTCTGACGGCGCCCATTCACTTTAATGTTAAAAGGATCTAATATGTGTTTGAATATCCTTTTGCGTGATCTTTGCAACCTGAAAGTGACAATGGATTATGTACCTCAGATCTTGAAAATAAATTAGGCTAAAAAATACATGAACGTTAGACCTGTGAAGGAGCAAGTGTATTCCATGACAAAGATTGTGTCTGGCACTCATTGTGTTTTTTTAAGCATGTCAAAATGGCTTATTATTTATGAATTAGACTTAACAATTTCATTGCGCGAGAGTCCGTGCCCACACTTGGCTGTGGTTTTTGATTGATTTTGTCGTATCTCGTTGCCTTGCATCTGATGTGGACAGACAAATTGATGTATTATTATTTAGCAGTAAAATTGTGTTTATTTAAGTACTAAAATGATGGTTAAAACAACCTGAATAATTCAGAGGCAGAAAATTTACTGAATGTTAAGTTTAAAGGGTGATTGGCAAAAATCTAATTACCGTGGAATCGAATAATCAGCTAATTATGAACGTTTCTCATGAATGACCAAAAAGTCATTCTTTGTCTTGAAGTATTGCATTGTTTGGATTCATCTTATCTTCTTGTGCATCTTATCATTGTTGTGCTGTGACTGTGAAGTAAACAAAAAAACCTTGATTCCAGCCTCTGTAGTGTCAATGTAAGCGAAGACTCTCTCTGTCTCCAGCAGATACCTGTGAGAATTCGCAATGACAAGAATTCCAAGCTACGTATGAAGTCTAAGAACAGTCTGTCATAATGTAGAGCATTCTGACCTTGACCTTGATGATTATGCAGAAAAAATCTGACAGGCTGGAAAACTTTCTGTTACTGTTCAACTCAATGCAGAGCATGTTCTATTCCATATGGTACAACATCACCTTAAATGCATTTGTTTTACTGCAAAGGCATGAAAAACAAGTTGTCCTTCAGGTGGGAAACATATATTACTCTCTTATATAAAAGTTCTTCACTGGTTCTTTTCAGCAGTTTACATTCAAAATGATTAATTATTTTTTTTTTTTTTTGCATCTGTTTAAAACTTGAAATCTCCAGTCTCCATTCACTGCAATTGCATGGAAAAGAGCAGCTAGTACATTATTCAAAATTTTTCCTTTTCCGTTGTTCAGAAAAAAAAGTCATATGGAACAACAACAAGGGTGAGTAAATGAGCTTAGAAAAAATTAAAAAGGTTCTCCTTGGGCTGTACGAGCCAAATTATTGTATAAATACAGAAGACATGGAATATAACGCTTTATAAGCACCAATTGTATGATGCTTTTATAGTGATTTTGCATCTTTTTTTTTTTTTTTTCTTGAAAGCTCCAATCCTTGTTCATTGTAACTGCATAGAAAAGAGCGGCTAGTACATTTTTCAGAATTCCTACTTTTGGGTTGTTCAGAAAAATGACATTTACATGGTGGGAAACAACATGGATGAGTAAATGATGATAACAATATTAATAATAAAAAACACTCAAAAAAGGTTCTCCTTTGGCTATAAAAGCCAAACTATCATACAAATACAGAAGACATGATATACATTACTTTACAACCCGAATTACGGAAATGTTGGGACTTTTTAAAATTTGAATAAAATTGAAAACTAAAAGACTTTCAAATCACATGAGCCAATATTTTATTCACAACAGAACATAGAGAAGATAACAAATGTTTAAACAGAGAAATTTTACACTTTTATCCACTAAATGAGCTCATTTCAAATTTGATGCCTGCTGTAGGTCTCAAAAAAGTTGGCACTGGGGCAACAAAGGGCTGAAAAAGCAAGACATTTTGGAAAGATTCAGCTGGGAGAACATCTAGCAACTAATTAAGTTAATTGACATCAGGTCTGTAACATGATTAGCTATAAAAGGAATGTCTTAGAGAGGCAGAGTCTCTCAGAAGTAAAGATGGACAGAGGCTCTCCAATCTGTGAAAGAGTGCGTAAAAAGATTGTGGAATATTTTAAAAACAACGTTGCTCAACGTCAAATTGAAACGCCCTACAGTGCATAACATCATCAAAAGATTCAGAGAAACTGGAGAAATCTCTGTGCGTAAGGGACAAGGCCGAAGACGTTTGTTGGATGCCCGTGGTCTTGGGGCCCTCAGAAGACACTTGTTGGAAATCACGGATGCTGTGTCTTCCGGGCAAAAGAGGAGGGAGACCTTCCAGCGTGTTATCAGCGTTTAGTTCAAAAGCCAGCATCTCTGAGGGTATGGGGGTGCATAAGTGCATATGGTATGGGCAGCTTGCATGTTTTGGAATGCTGAAAGGTATATAAAGGTTTTAGAGCAACATATGCTCCCCTCCAGATGACATCTATTTCAGGGAAGGTCTTGTGTATTTCAGCAAGACAAAGCAAAACCACATACTGCAACTATTACAACAGCATGGCTTCGTAGTAGAAGAGTCTGGGTGCTGAATTGGCCTGCCTGCAGTCCAGATCTTTCACTTATAGAGAACATCTGGCTCATCATTAAACAAAAAATGTAGCAAAATAGATGACCATGAACTCTTCAGCAGCTAGAAACCTATATCTGGCAAGAATGGGACCAAATTCCAACACCAAAACTCCAGAAACTCATAACCTCGATGCCCAGACGTATTCAAACTGTTCTGAAAAGAAAAGGAAATACACCATGGTAAACATGCCCCCTGGTAAACTATTTTGAAACCTTTAGCAGGCATCAAATTTGAAATGAGCTTATTTTGTGCATACAATTGTAAAATTTCTCAGTTGAAACATTTATGTTATCTATGTTCTATTGTGAATAAAATATTGGCTCATGTGATTTGAAATTCTTTTAGTTTTCATTTTATTCAAATTTAAAAAGCATCCCAACATTTCCAGAATTTGGTTTGTATAAATTGTATGGACTACTTTTATTATGCTTCTTCAAGCTTGGCAGTTCTAGTCCCATTGTAACTGCATGGAAGAGTGGCTATTACATTATTCAAAATTCAACATGGGCTCATTCGAAATACATGCCTCTAAATGCATTTCTGCAAAACTGGAAAAAAAAAAAAAAAAACGTACCTATACATACAAATTGCTCCAGTTTCCAGATGAAATGAACACTAGAGGCAGTAAAACTCAGACACCTTTTATTCCTTTTCACGGGTCCACAGTTTCGATTAATAAAGCCTTTTTTGCACAATTACTTGAGGAATATTATGTTATAAATTCAAAACAATTTTAACATGCTGCAAGATTTGAAAACAGATAATTTTGAAGGTTAGTATCACATATGTATCCAGCGATACGATAGAGCATTAACGTCTATAGCGACACTCTCCGGATATTTGAATTCTGAACCACCGCAATGCGTACCTGAAGCAATGCAATAAAAACATAGCAATACCTGCCTACATCAACATAACAAAAATGTGCCAGGGTCATGTATTGAACCCGCATTTTAGCACCATTCACGGTACGTTTCATTTTGAAACTGCCTCAAAACATGTAGTGAGGTACGTAATAACGGTGCTGCAGAAATGTATTTAGAGGCACGTATTTCCACTGAGCCTGGGTTGTCAAAATTGTTACTTTTGTGTTGTTCAGAAGAAAGAAAGCCATATGGATTGCAATGACAAGGGTAAATAATAATACTTTTTTTAAAAGGTTCTAGTTTGCCTGTAAAAGCCAAATTATTGTGTACAATACATGTAATATTACACTTTATAAGTTGTATGCACCACTTTATTATGATTTTGTTTTGCTTTGCTTTTTCAAGCTTGACAATTCTAGTCCCCATTGTAATTGCATGGAAAAGAGCGGCTATTACATCTTTCAAAATTTCTCCTTTTGTGTTGTTCAGAAAAAAAAGACAGCCATATGGATTGCAATGACAAGGGTCAGTAAATGATGTTAGAAAAAAAAAGGTTCTCATTTAGCTGTAAAAGCCATTCTGGGAGCTTTAAGAGTATATTGTCTTTGAGTATGGGCTGAAGGTGGATCGCACCATAGATGATTATACAGCAGTGGTCTCATCAGTAGCCTCGTCTCTTATCTGTGTTCAGGGCTGCACTTCTTCCTTGCATGTCCACATCGTTCCTCTCCTCCTGACCATCTGTTCCATGCTGCCAATCTTTAGTGGTTGCCAGATCCTGCTTCCTTGATCCTCCGTTCTCTCACAGACTGCAGCTGAGAGGATACAACCGTTGTAACATCAGAGGTAATCCCTCTTTTTGGCTTTCACTCAGAGAGGCACGATTAGAGGACGTCCTGCTAAGTGTCTCAAATACACTACTGCTATTGTGTGTTCACCTGATTTCATAAAGGTCAGTGTCTAACGTACAGTATAGCTTTAAGGAGTTTATTAATACATGACTGTAATTAGAGGTCAAGTATCGCTATTAGAATCCAATCCAATTATTTTAGTATTATTTTTATACTATTGTAGTATTTATTAAAAATTTCAATGTCTTTTATTTTTACATTTTTCGAGGTTTCATTTTAATTTTAGGTTTAGGTTTTAGGTATGTGCTTTTTTAAATTAATTTTACATTTTTAACTTTTAAGTTTTAGTAACTTTAACTTAAACCTATTTATCTGTTAGCTGCCAAAGCAACGCTTTCTATGTTTTCAACCAAGATTTGTTGTATTTGATTTCAACTTCACCTCAGTTAACAAAAATGATTTTGAAAAGGAGACAGGAGCTTTATGAGCTTTAATATCATAAACGTATCATACAAGTAGTCCAAGGGTCAATAACATAAGAATGCATGATTTAAAAAAAAAAAAAAATGAAATCTAGTTTAAACACATATTCCATTATGCTGGTTTCATATGTTTTTGAACAACTTTAAATGCCATTTCAAAAATAGATGCAGATGAATGACTCTTGGGGCCAGATTTAATAAACAGGGCAAATTAGCGCGAGAGTGCAATTCTAAAACAGCGCCGATGGCCATGGAAATTTCTGCAGGTGATTTACTGACAACGTGCAAATTAAAGAACACAGTCGCAACATCTCATTTACATATCAACCAAAGCAATATATCAAACGCAGCACAAATTACCATAGTCATAAATAAGCAGAGCCGATGCTCATCAGGTGAGGGTAATTTACTTATGACACAGACGCAAAATAGTTTAAGGCATGCGTTTTAGGGCGTTAAATATTGACGCAAATACCAGTAATTTGACGAGCGTTAGTAAATCGTGCTGCGTGCTTCATTTTAAAACTCTCCTACCATAAATTTTGCACCTGAAAGGGAAACTCCTACAAATGCATATTCAATAAGGCCAGGTGCAAAAATAACTGTGTCCACGCCTTTTCAGCGCTAATTCTTTACTGTGCATCTTTAGTAAAACCTGATAGTACTATTTTAACGCCAAAAAACGGTTTGTGCTGGCGCAAGCTGCTAGTAAATCTGGCCCTTGGGTAACCATCATGTGAAAAGCAATAACATTATTTTCTTACAACTTGAATACATTTTACTGTACACATCTAAATCATTATTTTCAGAAATGTTTTTTACATTTATTTTGTAAGGTAAAAAGTATTTAAAACAACAACAGCAATTAATTATTAATTCATGAATATCATTACATTTTTTGAAAGTCACATCACATGACATTTTACAACCTGAACTGCCATCATAAAAGGTCAAACTATGTGATATTTTAAATATTTAATGTTTTTGTTCTGCACGTTGATTTCACCACATGACAAACAAAAAGTGTTTTTTAAGCAAAAAAAAAAGTAAATATCAAAACAATATTTTCTTATAAATAATTTCATTCTTTTAATTAAAATAAAGGAATTAAATCAGCAATTAAAACATGTTTATGATGGAAGAAGTGTATTCATTTCATTGTATGAATTTTGAATAAATTAATAGACAGGACAAAAAATGAGCATCACGCCATTGACCCCTATATGATTAATGTTCTGTATTTAAACGCGAGCTTTGTGCGAAGAACAGAGCAGAAGTCATCTTTTTCCTCATAATAGTCAGGTGATCTTTTCTTGACTGGCTGAGTTTGCTTGTGGATCACCTCCAGGTGTTCCTTTTGTTAGTATATGACAGTCACATCCCTGAACTGACTGAGGCGGCTCCACACTGAAATAAAGCTTCCAGAACAAAGCCGAAGAGAGCTGTGGCATTGCATTATTCAGTGTATTGAACATTTTCTGTCGTGAAATGGCATGCTCTTGTGATTGTGCCAATGACTCAAACAACATCACAATATGCGGTTTACATCAAAGAGATGCTATTCAAGGTCTCAGGCTTTGAAAGCCTGTTATTGTTGATTTAATTTCCATTTGAATTTTCCATATAATAATAGACGGCTCGTTGCCTCCATATCTATCAAATATGTATTTAAAGGGACAGTTGAGACAAAGATTTTAATTCTGTCATCATTTACTCTCTCCCACGTGTCGTTCCAAATCAGTAATACTGATTTTTTTTCCATACAACAAGTTTAGCAGAATGTCGATTGCACCCAGATTTCAAGCAGCAAACATAGCAAATTTGTAAACTGTATGTATGACTTCTGTACTGTACTCCAAGTTTTCTAATATCATTTACATAACAATTTTTTTTTTTTTTTCAAACAAAGCTATGGTGTCAGAAAACTGATGCCACAGAAGTCATATAGAGTAATTTTATGATTTTCTTTCTTTTTTTTGAGTTTGAGAGTCCCTGGTCACCATTTACTCTCTAGCGCAGCCTAGACATTCTGCTAAACATTTAATTTTGTGCTCTACAGAAGAAACGGATGCATGGGGGTGAGTAAATGATTACATAATTATCATATTTATTTGAACCATCCCTGGAAAATACATCATATTTGTAAAACACCATCAGTGTTGATTTAATTTCCATTTAAATGTTCTATTTAATAATAGACAGCTTATTGCCTTAATATTTGACATAGTTGTCAAATATCAATTTAAAATGACAATTGGACCTAAATTTAAAATTCTGTCATCATTTACTCACCTTGTTCCAAACCAATATTACTGATCTTTTTCCATTCAACACAAAATGAGATGTTTAGCAGAATATTCAGGCTGCTCTTTCTCATACAATAGAAGTGAATGGTGACCAGGTTTCAAAAGAGCAGCATTAACATTCTGCTAAACGTCTCATTTTGCATTCTACAGAAGAAAGAAAGCAATTAGATCAACATGGGAGTAAGTAAAGAAGACATAATTTTCATATTTAGGTGAACTATCCCTTGAAAATAAATTAAAGATCAAAGACACCGTCATCAAATCGTAAATTAAAATAAAAGACACCATCAGTGTTGATTTAATTTCCATTTCCATGTAATATGAAACTGCTTATTGCGATGATATTTGCCATATCTGTATTCCAAACAAATGTCACTGACATTTTTTTTTTCCCAAGACAACATAAAATGAGACATTTACCAAAATGTCCATGCTGCTCTATTCCATACAATGAAATCAAATGGTGACCAAGTTTCAAAAGAGCAGCATTAACGTTATACTAAACGTCTCATTTTCTGTTCTCCATGATTCAACAAAAAGCCCCTGGAACAACATGGGTATACGTAAATGATGACATAATTTTCAAATTTAGGCAAACTATCCCTAGAAAAAAGATCAGATTTGTTAGACACCCTCAGTGTTTTAGCTCGGCTTTGAAACATCAAACGCAAATCTGATTTTAATGTTTTGGAACAAATGTACTTTATAAAATTTCTGCTTTTTTTGGAAGTAGATATACACTTTTTGAGTCTTGCATTATTCAGGATTAAATGTATTATTTATAGATATGTAAAATTTTTATCAGGGAAACATGGTGGTGTGAGGTACATACAGTTATGAGTTTTGCTCTCATCAAAGTGAAGTAAAATCATTTGAATAAATAATGATGACATAGAAACATCCATTCAGCCTAATGATGCTCCAAAGGCGGAGGGTAATTTTATGGAATATTAATCTTTAAATGGTGCAAATTGCATCAGGAGTTGTATAGACTAAAGAATTTTGTAAGTCTGCATGATAATTTCACCATATCTCTCCGAAAGTGCTGTCTCTGTTGCTGGTAGAGGATGTTTACTTACGCATATTAGTATGTATGCGAGCATCTCCGGTGCCTACTGCAGGTCTTCTTTTGAAGCTACTTTTTCAAAATCACCTTGGGCTTGATCTACGCAAACAGCTGAATCAGCTCTCAGCACTGGCTGTTATTCTCAAAGTCAAGCGTTGTTTGTTCCAGGTTTCCCATCTTAAAAGCTTCGTTTGAGTTCACAAAAGAGCCAAGATGAAGGCTGAGCTGAACCGCAGCCAGTATAACGGTGTTCATTCAGTCAGCATTTTAATTATAAGTGGTGATCGCTAAAGCAACCATAACTTCTACTCTCGTCCATACTTAGTTTATAGGTAAAATACATCATGCGATTAAATTTGAATTTTTCAGAACACTATTACGTGCTGATAATTATAACAAATAATAATCAGTCTATTTGTTTTCTATTTATTTATTTATAAATATAATTGGAAACCTCTTCTTTTTCCTTGCTGAGAGAAAGAGGTAAATTAAAGGTGCACAACAGTTGCAGGATTCGTTGTATGTGTGAGTATAATGGATATTGCACTTCCAAAGAGTGTGTGTGTCGTTCTTATCAGTGATGTACAGAATGCAACACAGGTTTCTTTTGGTCCAACTGAAGATTTAGTTTTAAAACTTCAAAATACAGCTGGTAAACAACTGTTTCAGTGGAATCCAGTTATTTGGAGTGAAAAAAAAAGCACAGAATTTGGATGTTGAGCTCGCAGGAGCAGTCTTCATAAACTTTACTGTTGGCCGTTATTGTGACAATCTGTTTCTTGTTTTATTAGTTGTGCACAAAACTGAGAAAAAAACAAAGAAACTCAATAATTACAATAAAAAACTATTTAGTGGTTTTGTCAGAAATTCCCATAATGGTGATTTTTGTGTAAGAAGTTAAACAGCATTAAAAACATGAGAAATGGGAAACTTTTCATTGGTGTATTGGCGTACAGTATGATTTATTGCATGAAAACTAGTGACAGCAAACACTTTGCATGAAAGCTAGTCACAGAGAACATTTCCACAGCAAAAATAGATAAAAAATAAAAAGCCTACAAACAAGAAAGAAGAAAGAAAAAGACTGAAAGAAAGACAGTGTCAGTCAGATGATAGTGAGAAAAAACAATGCAATATTAACAATGTGTTACTTTGCATAAAACGTACCAATGTTAGTGTTGCCACATTCATTAATTAAATTAGAACTTGCGTAAAAATACTGTAAAACATCACTTTTAAAAGTAACATTCCTCAACTCTGCGCCTAACAGTGTTGAGAAAATAAGGATTAATAATTGCGATTTTCCTGAATTTGAAAGAAAAAGTGATTTAATTGCAATTTAAAATTCATGCATGCATTCATTCATTCATTCATTCAAAACAGCCCCAGGTTTGTTTTATGATTATTTATAAGGATGCACAATTTAGACATACAAACAAACAACAATAATAATAATAATAATTATCATTAACAAAATAAGAAATATTTCTATTGTAATATTTAATTGTAAAAAAAAAAATAGATATTTTTTTAAAAAATATATATAAAATATTTATTTTTCTTCTTCTTTTTCTTCTTCTTCTTCTTCTTCTTCTTCTTCTTCTTATTTCATTTTGCAGTACCACTGAAATTGCTAATATCTTTTTTTTTTGAGATGCTGAAAACATCAGATTATGAGCTGCTCACGTCTAAAAGAACACAGTGCCACGCTTCACTCAACACACAACGCTTATATGTATTTAATTAAATCATAGCCTTTGCGATTTGATAATTGCACTAAGCCATGCCATGATTTCAGTTTTATTATATGAATAGTTGTGCACCTAAAAACAACCGAAAATATCCTAGCAAGCACTTAGCAACAGGCTAGCAACTGCATAGCAATGTGCAACAACATGGCAGAGAGTATGTTCATAAAAATGTAGGTGTAATTAGTGCAGAAATAGTGCGGGATACACAAATGTAACCAAATACTAACTTTTTGAACTAACTTCCTGTCTGTTTCACAGTGAATGGCATTCTCGCAGGTTTTTTTTCCCCTCACACCTTGGCATGGTGTGCTGGCAGAATAGCTTGAGGGGTGAGAACCAGAAGGGCGTAAGTGACATTTTTGATGAAATGGAGATATCTATATCAAATGAAAGCTCTTAATGAGCTCTTTCTACTGGCAAAAGTACTGTCATCCATGAGTGTACAAATTTTTATTATAAACAATTGAAATCAGTACACAAAGTCAGATTTACAATTTACAAAGTACAATTTTTGTCTTGGCTCTCCTGTAAAGTTGCTGAAATGTCACTTACGCCTTTCTGGTTCTCACCCCTGAGGCACTAACACCTTTGCTGTAAGGCGAATGTCTCGACATGTCCTGTTCGGCCACAACAAAACTGCCTACTCTCAAGAGCCGCCCCCCACCTGCCGCCAGCTCCCTTACATCTGCTGTCCAGCACTGACTGCAGCTGGACAAACGCAGAGGGCTTGGACACAGCACTGTTTTTAGACCCAATAGGTCTGATGTTCTGACATGTTTTCGCATCTCCCTCCAATTGCTGTTTGTCAGACAGATGTGGAAACTGGTGGGTCACTGTCAACAGAAGTATGTGCAACACTCCCCTTTAAATCTTTTAAAAAATAGTTTGCAAGATTATTGTAGACTGCCAATTTAAGTTGGCTGCGCTTTTCCCAAGTCTTCTGAATGCAAATCTATGTGCTGCTGCTAACTGCATGTTACATGTAGATAGAAGCAATGTTGGGAGGGTTACGTTGGAAATGCAGTAGGTTACAGATTACAAGTTAACCTTTTTAAAATGTAATAATTAGTGTAACTATTTCAATGACATTTGATTACATTTTTGATTACTTTTCTAAATTGCTAACGAATTTTCAACGGTTTCAGCGGCAATGTGGATTGATGTAACTGGCAGATGTGGTGCGCTGCAAATTCAAACAAGAGTACCAATCAAAAGCATGAGAATAGCATTGCTTTACTAAATGGCCTTTAAATGGCACGAGGCATCATCCACATCAAAAACAGGCAAAGCAACCGTTGAAAATTTTATTCATGAACATATCCTAGCTTTCCAAAAAAAAAAATCAGATGTAACCCCTTTTGGAATTATTAACATTGTCTTTAAGTAAGTATTTCACATTTTTCTCAGTATAACTGTAACGGATTACAGTTACATTTATTTTGTAATTAAATTACGTAACACCATTACATGTAACTAGTTATATAGCTATTTAGCTACATCTGTGGTAATCACTGTGCAGTATCTGGGAGAAACTAATATAGTTAGCAATTGATTATGCTGCATATGTTTTAGTAGCATAAGATTGTTTAAGGGATCGTCATTTACTCAACATTCTTCAAAATATCTTCTTTTGTCTTTAAATTATGACAGAATTTCTTTCTTTCCAAGAACAAGCTATCCCCCCCAAACCACTTAAGCAGACTCCGTGCCACATGCGATTTCATTGGTCAAAGGAATAATGCAGTCACCTGTCAAGAAAAGTTCTTGATTAACTTAAAGGGGTCATGAACTGAGAAACCAAAATTTCCTTGATCTTTTGACATATAAGACGTCATTGTACTATAAAAGCTTCCTGTAAGTTTCAGAACTCAAAATTGTGTTTGTTAGTCCAAAAACAGCCTATATTGAAACAAGTCAAACAAAGTTTTTGGAATGCATGTAGTGTTTACGAGAGAGTCGAACACGCAGCAGAAACCAAACAATAAAGATGAATCTGAAGACAAGACTCATCGCCTTCCTTCTGATCCCAATGTTAGGAAAGAGTGGGTGAACTTTATTTTTAATGAAGATCCGAACCACGTCAGTAAGAACTTTATTTTACCATGGATTCATTTACAGACAAGGCACAATTCGAAGCTGGATTTTCAAAAAGATTGAAACTAAAAGACAATGCTGTGCCGCCTATATTACTGTCGCAACACAAGTGTGAGTAACTGTTTTCATTTTGTGGTCACTATTGCTTTGTCTCTTCTTACAGATGGCTTGATATGTATAAAGGTATTTATGTGTTTTTGAGCTAAATCACAGCAACATCCACACTGTAAAAAAAAAAAAATAATTGTTGTTTCAACTTAAAATAATTTGTTACCCCGCTGACTTAAAATTTTTAGTTTATTCAACTAAAATATTCCAGTTGTCCCTTAAATTAACATTGAGTAAGTTGATTAAACTAAAAAATTGGTAACACTTTATTTTGATGGTCCTTTTGAACATTCTGTTGACACTAAGTAATGTTGCAACTACATGTCAACAAACTCTCATAAGAGTATTAGTAGACTGTCTGCTTCATATCTACTAACTCCTTATTATGTTGGTCTCCCAACAGATATTCTACTGACTAGAAGTAACTTTGCAAGAACGTGTTAACTTAATCTAACTCTAACCCTACCAGTCAACTAATACACTACTAACACTCTAATGAGAGTCAGTAGAAATGTAGGTGCAACATTACTTATAGTCAATAGAATGTTTTAAAGGGACCATCAAAATAAAGTGAAACCAAAAATTTTAAGTCAGCGGGGTAAAAAAAATATTTTAAGTTGAAACAACTTTTTGGAACAATAGTTTTTTACAGTGCATCTATGAGGAATGTCGCTGTCAAACATACGCAACTATTAGCCAATCATAGCAGTGGGCGTTTGCTTCTGAGTCTACAATCCACCACAGCGTTCTGATGAGGGGGGTCAAAAACAGGACAGAAAATAACTCATTGCTTCTAAATTATTGTTTTTTTTTTTGTTTTGTTTTTTAATATAAAAATCTAGGGTAACACTTTATTTTAGGGTATCTTAACTAGTTGCTTATTAGCATGCATATTACTAGACTATTTGCCATTTATTAGTAGTAATTAAGCACATATTAATGCCTTATTCTACATTACCTTATTCTACTGTACATCCCTAATCCTACCCAATACATAAACTTAACAACTACCTTATTAACTATTAATAAGCAGCAAATTAGGAATTTATTGAGGGAAAAGTCGTAGTTAATAGTGAATAAGTGTTCCCTATTCTAAAGTGTTACCAAATCTAGATAACATTATAAACGGACCTCAGAGAACAGTATAAAATAAACAAACAAAGGCAGTTCATGACCCCTTTAACAGATCAGTAATAGCATTGATAGATCCAAGCGCGACAAACAATAAATGTGCATGACATTAGCAAAAGTTGGGAAAGTTTAAGGGAAAAAATGGTCAGTTGTCTGTTGTTGTTAATCAACATCAATGGTCAATTGTCAATCACACAGAAGTGACTTTCGAACCAAGTAGTTTTCTGTTGGTCAACTCAACTAATTGGCATGACCAACTTGAACCTGCTGCAAAATCTTCTGCATTCTCGCTTAATCCCCAATCACATGGATTTCTATTGAATTTACAGCATTTTAGAAATTCATCAAACAACAGTCAATGTGTTTGCACCGTAATGGTATAGTAGGGTTAAGTTTAGGGTTAAGAGTTAGTATTTGTTTCAGTGTTGTGTAGACAATCAGCCCTAAAACTAATAGGCTGCATGGAAGGTTTTGCACTTCATTTGTTTGGGGGGAAAATACTGCTGGTTTTTCCAACAAATAGCAATGTAGACTTG
Source organism: Acrossocheilus fasciatus (assembly GCA_036784905.1). NCBI lineage: Eukaryota > Metazoa > Chordata > Actinopteri > Cypriniformes > Cyprinidae > Acrossocheilus > Acrossocheilus fasciatus. Next base: position 8,952,621 of record CM071952.1, read on the forward strand.
AAAAAAGTTAATTCAGTCCTTGCACAGCATTTTACGTCTACTTTTTGGTACATTTATCTGTTTCATTTTAATGCTGTCACCCTAATAGAGACTTTTAGAGTGCTGCAGGAATTACACTTTTTTGTAGGCCAAAACCGGAAATTAGTTTTATGAATGAGTTCATTTTAGCACTTTGTGTTCCATCATCATTAAGTCAGTGTGTTTTTAAAATGGGTTTTTGTATAAATGCCTGAAATAAGTTCTGTGGTTAACACAAGCTCAAGATATTTTCATTTATTCTACAACATAAATTACATCAGTAATACCCCACTCACAATTTTTTTAAAGCCTTTACTTGTCTTGGAAAAGGAGGTTTCTAACAAGGGGCTAGATGGGGTTACAATGTTATCATGTTGAACAGGAAAACTCACTAGTCTCATTTTGTTCAGTTCAGTAAACTTTTAAAACTCAAACTTTCAGGTAAATTTATTTATGTTTTTATAAAGACTGAATGAGTTGTATTGGTGGGGACGTATAGTGACAATTGTAAAGTTTATTTATAGCCTATGTTTAGATTTTTGCGATTGTATTCAAACTTCAAAATTCAAAAATGTTTGAGAAGATTATCAAGATGAACAAAATATGTAAAACTTGTTAAACTTTTGTTGGTCACAGTGCTTATTTTCTGCAATAATCCAAAAACCAATGGGGAAATCATACTGGATTTTTGTCAAAAGATACCAGGGTGATGATAACTTCCGGGTCGGCCTACAAAAATACGTCATCACTGCAGCACTCTATTGTTGTTGTTGTGGATAAATACTGCCTTAAGCTTCAGTTTGGCTTATTTTCTAGAAGCTTTTAGTGTAGCTGTTTTTTCAAAGGCTTGCTTCTCTTTAGTTTAAGTATTTTATTTAATTATCTTGTATCTTACTTGTAAACTTTAGTTTCAAAGTAGCTTCCTCAACTCTGTTATTCAGACAGTCTCTGCAAGTAACTTGGTCAATCGCCTGAGTGAACTGTGACAATTTCCTAATTAAAGCATCCGTAACTTAATTATCAGTAAGGATAACTTCACCACCTCTCATTAATCATTACATAGACCGCTCCCCACCCTTTCCGATATATACTTTAGTCCAGATCCAAAAATGGGTTTGAGCCCAGTGATTTTCGGCCCATTTTCGACTCTCTCATTTGTCCAAGGTCAAAAAGGTGAATGAGCATGTTTTAAAGTCCCCCACGTGACAGAAGTACTCTCTGCTAGAGAGTTATTTTAAATATTCTCTTGCAGAGGTAACACAAGGTCAGAGGGAGGACTGATGCGCCGTTCCCCCTGAAATCCCATTAATTTTCACCCTCACACACAAATGAGTTATTAGGGGAAATTTGTGATTCAAAACACCTTTGCAAAGCTAAACCCAAACCCTTGATGGTGTTAGCATGTGTATTAAATTAGGCAAAAATATGACTTACTGGTTTCAGAATGCTGATTTGAGAAAAGAAATGGATTTTTATTCTAATTCACCCCATCTGTTTTCATTTATTAAAGTCAACATGAAATCAAAATCTTGCTCAAAACACACACTTAGTCTTCTGAAGCTTGAAACTTTGGACCCCATTGGCTTTCACTGTGTGAAAAATGAAACATTCTTCAAAATATCTTCCTTTGTGTATCACAGAAGAAAGAAAATTGTTCAGACTGGCATGAGGGCAAGTAAATGATGGCAATTTTCATTTTGGTGTGAACTGTTCTTTAAAAACACAAGCATTATGGTTAATAAATGCCATAATAAATATGTTTCAATGTGGCTGCCTCTGATATGTACAGTATATGAAGCTTATGACTGCAAATCCAGTTAGTGGGATGCCAGCATTACGGATAAAAAAAAAAAGGGTTTTAAATGCCGTTTCAAGATGACTTATATCTGTTGTGGGCTGATATAAGAGAAACTGATGTTAACAACTCTATTGAAAGGTTTTGTTGTTGAGCTCAGGACCTTTAGCCAAGCATAACACATGCTAAGCCATGACATTCAGTAAATGCCCCAAAAGCCAGTGATCCATGTCTGTTGTCAAAACCTAGGTGTTTTCTTTGTGTCAGCTGGGTGATTGATACCAGCAGATAAAATGTCAGAAGGTCATTTTTTTATGGCTTTGTTCTCCTCAAGCCTTTTATAGGACCAGACGTTTAAAAGATCTTTTGCTTCTTTTTCTGGTAGACTTACCACTACAGGAAATATCTAAACATACAGTATTAGAAATTGAAGGTGGCATTTAACAAATTACTTCCATTATAAGGTTGGAGTATGTTCATGCAATGGGAGCATAGAGCTGTTTCATGAACTTATTACAGGATCAATCCCCGCAGATCAACCTGGAGATATGCGTCTTGCTCAAGGGCACATTGGTGATAAGTCATGGCTTGCTCTTTGCTGGGAATGAACCAGCAACTTTCTGGTTAGCTCTAAGCCTTGTTGGCAGATAGGGGGACTTTTGGGGAAACCTGTTTGAAAACAGTCTTTTTTTTTTATTTTTTGCAAATAAAATGTCATATAATTTTAAAGACTTCACCTTTGCACATTTAGAATTTTAAAAACTTCACCTTTGTACATTCAATGTCCAGAAAATGAAAAATCTTTTTAAAATCATGTGAAAGGTTCTGTTGAAAATGTATTTCCAACAAACCTTTAAATTAACTGAATCTAAAAATGCAATGTGGTGCATCCAACAAGTAAAAAAGGACACATTTTCTGATATTTCAAGAGACGTTTTGACCTTTTTTTACTGTATATTTTCACACTTTATTTATTAACACCATGTTGTTGAGTTATTTTGGTGTTTTTTAAATTGCTTATAATATTTTAACAGTCTTCTTTAACAGTTATTTTACAGTTCTTCCCTTTTTTTCCAATAAATAATAAAAGATTATGCAAAACCTTTTATTATATTTTGCAATAATTGTATTTAATAATTTTACTAATATTTTATTTATTCATATATTTACTTGTTTTTTAAAGAGGTTAGGAAAGAACAGTTGTAAAATTTTTGATTTTATAAATGAACGTCTTCAGTGTCTTCAAGAGTAAAATCATTGCATGTATTTTAAAAATGCAATTTTTTTTAATGTGAATTCATTAAAATGAGATTTATTAAATGAATAATGATTTTTTAAATTCATTAAAAAAAAAAGTATAATGTATAGAATCTGTGGGGCAAAAAAACCAAAACCAAAAACCCAGTGACTACACATGAATCTTTGTTCTGTTTTTATCTTTTATTCTTGCAAAGCATTAGTGGATCTTGTTTGTTTTGGAGTTAGCTGATTTGAAATGAATGTGCTCCTCATCAGCAGATGTAATCATCTAATAGATTCAGTGCATTCTGGACCTGTTCAGATAATACGGCATCAACACCATCCGGTATCTTTTAATCAGGCCGAAATTAAATCTTTGAAATTGATTTCATTTTACGTGTTTGCTCTTGTCGGCAATAATTACAAACCCCACCACGAAGCCCTGCGTAGCACACCTACTGACTCAAATGCATCTTCCCAGCTAACAGACCTGCATCTTGTCATGTCGATTATAAAGTGCGGAAGTCCAGAGGGAGAACGCTGGCTCTTCACCATCTGTGCTAATATTCTAAAAAACATGTCTGCACGAAGGGCCAAAACAGTGGGAGAGAAAAAGAAAGAGAAAGAGACATAGACAGCATTGATGTTCAGAACTGGGTAATGACCTGCCTTCACCTTATCTTCAAAAGCAATAATGCCAGTATCATTAATTGGCTTGTCAGCACAGATGCGACTAGAGAGAACAAGCAGGGGCGGCACTGTGAGTTTATTCTGAGCACTTCAGGGTTTTCTATTCACCTCTCCGAGAGGTTACAATATGCTGCTACAAGTGTCATCAAGTGTACTTGAAAATCTAGCTATGTCTGCAAACACCGTAATGACTATTGTCTTCATGAGAGAGTTCCTGTGAAGAAACCCTGATGAGATGCTTAAACAAGGTTGTTTTCGTTTAGCTTTTTCACACAGAAATATTGTCTGCATGTTCAAATAGAGTTTAGGGTGTGTTTATACTTGTAGTTCGGTGTTCTTTTCGTACCAACCCAAAAATAAAATTTATTTAGGCTACGTTCACACTGTCAGTTTTTGCAATTGACAACAGCATTTATTTACTGTTGTAAATCATGAACTATCCCGCTCACACAGCAGCTAACAGTGGCGTCTCAAATACACTGTCCATATGAAAGTGTAACAGTGGCTATGCTGCATTCCAGACAACTCAATATTCTGATTTTTGCCATCTCCTGCTTGGAAATAACATCTAGAACACCGCTTGAAGTCAGAACATCCGACCAGTGAACTCAGGGCAGATCCATCAACCCCGACATTTGAGATGCGTCATTTGACGTCACTGCTTCCAAACAGCATAGCGTGGAGCTACCTTGGGTAAAATATTAAAAACATTACACATTAACTTAAAGCTGCAGTCTGTAAGTTTTGCCTCTTTGTCGCCATCTCTGTTTGAAAACCTGCAATTGCAGTTTTTTTTGCGGAATTATCTTTCTTGCATGGGTTGTGCATCGGCACAGCTCCAGCGTGGATTAATCTAATGTTTTGAGCAGTATGCGTGTCTGTCAATCACCGCACCGGTGTGGATACTGTACTTAGGAATCACAGATTATAGCCAATGTCTTGGAATATACGACCCAAATAAGAATTTTCACTGGATATTGTTATCTGAACAACTAAGTAACAAATCTGCCACTTTTGTTCTGACCAACTGAGAAAAAAAGTATTACAATAAATTGCGCTACCAGTGGTGATTAAATCTAACGATCGGTGCACATCAAACCATGCAAATTATTGTTATTGTTATACTTTTTTCTCAAATTGTAATGTTAACAGCATCAGCATTACGTGTATGTAGTGTGTATTAGCGTTAAAATGTATATTTCAGTTTTTCTACAGTCTAATCTATAATTGTCATACCATTCGAATTTCATATAAAAAAATTATGTTTATCCAAAAAGCAAATCATTCTTCTTTGGAACAGGTTCTCTTTAAAATATAAAAACAAATTCCGGTCCCACTTTATATTAGGTGGCCTTAACTACTATGTACTTACATTTAAATTAATCATTTGGTACAATGCACTTATTGTGTACATCCATGTTTTTACATTGTACTTATATTTTTAAAATTACCTATATTTACTTACATCTGTAATTAATTTCTGTAATTACATTTATAATTCCACTGTTGACACACCCTTAAACCTACCCAGACCACCAAACCTGTCCCTAACCTACCCGTATCCCACCTCAATAGCAGCAGAAGTGTTTTGCAATACAGTATGAACACAATAAGTACATTGTACTTATTTTTTGATGTAAGTACATAGTAGTTAAGGCCACCTAATATAAAGTGTGACCCAAATTCCTACCAGTACCATTCAAATTAGAAAGCATTATTGTAAGCTAACCATTTGAATTGGGCTAAAATAAGGCGATAATTTTGAACACTGGCTGGTTATGCACTTGCTCAAATATTGATTTCGGATAATTTTTAACCAAAAAAAAGTTACGGACTGCAGATTTAATAAAATGAGATCTTAACTTGGTCTTTTCGTTCACTGTTTTCACTGTTTTTTTGTTGTTGTTGTTGTTTCTGGCATAATTAAACATTTAACCCAACTATTGGTTGAAACCAACCCAGCATGTGTTCTGTCCAATATTTACCCATATTTACTGGGTTGTATTTAACCCAGCATTTTTTAGAGTGTATCTATTCAACTCGGATGTTCCCACTTCCGACCTTGTCCACTGTAAAAAATGATTTGACACAACTTGACTTGGTCAAGTCGTCTTGTTGCATTGACTTAGTTAAGTTTAGAAAACATTAGGAGTTAAATTCACTCAACTTATATGTAGTTGTTGAAATAGCCATGAACTAAGTCTAATTGACATAAAATAGTAATTTTTCCTCATCATAACTTAACTATTTGAGTTTACTGAACTTCATTGCTTTGACAAAAAGTTCTGGATATCTATCTGGAACCAGATTTTTTTATGAAATCAACTGCAAAATTGAAAGGTTCAGCATTTATTTTTAATACACCTTTATACATTGCATCCAAAAACACAGACACAATTCAAAGATATAAAAACACTACACAAGAAAAATCTTCAAATATACAATGCTCACACAAACGTGCAAACTTCTGTATGCACAGACCCATCTTAGAGCCAAAAATAGTTCAAATAACTCTCCTTGTCATTATCAGATATTTTCATTGCAGGAACAAGTGTACATGAAGAATTCACAATAAGCTGCTAAAAAACCTCACCTTTTCTTCAATTCTCAATCGTAGAAACATGACAAGGAAAGAGGAAGCAGTACAAGGTAACAACAAAACAGTCAGTTTGAAAAAATGTTCCACTTAAAACAATGAGATATAAAGCAACAATGCTCTTACACTTTAAACCAGTCCATCGATTAAACAGTAGCAAGAAGAAAAAAAATATTTGTATTGTTTTTTTGTTTTCTGTCTTATTGCAGCCAATTGCTCTTCAAAGTGAACTCTTACGGTGCAACAGTCTGACCCCGGCTTCAATAAACAGGCGCTGTATCCCTTCAAATGTGAATTTTAATTCCTTTGGGTATTCGAGGTTTAATGCGTACACCAGGCCCATCAGGTTCAGAAAAGCATTAGGTACATCACTCAGGTGACGCATTATCACTTCTTCCTCAATCATCAGGGCAACGTAGAATGCTGGGAGAGGTCCACAACCACTAGGATTCCAATCACCACACCCTTGATCACATCGTCTTCACAGTCACTGGGCTTTATAGAATGTAAACAAAACAAGGTACTATTACTTAAAGGAACACTCCACTTTTTTTGGAAATAGGCTCATTCTCCAACTCCCCCAGAGTTAATAAGTTGAGTTTTACCGTTTTTGAATCCATTCAGCCGATCTCCGGGTCTGGCGATAGCACTTTTAGCATAGCTTAGCATAGATCATTGAATCGGATTAGACCAGTAGCATCGCGTTCAAAAATGACCAAAGAGTTTCGATATTTGTCCTATTTAAAACATGACTCTTCTGTAGTTATATCGTGTACTAAGACCGGTGGAAAATGAAAAGTTGCGATTTTCTAGGCTGATATGATTAGGAACTACTCTCATTCCGGCGTAATAATCAAGGAACTTTGTTGCCGTAACATGGCCGCAGCAGGCGCAGTGATATTACGCAGCGCCTGAAAGTAGTCCCCAGCTAGGTAACTAGTTATAATATAGCTGGGGACTACTTTCAAGTGCTGCGTAATATAAAAGTGGAGTGTTCCTTTAAAAGCAAATACAGTCCCCAGACCCCTGCAAATTAAGAGATTTAATGTTCAATTTTCCATTGTTTTGCCTTACATGTTTCACCTTACCACGCATATCTTCATGAATTTTGAAGTAGTCTCTTGCATGTACCACGGCAGGCCCAGCAATGCTGCTGTCCTCATCCTTTGGTTTGTTGTATGTAAAATATAGGATGGTTAAAATACCAGTTTTATTCGTTCAATCCTTTGTTTTTCTTTATTCGTTTATCCTTTCTCCCCCTCCCTCCAACTTTGATGCTTTAAAAAAATAAATAAATAAATAAAATAAAATAAAATTAACACTTGTATACTTTTGTTGTAAATTAATCACCAGAGACATGGTGCAACAACATTTGTTTGTTACATTCTTGTTCAGCACCAAAATAAGATTTAATAGTGGATGTAACACGCTCACGCCACTTAAATCAGAGGTGTCTAATCCTGCTCCTGGAGGGCCAATAATGTATTGCAGACTTTAACTCCAACCTGGTTCAACACAGCTGTCTGGAAGTTTGTAGTGATCATGAACACCTTGATTAGCTGGTTTAGGTGTGTTTAATTGGGGTTGAAGCTAAACTCTGCAGGATCTTGCCTCCCCAGGAGCAGGATTGGGCACCCCTGCCTCAAATTCATTGGGTTTTAAAAACACTTTAAAAGGATTTAAAAGGATAGGTTACCAAAGACGGTAATTGTCATTTACATTTACGACATAATACAACAACAACATCAGACCTCATTAGTTCTTGTGTCATGACATTTGATCAAAAGATTTGCAAGAACCAATGAGGTTTGATATTTATGTAGAAGCTAATACAATCAAACATTTTTGTAAACCAAGACTGCATTTTTTATGCTTTCATCCTACAAAGAGATTGTATGATTTCAGAAGATTTGAAATATGACATACAAATCGCATAGGTTACATTTTAGACACTTACTCTGAAGTCATTGTATGAAAAGATGTCACTATCACAAGTTTCATGATCCATAGAAGAAGAAAGGTCATAGGGGTTTGGACAAACATGAAAGTGAGTAAATGATCACAGAATTGTCATTTTGGCGAGAGAAAGACTGCTTTAAAATAAATTGACTCACATAAATTATCAAGGTTCTCCAGTATTGAAGTCATTTCTGGAATGTCCTCATAATGCTTTGACCTGATTAACTGTAAAAATAAAAATTACACCGGTCACAGTTCACATTTGATGTTGCTTTAAGCAATTTTGAGGAGGCTTGAACACACTATGGTCACAAGTTAAAGGCTTCTTCAGAGACAGTTCACTCCTAAATGTGCATACGCAATCTTTATAGATGCATGGGAGTGGACGATGCCTTGCCTGATGGCAGTGTTTCAGCTTGTAGTGTGTGATTAGGGCACGCTGGTTGGGCGAGGATATGGAGTTGTGCTTCCACTCTGCTTGCACTGTACTGATCCTGCAAATAAAAAACAAAAATGTCAAACTCCAGCCAAGTACACTTACACATTACATACAGAAATATTCACTGAACATCTTACTTAAAACTAACGATAATGAGATCAGATTAAGAACACGCTAAAAAGTCACTTATATGTACACTGTTTTATCTTTTTATCAACATTAACTTGATCCACAATTTTAGTAGTAATGGTCCGGTTCTTTTCCGCGAACCGGTTCTTTCGGACAGTTCGTTTCAATGAACCGGTTCACCAGTTCTTTTACGTCCTCACCTAATGACGTCATTTCTATCGTACTCAGCGAATGAAAATACGCTCAAACACATTCAAATAAAGTCATTTGTAATCATAACTTTAGTTAAATAATAATAATCTTCACCATCATCGTCATCTTGGAAAAGTTTCTTACATTAGCGTTTTGCAAAAGCACCCATATAAGGCTCTGATGTGCAAACCGATGTTTTACAAGACTTATAGATATAAACTGAAGTAGCCTGAAGTAGTACATTTTCACTGAACAGTTGTTGCACGTACATCATGATATAAATGCAGTTTGATGTAACTAATAGCATTTGCATTTCCAGTAACTTTAGGCGTACATTTTATTTTATTTTTATTAACTTACATTTTGCCGGTTACAGCCGTGGTACAGCCGTGTGTACTGGAGATCCGAAAACCACGGCTGTAACAGTTCGGTATCAGCTGTTCGTATTCATCAGTTCTCTCAGTACAGCGTGTCCCAATTCAATGAACGTTTGGAGTTAATGGCGTAACATATACTCCGGTTTATTTTGAGTCTGAGGGACTGTCAGGAACGTCTGAAAGTGAATAAACACGAATTTGCCTGGCAGTGCGTGTGGCTTCCGATTAGTTCGCAACATGAGATTGCCTGAAATCAAAACGCGGACGGTGAGCGCTAACGAAACAAGCCTAAATTAATATTAAAGAAAGCACAAATCAGGGTATACTTACTCATTTCATTATCTGCAATCCATAAAGTGCATCTGTAATCGTTCAAATGCGGGATGAACTCATTCATCTTTTCTTGCGTGATCAGCAACTTCTCGTGCAGAAAATGGCGTTTGGTGCACCTCAACTTCGTTAAAATAGCTTCTGGCACATGCACATCACACAGAAAATTGATAGAACTTATGTTTTGTTGTTGTATGAACATGTTATTTAAAGTTTTCCATTTCCCTTCAAGTTGAGGTTGTTATAACTCATCCTATTGTGTAGCGAGACACTGCAAGTTGACAGGACATAATTTTACTTGTCCACCTGACTAACCCCCCCCCCCCCCCCCCCCCATTTTTTACAGTATAATAAAGTAATATACTAGATGGTGATGTCCACAAAACTGAATAGTCTTAACACTTTTTGACAAGATAACAGTCAAATCGAGCAGCGAGTTCATCCTTCATATCTTCATAAACTGCTTTTATATTTGGATGGAGAGCAGCATGTATTTTTAGTCAAATAAATCAAGAAACTTTTGAACGATATCGTCACATTCTTTAACTCACATTTTTTGTTAATCAAGTACAGCATTTACTTGACCATCAAAAAGTCACTCAACCAATTGTGAAAGAAGAGGCTCTTTTTAACACAGAAAATGAAATACAGTAATTATTACATCCCTATTCTAACTGATTTAAAAAAAAAAAAAAAAAAAAACTATGTTCTATTGAAAGTGATTTGCTTGAGCATTTAGCTATTTGAGTATGCAAACCCGCTTAATGGAGGTATTACATTAAAACTGCGGGACATGGGTGCCCAAATGTTTGGAATGTTCCTAATTAGTGATGGTTGATTATGTGATGGATAGCTAATGAATTGGGCTTTAATTGAAATATTCAATGATTATGAGATTTTTTGGAGCTCAATTGGACAAGGTCCTTTTTAATGTGCTCAAGCATTTTTAGCACTAATTGAAGACTTCATTATACAACTTGATGCCACTTGCAGTAAAATTGTTTAATGACCCTAATGGAAATTTTGTTCATGCTTTGTTGGGCCGCTGACATTTTTTTTCTCTCTCTCTCTCTCTTTCTTTTATTTCCCTGTTGTGAATTTCAAATGTGTTTTAAGCAGCTACAGGTGCACAGACCAGGAAAGCTCCTCTACTAGCTTCAGCTGCCAATGAAGAGCGACACAGTGAGCTTTTTAAATAATTGACACCTCACTTCTGAAAACACCTTGTATGTCAGAAACTTCAGAAGGGACAAGAAACGATGAAAATCGGTAAAAAAAAAAAAAAGTTGGTCTCACAGAGGAAATATAACATTAACTTGAATGATTTCCTTCCTGTCACAGGTAAAATTACATTGCCTCCATTTGATTTCCCCATGCTGACTCACATAAAAGCCTCAACGGTGTTCCTGTGCTCTCTCTTTCAGTTTTTACTCTGAGCTAAAGCCCTTCCCTAGAAACCAATTTTGCCACTTCATCATCAGGTCAAGTGTTAACAATTCCGTTTTGCTGCCGTAGCTTTAGCAAGCTCAAATTTGTAATTGTGTTTTGTGAAAATCCTACCTCATCCCATAGCCTCGTGCTAGCTGCCTCGGCCACACATTCTAATAGTGACGAAGTGAAAATGTAGCCTCAAAACAATGATAAAAAGCCACAGGTTTGTGGAATCGTCAGAAAGCCACCAAGCATGGACTCCCACGAATCCACTTCAGTTTAAATTGCCATCAGTACTGCTTTCATAATACAGGTAATTTCATTCATAAGGGTCAAATACTGTCCCCGCAGGAACATTACTCAAAACCTGACGTGGAAGCTTCTGCTGCCATTCACTATTTGTCCTGCTGTTGAGATAAACTGCGCTGCATATAATTCACCCTCTTTTCATGCAGGCTTTATTGAAATTCTTATGCAAGCAATGAGAGTCATGCCTATAGCATCAATTCTGTGCAAAAAAACACAGCTCTGCATACAAAACTCTACTCACTTTACATTCGTAGCTGCAGTGATAAAAAGACGGCCTTCGGAATTCAACATTCAAAGGGATGGTTTCACATGGTCAGTCACAAAACGCAGCCTGGATTGTCTGTAGCTGAATGCCGCAGGTTTGCTCAATTCCTTCGTATATCAGACTCGCTTACAATTGTGCAGTTCACCCAGAAATCAATATTTAGTCATTTTTTACTCACCTTCATGTCCTTCCAAACAATATGTTCTATGCTTTTGCTGTTTCTGTTTCTGAATGACCTAAATTAAACTTTAATAAACTATGTTTATCCAACTGATTTATCCATTGTATTATAATATAAGGATAATATCTGACATCTTTTGCAATGACTGGGTCAGAAATCTATAATATGCAAGATTTTTGTGATGAACAGGCCTAAAATTTACTGAAAGCCTTGTTCTCTGGTATAGCTCTCAAACAGTGTTGGCTGTAACACAATACAAGTAATGTGAGTTATGTAATCAGATTACTTTTTCAAGGAACTAGTAAAGTAATGCATTACTTTTGAATTTACAAGACAATATCTGAGTTACTGTTTCAAATAAGTAACGTAAGTTATTTTGTTTTCCCATTCATTTACCGACACCTCTCCTGTCCCCATGTTGAAAATAATTGTGAGTGAGGTGCAGAGGCACTTCATGTTGGCACTTTTTGTTATTAAAAATAAATAAGCAAGCCAAACTCAGGTGACAAAAAGTAACACACAAGTAACGTAATGCATTACTTTCCATAAAAAGTAACTAAATAACGCAATTAGTTACTTTTTTGACTAACTCAATATTGTAATGCATTACTTTTTAAAGTAACTTTTCCCAACACTGCTATGAAATCCCATATGAACTCATGTTTGAAATTAAAGTTGTTAAGATTTTTTAGATGGACAGTTTTGACAGTTTGTATTTCAATCCAATGTTGGCATCATTTGTAGTATTTTCAAGTGTTGGTATTGTACGAAGTCTTAGCAGAGGCTGGGTATATGATAGATTTTTGTGATGAATGGGCCTAAAAGTCCTTATTCACTGAAAGCCTTGCTCTCTGGTATAACTCTCAAATCAAATATGACTCCGTATTTGACGTTAATGATGATTAGCTGAAACGAGAACCAGAGACATTCAGTGTCACTGACATCCAGCCTGCACCATATTTGACTTGAGAGGAATATGTCTCAGATATTTTCAATGAAAGTAGGACACAATGAACAAATTGTTACAACATAAGGAATAATAATATTTGACAATTCTCTATCTCAATTCAATGTTGCCATCATCTGGAGTCTTCACTAATGTTGGTGTTGAATGAAATCTTCATAATGGATGGATAGAAACCTACTGCATGAAAGGTTTTTGTGATGAAGCCTTGCTATCTAGTATAGCTCTCAAATTAAATATGACTTTTTGTTGATCTCAATGAAGTTTAGCTGTAGGAAACATGAGAACATTCAGTGTCACTGACATCCAACCTGCACTGTATTTGATTTGAGAGCAAAGTGTCTCAGATATTTTGAGTGAAAAAGCGATTTTGATTTTGGTCTGTTGATCACACAAGATTTAAACAAGATCAATTTCTTTAGACAAAAATACGAGTGTATTTTGCTGTACTTGACAGATATAGTCACCATAAACAATTGCAATTGGAAAAGAGCCGCGTGAACATTTTTCTGAACATTTCCTTCTATAGAAGAAAGAAAGTCTTTCAGATTTGGAACAAGTAATAATGACCGAACCTTCATTTTTGGGGTGAACTATTCCTTTCATTGTCAGAATATTTGAAGATTGCTTCTCACCTTTGTGAGATCCAGGGATATCACTCTTTTCCTCAAAGGCTAATATCTTTCATTAGAACCTCAACTCCTTGCGGGAGTCTCACAGTACTCTCCCGGACCACTTGCTCCTCCATCCTTGAAATTGAGGTCTGGAATGAATCGTATCACCTCTCATTAGCTTCATTCCCATTCTCCTCGGCCCCTTTTATTGTTTAACGTTAACCTCCTCACATCAAGGCAAAGCGCCGTTCCCGCTTTTGGGGGAATTATGGTCGGCCAGACTCGTTTCATGAAAGTCGATCCCTGACTTCTAATTCTGTCCCCAGTGGATGCAATTTATCAGGTGACATTTCCGCATCCAATTGTGCTCATGCACTGTGGCTCAATCCAGTGTTTGCTGAAACATGCCAGACATTTAGTTTTTCCATTATCTTGGCTTTACAACACTCCTAAGTGCCAGATGAATCAGGTGGTCTCTGTTAAGTTGTAATTTTAATGAGACAGACGGGCTTACAAGTTCAAATGTAATTGCCTTTGTCACAAACGCCTTAAAAACATCTGCCTCTGGGGGTGACAGAATGTAAGAAATTGATTTGCTACAACAGCCAGAGAAATGCAGGAAATTCATAGAAAGCATGAGAGAGAAATCTGAACTCTAAAGCACAATGCTTTCTTGTATAACCTAAATCTGCTTTATAATAATTACATTTAAATTTACTTTAGGCCATTGTTGATTAATAACGTCACCAGTGAAATCCAGCTCAGGGGTGTGTTTCCTAAAAGCATCGTTAGCCAACAATGGTCGCAAGTTCTGAAGTTACCAACATAGTTCAACGATTCGGTGTTTCCCAAAACCATAGTTCAAACGAACATGTGCAAACAGCACCACAAACTTAATTGGTTGGAACTACAGCTCTTGACCTGTGGTAAAAAATAAATAAATAAATAAAAATAGTTTCTCGTTAGTATGATATGTGGACTTAATAGATGTGCTCTTGCATGCACTACAATCAGCAAGGATAGGCAACGTCGGTCCTGGAGTGCCGCTATCCTGCAGAGTTTAGCTCCAACCCTAATCAAACACAACTGAACAAGTTAATCAAGGTCTTCAGAATTACTAGGGCTACAGGCAGGTGAGGGTTTTTCAGGGTTGGAGCTAAACTCTGCAGGACATCGGCACTCCAGGACCAGTGTTGGGCTAGTGACTCAAAGAATGTAATATATTACTCATTGCTAGTTACTCCTTTCAAAAGTAATATTGTTACTTTACTTATTACTTTCTGGCAACAGTGATTAGTTACACTACTAGTTACATTACTTTTCCTTCACGCCCCACAGAAGTTGTAACTGTGTATCTTCCACATAAAATTCTTCTAGAATGTTACTAACAACATATTTCTGCCTCATCATTTGACCAAAATCCACATTGGATCGCAGTCGGAAGTTATTACAAACACTCAATAGTGACTGATAGTGACATTCAAGTAGAAGTGTGAAATTGTAATTTCTCCATTACTCATAAACGATTATATATCATTGTGTATTTTATCAAATCACATAAGTTTGTAAGAAACGGTTTAATTTGCCAAAAATAATTTTTATTATAGTAAAATAATGTACCACGTGCTGATCAGAGGGATGTGGGTGGGATGCCAGAGTAAAGTAAAGCCACAACTCACACAACAGTGTTTCTCCTGACAAAATCAATATAATGCAATATTTCTATCTGCTGAATGTAAGCTTTTCCTTATTCCAAGATTGCCTGCTGCACTGGGGACATCACATGCATCTGCGAGTCGTGACAATTATGAAGATAAAGCTAGGAATTATTTGATTGTTGAATTTTAAATCAGCGGGGTGGAGGCATAAAAAGTAACTAAGTAACTAAGCTGTTTTATGGATAGTAACTTTAATATTATAACTGAAATCTTATTAGTAATTAGTTACACTACTAGTTACTGCAAAAAATTAATATTATTACAGTAACTAAGTTACTAGTAACTAGTTACTGCCCAACACTGTCCAGGACCGACGTTGCCTACCCCTGATCTATATCTTTCTAAAATTTTCTAAAATTATTAATTAAAATATTTTCTAAAATTTGGACTATTTTACCGATGTCCTTGCTGCGTTTCTGTGCATTGATCGTGGTAATATCCTTTCTGTCTATGGAGGGTCAGAGAGCTCTCAGATTCCCTCAAAAATAACTTAATTTGTGTTCTGAAGATGAACGAAGGTCTTATGGGTTTGGAACGACATGAGGATGAGTAATTAATTACAGGATTTTCATTTTTGGGTGAACTATCTCTTTAAGGACCAATTCTCACTATCAACTAGTTACTTATTAGCATGCCTATTTTTAGTATATTGCTGTTTATTAGTACTTATAAAGCACATATATGACCATATTCTACATTCATAATCCTACCCTAACCACTACCTATCTAACTATTAATAAGCAGCAAATTAGGAGTTACTGAAGCAAAAGACGGTAGTTAATGGTTTGCTAATAGTGATAACTAGACCTTAAAATAAAGTGTGACCATATATATATATATATTTTTATTGTTTGTTAACTAACAAAGATAATGTTGTAAAAATATTTTGCTCATTGTTAAGTCATACTAACATTAACTAATGAAAAGTAGGTCACACTATATTTTAAGGTCCAGTTCTCACCATTAACTACCCATTAACTATGGCTTTTGCCTCAATAAACTGCTGCTTATTAATAGTTAATAGTTAATTTGGCAATTTAGCCATTGGGTAGGATTGTCAAGTTGTCAAATTTAAGCATTGGGTAAGCATTAAGGATAGATAGATAGATAGATAGATAGATAGATAGATAGATAGATAGATAGATAGATAGATAGATAGATAGATAGATAGATAGATAGATAGATAGATAGATAGATAGATAGATAGATAGAAGTCACTATGTAAAGAAATTGTTTACAGAATTGTCATTTTTGATCTTTGATTTATTCCGATAATACATACTTCTCCACAAACTGCGAAATATAAGGACCCTATAATCCAAAACAACACCCAGAGGTATTCCAGCTGCTCCAAACAACATGCAGTGATCCCCATGATAAATATTCTATCGGCAGCAGAACACTGGCCTCACCGTCCTCACCTTGCTCATGCAGAGAGCACGTCCCTATAGGCCATAGAAAAATGCCTTTGATTATGTGGATGTGATGGGATTTGTGGGCAGGGCTCTGGAAATGTGAGCAGACTTAGGATGAGCAGTAAGAGCCCTTCTCTCGGCCAAACAGTACAGAAGAGCACCCGGTACATGTGCGACTGTGCACGTCTAAGTGTGTGCGTGGGGATCTGGTAAATGATCCGTGCGCTCTTATAATGCTTCGACAATAGATTTATCCATACAAACGCAGCTTGAAATAAGTGTGCAGCCTCCGTCACAGTGATACCATGAATATTTTCAGCATCTCGAGTCAAGATAACTGAAATTTAAAGACATGCTTGAGTGTGCAGTGGCGGGTACGGTTTGTACTGAGTCATAGGGAGTCTCGCAATCATATTGCTTCTTGTAGTGTTAACTCTGTGAGGCGGAACAGAAAACTCCTTTGTTTGAGCAGAAGTGAAGATAAAGATTGGGCCTGTCGGTTCAACCTGTAAATTTAGTGTGCTTATTATAATGCACTAATTAAAAAAAATAAAATAAAAAATTGCGCAATTAATTGCCAAGTCTGCAATATGTTCAAGTTTATTTAATTATTTGTGAGTCTACAGTCAACTAACTACAGGCAACTCGCTTTATTAACAAGAAATAAATTCACAATTGTGAGGTCACAATTATGCAATTAAAGTCGCAATTACAGGTTGAGATATAAATTATTTCATTTCTAGTAGTGATTTTATCTCATAATTGAGTTTTTTTTTTTCTGATTGAGACAAATTGTGACCAT
This sequence comes from Acrossocheilus fasciatus, assembly GCA_036784905.1. Lineage (NCBI taxonomy): Eukaryota > Metazoa > Chordata > Actinopteri > Cypriniformes > Cyprinidae > Acrossocheilus > Acrossocheilus fasciatus. The sequence goes on from CM071952.1 coordinate 8,970,084, forward strand.
TTTTCGCAACTCCAACTTTCAATTTCACAATTGTGAAAGTCTGAGAATAAAGTCGCAAATATATTGTGAAACATATGACACTATTTCTCGTAATCTCACAATTAAGATACTTTTCTATTTGTGACATTTCTCAGATCTCGCATTTATGACTTTTTATCTCATAATTTATCTCACAAATATGACTTATCAAAATTTGTCTTATCTTGATTTCTCTTTATCAAACAATGTGACCCCCCCCCCCTCACAATAGCGAAATTAATTAACTTATTATTTAAGCATGATCTCATAATTACCTTTCTCATTGTATTCTGATGCAAAAAACAAGCCTCCATTTCTCAGGAAATATATAATGAATTAATTGGTTTATCATTAATTTTGTATTTAAGTTGTAATCGATTGACAGCCCTAATAAAGATGCATTGAACTTAATCACACTTTTTTTTAAATCACTACTTTATCTCTTGAAAATAAATAAATAAATAAATTATAGGTTGTCAGATCGCTGAAGATTTATTACTGCTAATTAACCACATATTGCATATACATGTACAATTAAGAGCCATACACTGCACCATGTGTTTTATTTATTCTTCCTGTCAGTGAAAATATAGAGATGCCTCAGCTCCATTCAGCCACATTCAGCGATAAGCCTACTCCCATATGCGTGGGGATGGTGATTGATGGCTGGGATATGGCGATCAACAAACAGGAGGCTGTTTTTCCTTAAAGCAGGTCGGCATAGACTGCTCAACCCCAGCAGCAGGAGCTTCTGTTTAAAAAAGCTGTCGGTCCAAAAAGAAAAACACTCTATCCCACAGATTCCAGAGAGTGACTCAATGTACTAGCAGCCCATCCGAACAGAAGATTCTGTAATCAACTAAAAACACCTCCAGTTAGTTGAGTCATATGTGTATCCGTCCTTCAGGATGTTCACAAACATGTAATGGTCCACCTACTATCCAAGTATAGGTTTGGTCTTTGTGCCTTTAAAGTTGTTGGGCTGCTGAAGAAGACAATGAATATTCTGCCTAAAGGGAGAGCCCACCAAAAAATGAAAATTCTGTCATCATTTACTCACCCTCATGTTTTGCCGAGCCAGGAGGACTTTCTTACTACTGTGGAGCACAAAAGTGAATTTTTGAAGACTATCTACTGTAGGCTTCTTCTTTTTTTTTTTTTCTCCAATAAAATACAATTGAGTGAGAACTGGGATTGTGGGAACTGGGAATTGGGATTGTGAAGGTCTGAAATACCAAAAAAAAAACAGCAATAGAGTATTATAAAAAAAGATCCATATGACTTGTGCACAATATTTCATTTCTGAAGCCACATGAAAGTTTTGAGGAAAGCTGTGATGCACAGACCACAAATTAAAGGGATATTTCACCGAAAAATTACAATTATGTCATCACCATTTACTTAGTGTCATGTTGTCACAAACGAGGATGACTTCATTCTTTCATGGAGAACAGAAAGGGAACTTTTAAAGAATATCTAAGCCACTTTTTTTCACTTTTTTAACCATCTTTGTATTTTTGCAATGTTGTAATATATGTTACAAAATATGTACTCTTTCTCCATGCCACTGCACCAAGATATCCCCATTTAATTTTGTCAGTAAAAGTCTGCCGGATGACATTTGACAGTTCCAGGACTTTTGTGAAAACTACATATTTTACTTCCGCATTTTTGCATCCCATTTCATGGACAGTTGGATTGAACCCAGTCTAGTGGGTGCTGAAGGTTTCCCAGGCTTTTATTCCCCTTTTTTTCTCTCTAGTCATGTAGCATCGATAAAACAAAAACGGCATAGTTCACCTAAATGAGGAGGTTCCATCATCATTTACTCACCCTCATGTCATCCCAAACCTGAATGACTTGAATTTCTTCTGCGCAACACAGACTTTGTCTATATATTAAAGATCTGTGTTCTGCAGAAGAAAGAAAGTCATACAGGTTTAGAATGAGTAAATCAAGACAGAACTATCACGTTGGGTGAACAGTTCCTTTAACACGTCATCAAGGAGGACTTTCCTGGATCTACATCCTTATTGATCCTGAAACAATATTCTTGTCAGCCAAAGGACTTGGTTGCAACGGTTTGTTGGATGAGTGTCATTGAATCCAACAAAAGGCATCCTACTGGACGTCCTACTTGGCAGTCGCCACATATGTTGGTACGTGAACAGTACTTCATGATTGTGATCTAATGCATATCAACACCTCCTCCAATGGCAGTACGTGGGGAAATGATGGAGTTGTTGATCCATGACTAGATCTAAGCAGTCCAGCATTTCTATCAGATGCTCCTCTTGACTACTCAAGTTAACTGATGATTCATCTTCATCTCATCGGTCAAAAAGAACCGACGGGCCATACTGAGTTTGAGTGACCCGTTTTAGCCCCATGTCAACAAGTATCAAGCAGTCCATCCTTCTCGTCCAGCCAGGGTTTCATGCTCCAGGGACTCATGGGTAACAGAGCAGGCCGTGGTAACTCCGGTGGTATTGTCAGCAGCTGTCTGGTGTCTTTCCTCCCTCTCTGAAAACCAGGAGGCGTCACGCTCAGTCAGCCACCAAATGCTGGCATAAATCGACACGGTGACTTCCCAGCCACTGGCCCTGACTCCACGGCTCTGCATAGCTTATAAGGTGTCATACTTGTCATGCAGCGAGGGTACATGGGCTTCATTTCAAGGACAGAGAGGACCAGACTCCTGAAGGAGTCTCGACTGTGGCACTGGACCTGAATGCGGTCAGGCCTCAAGTGTGTATAACCACTCAGTGGATTTAAAGGCTTTAACGGTTTTAAAAATGAAAAATTGTGTTTTTCAAAAGTTTTGAGTTACTAGCAGCACCAAGAAGAAGTGTAAGAATTGTTTTCAAACACTCCGCCTTTCTACCATTGGTCAGCCAAACTAATAGACCCCGCCCTAAACTCACCTCATTGGTTGAGCCGCTGTTGCTGTGTCAGGCCAGTCGGATGTTTAAACAAACAGAGAAATGTTTTGATTGCCTCACAGAGACACACTGTTTACACTTTTTAAAGGTAATCAACCTACAAATGATGTAGTGGTCTCTGCCCATTAAGCTAGAATTAGTATTTTAACAAAATAATTACACACTCAAGGTTAACTTTAATGAGCTTTTTTGTGGATTATTATAGATATGTTTGTTTCTAACCAACAAAATACTGAATTAAACTTCAGTAAGTCTTTTGCAGGTGATGAGGAGCTAATTTTGGAAGATTAGTTCCAGAAACAACCGACAGAGGGCTCTACTGAGTACTGTCCATGAACTCTGTGAAGGGAAAACACGGTCACTACAGGTTCACGTGGCAATCAGACAGACTTCAGGCAGAGGTCAAAGCGTGTTCAATGAAAATAGTTTTTGAGAAAAGTGCACCACTGTGGTTCCCTCAAACATGTTCATTTGGTTTCAAGGGTATTTCAAGCTTGGAACAAAAACCTACTTACTTCACCATGTGATTTTTCTTGTTAATGAAATATGCTATAATGTTCAGTATGCTAAAATATGAGCATACTGACTAGTATGTGTTTCTTCAGTGTTATGATTCTTACATTTGGCATGGAACTTGTCCATGCACGCAATTTTTAACCAAGAAAATTGCTGCTGCATATAAAGTACAGAGATGTGGGCATTTGGTTGCATATCATTATGTGATTTCGCTTGAACAGAGATGTGTGCGTGCCAGAGAAAGGCACATGGCACTCTGGGATGCTCTAAAACAGTGTCACTCCAGGTGAAAGAAGCATAAGGCTTAATGTGGTGGACATTAAAGGTGTTTTTATGCAAAACAAAAATTGGACTGGAGTCCAGAAATGGAATGGAGTGACAAACTGCCAATATTTTTCTCAATCAAAGCCCTGAGTGCAACATTGATATTAGTGGTAATGCTAAAACAAGCATGTCTGTTACTTTTCTAAGCTGATTTACATTTTTGCTTTATACATTAGGTAACAGAATCTGGCAACCCCACAACATCGTCGCATTGTGCCGCCTGGTTTTGCATAGGCAAGCAACTCTTCTGCTACGAGCTCCTCTTTTTTTTTTCTCGAGACTTTCACCCCTGCACTCTGCTGGAATGTAGATGGTGGAAAACTGACTGTTCTTCCCACTGGCCCTGAGCAATAAGAGAGTGTTTACACAGACAGTCCCACCCCTCCTCTCATCACCAACTGCAAATTTATATCTTTTCGCTGGCTGTGTTTCTAATGCACCGGAAGCGAAAAGCTTCCTCCAGAGAACCGAAGAATTCTCACATTATCTTTTCATTTCTGCACGTCAATACAAATTAATGTCAGGAAGAGTTTCAGAAAGTTCAACCGATTGAGTTTAATTAAATCAGAGATTTTAATGCATAAACACATTAATTACCGAAGTGCGCAGAAAGATTATGAGGTTACTTTCGTTCAGGTCCGCTGTGTCAATCAAATTCTGAAATATGCTAAAGGGGGGTAATGTCTCTAAATTAATGGAATTACAGAAATGATAGTAATGATATTCATTGTGAAAATTACTTCTCAGTACATTTTTAACGTTCCTACCGTGCCGGTTTCTTCAAAGATTATGAGCGTGTGGTTAAACATCTGATGAATCACAGTGTTTATGAAATGCACACTTTCTTCTGGGTTCACCACCGGCTCAGACTTGAGTAATTGGTAAGTCGTAAACTAATTCCCATAAATCAAAACATTAACCTGGCTTTTTGGCATTCAGCCGAAATTTCTAAGAGATTCTGCAGCCTTGACTTTCATCTAAACCTTCAGTGCACATGCTGAAAGAGTTTCTCCACTCATCAATTCTGACTCATTGACTCACAGAAACATATTGTTCTTCATAATATCAACCTTGACTTTCATTTTCCATCTCATGAATATTATAATTGTGATATCTGCGTGCATACACTCTTATAGATTTAAATGACCTCTGATGGCAATAATATTGAAGTATTATTAGTACTGTATATATGGCATTTTATTATGGATATACAGAAGAAACTGCATTTTGAATGTCATTTCACTGAATGTCACCTCCACACTAAAAATAATCATTATGCTGTTAACTAGCCCTCATGCGTTCGGTCATTTTAACTGTTTTTAATGGATTTTTTTTTTCTTTTTTTTTTTTTTTGAAAATGCTTGTTAAAGGGACAGTTCACCAAAAATGAAATTTCATTTACTCACCCTTCCAAACCGGTATGAATTTCTTTCTCCTGTCAAAAATAAAAGAAGATATTTTGAATGTCGGTAATTAAACTAAGCTGCAGGTCCCCATTGACTTCCATAGAATGGGAAAAAAAAAAAAAAAAAAGTCAATGGCAAAAACATTCTTAAAATGATCTTCTCTTGTGTTCAGCAGCAGAAAGAAATTCATGCAGGTTTGGAAAAAAATATGAGGGCGAGTATTTTTGGGGGGAGTATTTTCCTACCTAGTTTAGCTCCATCAAAAATGATCGGCCTTAATTATGCTATATTATTACCAAAAAATAATATGCTATATTATTACCATTTGGATTCAATATTTTTATCATCTTCTTTCTGGAATTGATCATCATTTTTGGAACTTATATTTGTTGTTTTTTTCTCGGAACAGATTGTCATTTTTGGAACTAATCATAGGCCTTATTGTTCTGAGCTTATGCACCTTAGTGTGTAAGTGAATATTGCCAAAAATATCCACAAACAGTGTTTTTTTTACTAAAAAAGGAGGAGCGTAAGCTCATGTAAACCCTATAATCCAAAACAACATATATATCCTGTGTAAACTGAAAGAAAACAAGTTGACAAAAATATTGAATCTTAGATTTGGTAATAATAGAATTTTAGACACAAGCAATTTTTTAAATTCCGGCCATTTTTGACCAGGAACAATACATTTGGCAATTTTCTGCACAACAGGGCCTAGAAGAACATGTTTTCAAAGACACAGTTGTACATATTTAATTCTTCAATATGATTAAACATAAGACGCATGATTAAATTCAAATGAAAACACGATACAACTGCTGTGATGTTAAATCACACTGATAGTTCAATAATGTTTTAATTCCACATTAAATTTTACTTATAATCCTCTGCATTTGATCATACCGGACTGTTTCAAAATCATATGTGATGCAATCAAAGTTAAAAGAGGACTGTTCTGAGGGTCCATGCTTTGAAAAGCGTTATCGAATATGTGCAGATATATGTGATAAACTGCATAAGACAGCAGCCACGTGAAGCCTTGAACGTTACGTTAATTTCTAAAGATGTGATTCACTTCCATGCATCCTTCCTCTTAACACTTATTTCGCAACAATAAGTATAAAGACCAACTGTAGCAAACAAGATTAAATACAGGATATGAAGCAAGATGATCTGAGTAAATTAAAGTGAGTTAGAAGACCCAAGGTAACCTGAAGGCTATGAGATAGAAAGTCTTTATTTGCTTTTTTTCCCCTAGCTATTTGGTGTTTATTTTCTATTTTTTACGATACACATTCATTTCTGTGCTTTTCAGAAACCTCTGATCTGATCCATATGATCAGTTGAGTGTTCATGAGCAAGCTATTTTGTAGAACTGTCAGAATAACATCAGTTACTGTGGCGAAGAAATCTCTTTGTATTTATGCACTATATATTTGTATTTAAGTACTATGTACTCAAGCATGTAGTGTATGAATTATATACAGTTTGTTATTTATAAACGGAGACTGATAGCCCCAGTACACAGTGCATTCAGACCCCCTTCTCTCTCTCTTTTTTTTTAAATTTTATTTTATGTTGCAGCCTGATACTACAATTGTTTAGCTTTTTTTATCATTAATCTACATTCCATACTTCATAATGACAAAGTGAAAACAGAATTTTAAAAATGTCTGTAAAATTATTAAAAAGAAAAAAAAAAAAAAACTGAAATATTAAAATGACATAAGTATTCAGACCCTTTACTCATAGATGAAGCACCTTTGGCAGCAATTACAGCCTCAAGTCTTTTTGGGTATGACACAACAAGCTTTGCACACCTGGATTGGGGGATTTTCTGCCATTCTTTGCAAATCCTCTCAAGCTCGGTCAGGTTGGATGGGGACCGTCGGTGGACAGCCATTTTCAGGTCTCTCCAAAGATGTTCGATAGGGTTCTGGCTGGGCCACTCTAGAACATTCATAGAGTTATCCCTGAGCCATTCCTATGTTGCCTTGGCTGTGTGCTTAGGGTCATTGTCCTGTTAGAAGGTGAAGCTTAGGCCCAGTCTGAGGTCCTGAGCGCAGTGGAATAGGTTTTCATTGAGGATATTTCTGTACTTTGCTCCATTCAGCTTTCCCTCAACCCTGACCAGTCTCCCAGTCCCTGCCACTGAAACACACCCCCACAGCATGAGGCTGCTCTCAGCACACTTTACTTTTGGGATGGTACTCTATAGGTGATGAGCAGAACTGGTTTCCTTCAAAAATGATGCTTAGAATTGAGGTTCATCAGACCAGATAATCTTGTTTCTCAGAGTCTGAGGGTCCTTTAGGTGCTGTTTTGCAAATTCCAAGTGTGTTTTCATGTGTCTTCAATGAGGAGAGGATTGAGTTTGGCCACACCAGCATAAAGCCCAGATCGGTGGAGTGTTGCAGTGATGTTTGTCCTTCTGTAGGTTTCTTCTGCATATGAGATCATGGAGCTCAACTAGAGTGACCATCAAGTTCTTGGTCAGCAGTCTAGACAAGGCCCTTCTCCATCAATTGCTCAGTTTGGCTGGGTGACCAGGTCTTGGAAGAGTCCTGGTTGTGCCAAACTTCTTCCATTTGAGAATTATGGAATCCACTGTGCTCTTGGGAACCTTCAGTGCAGCAGAAATCCTTTGTAACCTTCCCCAGATGTGTGCCTCGATACAATCCTGTCTCTGAGCTCTGCAGGCAGTTCTTTTGACCTCATGGCTTGATTTTCGCTCTGATATGCATTGCCAGCTGTGAGGCCTTTTATATAGAGGTTATAATGTGCATTTCCAAAACATGCCCAATCAATTGAATTTACCACAGGTGGACTCCAATCAAGGTGTATAAACAGTTCAGCAAAGATCAAGAGAAATGGGAGGCACCTCAGCGAAATTTCAAGTGTTTTTGCAAAGGGTCTGAATACTTATGCAAATGTGATATTTCAGTTTTTTTCCTTCTTTTTAATACACTTACAGATATTTCTAAAAAATTGTTTTTACTTTGTCATTATGCATATATGGAGTGTAGATTAATGAGAAAAAATGAATTTAAACAATTGTACTATCGGGCTGCAACATAACAAAATTGAAAAAAGAGTGAAGGGGGTCTGAATACTTTCTGAATGCACTGTATATGGGTGTGTATAATTTTACATTAATTATAAATTTTATATTTTAATGTTGCTGTTATAAAAACTATATTTCAAATAAATATTAAATGGAGCATATCATAGGTCATAGCCTACTGCATACTACTGTTTGGATTCATGTAGGCTACACTATTCATCATTTTCTTTTTATTCTTATAATGTAAAATTATTTATATTCGGTTGCTTTTATATGTTACATTTACCTTGTAGCACTGTCAGATGGTCTGTCCTTATCAAAAAAAGAGGAGGGTTGAACTTGTCAAGGGCAAAAGGTTCTATGATTCGACTCTCCACCTCCCCTAAAATCCTCCACCCCAAATCTGAATACTTGCGCGGTCCCCTTAAAGCACCACGCTGCCATTTAAGAACAAACATGAAAAGTGAGCTCAGGAAGCCACATCCTCTTGTTTTCATATGGGCAGGGCAAAAAACGTGACCCCGAGTCTCAAATGACAGCGCGACACAAACCGCTGCTCATTGCTGCCCAGTGAAAGCAGTCCGGCGTTTTAATCGAGGGAGTCGGTGCTCGACTGGTCTGGTCTGGCGTGAAGATGGCAGCATCGGAGTATAATGTTTCAGTTCCTCACTTGAACGACCTTCTACAAATGGATCCTTACCTCAAACCCTTTGAAAAGGACTTCCAGAGGAGGTAAAACGTGCTTTTAAGCGTTATTTGCATCTTGTCGCTGGGTAATGGTCCTGTGCCCGTCCCAAACGCACAATGACACGCATGTCTGTCTGTCAGCCCTTCACCCGGCACTCAGGAGTTGTTATATTAATTCAGTGTAGTGTCCATTAAGAGACAGCTGCTGGATGCTCTCCGCCTCTGTGTATAAGAGCTGCGTGCCCTCCTGAATATGTAAATATGGACATCTGATGGTTCATATGGAAGCTTGATGGCGATGACACTTCACCTCTCTGCAACGAACACGTTCAACTGCAGCACAACATGAGAAAACGCTGCAGTAGAGGACAACTTTGTTTGTGTGTGTGTCGATTTTGTGTTCAACAACAACAACAATGCTACTACTACTAATAATAAATATACTACCAACAAAAACAAAATAAGAATATTTTATTATTATTATTGCAGATTTCGCATTTGCATGGTAAAACACCATACATGTTTTCAAACTTTACAAACCTGCAAGTCAATATTTAAAACTCCTCCTTTTGACCCCCTCACCATCTTATGCTTCCTTAACAAGTGCTTGTTTTAATATATTTTAATTTTAGAAACCAGAGCAGCTTATGTATTAAAAATAATATTTTTGCTTGTATATATAAAATAAATATATATACATGCATGCATACATACGCACGCACGCACACACACACACGTATGTATGTATGTATATATATATATTTCAATTAAATATCAATATTTTGTCATTAACTTGTTGCTATCTTTCTAAGGATACAATTGAGTAACAGCTCACTACATGCTGCATTATTTTATTTAAATATAACATATATATATATATATATATATATATATATATATATATATAAATAATATTATTATTATTATTTTATTTATTTATTTTTTTTGCCTACCAAATAAGTTTATTAAGGCCCCCTAGTGGGCTCCAGCCCCCTGGTTAATATAATTAATAATCTGTACTGTAGTCATATTTTTAAGCAAAATACAGTAGAAAAATTGTTAAAAGGTTTACAAAAAAGATTTTGAAGAATGTTGATAAACAATTTAATGATTTAAAAAAAAAAAAAAAAAAAAAAGATTGAATCCAATAATTTTTTTTTTTTCTTCTGCTGAACACAATATTTCTGTCAGTTTCTGGTCCCCATTGACTTCCATAGATCCCCCCCCCCCATACTATGGAAGTCAGTGGTTACTGTAAAATGTTTGGTTACCAACATCTTCAAAATATCTTCTTTTGTGTTCAACAAAAGATAGAAACTCATACAAGTTTGGAACAACTTGAGGGTGAGCAAATTATGACAGAATTTTAATTATTGCATGAACTATCCCTTTAAGATTCATTCATCAGTGTCAAGCTACATTTATTTATATAGTGAATTACGCAATACAGTTTGTTTCAAAGCAGCTTCACATTAATAAACAGGAAAATATCAGTGTTAATGTTGTAATTGTGTTCATGGTTAGGTTGAATACTGTATAAGCTGTTCGATGCTGTCCTTTAGATAAATGGAAAAGTGTCCCATTTTACCCTATGCTCCTCATGTATTAACTATCTAGGCGTCTTTACTTAACACATGCTTGTTGCTTCAGCGCCCAACAATTTTTTCTAATATATATAATCTATTTTTCTTTTGACGAGGCAGCCCAGACAGAAGCTACAGGAGTTTACTTTGAATTAAAAACCAGATTGATGGATTGACTGATTTTTATTGATTGTGTAACCAAAATAATGATAATAACCAGGGAAAAAAAAAAGTGTTATGCATAATGTGGGATGTTTAATTATTTTAAAATCATGCCTATGCTTTATATAGTGCAAGCTTTGACATTGTCATAATAATTCATGAACAGCTAAATACATTTATAGTTCGGACACCTATTTTTAGTCTCAAATGCTAGTGAAATGCTTGCACTGTTGAGGCCTGTGTAGCCTGGGTCGTGTTCCCTATGGACCTTCTTGACATTGGCACTGTAATGAGATCATGTGACAACACAAAAATGTAACATGATTGCATAAGTCTCACACAACTTTTATTTTTTTATTTTTATTTTTTTACGTCAGCAGTACTGCTTGGTATGCGGTACACCACTATTCCGTTGATAGCCGTACGAGCATGCTTAAAATGAATGGAAAGAGAAATGTTATTAGGCCGCGCTTATTAATACATAAAGACCTACAGGAAAGTGATGGATGACTTGGGGTGACCACCTTGAATATCTAATTATAATGTCACTCATAATTATAGTTACAGTTTAACAGAGTTATATTTGAGTATATAAACAGTGACGCACAATTGGTACTTCAGCTTCTGATTGCTTATGCCTGGAGACTTTGAGTGCTCTGTACCAATTAGATGGCACTTAATTGCAATCCAGTGAGTGGCACTGTCAGCAGCCGTACGCTCACCACTCGTCACTTTAATACACGATATACAGGGTCTTATGGCACCGTCTTTACATTTGATTATAATGATAACAATGCCTAATTGCATTGTTGCACGCATTAAGTGTGCGTGGCACAGTCTGCATATTTATGACTCGACATTCTCCATTCATTAGTGCCACAGAGACCACTGACAAGTGAAACGGAGTTCTTCATTATCGTTTTAATTAACACCAAAGTCTTGAGGGGTAGCCATCGAGGTATCTGAAAACATGGTACAGGGTTTCTAATTTTACCCCTCTCTGCGGAACTGGTTTCGAAAGTGGAATAATGTTGTGTGAAATGTGTGTCATGGATTGACTGAGTACAACCACATGGGATGTAAGAAACTCAGATTATTAAGAAAGCCTCTACTCTTCTTAGCATGTTCCGTAAAACTCTTTTGAAATGAAGGTTAATAACATTTCAGATTTCTGGGCTACTTTCATTTGCTCTGGATGAGAGAGCCCATAGGAACGGGAAATCGCAAATGAGATCTCTTTATTATCTCATTTGTTTCTCCTAGATTGCAGTGATAATTATAGAGAACAAATTGAGAATTTAAACTACTTATCTGTCAGTTTCTGCAAAAAAAAAAAAAAAAATCATGCTTTGGTAAATCATAATTATGATACAAAGAGTTATAATTGTGATATAAAAAGTGATAATGACAAATACAAATTGAGATGTGTCAAAATTAAGACATAAAAAGTCACAGTTATGATATACAGTGTCAAAATAAGGACATGGAAGTGTAATAATAGTGATAATTAGATGAATAATTAGATGATAATTCTCAATGAGCTAAAGTCAAAATTATAAGATAAAGTCTAAATTATTAGACAAGCACTCGAAATAAGAAAAAGTTAATATTAGGATTTTAAAATGACATAGTGGGATAAAGTCAGTAATGAAATAAAGTCAAAATTTTGAGATATATTGTCGAATTTAGGATGAAATAGGAAATGAAAATGTCAAAATTATGAGAGAGTCGAAAAATGAGAAAACAAAATTGAAATCGGGGCATGAAAAAGTAAAAATTATGAGATGATAAAAATGTAAATTAATACATTAAAAGTCCAAATTAAGATAAAGTGTCATAATTATGACACAAAAAGTTGAAATTGACAAAGTCCAAATAGTGAGATAAAAATCAAGTATGACAAAGAAATTCAACTGTGAATTCATAATTAAGTAGTGCTGCCAAACGATTAATCACATCCAAAATAAAACTGTTTACATAATATGTTTGTGTACTGTGTATATTTATTATGTGTATATATTTAAGAAAAACATGTAATTTATATATAATTATATGAATGTAAAAATATACATCAATATTTTCAGAATATATGCTGTATGTGTGTGTATTTATAAATGCGTAATAAATATACACTACAGTACACACATTATGTAAACAAAACTTTTATTTTGGATGTGATTAATTGCGATCAATCATTTGACAGCACTAATGAAAAGTATAAGTTAATTTATTTTAATTGACAAACTAATTCATCTTGATTTACATAATGTATTAACGTGAATTTTAAATATGACTGTTTCTGTTGTTTTTTTTGTTATCTTAGAGAAGCATCTGAAACTGCATTTTAAAAAGTTGCAAGCCAGACTCGATCTTGCATTACCCTTATGAGCACCACAGCTCCATAACTCAACTAACTGTTATGCTACAGCTCTAACATCTGAGAGTTACTGAGTGATGAAAGTTCATTAGGCCTCCTGACCTACTGTATGTTAGCAGTACATTTTCTTGTGGGAGTTGAATGAACATTAGGTGGAAGTGAAATCTTTTGGAAGTAAGATGAACTTTGTTTTATTGGTTTTTGGTGGCGAAATGCTCTTATTGAGCTCAGACGGGTTGCAAAGGGTCGTGCTCTGATAAACAAACACTCTAATAGGGTGAACAGAAGAGCGGTGCGTGTGCTGTTGTAACAGAGGCTAATCATTTACACGTTGCCCTGAATATCAGTAATCAGCATGGGCAAACATAGCCGGCAGAAGTTGTTTTTCATGTGCTTTCTCATACATATTTAGCCAGTTACCCCTGCTAGCATAAGTAATGAGATGATGCAAACTTGTGAGTGGTGAAAGTGTAAAACAACATGGATATTTTGTCCAGAAACAACACAAGTTACACACTTAAGGGTCTGATTTGTTATATAATATCTAACGTCAGCCAGAACCTCAAGTTGTGATTGATTTTACTTCAGTAAAAAGCCTTCTTTTGTTCCGCAGATGTTTTCCTCTTGTTTTTTTATCCGCCATCTCTGTCTTTCTGTCGTCTCTTGGCTCTGCTAATGTCCGTCATGTGCACTGAGCGCTTTCTCCTCTGCATCATGAATAAACACGCCCCTTACTGCTGATTGGCTACAAGTTTGTTTTGGTACTCGGCCCGACTCAGTTTTCTAATGCGTTTTTGCAAAAAATGTGCCCCACCTTTAAAGTACCTCACAGATAAAATTTATAGCTTGTTAAAATTGCCAATTTTAGGGTATGAGCCAAAACGCGCTGTTTTTGAGTATGTTGCTTTAAATGCAAACGAGCTGTTGCTCCTGGAGAAGAGGGTGGAGCTTCAAGAGCTCAAGCTCTGGCATTAGCAGTGCTAGCCTTTGCAAATAAACATTCCACTATTAGTACGAGCCTGTTGTCTTTACAGAAAACATAAAACTCTGTTTCAAAGTCAGTCATCTAATTATACTGTGCATAATAAATTCACGTTTATGTTTCACAGATGGGGAGCACAGAGGGATAAAAATAACAACACAGCTGGTCTTGTGCTATCACAAACTTTATAAGTCCCACTTCTGATTATGAGCTCAACAACTTCAAGCGATCGACTCACATTGCTTTCATATGCAACTTTTCACTACCATATTCCTATTCACAATTATTCTGGTAGCACTTGAAGGCAGCATCAGTGAAAACAGGCAGAGACAATGATAGCTTTAGCAATTAGCCTTACAGAGTGCTAAGAATGTCTGAAGCTCTTTCAGAAAGGCAGTTTGGAAAACAGACACGTGATTCTTTGTCTGGAGCTGACGTTCATGCACAAAGCATTGGTATTGATTCCTAAACATTTAGGGGACTTTACCGATGTTTTCCGGGATATTTCCTTCGAAAATAAAATTTAACCACAGTGTCCTCGGCTCAGATGGGGGGAGTCTATGGAGACTCCTATGTTTGTTGGTGCATCCCAAAACACAATGCTTGTAAAGCCTTTTTGACACTGACATTGTATATATCTCCAGTAATGGTGGACTGCAGCTTCTCACTCAGGGCTGTGTGTATGTTAATAGGGCAGAGAGCGTCACAAATGGGCGGGACTTTTCCCCCTCCGTGACGTGAACAGAGGGAGAATCTGAAACAGCTGGTTTGGAGAGACTGTTCATGATTTATTGGTTTTATAAAAAATGAGTGGGTGGATTTTTAACATTATAGGCAGGTTGTTTTCACACACTGCGGCCACACAGCTGTGTTCAAACATCTTATAAAAGCATAATAGGTAGGGCTGAACGATTAATTGCATTTGTGATAATATCGCGATAATATGAAAAAACATGATTTTTCAACCGCAGAGGCTGCATTTACACTCAATGACATCAAAGTATGGCGAGAGAAAGCATAATATATTAATATTATGACCCTTTCATATGGGATGCGGCAGTCGAATGTCTAGTTCATTCTCAATGGGAGACATGCGGAAAGCAGCAAACCGCGGGCGGTTTCACTGTCGGCGTGGAGGTGGAGCTTGTGCACTCAAAATCATGCTGCTTCCACGAGTACAGTGCTTCACGGCAGGCGCCGCCACAGATAAAAATATTTTATCTTTTTGAAAGAGGCAGCGCAGCCACGTCGGCTTTAACCAATTACTGAACAGAATATTAACACCCAATCATAGAACATTTCACTGAGCTCATGTGTTGAAAACATGATAAATATTCTTATTTATTCATTTAAAGTCTGTCTAAAGTTAACAGATGGTGTTTAAAAAGTGCAATCCACATGTTTACTTATGTTTATTACAATGACTTTGAATTAATTACCTAAAATACTGAGTTAATTACCTAAGATACTGCAATCTACTTTAGTTTGCGTGATTTATTTTTTATTTTTTTTTACTGATTTTCATAATAATGTTTACACCAGGCTTATTTGTAAGTGCTTTATGCTGTCATAATTATTAAATGCTTACAAGGCTGGAAGTTCAACAAATCAGTCAATATACTACTGTGATTGTAGTTGTTAAATAATGTCATTCATATCAATTCATGCATCACCTAATTTCATCGTAACATATAGGCCTGGCCTACAGAAAAGGACATTTGTTTAATCCATCTAATATTGTGTTGGTCATACTGTACAATGATTTAAAGAGCTTTTAAAAAATAATTGCATATTAAATCGCAATATTGGTTAAAAAAAAACAAAAAAAAAAAAAACACGCAATTAGATTATTTTCCAAAATCGTTCAGCCCTAATAATAGGTCCCCTTTAAGCTTACAGCAGACTTACAGACTTAATGCTTTAATGTTCTGCCTAAGCTGTCAGTCTGAACCAGGGAAGCAAATTCTGACAATTATAAAGAGAAACTTTTTTTTTCCTGTTGATTAACTTTCGTAATTATTACATAAAAGTTTAAATTATATATATGAGCAATATCACACGAGTAGAAGTGCGATATGGCTGTATATTGCATGGCTGCGATTCGGCCGTAGGTAATCATAGCCGTGCGATATACAGCCATAATATTGTGTTTATACAACAGTTCGATGGCACGAGTGTGTAAATAAATTGGAAACAACAAAGTGTCTTTTAAAAGTCCTCTTTTGTGTAGAACTACTTCCTTCCGCCACAGATGTAAATCTAAAGTTGACAGTTTAACAGCTGAGCCCAAGCCTCCGTTACTAATTCCAAAACATCTCTGTAGAAATAGTAACGAAGGAACGTTGAGTTGCTTCATTGAAAACTTATTGTATTATTGTAGTGACAGCTTGTATTATGAGAGAGAGAGAGATGGACTGAGCGACTGTGATTACCTGCATCTGACACAGCATCTCCTACAGACAATAAAATATAAGTCTAAATGTCCACTGAGGAAAGCGTTATCTTGGTCTTATCGTCAATGTCCTTTAATCCGTTAAGCGTGATTTGTGATGACAGCACTGCTCATTTGTTAGCCGCTTCGTTGTTGAAAATAACTCTCGAGCTGTTTTTAATCAACATTTTATACGCTGCTTGTCGCCATCTAATGGCAGAACAATGTAACTAAAATCACAATCACAAACACGCACCATACCTCGGTACTAAAGACTATTATTAAATGCTATTATTTACATAAAATATTATTTATTGAACAATCATAATACTGTAATAAGCAACGACAACAACAGCCATCATAGAAGTTGCTAGGCAATTCACCCAACCGTACAAATACAGCGTGACATTGAATAAACATGATAATATTTTGCCAAAACTATTTGTTCTGGAACAAATAATAGTTTAGTGACATCAGAGCCAGCGGTAAATTCCAGAAGATCTGGCCGCGGTCAGGAACTCTCTGCGGGTGTAATGAGCTCTGAACTGCCACTGAACCGATGGATGAAAATGTTGAAGCAAATTTTGAAATTGACCTTATCTTTATTAACAAACCGCATATGTGAAGTCCAAGCAAGTGCATTCTCGCCTAAAAAAACTCTTAAAACTGCATTCCGTGACACAAAACAGTATTATTTTTAAAATTATAGTGGATTTGGCCGTCCGCCATGACACGCGCTGTGAGAAATATGGCAACTTCAGCAAGTGGAGTGATACAAATGGGGAAGAGGACAAGGAGCTCTGTTGGACTCCAATAATCGCATACCTATCAGCCAATCCGAATCGAGAACCAGAAAGAACTGTTGTATAAATATATAGTTATGAGATTAAAAAACAAAGAGGCTGAAATAGACAAGCAATTCTGACAAAAAAAGTCATGATTATGAGATAAAGAGACATAATTCAACAATTGTGGCCATAAAATTCAAAATTGACAAAGTTGAAATTGAAGTTGAAATTATGAGATAAAACATTGAAATTGACAGGGGGGAAAAAAAATCATGATTACGAGATATGTTGAAATTGACAAAATTCAGGCTAAAGGTTGTGGTTATGAGATAAAAAGTCTCATAATTTTATGGGTTAAGTAGTCATAATTGTGACATGAACTTCAAAATTATCATAAAAAGTTGAAATTATGAGATAAGTGTGTCTAGTGACATGATGCATTATTGCTGAATGCTTATAATTTCAGATGAATATACAAATTTATGGTATATCAAATTTTATTTGAAATTAAGTGTCAGCAAAACAGTTATTTTAGTATTATTTATATTATAGTATTCATATTTTTAATTAGCTTTTATTTTTTTACATCTTCAAAAGTTTTTTTTTTATTATTTTAAATACTTTGTTAACAATAACAAAACTAAAACATAATATTCATTTTACTGTGATTACAGTAGTACATATACTGTACTTTGTATAATATGTACTTTAAATAATATTATATAGGGTAATTCTCACGGTCCACATAGGCTGGCGTTCAGGGGGCGCGGACTCTTGGGGGCGCTCTGGAAGCGCGGAGCTGGACGGGACTTGTGGGGACTCTTGGGGGCGCTCTGGAAGCGCAGACTTTTGGGGGCGCTCTGGAAATGCGGAGCTGGATGGGACTTGCGGGGACTTTTGGGGGCGCTCTGGAAGTGCGGAGCTGGACGGGACCAGCGGAGACGCAGGAGGGCTGGACGGGACTAGCGGAGACGCAGGAGGGCTGGACGGGAACAGCGGAGACGCAGGAGGGCTGGACGGGAACAGCGGAGACGCAGGAGGGCTCTTGCCGGGCACTGGCGGGCACTTGAGATTCTCTGGCGGCGGGCTTGTCATACTCTCTGACGGCGGGCTTACGCGGGCCGTGGACGGAGGCGTGTGAGGAGGAGCCACGGGCGGCGGGCTGGTTCTGACTCGAGACCGGACACTTCCCAGACACCGGTAGACCCCTTCCCTCCAACACAATCTTGTGGTGTCTGGGAGATCCACAGGGCGGTGGTAAGAAACCCCAAGCCGTCCAACGCGTTCCCCGTGGCCAATTTTCCCCGTGGCCAATTTGCAGAACTCCCCTGCAAATTCGTAGAAGGGGATATTCTGGTGGGCAAGGACGAGGATCTGAGCGGCGACTTCCATTTTTTGTTTTGGTCCAGTCTTCTGTCACGGTCCACATAGGAGCCAGAGACGAGGAGGCGAGGAACTTCGGAACAATAGACTTTATTGAGCCGAACACTGGAGACACAGAATGGCAATGGCAATCACAATATGAAAATTTAAGACTGGACGCTGAGGCAAGGAAACACAGGGCTTATAAACGCTGGGGAAACTAGATAATTACTAACACAGGGCTGGGGGCTAATTAACTAATGAAGACATAACGAGGACAGGAACAGGAACTCCAAATAAGGGCAGAAGAGGAGGGGGAAACAAGACACTGAGACAAAGTCTGACAGTAATATAATGCATTAATAATATGCTCAGAAATTTGTAGTCTGTGTGATTTGATTTACTGCACTGATAATCATTTACGATCATGCATCATGTTTTCCTTCTTAGTAATATTTCTTAGAAATATTCCTTTCTCAGAGACTTTGATGCTTGCTTACACGGTTCTTCCCCTAAGAACCTGTTTTGCCTCACTCTGTAGTCTGGTGTTTTTGTTGAATAAGTGCTTTTTTGGTGCGTGTTTATGAGTTGACTGGGTCACGCTGAACACACATCTATGTGTCACGGCCCATTCCAGCAGCAGCACGTACTCCAGGGAGCCCCGGGCAAGCCTCACACACCTGTCTGGCCCCTGAAAGCCCCTCTCCTCCCCATAAATAATTGTACATAGGCAGGTGCCAGTGCAATAGCTGCTCGCCTCTTGATCAAACCCAGCATCAGAGGCCCCTGAGCAACAGGAGTGTTTCTTATGAGTGCAAGCGTCAAAATCAACAAGGTCTTGCGGGCAGCTCTGAATCATGCTGTGCCTCAACAGAGGGAATGAAGTGTCAGGAATTCAGATGACTAAAGAGACTCGCTAAACTTCAAACTGGGATCGATACGTGTTGCTCTGATCACTTGTTCTCCCAGCTTTAGAAAGAGTTGTGGAGAGTAACTTAAACATTTTTGATTATGATGTGTTGGTGCACAAAGCAGAACAACAGCCTCCTTTTATGCCTTGAAGTGAGAGATTTTTGGTTTCGCAATATTTCATTTTTGTCTTGTGTAGACCAGATTTTTGTCTTGGACTCACTTGTGTGGCTCTCTGATGTTTAACTTTTATATTTCTGAGAGAAAAAGCTGTTTGTGTGTAGTTACCCATCAGTCTATGCAGTATCACCAAAGTGTGAACTCAAAGGTTGACCACAATGACTTAGTGTGGCATTTGGGACAGGCCCACAGTAATACCAAGGTCTTGAATGTCCCCAAGTATAAATAGCAACCTTGTTCCCCCGTTATGCCCAAAGTAGTAATAATATCAGTGAGTTTGTCCAGCTGGGAGTGTAGAGAATGGTGATGTTAGACCACAGGTGCACCTGGAGGTCTGGATGTCCTACTCTAATGAAACAACATGCCTTGCATTACATTTTTTTTTTTTTTTTTTTTCAGGAGTTGAATGATGTTATTTTTTACCATTTAAGAGCTTTCATGAAAATTAAATTACAATTTCACTGCAAAATTCGGAAGGTAATATACAGTTATATTATATTATATTATGAATTAAAAACAATGAATATATAAATAAGTTATAATGGAACATTGTATTTATTTAAAAAAAAAAAAAGAGAGAGAGAAAAAAAAAACAATAATATGTGATAATAATAATATGTTTTTTCAGCGTTCTTTGATGAATAAAAAGTTCAAAAGAATAGCATATTCAAAAAAATAAATCTTTTGTAACAATATCTCTTTACTATCACTTTTAAACAATTTAACACATCCTTGCTGAATAAAATTATTAGTAAGTAATATTTATTTCTATAGCACCTTTCAAGCGCGTGTCACAAAGTGCTGTACAACAACAGTATACAATGAAGAAATAAAAGACATGACAATTTAAAAATTAGACAAAAGCAAGTTTAAACAAGTGAGTTTTCAGCTGCTTTTTAAAAATGTCCACCGAGTCCAAAGATCTCAGTTCATTTCTTTCAATTCTTAAAAAAAAAAACAAAAAAAAAAAATACTTATCCCAAACTTTTGAATGGTAATGTAAGTAAAATAAATTCATTTTATTCAACAAGGATGTAGGGCTGCAACAAACGATTATTTTGATAATCGATTAATCTAACGATTATTAGAACGATTACTCGACTAATCGTCAATGATTTCACTGGTTAATCAGTAGACTTTGATTGATTATTCAGCTTTTGCAACTAGTTAAAAATATTAAGTTACACATTCTTACATAAATAAAGGTCACTTCAGCTTTAGAAAAGCATATTATGTAATTACAATTATTATACAATTAATTGGTAACACTTTACAATAAGGTTCATTAGTTAACATGAACTAAGAATGAATAATACTTCTACAGCATTTGTTATTCTTAGTTAATGTTAATTTCAGCATTTACTAATGCATTATTGAGTTGTTTTTTAACATTGGTAAATGCACTGTGAACTAACATGAACAAACAATGAACAACTGCATTTTTATTAACCAGCATTAGCAAAGATTAATAGTTAAATGTAATACATGCATTGTTCATTGATGTTAATTAATACATTATTGATAACAAATTATACCTTATTGTAAAGTGTTACCAATTCATTATACAAATAGATGTATTTGGCACACAAAATGAGATGACAGACAGATACACTCTCTCAGCATTTAATTAGCTACATGGAAAAGTAACTGAATGACACATCTTTCACATTCCACCTAACATCTCCTTTTGTAAGTCATATAGATAAGAAACAACATAAAGGTAAGTGATAAGACGCTTTGGATGAACTACTTTATTCACAACATGTCTTAAAATACCTTATAGGGTTATGATAACCAAAACAGTCCTGAGTTAGATCAAGCTTTGATCTCTGTAAACCAAACTATCACTTTAATGAAATTATTTTTTTCCCCACTAATAAAAATATTTTATCATTAGCTAGCTCCACACTGGAGAGCTGCTTTACAGAAAATCAAGTTGTAATTCTAACTGAAAGCGATACTGACTCTGGTTTTTCATGTTTAATACCGTAAAGCTGCTTGAATTAAGGCTATCTATTGCATAAAGTACTATATAAATAAACATGATGTGACCGGACTTTACTGGAGTAACGTTACGTTACTGAGAAGCAGAGCTCATGCAAACATCCACATCGTTGTAATCAGATGCATTTTTAACTGCTGCTTTCACACTGCTGCCAGATTTTGTTGTGTTTATTTTGTTACTGAGAGGAAAGCGCGCAATATATTTTTACATATTCATCAAACGCAGCTCAGGTTCGGGTGTGTCTTCTTCTCTTGAATTGCATCCAGGAGAGAGCTGAATTACAGTCTTGCGCTACAGCGCCACACTGGTCGAACCGCAGTATTGCAGGCGCTTACATTAGGTCACGTGAGATCAAACGATTACTCGACAACAAAAATATTTATATATTGTTTATTTGTTTTATTTTTTAACAATTAATGCAGCTCTGATAAATATTGAAACATTTTTAAACAAATAAATTCAGCTTTGGTGAGAATAAGAGACTTCTTTCAAAATTATTAAAATCTTACTGACCCCAAACATTTAAACAGTAGTGTATTCTTTTATTTATTAAAATAATATTAATTTTCTTTACGCAAAATATAATTTCTAATTATTATTTTTCGTTCGTCTAAGGGTGAAATATGACATTGAACCATGGAAGAGGTCTTAAAACGGTGGCAAATGTGGCTAGACTTTGACTTAAACTATTTCTGTGTTCTTCTCTTGTATATTTTGTAAGCCGTTTCATAATTTCTCTAAAAATACTTTCATGTAACCTCAAACTTTCTTTTGACACAGTTTCACAAAGACTGCTGGGAAAACCCAGCATTCTGTTCTCTAGACTGTGTCTCATTGCATTCTCTCAGCTGATTCTGAAAGAGCATGAAATGCAGTCTGATTTTGTCTCCATCTGGGACTGATATTTCCCAGCAGTTTTCCTTTGACAGTTACTCAGCCAACTGTACATTTGTGAGAACAAGCTCTTGAAACTAAATGAACAAACGGTGGGGAAAGTGTGAAGGTCAATGGGTCACACATCCTCCATTCTGCATGATATTGGCACAATGTGTCACAACTCCGAGGTAGTTAACCAGAATGATCTTGGTTCGAATCCAAATATAGTAGGGACTCTGGGATATTGGCCTCGTAGTGGGTTATGCCCTTGAACAAGGCACTTAATCCAGAACTGATTGCTGCATCATGGGGCTTGTCAATACTTGTTTCACTTTCCATAAAAAAGCCTCTCTAAAGAAACCAGAAACATGCTAATTTACAATCATTTCATCAGCATATTATATCACTTTATTTGATTACAAGTAAAAAACCTAAAAAGCTCTTATACTGTACATTGAATGTTGGTATCTGGCTGCCTAATTAATTCATTTAAGTTGAACAATAATGTTTATCATCATTAACTGCTGTTGAAATATACAATATTGGGTTAATTCTTTCTACTATTTGATACTATTTGTAAATCTACTATTTGATTAATTCTATTATTTGAGCTTTTCTGTAGCTCAAGGTTTGTTAGAAAGTTCAATACAAATGTAATTCTTGACAGATTCTTAAGCGTTAAAATATTTTCTTAACAACACTTTTATGAAGTGATATTTTCTTAAAATAAAACTTACAGAATTTAATCGAATTTAAACACCTCATAGTCGTCTTCTTATTCTGCCTATACAGAATATTTAGCTTTTTACTCAAGTTAGGAAAAAAATAAGAAAATAGCACTTAAGAAGAATGTTTTGTATATCTGGCCCCAGGTATCCATAACTAATAAAAAGGCAGATATATGTTTTTTACTACCTTTAACTGTGAAGTTTGCTGCTCTTTTGTTTCTATTTGATATGACTTTGTGATACTTATGTCAAGCTTGTAATTACAAGTCTGACAATCATATGAACATTTTAGCAAATTAGATACTCCATGAAATTCCAACTAAATTATCCAACTATAGCTTTTTTTAAGGACAGGTTATTTATGGCACTAGTTGTCTTCTAAAGCCTGAGACACACTGCATGATTTTCGGCTGTCCCAGACGAAAGATTCATCGTGAAACAATCGTGGCGATTTCTGTGATCGTGGCTCCTTTGTCTTACAGTGACAGAGGTTCAAATACGGCAAGTTTTTCAGCACACATTAAAAACTACAACTGCCAAAGTCTGATTCATCATGCACTTTTTGTTTACCACTAGCGCATGCTGATGACGTTTTGACGAGTCAATAGGTGTCGTCATCGTACAGTCTATATGCATGTCGTACGACTCGGACCCAGGTTCATTAGATTCATGTCGCAATGTGATCTGCAAATTATCTTATAGGATTTTTAAAATCGTGCAGTGTGTAGAAGGCTTAAAGCTGAATAGGTCTTTGTGTTCACTCCTGGTCTGCATATTTATTTATTTATTTATTTATTTATTATGAATTATGTCCGATGTGAATTTTCTAAAGTCTGGCACACTACAATTTTGGACATGATTTTGTTGTCTAAAAAAATTTTTGGGAATCATAACAGATTTCTTTCGTTGTAGGGCACACTTTGATTTCTTAGCATGACATGATCAATGACTGCCAAATAATTGCCATTGAGATGAGTTGTAACCTCTGACGAACTTCAGACAGTGTCAGAAATTTTGGGTTGCAGTCCTAAAATGTGTCTGCCCTGCGATGGCCATCTCTACAAATTCCCTGTTTTGCCCAGCCAGCTGTCTCCAATCTTTTGTTTTAGTGCCAGGCAAAACATTGCCAACATTACTTCAAGGGCTTGTTTGGGTTTGTGTGGTACCATTTCAATGTTGGCGATATTAGAATGTGACACAAGTGATCGTCTAGTCAACACTGTTAGTCTGCCTCAGCTTTAACTCAAGATCTCACCAGATTTGTGTTGTACAATGCGTCAAACAACAAACTTACAGAGCAGAAAAAGAAGAAAAAAAAATCAAACAGCAGATGCTCAGCTTTAGAAAGGACATCTATAGTCTAGTAATTTGCACTCATTATTACTAATAAGCAGGTTTGCTGAAGTTCTGATTTCAGTGCGTTCAGGTTTCGGTAATGACCGTGTTGGAAATCAGCTTCCTATGAAGTCACCTTGACTCTCTGATTGAGATGCAGTTTCTGATCTCTCCTCTAGACTCTAATCATCTGGGACACGAGCCTGCGGACATGCGGAGAATATCACTGCCTTATGGTGCGGCAGTAGGCCAACCCTCCCTCCGCTCCTCAAACACTGATTTCTTATAATGGCAATGACTCTCATAATCACAGAGCAGCTGAAGTTTGACAGTCGGCATGGACTGGGAGGGGGTCAGATTAATTTCCTTGCAAATAGCTATCAGGTGTTTGCTTTTGTGTTTGCCTTTTGGGAGTCCTGGAAACTGTTATGCTGTAGATGTATTTAAAAAGGAAACTGATTCAGTGTAACACACTTTTTAGGGGTGAAAACCCGACACTTTTGAGGCACCATGTAAGGTATTTGTTCTCATTTGCACAGCTCAGATCGGTGTCGTACAAGATTCGATTGACCTTCAGAATTCATTCTTAATTCATGAAAAAATGTAGGAACAACTGAAACCTACGTAGAAATCACATCTGGGTGGCCTTTCATGAACAAATTCACACATAAATTTACACATTAATTAACATTAAGGACACAGGCAGTAGAAGGTATATTAGGCTGCTGTCACTTTAAGACCTAATGCGCTGATCCAATATAGTGATACACATCTGATTCTTCAAACAGTTTACATTCACTCAAGACATAAACAACTGTATTTACATGAATACTTGGACAAATCAGACATTTTGACAATTTTCTGTGTATTTGTCTGTTCAAGCATGATAAAGACATGTAACAGAACTATATTCAGTACTCGTTCGCTGTCTAAGATGTGCTTTCAGTGTGCGCACTTTGCTGAATTGAGTTCTCTTTGGTGTCATCACTTTTTTTCACATTTATCCACTCTTTCTTCCAGCAGCTGATAGTTTTGAACGTTTTATGACATGCAGCAAGTGTGTTCTAACTTATGTGCCGTCATTATATCAGTATCTTATAATTTGTAATACAATATCACAATGGGTCTCATTCGCTAACTTTGCGTACACAAGTTTACAAAGTATTTAGGACCAACTGAAACCATATAGAGTAGCTATCCCGAAATCACACACTCTGGGTGACCTTTTTGTACAACCCGAATTCCGGAAATGTTGGGACGTTTTTTTAAACTTGAATAAAATGAAAACTAAAAGAATTTCAAATCACATGAGCCAATATTTTATTCACAATAGAACATAGATAACATAACAAATGTTTAAACTGAGAAATTTTACAATTGAATGCTCAAAATGTGCTCATTTCAAATTTGAGGCCTGCTACAGGTCTCAAAAAAGTTGGGACGGGGGCATGTTTACCATGGTGTAGCATCTCCTCTTCTTTTCAAAACAAATTGAAGATGTCTGGGCATCGAGGTTATGAGTTTCTGGAGTTTTGGTGTTGAAATTTGGTCCCATTCTTGCCTGATATAGGTTTCAGCTGCTGAAGAGTTTGTCATCTTTGACGTATTTTTCGTTTAATGATGCGCCAAATGTTCTCTATAGTTGAAAGATCTGGACTGCAGGCAGGCCTATTCAGCACCCAGACTCTTCTACTACAAAGCCATGCTGTTTTAATAGCTGCAGTATGTGGTTTTGCATTGTCCTGCTGAAATACACAAGGCCGTCCCTAAAATAGACGTCATCTGGAGGGGAGCATATGTTGCTCTAAAACCTTTAAATACCTTTCAGCATTCATAGTGCCTTTTTAAAATATGCAGACTGCCCATACCCTATGCACTTATGCACCCCCATACCATCAGAGAACTTAACGCTGAACTTAACGGTGATAACACGTTGGAAGGTTTCCCTCCTCGGAAAGAACATGGTGTCTGTAATTTCCAACAAGAATGTCAAATTTGGACTCGTCTGACAATAGAACACTTTTCCACTTTGAAACAGTCTATTTTAAATGAGCCTTGGCCCACAGAACACGACGGTGCTTCTGGACCATGTTCACATATGGCTTCCTTTTTGCATGATAAAGCTTTAGTTGGCATCTGCAGATGGCACGGCTGATTGTGTTTACCGACAGTGGTTTCTGGAAGTATTCTTGGCCCGATTAGTAATGTCAATGACAGAATCATGCCGATGAGTGATGCAGTGTTGTCTGAGGGCCCGAAGACCACGGGCATCCAACAAAGGTCTTCGGCCTTGTCCCTTATACACAGTGATTTCTCCAGTTTCTCTGAATCTTTTGATGATGTTATGCACTGTAGATGATGAGATTTGCAAAGCCTTTGCAATTTGATTTTGAGGAACGTTGTTTTTAAAATATTCCACAAACTTTTTATGCACTCTTTCACAGTTTGGAGAGCCTCTGCTCATCTTTACTTCTGAGAGACTCTGCCTCTCTAAGACATTCCTTTTATAGCTAATCATGTTACAGACCTGATGTCAATTAACTTAATTAGTTGCTAGATGTTCTCCCAGATGTTCAAAATGTCTTGCTTTTTCAGCCCTTTGTTTCCCCCGTGCCAACTTTTTTGAGACCTGAAGCAGGCATCAAATTTGAAATGAGCTCATTTATTGGATAAAAGTGTAAAATTTCTCAGTTTAAACATTTGTTATGTTATCTATGTTTTATTGTGAATAAAATATTGGCTCATGTAATTTGAAAGTCTTTTAGTTTTCATTTTATTCAAATTTAAAAAACGTCCCAACATTTCCGAAATTCGGGTTGTACTTTTGTGAGAAGTTCCCCTATGAAAATTTACCATTAGATAATTAAAATAGCCTTATGCTTTTGCAGAAGTGATAATATGAAAGTACTAATTAATCATGGTAGTGTATGAATTGTCATGCTAAGAAATCTATACACACTCAGAAATTTAAGGTACAATAGCAGGGCAGTAGTTTTTAAAAGGTACTAAAATGTACCGTTAGGTAATATTATGCACCCTTTTGGGGTAAATGGTACAAAGGTTTACCTTTTGAAAGGGTGCAGTGCCAGAAAAAGCTTTTTTTTTTTTCTCTGTGTAAGCTGAATTATTTGGCTAGTAAATTTAGTAGGCTAATCCAAGTTTAATTTCACCATTCTATACAATATATTCAGTAATTTAACGTGTATTATTTAGAAGACATTGTCATATGTGACCCTGGACCACAAAACCAGTCTTAAGTCGCTGGGATATATATTTGTAGCAATAACCAAAAATACACTGTATGGGTCAAAATTATAGATTTTTCTTTTATGCCAAAAATCATTAGGATATTAAGTAAAGATCATGTTCCATGAAGATATTGTAAATTTACTACTGTAAATATATCAAAACGTCATTTTTGATTAGTAATATGCATTGCTAAGAATTCATCTGGACAACTTTAAAGGCGATTTTCTTAATATTTTGTTTTTTTTGCACCCTCAGATTCCATATTTTCAAATAGCTGTATCTCGGCCAAATATTGCCCTATCCTAACAACCCATACATCAATGGAAAGTTTATTTATTCAGATTTCAGATGATGTATAAATCTCAATTTTGAAAAATTTACACTTAAGACTGGTTTTGTGGTCCAAGATCACATAAAGTTCTGATGACATAAATCATAAGATTGGTAATCAGACATCAAATTGATTTAAAAGAAAAGTTCTATCAGCCAATATAAATTGCTTTGAAGTCCAAAATGTTATGTGCAGTTTGATTTTAATGCAATGCAATGCTATTTATGAACTTTTTGTAATATTTTAAGGAAGTAAACATTTGCATGACAATACGCAATTTTCCCACTATGCTCGCTCTTAACACGTATTATGCTGCATTTAAGTGTAAAATCATTCATTTTCATTCATACCGATGGCAGTCAAGGATGAAGGATGGATTAGTAAGCCAGTAACCTTTTTAAATATGACACTGTTACGGTGCTGTCCGTTTGTGCATTGATTTATGTTAATTTCTTTTAATGTTTGAAAAGAAAAATGGGTCTTCTCTCTCCAAAAAAATGTGCTTGACGCTGACCGAATGTGAGCACATTTGTATTCATATCGTAATATTTCTGTGCTTGTTAATGTGGTTCGTGAGAGAAACTTTAAAAAGGCTTACAACTTTAAAACCAAATGCCAGAGGTTAAACTGCCTCATTGTGATTTCACATGACAATGAATTTGTTCACGAACAGCCAAGTTTGATGGTACCACTTTACGTGAAGGTTATTTTTGTTAACTTTAGTTAATACATTAGGTATCGTGAACTTATGATGAACGCTTACAGCATTTATTAATATTGGTTCATGTTAATTTATACGTTCATTGCTGTTCGAAAGTTTTGTGTCAGTGAGTTTTTTTTTTTTTAATGTTTCTGAAAGGTGTCATTTATGCTCACCAAGGCAAAGGCTATTACTGTTTTACTGTATTTGTGATTAAATACTGCAAATGCATGCAGTATCTAATCACAAATACAGTAAAACTGTAATATTATAAACAGGTTTAATTAACTGGGATTACATTAACTCCGCTCTAGTGTCACATCATCCTTCAGAAATCATTATAATATAATGAAAAGGTGTTGGTGCAATGATATCAGTGTTGGAAACAGTTGTGCTGCTTATTTTTGTACTTTATTTTATTTATTTTTTTTTTCCAGGATTCTTTGATATCCTGAACAATTTATTATTATTTTTTTAATAGCATTTTATATGATTATAAATGTTTTGATCATCCTTTCTGTAAAAGTAGGACAGCACATTTTTGACAATGAACAATAGATTTATAAATTAGCATTAAAGGGCACATATTATGCAAAATTCACTTTTACATGTTGTTTGAACGTAAATGTGTGTTGGCAGTGTGTGTACACAACCACCCTTTTGTAAAAATCCACATGCTTCTTTTTTTTTTTTCTTTTTTTTTAATCCCCATAAATTATAAGCAGTGTCTTAGAGCAAGCCAATCACAGAATGCGTAAAATGTGACGTCACATTTTACAAGCCCCACCCACGACTGTTGAAGGACACTACCGTATTAGCAGTGACCCTGAGTGAGCCGCACACAATCCGCCATGTTTATCTTCACGCTAGAGCATTTAAAAACAGCATTCAAGTAAGAAACGTCTTCTTATTGAAGCTATAGACGTTATTCAGTCCAGAGCTGCAAGTGATTTTCTGCTTTTATTTTACTGAGTCATACTAACAGCGTACACTGCTGTCACTTAATGCGCATGACTTCAGCATGATATACATTATAATCAAAACCCAAACAGATGTTTTTTGGCAGAGATCTGAGATAGGAGCTGTAAAGGCACAGCCCTATTCTGGAAAAGGGGGCAGGAGCTCATTTGCATTTAAAGAGACATGCACAAAAACAGTGTGTTTCTGCTTCCACTCAAAATAGGCATTTTCAAAATGATATAATAAATGATCTGTGGGCTGAAACTTCACAGACACATTTTGGGGACACCTGAGACTTACATTACATCTTGTAAAATGTGGCATAATAGGTGCCCTTTAATCTGGGTTAATAAATACAGTTACCTAATGTACAAAAATGTTACCTAATGCATTAACTAATGCTAACAAATGAACCCTTTTTGTAAAGTGTTAAAAGTTCATCAAATGATGAATCATCATGCATCATTTCTTGTCAAGTACACTTAATTGATGAATCAATCAGATTTAATTCTACTCTGCTGCTGATTGGCTGTGGTTAAAGCACATCATTCATTTCTTTGAAGCATGTAGGATGTGGCTTTTGAGTTTTTGTGAAGATTTGACTGATCTGCAATTATTTTGTTCTACTACAGCATTTAGTATATATTTAGTTTGTGATTCATTTTGGTCTACTTTTGTTCATTGTGATTTTCAGTGGTTGTGATCTACAGGGGATAAACAGAGTTTTGAGAGAGGCCTTTAGTGTATTAACAGTAAGCGCTAGACTGACAGCACAGTGAAACCCTCTTGTGGTCTATTGTGTCTGTGAATTCCTCTCTTTCAGCATTACAGTTATCAAAGCTTTGCCTTATGTAACTAATCCACAAATTTACACAGAAAATTTAGAGACACTTACTCAAAATTCTTGCCTGCTCTGAGCAATGTTTCTGTTATTATGTATAATCTGTAGGTCAGTGTTTTTGAAAAGACTTGTGTAATTTTAGGTTTTATTCATTTAGTCTGTTTATTCGCTTAAAAATGCCCAGTTACCCTATTGATGAGCTGTGCTTATATTGTACATATATGCACTACTGTTCAGAAGTTTGGGGTCAGTAGGGTTTTTTTTTTTTTTTTGAAAGAAATTAGTACTTTTATTAAGCAAAGATGCAATAAATTATTCAGAAGTCACTGTGAAGACATTAATAATGTTATAGATGTGGTCAAATAAATGTGTTTCTCTTGAACTTTTTATTCATCAATGAATCCTGGAAAAAAAAATGTATCACAGTAGTTAATTAAAATATTAGGCAGTACAACTGTTTTCAACAATAATAACAATGTTTCTTGGGCAGCAAATAAATCAGGAATCATGATCATGTGACACTGAAGACTGGACTAATGATGCTGACTAATGATGCAGCTTTGATCATGAATAAATTACATTTGATAATGTATTAAAATAGAAAACAGTTGTTTTAAATTGTGGTATTTCACAATATAACAATTTTAACTGTTTTTTGATCAAAGGAATAAAGACTATTTTAAAATATATTAAAATGGAAAATATTTGTTTTAAATTGTAACGGTTTCATAATATTACAGCTTAAACTATATTTTGATCACATAAATAAGGCTATAGAGAAATAAGAAATAAACAGGAATAAAGATTTTAAAATGTATTCAAATTGAAAACAGTTGTTTTAAATTGTAACAATATTTCACAATATGATAATTGTACTGCGTTTTATCACGTAATAAATTACATTTTAAAATATATTAAAAAGAAAGAAGTTATTTCAAATTGTAATATTTCACAACATGTGTTTCAGTGTATTGTGATCACATGAAAAAAATAAATGTAAAAAAAGGTGTTTTAAAGTGTAATATGTCACAATGTAACAGTTTTTACTGTATTTTGACCAAATTATTATTATTTTTTCCTCCCAAAAACATTAAAAACCATAACTTTTGAATGGTACAGTATCCCTAAGAAACTAGGAACTAAGAGTTTCAGGTGTAAAACCTGACTAATTTTTACAGAGCTTCCTTAAAATCGAATAGTGAGTGATTATGAGTGAGTAATTAAGATTATGTAACAGGTTACAGGTAGTTATACAGTGTCCGTTTACAGGCCCAAGTCAAAAAAGCGCCAACCACATCTCTGTGATATGGCTTGACGACTTTTTCTCTCATTTTGTTATCAATGACAAGAAAACTGTCTGTCCACTCACATAGTTATGTTTTAGCACACCTCTCCCTAACAAACTGCCTCAAGTAAACACCACTAAATGTTTAGTTTACCGCATCCCTAAGGGTAAAATCAACCGTGAGCGAGCCTGGGGTCCATTCAGCTGCCCAGAGCATGTTTAAGCAGCATACAAATTTTTTCAAAAGAGTTCAGAAAATCAAAACATGTCATGGGACATTTGTTTTGAAGGTGTCTGGGACCTAAATGGACAAGCCCCAAGGGTTCTGCTTGACCATGCCAGCTCTTCAGGCTTAAAGTTCATTGAGGATGCAGACATATTTTGGCTGTTCAGACTGGAACAGCTTGCCCTCTTCATGCTCGGGCACCATCCAAGAGCTTTGGCCTCTTCTTCATCCCATCAACGTCTCCAGCAGTAGGCCTGAAGGGGCTTTCTGGTTCATAAGTCTCTATACTGTTGGATTCTACTAGCCATTTTTAGCTTTGTTGTAATTGCTGCTCATTTGTAGAAGTTGAGCTCAGCTTCATCGCACCATTATTGCCCATGCTGCCGGAAGCCACCGACTCTTATTGAAAACGAATGAGTTCCAGTTGTTTTACTGCAGAAAATCGCCATTTGTGTGAATGCTGTAGGCGTTTGACAGACCGCTGAGAGCTTAGCTGTTTAGATTCGGCATTTAATTCTTGTAGCGACGGCATCCAACCAGGGAATCTGATAAGCAGCAGGTGGCAAAGGGGATCTTAAATGCTATTGATTGTTTTGAAGAATGAGAATTAGCCATAAGGTGTTCTCTAGTGTGTTGTGAGCACTTGCGTTTCAAAAGCAGATGTTAAGTCACTGTTAATGTAGAGCTCTGCAACAGAAGTATTGTTTGTTCAGAAATAAACAAGTAGAACTCAAGAGCTTGTTTCTTTTTTAGCTTTGAAGTACCTTAAATTACATTTATTAAGTACTTTTGCCTTTGTAATGTTAAATGTCTTGGACATTTTCAGCTCATGTTTTCACATTAAGTCATGTGACCTTGTTACTGTCAAAAAAAAAAAAAAACCTTCTATAGAATAGATTAGCATCTTTTAAAGCACATGAACAGGGTTTAAATGGCTTTTAGTATAGCTTTTCTATATAACACATGATAGTGACATAAATTGTAATTACAGCAGTATAAATGCACAATATAGAGTACAAATTATAAATACTTTGTGGCAGAGGTCTTCAACCCTGTTCCTGGGGACCCGCTATCCTGAAGAGTTTAGCTACAGCCCTAATCAAACACACCTGAAGCGGCCAATCAAGCTCCTCAGGACTGCCTGAAAATTACAGGCAGGTGTGCTGAAGCCGGTTGGAAATAAACTTTTCAGGAGAATGGGTCCCCAGGAGCAGGGTTGAAGACCTCTGCTCTATGGGACGGGACAAAACCACACAAACTGTGTCTAAAAAAATAACACAAAAATGAAAATAAAAAATGTGGACAAACATAAGCGTTAAGTTCAATATGCAATGTATAGACGGGTGAATCGCTCTTAAAAATGATTAAATTATTATTAAATATTTAACATTTTTATTTTTTACATTTTTAGTAATTATTAAATATGTAAGATTTCACCACAAAGTATAAGGTAAAAATAATTAACAAACAAATAAATAAGTCCTATTTGATATAGGTATTGGTAGGTTTTTTTTTTTTTTTTTTTTGATGTTCGCATACTTTATTAACATACACATAATACTAAGATGTTGTATTGATTGCAGGCTTTGTTGTGGCCTGACAGCAGTTGGTAAGATGTTGTTGTTGAAGTGTGTTTTTGAAGTCAATAATTTGTGTGAGTGTTTTTCCCCTAACAATGTGTTCCAGTTTTTTTCTTGTTAGCTTGTATGTGCTTCTATACCACACACACAGACATTAGCTGTCAGAACAAAATGGCTCTGCAGAATTGAACAAGGAGGTGTTGACTGACTCCACACTTCCTTGATTTGTCGGAGGAAGATCATGTCTGATATGCTTTCTTGATGAGATAGTCTGACTTGATATGCCATTTTATAGAACAAGAGGTATAGGTGCCTAAGAATCATAAGTAGTCTGTTATGGCAGTTTATTTGCTGTTGATGGAGACAGGGAGTTTGAGGTCTGTAAGTGCCTGAAGAATAAAATGACCTCACAAAGGTCATTTGTAGCTTATTGTTAGCACATCAGTTGATTGCTTTATCTACTTTTAGCTGATATTGTGTTGTATTTTCAGGGATTGTGCTGTAGAGTTGGAAATCTTATGACAGTATGAGTGATTGTATGAGTAATTTTATATCACAGTATGCAGTGCGGTTCAAAGGTTTGCAGTCAATACTTTTGAAAAGTATCATCAAGCCTAACATTTGATCAAACATACAATAAAAACTGTAATATTGTGTAAGATTATTACAATTTGAAATAACTTAAAATTTATATTTTAAAATTAACTTTTATTTTCAACAGCCATTACTCCAGTCCAGTGTGAGGTGATCCTTCAGAAATCATTCTGATTTCAATGTTGAAAACAGTTGTGCTACTTAATATTTCATTGGAAGTTTTGTAACATTTATAAATGTCTTTATTGGCACTTTTGAACAATTTAATGCATCCTTGCTAAATAAAAGTAAACATTTCTTACAAAAAAAAACAAAACAAAACAAACTACTAACTCCAAACATTTGAACAGTAGTGTGTATATATGTTTAAAATATTTATTCATTATAAGCTATTATGTTTAGCATCAGTGCAAAAAAACATCATCTTCGTGTTATAAAACATCTGAGCTAAAAAACAAAAACCATCTTAAATATGTACCGTGGTATAAATAGTTTGGTCATAAATAGTAAAATTGACTGACACATTTTGACTACCAGGTGGTATATACTGTTATACCATCATTCAGCCGGTGTGCTCTGCTTTGAAGTGAAGCTAGCGTATTTGTGAACAAGCAAATGTGAAGTGGGGGGAGTACAGAGCCTTGTGGCACACCTTTGTTGATGGCCAGAAGGTGGAAGGTGAACTTCATCTCCCTTGTAGAAAATCGAGCAACTGACAGCACTTGGCTGGCTCAGTGCCCATATTTCTGTTTAAGAAGGTGGATGATATTGAAAACAGAAGTGAAGTCAAAGAACAGGACGCATGCTTAGGTGTTTAGTGTTTCCGGGTGATGTAATGTGCGGTGTGTTGAAGATGCTGGGTCAATGGCAACCTCCATCAATATACATGAGTGGGCGGCTGTTTTCAAATGCGAACTCAACTTTGAGATTTCAAAGACTATCCTGAGGGTAAATGTGGTTCTTTTGCCAAGGGTTGTGCAATAGGAGGCGTATATAATAATATAAAATATTAATTTAATAAATAATTTTGATGATGCTTTTAAATACCAAATAAGTTGGTTAACAGTCATTCAGATTTCTCTTGGTTTGTTTTCTCGTCTATTGGGATATACTTGTTTTGTATTTTGCCCATAGCGTCTTTATAGTATGATGTATTTACTGTGGCTGATGCTCAGAGACATTACACACATTCATGTTTTTGTAGGATTTTCAGCCGTAGAACTTGCTTTAATGTGTGAAATACAGCATCTATTCTGTCTATGGTTCCTAAGAAGTTTTCCTCTTTGTTTTTGAAGGTATGGGCTGTTTGAGAAGCAGCTCACACTCCTTGAGGAGGCCGAAGGAGGCTTTGATCAGTTCACACGCAGCTATAGGAGTTACGGAATACAGCGGATGCCAGACAACAGCTTCGTCTTTAAGGAGTGGGCCCCGGCCGCCGAGGCTCTGTTCCTCACTGGAGACTTCAGTACGTCTTTTCTCATTCTAAGGCCTTTTCCCTAAAGCCCTAGGCGCTTGCCATCTTCCCGTCGGGTAGTACTGCAGTGATTTTTCTTAGATCTCGAATCCCATTAAAATTAGGCATTAAGCAAAAATACAATATTAAGTTAACTTCAGCCAAAGCTGAAGTTAAGAAGCTAAATTTCGGCTAAATGTCTCATTTCACATTTAGTAAAATTAGAATGTAAAATACAAGTTTAATCAATAATGATTATTTTAATGTTAAAACAATAATAATAATATTAATATGGTGCTATATGTTTAAAATGTAACTCACTGTTATATAATATGTATAGCAAGGTAAAATAATTGATTTAGTATAAATATTTATTACACGAGTAAAAGTCTGTGCACATGAATAATGATTATTTGATTTATTTTCAAATAAAATGTTATATACAAGACATTAATAATCATTATTTTAATGGCTTAAAATATTAAGCTATACAGTACTTGTAACAAGAATGCAACAGTTTTTATTTAAATAATAAAGCAAAATATTTCAGATTTTGTAGTGACATTAAAATGCAATGTATAAGTGTAATACTTTGTACATTAATAATGATGATGTCTTAAAATATTAAGATATACTGTACTACACTTACAATGCAACAGTTTTATGTAAATAATAAGGACAAATATTTTACCTATTTTCAGATTTTGTATATTCAGTAAAATTAAATGTAATCTACAATACACTGTACATCAATATTGATTATTTTAATGGATTAAAATATTAAGTTATATGTACACTTAAAATGCAACAGTTTTACATAAACACCAAGGTACAATATTTGACTTATTTTCAGATGCTGTATGTTGAGTAAAATTAAAATGTATAAGACTGTGCATCAATAACAATTCATTTAATTAATTTAAACAGTAAGTCATACTGTACTATACATAACATGCAATACAGTTTTATGTAAATAATAAGGTAACACGTTTGATTTATTTTTAATATTTTGTGTTGTGCAAATAGCGGAGCGTTATATAAAAGGTGTTGTCAAAAACTTTTCCGCTTTGTCACAATTCATAATTCAGAAAGTTTTGTTATTGTACTGATATTTTGTTCCTTTGCAGAATTCATAAATCATACAAGACTTAGTCTGCCTATTCATCTGTATCTTATGTCAATTTGTAGTTGACTGTTTGTTCTCTTTGACAGATCATTTTTTTTTATCTTAAACCAGATGAAAGAACACTGTGTTCAGGTTAAGACAAAAAGAAGAATCCCTTCAAGGTTATCTGAATTGCCTAGAAGACCAAATGCAGTCAGTCAGTCAGTCACTAAGGGCCTTTCTTTTGAAATCTTTTGTTTGTCAAAAGTCTGGCGTAATGGTTTCTCACCAAGAAAGTGCATGAATGCAGGATTTGAAGGCATTTGCTTGTCTTTTCTAGTCATTAGGAAGTGCAAGGTTTTTTCTTAAAGAAGTAATGAGCCAGACTTTACAGACTGCAGGCCAAATTCTGTAGTCTTTGATCACATGGCAGAACTTACATTGCTTTTGAATAAACAAATGGCTGTTAGTAATTTTATCAGAGAGAATGCAAATTAGGCAACAGATAGATAAGCATCACTATGACTGTTTCTCAGGATTTGAACAAACTCCTAACACCAATTATTAAAATTCGGCATACGGTGTGCAAAAGACATGAATTCTAATTCAAATCATGCAGATTGTTGAAAAGTGTAAAATTATCCTGTCGGATTTGCAGTAAAAACAAACAAATAAAAAAACTGGCAGCTGTGGTCAAAAATTCACAGACATATTGGTACCTGCATATTTTACAACTTAGAAAATGATGTAATGTTAATATATAATTGAATTTAATTAATTGATTAATATATGCTAATTAACATTAATTACCAAATTGATATACAATGTGATAACCAGCATAATAATGCACAGGTTGTAAAATAGAAAACAAAGACAAAACACGATCAGGGTAATACGATACTACAATAATGCACAAAAAATGTATCACAAAACACCCAATACATTACAGATAACATAAATATAAAATATAATGAAATAAATAATGTGTCCTTTTACTGTTTTCAATCATAAATTATATGGTAATTAATGTTATTCATTCACAGAAACTAACAGTGTTTCACTATGAAAATAATTATAATGCTCTGTTAAACCAATTTACAGTTTTTCACCTTATATGCCAAGGGAAGTTAGTGTTTTTTTTTGTTTTTTTTTACTGTAGCATTTTTAATTTTTTTTGTTTTTTTCTCTCTCTGTTACGATGCACTTTTTTTTTATCCCTCTGGTGCACCTTGTGTGGTGGTCAAAGATGAAATTTTTTTTCAAAGAAATTCATTTACTATGTTTTAGTTTGATAATGTTTTTTATTTAATATTTTGAATTTTTAGGGGATTTTATGGTATTACATTTTTTATGCAGTCATTAAGGACCTGAATTTTTCCAACTCCTAGCATTATTATTTTTCTTTATTATTGCTTAACTATTTTTGTCTTTATTATTAATCTGCCAAGTGTCTTCTTTAAAAGAGACCAAACTTCTGTTTATGAAAAATGTGCAAAAATACTATTTTTAATTTTTTTTTTAATAAAAAAATATATTTTCTAAAATATGTGGAAAAAATAAACCTGAAATTAATCAAAGCCATAAATCTAAACAAGCTATGTTCCAACTTTGAGGTTGATATCTCAAAATGACCCAAGAGCACCATCTATATTATTCATTTAATTTGTAGCGTAATTAATATGCTGTATTTTAGTTATTAGACATGTTTTCACCATAAAACCTCTCGACCCTTTCTTAGTAGCCACCATTTTGGAAATGTTGTCAAATGATGCTATTCAGTCAGAATGAATTGGAATCAGTCGACCCCAAGTCTGATATCTGATTTCATAGGATCATAGTTTCAGTGGTTATTTTCAGATAAGGTGGTAGAATCCAATTTTATGGAGGTTTCCAGGAGGTGCTAGAATGAAATTTTATGGTTCTGAATAGCTAACCAATCAGCAAGTCCTTTTTGAAAACATGTAGTTTTGCACATCCCTATTTCCATTTCCCTAGCAACCACTCAGAACACCCTAGCAACGATGCAACATCACACGTGAAAGCACTCATAGCATCTTACCAAACACATCACACTGTCCTTGCAAGTTTTACACAGACAAAACCGCTCACTTTTTCTGCAAAAAATGTGTATGTAATATTATGTAACTGCGATTCCTTTTTTTTTTTAAATAGATGGGTGGGATAATTTTTCACATCCCTACACTAAAAAGGACTTTGGGAAATGGGAGCTGCACATACCCCCAAAAGAGGACAAGACACCTGCTGTCGCTCATAACTCCAAGATGAAGGTGAGCAGACGCATTAGCTGGTTTGTTTACTTCATTAGCCTGAATGAGGCGCTGAGGTATTATGAAGGCTTTATTCGCTGTCAAGATGGCTTTAATATTCAGGCGCTTTATGGATGGCGTGTCAATGTTAAAGATATAGCAACAGATGTGACTTTCAAACCATTTCATGCTCTTCAGCAGCATATGCTTTTAATAACGCCACTCCAATTTGAGCTTCACACCCATGAGGTTTAAAACACGGAGCTTTAATTTTAAACAAATTGAAGCGTAGTCCTATGGGATCGGTTGGACTCTTCACTCAGTTCGAGATTGTACATTCAATTAAAGTCAACAAGCTGAATGGACTTTATTTACTTTAACACACATATTCTTGGTATTATTGTGAACGATTCATCCATGCATGATATTTTTGCATCAAAATGTAACAACTTGCTTTGCTGCTTTCTATCATCTATAGGCCACACTGGCAACTTAATTGGGTCATTTTGGGTCTTTTGATTGTGATAATGTATTGGTAAATATTGAAATTACACACTGTAAAAAAAAAAAAAAGTTGAGACAACTTAATTTTAAGGCAACCAGCTTCAGCAGATTTTTGAGTTTTCTCAACTGCAACCCGTCAAAATAAAAGTTCGGTTTCACTTGAAGACATTGGGCAGAACGTAATAGACTACTACTACTACTAAAACTATTAAAACCTTATCTTTAAGGAATAATCATACATATATTAAATTCTTGATGACTGCTAGTTGTTTACTACTAGTAGTGAACTTATTCTGATCTACTTGGCAGAATTCAAATGAGCCATTTTAATCTATATTAATCTAGATTAATTCCAAGATTACAGTGAGATTAATCTAGATTAAAAAAAAATTAATCTATGCCCACCACTATTAAAATTATTTTAAGTCTTCTTTTAAGGAATTTCATTTTTTCCTAGTTTTTACTATCTCTGCAAATGAATCTTAAATTGAAATTTAAAAATATGCTCCTCATAGAAGATGTGTATAAAAGTCATTGTATGTATTTTTTTATGTATTTTTGAATAAATTAATTGACCAAAAAATAGCATCATGTCAATGACCCATTTGCTGGCTATAAGCTGAGATTCATTTCTAATCTGCTTACAAAGCCGGTTCTGTATCTCTGTGTTTAGTCCAGCCTCTTGCGCTCCTGCTGTCCATTATGTTGTGTGACACGCTGGCAAAGGCTTGATTGATGGCAGGTAGATGCCACTCACTGGGCACAGGCTGCTTTTCTGGGTGCTTTGTTCCTGTTGTCTTCTTCAGGTCAGGCTCTGGACGATAAGAACCAGATGCAGACCCTGGCCCTGTCCCAGTTCAGGCCCTCAGACTGGACTCGGATGAGTTGAGTGTCAACTGGATTATGTTCCCGTTGAAAAGTGTTCCGGCCAGACTTTAATTATGCAGGAAGTGGACTGCCCTATTCTTTCTGCTTCATGCCACAGGCTCATATCATGATGGAGAGACCTTGTGTTGTTACAAAGAGTGTTTTATGCACCTGTTGAATAAATTCAAGGCATTTGTGGTAATATAAGATGGACATAATACCCATACTATATATTTTGACAAACTAGCATTAGCCAAGCCATTAAATGTGGGTAAAATACAATAAAATAAAATAAAATAGATTTTTTGCGGGTGGCTGGTAGGAAATGTAATGGAAACACTTTATTTTAGGGTCTCTTAACTAGTTGCTTATTAGCATGCATATTACTAGAATATTAGACATTTCTTAGTAGTAATTAAGCACATATTAATGCCTTATTCTACATGACCTTATTCTACATCCCTAATCCAACCCAATACCTAAACTTAACAACTACCGCACTAACTATTAATAAGCAGCAAATTAGTAATTTATTGAGGGAAAAGTCGTAGTTAATAGTGAATAAGTGTTCCCTATTCTAAAGTGTTACCAATATAACATAATATTCAAATTATGTTGAATTGTAAGAATGTTAAGAATTGCAAGAAATATTCTAGAAATTAAGAAATGCAAATTCTAAACAAAATAAATAAAAATCTGTCGCAACTTTCACTGCATAAAAGAAAATATCATCAGAAGTTTATTTAAAACTCAATGTAGCAACACAAATATGGAATATTTCTTGCATTAAGCCACAAATATGACAATGTTAGTACACAATTCTTGATGTTTGGTCATGTTGATGAAAATGTTTCGCATTTTACATCTCATTAGTTGTGAAAATGAAGATCATTTTCATTTTCCATTTAAAGTTTCCAAGTTAAAATTTAGTTTTACCCCCCCCCCCCCCCCCCTCCTCTAATATAACCATAATATGTCTGTTCCATCACCCAGTTGTACCGTAAATAGTATTATTTTATTTTATTTTATTTTATTTTTATTTTTATTTATTGCAGGAAAATTAAAGCAAGAGGTGGCACCCAATGTATAGGATTGCAAAATTATATAAAAAAAATATTATTTCTTTTATTTTATGTATTTATTTTATTTTATTTTATTTGATATTTAGTTTTATTTTATTTTATTTTCCATTTGTTCCTCTAGAAATCATTCCAATACCCTGATTTGGTTTTTAAGAGACATTTATTACTATTGTTTATGTTAATTACAGTTTATTATTCAAGATTATGTAATGAAAAGAAAGTTCAAAAGAACTAAAAATCTTTTATAACAATATAAATGCCATTAATGTCACTTTTGAACAATTATGTGCATCCTTGCTCAATAAAATAATTAATTCCTAAAAAAAATAATAAAATAAAATAAAAACCTTACTGACCCCAAACTTTTGAATAGTAGTAAGAAGAAATCCGTTACAAAATGTCGTCATGATAGCAACATAAATATATTCTTTAATTGAAATAATACAAAACATTTCCTGGTGAGGTCAGAAATATTCATTGCCAGTAAATGTTTTCAATAAACCTGCGACTGGACCCTAATATGACAGTACAGCAAAGTGACACACATTAAATGAACTCGGAAAGAGTTTTGTCATCATCCATTTATCCTCCACCTCACCCTGCTTTCATTGACACCATGTGTCTGCTATTTTCTGCTATTTTCTCTCCATCAGTCGGTCTGGCTCAGCATCTGTCCATTCTCGCACTCTTTTCTGGGTAATTATATAAACTGGCAAACCCGTGGTGTGGCGGTTTGGCGCTCCCGCATGTCCTCGGGTGAGAAGCCGCTAATGATTGAGCCCCACTGGGACGCTGCTCTATAGGTCACCGGCAGGTGCCAATGGCTCTGTCATTACCTCTCGCTGGCAGCTTATGGAGGGGACAATCAAATGATCCATTTGCTTTTTTGGCCCGGGAAAGAGAGAGATAGGGAGACTCAGAATGGAGTGCTCCCACGGGTGCATTCACACGGTGAGAGACGCTCTGTTATCGATCTGCTCTCCTGTACTGACAGTTGCGTGACTGTGCACGGCAGCGGGAGGAAGAGAAGAGCGGAGCGACTCTGAGTGAGTTAGACTGCAGTCGAGCACACACCGCTATCTTCTCACTCTTGTTTGGAAAGCGTGCTGGAAACTGAGTGCCTTAAGCTAGTTTACTTCGAGTGTGGTTGTCAAGTTAGAGCAAAAATGAGGTTATGTGAATAATCATACCATTTAGTATGTTGTTAAAGACATTTGGTTTACAAGGACACAGGAAGACGTGCCCTCATAAACCATGTTCACCTACCCTCTCAGAAAAAAAAAAAGGTACAACAGCTGTCACTGGGGCAGTACCTACTCAAAAAGTCTTTTTTTTTGTACATTGTAGATATTATCATGTACACTTTAGGTACTAAAAGTGTACCCTTAATGTACCAGTATGGACCCTTTAGGTACAAAGATACCTTTTGAATAGGTATCATCCCAGTCACTGCTTTTTTTTTTTTTTTTTTATACATATGCATGTTATTTATTTATTTTTTTTGTATACAATGTATAATGTTTTTAAAAGTACTGTAAAATATTATTACAATTTAAAATAAATATTGTAATTATATTAATACATAATATGAATTATTTATTCCTTTGCTGAATTATCAACAGCCATTACTTCAGTCTTCAGTATTACGATACTTTAAAAATATTTCTATAATATAATATAATATAATATAATATAATATAATATAATATAATATAATATAATATAATATAATATAATATAATATAATATAATATAATATATAATCATTACTCTAAAGAAAAGTAAATAACTGAAACTATAATGTTTTTTGTGTATTTTTATTTTATTATATATATTTGGTAATAATATAGAATAATACAATTTTAATTTCTCAGGGCCATCTAGTATTACCACATTTTTTAGAGGTATGCAATTATGAAATATATTGAAATGTCAATATAACTCTAAAAGTTGTTGTAAGACTAAATTTAATTATTTTGATGTATGTGTAGAACTAAATAATTAAAATAATAGTATAATAGTATTTGTGCCATAGTATTACGAAAATTTATATTTTATTTTATTTTACTTTTATTATGTACATTTCAGTATAATATAATATCAGATTTGAAAGGCAACCAGCTTCAGCAGATTTTCAACTTATTTTTGTAGGAGATTCTCAAATTTTTGTTGTATTAACTTAAAGTTGAGGAAACTCAAAAATCTGTTGAAGCTGGTTGCCTTAATTTTAAGTTGGCTCAACTTTTTTTTTTTTACAGTGACAAAATTTAGTTCTCTCTACAGGGTATATATAATATGTAAAATAAAGGAATTAAAATTACCTAGGGCTAGTATTCTTGTATTACTGCAATTTTTAGAGTTATATTATATTATATTATATTATATTATATTATATTATATTATATTATATTATATTAATTATATTATATTATATTATATTATTGGAATTTACAACCCCTTTTCAGTTCTGGTGTCTGTAGATCCTGTGCCGCCCCTCTGTTGCACATCTACACTTCTACAGATCAATGAAAAAACACACTCTGACATTAAATTCGCACAATCCCTTCGAATGCCCTTTAGAAAGGATAGCTTCTGTATAGTCTAATCTGAGACACATGATGAGTTTTTAATATCAGCGAGTGAATAGTTTTGCTCTAGCTATAAATAACAATGCCGATAGTACACAAAGGATTAAATGACCCTTTCCGTTTCTGATCAATGCTTTTGTGCTGGG
This sequence comes from Acrossocheilus fasciatus, assembly GCA_036784905.1. Taxonomy (NCBI): domain Eukaryota; kingdom Metazoa; phylum Chordata; class Actinopteri; order Cypriniformes; family Cyprinidae; genus Acrossocheilus; species Acrossocheilus fasciatus. The sequence continues at coordinate 9,014,540 of CM071952.1, forward strand.
TAATAGCTTTATTTTAGACAGCTCTAGAGATCTTCTTCTCCATGAGGAAAACAGTGTGGCATAATAAACTTTTCCTGACATGGTTACAAATCAAAATTCTGTCATTATTTACTCACTCACATGTCATTCCAAATTCACATCATATTTTTTTTTTTTTTTTTTTTTTTGTGGAACAGAAATAAAGTCATTTAGCAGAATGTCCAGGTTGCTTATTTCCATACATTAAAACATATTTTTCCACAAAAAAGTTGACATCTCTCAATTTATTTTCTAATTTTTTTTTAGAATCACAAGTTATCTCGCAATTGTGCAATTTATATTCACACATCTCACAGTTGTTTATATCTCAAAATTCTGACTGCTTACAAATCAGAATCCTGAGTTTGCAAATTCTCAATTCTGACTTTTTTTCCTTTTTTTCTCACAATTGTGAATTTATATCTCATATTGTGTAGCATAATACATTTTTTCTGGACATGGTTGAAAATCTCTTCAGTAAATAACACAAATTCTGTCATTATTTATACATATAAACCAAAATAAGTTTATTTATATGTATACAAAAAAAACAAAAAACGTTTGTTTAACAGAATGTCTAGCCTGATTGTTTCCATTCTTTAAAACATACGTTGACCACAGCTCCAGAAAGCATTGTTAAAGAAAAAAAAACAAAAAAAAACATTTTGTCATTTTGGGAGCTCGACAGCCCTTGTCCCCATTCACTTCCATTATATGGAAAAGAGCAGCCTAGACATTCTGCTAGATGTCTCATTTTTTGTGTTCTCTCGAAAGTCATAGAGGTTTGGGGGGGGGGACTTGAGAGTGAGAAAATGGTGACATCATTTAAATTTTTGAGTGAGTTGTCGCTTTAAAACCTGGCACAAACACAAGTTCCCACGTAATCTTTCCTGGCCTCTCTGTCTATAGTTGTAATCTAGGGCATATTGGTAAAAAAACAGAAAGTGTTTGATCTATTATTCATGTTACTCTTTCAACTTTGCATGTATATGACTGTTAAGCAAGTACCAAGCTAAAAATTATAAGTAAACACAAATGTTTCCCAGAATCATTGTACATTTATTGCCACACTCTGTGATTGTAAATTGGTTATAACATTAATAGCCATGCAGTTCTCTCTTTAAAAATACTCCTATACCATTCAGAAGCTGCTTGTTGCCACAAATATTTTTTGCAAGAAACCCAATGTAATCATTTCAAAAGTCATATTTTTTTTTACTTTTTTTTTCAGTATAAAACCTCTTTCACCTCCAGCGGTCAGACTGAACTCAAACGTCCTCTTTGCTTGTACCGTGTGACCTTTCTGCATGAGATTGGCCCTTTATCCCTGCTCTCTGGCAGCTGTAAACACATTTTCTCTTACCTGCATTACCCAGCGCCCTTTGCTTGTGCCCACGTCCCGACCCTCTCTCTGTGCCCTTGCCGTTACATCCCTCATTTGTCTCTCTTCCCAGGTGGTTGTTCACACCAAAGCAGGTGAGCGGCTGTACCGAATCTCACCTTGGGCAAAGTATGTGACCAAGCATGAGAAGTCCATCATCTATGATTGGGTACATTGGGACCCTCCTCAACATTACATTGTAAGTGATTATTTCCCCCCAGCACCCAACCTTTTATTTTGTAGTGAACTATAATGGGACCTCAACTTTTAACCCTTCTATTTAAGTATATGTACATGTAATGCATTCACCATGTAAGTGAGAATAGTATGGAAGTGTATTTCTGCCACTTAATAAAAATGCCAAAAAAAAAGAAGGTTATTGTCTTTTTATCTCTTGGTTCTGACTTTTTAAAAGAATTCCAAATTTATGTCCCAAAGTTCAAACTTTTTATTTAATCAGAATTCTGAGGTTGTCTTGCAATTCGAACTTTAGTTTAATCATAATTCTGTATTTACATCCCGCATTTCTAATTTTGATCAAGTTTACATCTTGCAAATCTGGCATTTTTGTCAATATTTTTTTTTAATTTTGGCATTTTCCTCTGAATTTTGAGTTTACATCTTGCAATTGGGATTTTTTTTTCTTCTTCTTATAATTCTGAGTTTACATCTCACAATTCTGACTTTTTTTCTTGTAATTCTAAATTTACTACTTGCAATTCTGGTTGTTGTTGTTTTTTTCCGGAATTCTGAGTTTGCATACCACAATTCTAACTTTTTTTAAGCCGAATTCTATGATTTTTTACATCTCGCAATTCTGGCATTTTTCTCTGAATTTTGAGTTTACTGTACATCTTGGAATTCTGACTTTTTTCTTGGTATTCTGAGTTTACATCTTGCAATTCTGATTCCCACAATTATTAATTTACAATCCCATATCCCAAAAATTGATATAACTGTGAGATGAAAAATATGCAATATCCTTTTATTTATTTTTTTTAAATATATATTTTTTATTCCATGGCAAAAATTCGCTTTCATAATACAGTACTCTAGTTAGGGCATGTGTGTGTACTGTATATTCCCTATTAATTAAAGTTTCCAAGCAAAGCAAACTGTTTCTGAAAACAGGAGGATGAAGAAAACGTCTTTATGAATACAACATGAGCCATTTCATTGCTTTCTACTTAGAGTAATTTTGCTTTAATGTCAAGTCAAGCCTGTGAACATCATCTCCTCAGAATATGAATTATATATGCCCGTTAATGTCCTCCAGTCATGAGTCATGATTTGGTGAGATTCCCCAAATTAGCTACTGTCAGCTCTGTTCAGCGGCACCATTTTATCTTCAGTTGTATTGGCATGTACTGTGATGTTAAATCTGGATGAAGAATTATTCCAGAGATACTTCCCTGCTGTTTCTGTGCCAGCACAAGCATCCTCGTCCGCAGAAGCCCAGGAGCTTACGGATATACGAGTCCCACGTTGGCATTGCTTCTCCGGAGGGCAAAGTGGCATCCTACAGCAACTTTACACACAACGTGCTGCCTAGGATCAAAGATCTCGGTAAGAGACTGCATCGTTAACATATTAAACAGTGTTATTAAACACAGCTTTTATTTTATTTTATTACTTTGTGTTGTGATGGATTTTTTTGTTCTTGTTTTGATTGCATTGCTTTTATGTTGGTTTTATTATTTTTTTTTTTTTGCATTGCCTTACAGTAATTATTGTCTTTGGCAGCAACGTTTTTTTCAAACGAAGTTTTTTATCTGTACATTATTTTACTGCTTTAGTTTGTGTTGTTTTTTCCCCCAGTTTTGTTTGCCTTGGTTTTATTTATTTTATCTTCTTTGACAGTTTTACAAACGCTTTAAACATTTCTAAAAACAAATTGCTTTAACCGCACATGAATGTGTCCCTTGACCAATTTAACATTGATATGTTTCTCTGTGGCCTTTTGAAACAAAATGTTTACACAGTTGTCTCTTTTTATTGCTTTCAGTTTAGAATTTGGCACAAGTTTTAATACTCTTTCTTTCTTCAAATCATTGTTTTAGCTAAACTTTTCAAAAGAAAAGACATTTCAGATGGCAAAGATAATTACTGCATAATTCTATGCTCTTAGAGAGACACTTTCATTTTTCTCTGCTTACAAAAATCACAATGGCTTCATCAGTAGCAGGTCTGTAAAGCACTTTATTCTTTTTGATGCATTACAGAGAAAAACTGAAGTACTATTACCATGTTTTTTTGGAGATATACCATGGCAATACCATGATATACCTTGCAGTACTATTAAGGTGCTAAATGAATATTTTGATCATTTCGTACAGTAGTATATAAAGTATTATCCTCAAGTACATCAATGTATGATTGTACCATCCCAGTACACTTTTGTAAGGATACAAGCATTATTTTTAGCTTGGAGAGAGGTTATGTTCTACCTGCCAACATTCCTCCTTCATCACAAAGTATCTGAGCTGCAGTGGTGCTTAACCTGACAGACCTGCTGCATTGATGATGAGCCACTGGCCTTGGTGCCAATGTTCTGGGGAGGCTGCTCTCTCAACCAAGCCCCTTTCTGCAAGTCAACACCCTGTTTACAGGCTTTAGCCGCCATGTGGAGTGTTCATTAGTGCTGTCGTGGATGAGGGCTGGTGTTTGAGTGCGCCAATGTGTTTTGGAGATGCAGGGGGTATTTTCAAGTATTTACCAGGCACAGAAGATGAGGTTTAGAAGCCTGTGGATTTGAGATTGAGGTGATGTAACCGTTATAGTTTGCCAAATTTGAAAATTTTGTTCGTGGAACATAAAAGATGAATTTTGAAAAATGTCCTGGTAAGTTTTTCTATTTTAGGAATGTGAATGGGGACTCTCTCTCTCTCAGATACCAAAATGACAAAACGTATGCAATAAATGCATCATAATGTGATTATATTCAAAGCCCTATAATAGCTTTATGTGATAAACAAGTGGGAACTACTGAGAATCTTCTGGAAAGCCTAATAATAGGATTTATTGGTCTGTTTGTGACTGAGGTTAGATACAGTTCACAAAACCACTCTAAACCAGACTGATCTGGTTTTTGAATTACATTAGTGAAAAATGACTTCAATTCAGGATGTTCTTCTACTATGACTGCTAATTGCATGGATAAGAGCGACCAGCATATTGTTTAACATTTCTCTTTTAGTGTATTACTCAAAAACAAAGACGTACAGGTTTGGAGTGAAATGAGCGTAAATGATAACATAATTTTCATTTTTGGGTGAATGATTCCTTTAATAACAACCATTATCTTTTGCTTCCTGGATCCTGGACTCTGTTTTGAAACATTTATTGTCAAGAGATGCCTGCGGTGTAGGTATGGGGCTCATATATATTTTTTTTTACAGCAGAAGTTCCAAACATTTATCGCATTTAGAGAGTCTGAATCTGTTGAAGTGCTTATAAAAGGAATGTGCTTTTTCGGTGTTTGGTGTTTTGAATCGGTTTCTAGTTTTTATTTTTATTTATTTATTTGTTTGTTTGTTTATTTAGGTTCTGTTTGATTTTTATTATTATTATTATTATTATTTATTTTTTGTTTTGTTTTGTTAAGGTCGTTGACTAAGATTTCTTTATTTTCTCATTTCCATTTTCATTTCTCATTTCATTTCTCGTTTCCAACATTAATTTTGTTTGAAATTTATTTGTTTGTTTGTTTGTTTATATCTATCTGTTTATTTACAGGTGCATCTCAATAAATTAGAATGTCATGAAAAAGTTCATTTATTTCAGTAATTCAACTCAAATTGTGAAACTCGTGTATTAAATGAATTCAATGCACACAGACTGCAGTAGTTTAAGTCTTTGGTTCTTTTAATTGTGATGATTTAGGCTCACATTTAACAAAAACCCACCAATTCACTATCTCAACAAATTAGAATACTTCACAAAACCAATAAAAAAATTAAAAAAAAAACATTTTTAGTGAATTGTTGGCCTTCTGGAAAGTATGTTCATTTACTGTATATGTACTCAATACTTGGTAGGGGCTCATTTTGCTTTAATTACTGCCTTAATTTGGCGTGGCATGGAGGTTATCAGTTTGTGGCACTGCTGAGGTGGTATGGAAGCCCAAGTTTCTTTGACAGTGGCCTTCAGCTCATCTGCATTGTTGGGTCTGGTGTCTCTCATCTTCCTCTTGACAATACCTCATAGATTCTCTGTGGGGTTCAGGTCAGGCGAGTTTGCTGGCCAGTCAAGCACACCAACACCATGGTCATTGAACCAGCTTTTGGTACCTTTGGCAGTGTTTGGCAGGTGCCAAGTCCTGCTGGAAAATGAAATAGCATCTCCATAAAGCTTGTCAACAGAAGGAAGCATGAAGTGCTCTAAAATTTCCTGGTAGATGGCTGCGTTGACTGTGGACTTAAGAAAACACAGTGGACCAACACCAGCAGATGACATGGCAGCCCAAATCATCACAGACTGTGGAAACTTCACACTGGACTTCAAGCAACATGGATTCTGTGCCTCTCCACTCTTCCTCCAGACTCTGGGACCTTGATTTCTAAATGAAATGCAAAATTTACTTTCATCTGAAAAGAGGACTTTGGACCACTGAGCAACAGTCCAGTTCTTTTTCTCCACAGCCCAGGTAAGACACTTCTGACATTGTCTCTGCTTCAGAAGTGGCTTGGTAGCCCTTTTCCTCAAGACGTCTGAGCGTGGTGACTCTTGATGCACTGACTCCAGCTTCAGTCCACTCCTTGTGAAGCTCTCACAAGTGTTTGAATCAGCTTTGCTTGACAGTATTCTCAAGCTTGCAGTCATCCCTGTTGCTTGTGCACCTTTTCCTACCCAAATTCTTCCTTCCAATCAACTTTGCATTTAATATGCTTTGATACAGCACTCTGTAAACAGCCACACCTTTCAGTAATCTGGATCATTGCCAAGTCAGCAGTCTTCTACATTATTGTGGTTTCAAAGAATGAGAGATACCCGGAATTTATACTGTAGGGATGGTCATTTATTGAAACTCAAATGTAAATATTCTAATATTTTGAGATACTGATTTTTGACTTTCATGAGCTATAAGCTCTAATCATCAAAATTAAAACACACACACAAAAAAAAAAAAAAAACATTTGAAATGTTTTACTTTACCTGCAATGAATCTAAAATATATGAAAGTTTCACTTTTTGAAATAACTTGCAAGAAAAAATGAGCTTTTTCACGACATTCTAATTTATTGAGATGCACCTGTATATTTAACTGACATTTTTATTTCAGGATGAGTTGGTGATGGCCTTATTTAATCAACATTTTAACTTTAGAACATAACTTTTATAAGTAGACAATCATGGAAATATGAAATGTGCTCTTTTTGGGAAATGTACACATACCTCGTATGGGGCCACATAGGCCCCTGAGGGCCCCATCTATATGTAGGCACAGTAATTCTATAGAAATATCATGGCAGTGGGATCTTTTAGCATCTTAGAAACATGGGAATATTTGAAAACATTCAGACCCACTCCAACATTGTGCCTGTACGTTGCACAGGCCCAGGCACCACTGAAGTTTTCCTTGAAAAATATGCAAAAAAAATTTTTTATTGCTCATAGGGAAAACAGAAGTATGTGTGCCTGCATGTTTAGATTGAAAATGACCGCCTTCCCACATAAAGTCCTACGATGCCATTCGCAGTAACAAATATTATGATAGAATAATTCATGCATATGTCCATGCACTAAACCAGTATGTTGTTGCATTGTATCTGTCGCTCCCTTGAGTTCTCATTGTTTTGTGGTAACCGGTTGCATTTCCCTAGACAATTGAGGTTCTGGCATCTAAAATGCGTCGAAAAGTGCTCTGTGTGTGTGTGTGTGTGTGTGTGTGTGTATGCGCGCGTTCGCTCACGCATCGTTGGTGAGACGAGCCCCTGGCGCTGTCACACCTCATCAAAAATCCCCAAACTTTCTCTGAAGCAGGGTGAGGAAGATAGCTAGATAGATAAATAAATAAACCAATCTGCTCAGAAAAAAACAATGTGAGACAAGCCTGGATCTCCCTCTTGAGTTCTTCCCGTACAGATTCAAAGCCGTGTCAGTGCAGCTGCAGCCTGCGTGGGGAACCGAAACGCTGGTTTTGTGGCTGATCCGGACAGATAAGACTTGAGTATGACCCGATGAGTCATGAAGACGGGGCGTCCCGGTGGCCACTTTGTGTTCACATAAAAGACCAGCTTCTGTAGTGGACACTTACTGGTCAGAGCTGAAGGGGGAAGAAGGAAGATGTTTTGTTGGGTTTGACGGCCGTATTCATTGTACTGTGGTTTCTTGGGATCAACCTGAATAGCGTTTTCATAATACGGTTTTCTGTGGCCTTGACAATTTATTATTTTTGCTTTGACTGTTGTATAATATCCTCTCGTTAATGAAAACAGATGTTTTGAAATTATGTGAAGCCGTGGTTCTCTGCGTGGGCATTTGGTACACACTGCCGTGGGGATGACACAAATCAGCAGAACAGCAGAATATGTACTTTTTTGCTCCCACATGTTTATTTTGCAGGAAAACGGTATAGCTAAAAGTTTACTGTTGTTAAAGAATAGTTTTTAACACATACATTTGGCATCTTAAAAGATTAGATTTGAAGCTTCTTTAAATGAGTAGTTCATCCAAAAATCTTAAGTTATTGTTGTTATTATTATTTTACTATTTTATTTACTGTTATATATTACAATATTATTATTTATTTTTAATAATAATAGTACTACTACTACTACTAATAATAATAATAATAATACAAAATAACACTAATAAACAACACCATAAGTTGTCACAGTACATACTGTATTACAGTACATGTTTTTTGAAGCAATATGACAGCTGAACGAAACAAAAATAAATAACTGTCTCTAGGTCATTGAGTCTAACTTTTTAGTTTTTATGGAAAACATCTATGTGAACATTCTTCACAATATCTAATGTTACACCAAAGAAAGAAAGTCATAAGGGTTTGGAGTAGCATGAGGCGAGTAAATGACATAATACTGATATTTGGCAAAGATCTGCTAATAAGCAATGCTGTCTTTATTGTCATACACACAGGTTATAACTGTATTCAGCTGATGGCGATCATGGAGCATGCATACTACGCTAGCTTTGGTTACCAAGTCACCAGTTTCTTCGCAGCATCAAGGTAAATCTCTCTGAAACTGGACAATGTTTCATTATTTTAACATATTTTCTTTGTTTTCTGACTAACCAGGTTGCGAACCTAGTGAAATGCCTTGCAGTAATATTTGCTTCATATTGGCACATTCCTTGTACAACTGAATATTTATTGTGTCTCAGTTCTGTTGTATACACTCGTTGCACTGCTTCAAGTTTACTTTTGACTTTCATTTATTATTTCTATGATCATGCATTTCATTAGTACAATATATGCACTGTCTATTGAGCAGGCACGATTTACATTTGACTGCAGGCTGTATACAACTTTGTATGTGACAAATGAAATCTTGAAATCTTGTCTACTGTCGAGAGGCCATTCACAAAGAACGTGTTTTTGCATTCAGCTGTGTTTGACCATGTTTGACCATCGCAGTCACGTCTCGCTTCTTTTGCAACATCTCATGCATGACACAACATTTCCCAAAACTCAGCGATCAAGTTGAAAAAAGTTGTATCCTGGTGTATCCTCTGCCAGTTATCTGTACAAAAACTCTGTTATTCTGCTTGATATTATAAACTTTTGATATTTTATTTTAATATATTATTGTACACTGTAAAAACAAATCTGTAGTTTTTACAAAAAAAAAAAAATGTTGGCAGCTGTGGTTGCCAGAATAATTTTATAAAAAATACAGAAAAACTGTAAAATTTACATTATAAAACTGTAATTTACAAACTAAGAAATTTGAATGTAAACCAGTAAATTAAACAACACACACTGCTATTAGAATCTGTTTTGTGCCTTTAACATACTGACAACCACCATAATAATGCAGGTGGTAAAAGAGAAAGCCACATGAAGAATAAAAGGCTCATCACAAGTAGCTTCACCACAAGCAGAAGTATATACTAATATATGCAAGGCAAGGCAAGTGTATTTATATAGCATATTTCATACACAGTGGTAATTCAAAGTGCTTTGGAAAAACAAGGAATTAAAAACAAACATTCTCAAGCTTTGTTCAAACTCTTCCGCACTAAGTGAAAAAACATTCCAAAACACCCAACTATTCCACTACTTCACCCCCTACTTACTTTGACCATCATAAACCAAACAAATATAACTCAGAGGGTACTCAGCTAGGTAAATCTGGGCATAGCTGTGATAGGCAATTTTGTTCTTTCTCATTATTTGACTTAGTGGGAGCATATACAGGCTAAATAAGAGCGGTGCAAGAGTTGAGCCTTGTGGGACTCCACATGTCATGGACGTCCACTTAGACTTATGCTCTCCTATACTCACATAATCTCTCCCTTCTAAGTATAACCTGAACCATTTGAGAACCATCCCAGAAAGCCCGACCCAGTTTTCCAGTCTCTCTAGAAGTATGTTATGATCGACAGTGTCAAACGCAGCACTAAGATCTAGTAGTACCAGCACTGATATTTTGCCAGAATCAGAATTAAAGCAAATATCATTTATTATCTTAATGAGTGCTGTCTCTGAGGTGTGATGTGCTCGTAAACCAGATTGAAAATTGTCCAGGTATCCATTTGATACCTGGATGGTGCACAGAGTCATTCATACAAACACAAAACATCATCATGGTAACACACATGATACTTAAATAATGCAATTAACTTTCATTAAACAATAGAAGATGTAACATGAAGCCCAAATGTACATAACTGATAACAAAAACTATTAAAAATACTAAATACTTTAAACAAAATACTTTAAAATGTGGAGTGTCATGCGGGGAATTCTAGGAATATCAGTTTACAGTTTTTGACTGTAAATTATACATTGATTTGTTATTGTTTGCTTCTAAAAACTGTACAATTAACATAATTTTACTGTAAAATTACAATAAATGTCTGGTTAGATCTTTTACAGTTTTTCCCTGTGTATAGTATGGGAACTTACTGTTAACGTTATTAACGTTAACAGTAAACGTTATTAACATTTGTTCTCCCTAGCGTTTTTACAAAATTGTACAGTTAAAATTACACTTATTTTTTACAGTGTAATTATGGCTGTCACTTGTGATTATTTTGGTAATCGAGTAATAGTTTGCTTTTTGTTTTTTTTGTTTTCCCTGAAAATTAATCGCGTAATCGGATAATTATAATACATTTTTTGTAGACCTAAGTGAACAATAGCCTTTAAAAGTACTTAAAATACATATATAATAGCAATTAGGCAATAATAAGTAGTTCAAATAAAGTATCAAAAGCAAGTAATCATATGGTTTTATTGAACAAAACAGTTAAAATACATAATGCATTATAAACAATAGAGCTAACGTACATTACACGTTATAACAAATTGTTTTTACACAGTACGATCTAATCCTTGCTTCATATGGATGAAACAACATTTAATTCAAATGTCCATTTAATCTTTAATATTTGGCCATTTCTTTATGACAGAAATGCTGCAGCCACTGTCATTTCTTGAATATGTGGACAGAGATGGAGTTTGAGATGCTCCACACATGTAAATGATAACAGTTTGTGTGGAACTGCATTTACTGTGAACGGGGCCACTCTGACACGTACGTACATAACCAACACGTATGTAAATAATTAAAGCACACATATTAAACCTGCATCACATATATTATATTTAATTGAATCGTAGCATTACAAAATAGCATTATGCATATAGTATTATCGTTTACCACACTTTATGAATCTAGTTATAACATATAGTGGCTAATAAAGTCTTGTACATTCAAAGAAAATAGTTAATTCCACATTGCAAAATAAATAGGATACCTTCCATTTTGTTAAGCCTGTTGATTCAACGCTTCAATTTTTTAGCGATTTTAATTATGTGGGGGAAAAAAAAAAAAGTAACACCTAATGCTGTTGCTGATGAACATGAACATGATGCAAGACGACGACTGACTGTGTGATGGAGTCAATTAGAATGCAGTTAAATGCCCATAAAATTCAGGATATGAGGGGAAAAAAAATACCCTGCATGGATTTTTGTTGTGTACTTAAATCGTATGTTATAGTTTAGCAATATCACACAAGCAGGAGTGCAGTTTTTTTTCCGGAATATCTGCCTGCCTGCCAATGTAGTAGTGATTTTATACAACAGCTCAAGAAACAAGTTAATCTTTAGACACAATATTGTCATTTTGCAAATACAAAACGAACCCACAGCAGAACTCTTATGACTTTCTGAGCAGCACACTTTATGAACAAATCAAGTGAGCCAAGGATTTAGTGAGCCATTTATAAGCAGTCTTCGTTTATGAATGAATCAACCATTTGAACGAAACAGTTGAATGAATGACTTGCTCATTCAATGACTTGCTGCCACCTACTGGTGGTTTTAGTGTCTCATTTGGAGTATAATTTCTTTTTTTTATGTCATATTTCATTATTCATTATTGATTTGGTTGAAAAACATTTTTGTTATGCTGGTTGAAAGTCTCTTCGCATCCCGATAGCAATCACTAAATCAGTGTTCTAAATGTATTTATATCGTCTCTGGAAGGTGTAGGACTATAACATGTTCGTGCAATCACATCTTTGGTCCGATGGCTACGATAGGCTGTCCTACCTGCCTGTATGTATTTGCATATCTCTGCACACCCCATCATCAGCACGTTCCATTACTCTACAGACCAAGCGAGAATGGAGGCCGTTATTATTATAATATGCGTTTTGTACTGTAAATTTTTTCTCACATGAGGTAATCTGACAGCGTTGCATTCAACCCTCCACCAACGCTGGCTCTCACCGTGTCGCTGGTTAGCCTCTGATCTGCCGGAGTGCATTAATGTATTTTGGAGGAGGCGTGGCTTTGGAGAGTGATTTGCAGGGAGGGTGGGATCTTAAGCTTTCAAAGCTAGCTTTCTATTGTTAACCTCTCTGAAATCGCCTTATCTGATGTGTGATTAATTAATCAGCACATCATGTAATTTATTAGATACAAATTTTACGAAGTCACAAGATAATAACATACTGTAATTTCTCCCCGAGTTACCGTCTTCCGCCATGTTGGAGAATACCCCAGAACGTAATCAATGTAATCAGCGTTGTTTATGTTAAGTAGACGGCGTGCACATGCTGAATGTAAACAACGCTCATTACGTTGGTTATGTTCTGTGGTACTCTCCAACATGGCGAAAGACGGTAACTCAGGAGAAGAACTGCATATTAATGACAGAATTTTCATTTTGGGTGAACTATCCCTTTAATAAGTGACTGATCTGGAACAGTAACTCTGTGAGCCAAAGTTAAAAAAAGACCCTGAAAATCAACTCTAGGGTGCACTTGTTGACCCTCAATGAAAAAATGCTTTCTTGAGACCCATAACATGGTACAATTCACAAATTTTTATCTTCTTAATGTTCAGAATGAGGTAAATGTAACACCCCTCAGTGAAAATGATAGGCGCACACACACCATGAGACTGTGTCCCACATCTGTGGCCCCAAATCACAGAGAGGCTCCTCTGACGGGGCCGATAATCTCCCTGTAAACACATTTGCAGTTAATCCTGTGGAGAGGTAGAGACCTCAGATAAAGGAAGACAGGCAGGAATTCTTTATTTATGTGCTTTATTCTGTCGCTCGCCCTTACCGGCTAGCGCTGAAGACAGCCTATAGCGCGAGAATAATGTATACAGAGTAATTTCACCCATGATTGATCTCCCTGAGCCGTTTAAAAAGTGCAAGGTCTGGATGCTGGGAAGGGGGCGGAGGCCGAGGGGAGGGGTATTGTTGTCACCCTGCATCACGTTTGCCGGGGGAAAGCGATATGATGATAGCTGGAGGACAGATGAAGCTTCTTGGAGCAATTACATGGAGGAGATACGTGAGGAAGTGCTGATGAAAACGCACTGCTCTCGCCCTTTGTTCCACAAGGAGCAGTACGTCACCCCGAATGGAAGCTTTGACCTCTGCTCAGCCACCATGACGGTGTAAACGATCTGAGATTGATTTTTATTTACTGCCATATTTGTTTGTTTTTACACGGCAATTGGGCGGCACGGTTGATGTATTTGCACATGTTGTTCTGCTGGCGCTGCTAAACACAGCTGTTGTGTAGAGGGGATTTTTCTGAGATCAACACATGCACACATACGTAATGTGGCAGATCTGGGATGGTATCCAGAAGGTTGTAGGTTTGAATCCCACAAGTCCGATCCGTGAAGTATCGCCACTGCACCACTTAAGGGGGACTATAATTGCTTTGTTTGTTTTAAGTGGATGAGCATGACAACTTTTTGATTACTGATTAGGTGTAACTGTTTCGCAGAGTAATAGAAGATTAGACAGAAAAATAAAATAAAATAAAATAAAATTATATATATATATATATATATATATATATATATATATATATATATATATATATATATATATATATATATATATATATATATATATATATATATATATATATATATATATATACACACACGTGTATCAACCCATTCAGAAATACCAGTACTTAACATAGAAACCTATACATAGTAGCCAGAAAGAAATGTTCCTTTTAAAGAAAAACTTCAGATGTACTTACTTTTGTTTTTGCCCCCATTTTTCATGAGCTGAACTCTTTTTCTATGTACACAAAAGGCCTATTTCTCTCAAATATTGTTCACAAATCTGTCTAAATCTGTGTTAGTGAGCACTTCTCCTTTGCCGAGATACTCCATCCACCTCACAGGTGTGGCATATCAAGATGCTGATTAGACAGCATGATTATTGCACAGGTGTACCTTAGGCTGGCCACAATAAAAGGCCACTCTAAAATGTGCAGTTTTATCACACAGCACAATGCCACAGATGTCGCAAGTTTTGTTGGAGCATGCAATTGGCATGTTAACTGCAGGAATGTCCACCAGAGCTGTTGCCCGTGAATTGAATGTTCATTTCTGTACCATAAGCTGTCTCCAAAGGTGTTTCAGAGAATTTGGCAGTACATCCAACCGGCCTCACAACCGCAGACCACATGTAACCACACCAGCCCAGGACCTCCACATCCAGCATCTTCACCTCCAAGATCGTCTGCGACCAGCTGCTGAAACAATCGGTTTGCATAACCAAAGACTTTCTGCACAAACTGTCAGAAACCGTCTCAAGGGAAGCTCATATGCATGCTCGCCATCCTCATCAGGGTCTCGACCTGACTGCAGTTTGCCGTCGTAACCGACTTGAGTGGGCAAATGCTCACATTCGATGGCGTCTTGTACTTTGGAGAGGTGTTCTCTTCACAGATGAATCCCGGTTTTCACTGTACAGGGTAGATGGTAGACAGTGTGTATGGCGTTGTGTGGGTGAGCGGTTTGCTGATGTCAACGTTGTGGATTGAGTGGACCATGGTGGCGGTGGGGTTATGGTATGGGCAGGTGTATGTTATGGACGACGAACTTAGGTGCATTTTATTGATGGCATTTTGAATGCACAGAGATACCGTGACGAGATCCTGAGGCCCATTGTTGTGCCATTCATCCACGACCATCACCTCATGTTGCAAGGATCTGTACACAATTCCTGGAAGCTGAAAACATCCCAGTTCTTGCATGGCCAGCATACTCACCAGACATGTCTCCCATTGAGCATGTTTGGGATGCTCTGGATCGGCGTATACGACACCGTGTTCCAGTTCCTGCCAATATCCAGCAACTTCGCACATTGAAGAGGAGTGGACCAACATTCCACAGGCCACAATCAACAACCTGATCAACTCTATGCGAAGGAGATGTGTTGCACTGCGTGAGGCAAATGGTGGTCACACCAGATACTGACTGGTTTTCGGACCCCCCCACTGCAGTAAAACTGCACATTTTAAAGTGGCCTTTTATTGTGGTCAGCCTAAGGAACACCTGTGCAATAATCATGCTGTCTAATCAGCATCTTCATATGCCACACCTGTGAGGTGGATGGAGTATCTCGGCAAAGGAGAAGTGCTAACTAACACAGATTTAGGAAGATTTGCGAACAATATTTGAGAGAAATAGGCCTTTATGTACATAGAAAAAAGGCTTAGATCTTTGAGTTCAGCTCATGAAAAATGTGGGCAAAAACAAAAGTGTTGCATTTTATAATTTTGTTCAGTGTATATATGTATAGTCCTTACTGTATTTTAGTTTTCATTAGTTTTTACTTTGATTTTATCTTTTTATAACTTTTTTTTTAATACAGTATCTTGTAGTTTATTTTTGTTGTTTTTATTTATTTATTTTTGGATTGCCAAAGGTGTGTTAACAAAATTACATTTCTCATGGCAGTGTTATGTCAATTTTCATGTTGAAATTACAAATGTAAAATCATCACAAATATATTATTTTGTTTGGAAAAACTAAAATCCTTCCTTCCTTCCTTCCTTCCTTCCGAATTTAGCTACCATTTTCCTATTAAACACGTTTTTATTTTTATTTGTTAAAACTTTTCAATTAGACATGGTTATGGTTATTCAATTAGACAATTGTTATGCTGTGTTATGTGAATGTTTTATTATATCAAGCGAGCTAAAGACCAAAGTTTATAAATATTTGAAATTATTTTGTATGTCTTTTAAAGTTTTCAAAGTTATAAAATAAATCATATAAGGCCTTTAATTATTTATTTAGTCTGCCTTTATTCTAGGGGTGTCAACGTTAACGCATGCGATTAATCAAAAAAATTTAACGCGTTAATATTTTTTTAACGCAAATAAATCGTTTGAGAAGGTTTGATCCCACTTCTTCCTGTCGTCGCAGTGCGGAAGCTTATCTATCATTGTGTGATGAGGGTACAGAGAACCAGTGTTACCAGGGTAATGGCACAAGTGGACTATTTTGAAAATACAGTCACGGGAAAAATTACAGAGCCGTGGGTAGCGTTTTTTTTTGGGCTACTTTTATAATGTACTGTGGCCACTCAAAGTGTATATAGACAAATAAAAAATAAAATAGAGCCTTTTACTAATGTGTATTACACTTGGAATTTATCCCTGGCAACTTAAGAACGGAGAGGCGGTTGTAAACAACGTGAGTTTCAGCAGAGCATACATGTTAAGGCTTTTACACAGCAGAAATAAACATGACAACAGCCACTATAGATTATATAAGATAATAAACACACGATTACGATAGATATGGTCTGTATGCGATTTTCTTGAGCTTATAATGCTTATTAATGTGTACATCTGAAATGCTAATTTGTGCAGCGATATAAAATGATATAAATAGCATATTTTAACAACAGTAAACGACCAAATTCAACATGTGATTGTAAAAGGAAGTTATTACAAACACTCGATGGTGGTTTAAAGTGAGTTCTGAGTAAAAGTGTACTATTAATCTCAAAAATCATAAATTATCTTATGTAGCATGATGCTAATATTAGCTCTAATGCACCTGCAGAACAGGTCCAATTCTTTTGGGCATTTTGTCATAATACTTCACGTAAGGTCGCAAGAAAATGTTTTGTTGTATTTATTTAGAAATACTTTTGATAATAGTTAGGTAAATGTATGCTGGGATTGAAAAAAATAATGTTTTATTTCCAGTTTAAAGGCTGATAATGGCTGAATAAAAACAAAATAATAATGATAGAAGAATAATAAGGATTATGTCTCATACCTGGCGGAAGTGTGAAAGATTCTGTTTCCTTAAACTAGTTTGTCATGCATTTCTTTTTCAACACATTTACAGGTAAATCCTAGTATTTTAAATTTGCGATTAATCATAATTAATCACAGTCCATGACTGTGATTTAACGCGATTACATTTTTTAATCGATTGACAGCACTACTTTATTCAGAAAGAACAAGAAAGACATTAAGGCCTCTATAGAGGCCTATTTTATTATGTTTTATGTTTATTCTTAGGTTTAATCTAAGTTCAGAACAAATGGCTTCTTACGTTGTTTGCGTATTTGTCTTGGTAAATCACCAAAACATTGGTGAAAACATCACAGTTTGCAATCGTCAGCCATCATTACAGCCCTAACTGTAAAGCCGACTCCAGCAATGTTTCACATTCACATTTTCTTTAGCACATCTTGCAGCAAGCAGATGTTCTGTATTCTGAAATCATTGCATCTTGTGTTCTGTGATAAACTCTGAAAGATATCTCTATACTTTTGAAGGAATTGGTCTTAACAGTCAGACTGCTGCTAGTTTCAAGCTTAACCCAAGACAAAGAGTATGCAGCTTGACAGACAACCTCTGCCCAGACTTCTCTGATATCTGCCTTCATCTGTTCTTCTCTCCAGTCGTTACGGCACCCCAGAGGAACTCAAGGAGCTGATTGACGTAGCTCATTCTCTGGGTATCATCGTCCTGCTCGATATGGTGCACAGCCACGCATCCAAGAACACAGAGGACGGGCTGAGCCGCTTTGACGGCTCTGACTCCTGTTTCTTCCACAGCGGGCCCCGTGGAGAACACAGCCTCTGGGACAGCAGACTCTTCAACTACTCTGGGTGAGACTCAAGTTTGTTTTTCACATTTCAAACACCCTACGCTTCACGCTTCACGTAAGTTACACGGCTTTCTCATCATACAACACCTTTTGTAACACAGTGTTGTGCAATACAACACAGGCGCTCTTCTAAAATCTAGGCTGCGTTCCAAAACCTAGTGAGCTGCCTACGGAAGCACCATAGACACGGTTTCGTGTGGAAGACTGTTCCGGTAATTATGCTGCCTTCGAAGATACCTTATTTTTTGCCAAATTGTTCTCTAGGGCTGAAGATCTCCCTTAGAAACTACATTTGGAATTTAGTTTTAACTGATACTTTACAAGAAATATAAAGGCATTTATGGTAAATTGTCTCTTTACAAGCAAACAAATAACTAAATAATTTCTAAAGCATGCATTGCTGCACAGAAAAGGCAGTTGCAAAACGACAAGCTTAGTGAAAAAATTGGTTGGAAATTGGTGGACAATGGATCCTTTTAACAAACCATGATGACACATTTTAACGGTCATCAGCATTGCAATTCCTGCAAAGATTTTTTATTTATTTATTTTTTTTTGTATATTATCAGTTTTTTAAGTATTGTATGTACGTTTATAATACTTTATTTTGTATTACCTTTGCATCGAATTATAAAAACATTTCAGTGTTTATAGGAGTAAAGGTAAACTGCCGTTATCGATTTCTCTATTTTTTTTTTCCTTGTGAAAACACTATCGTGGAGTTTCTCTTTTTGTTATTTGAGCAAATGCAAACGCAAAACATATAATTGATGTAGTTTCCCATTCAACGCTAAAGACGTTTACCAAACTATGACGACTTCAGCTGCTTAGAAACCTGAAAATGTCAAAAAGATCCATGCAGGAGAAATGTGTTATAAATATTCACCTAAATGTATAATTGCAGAAAAAATATATACGTGGTATTGAACATTAATGGAGCAACAGATTTTGTGTGAAAATAAATCATTCAAGTTTTTTTTATTTTGTTTAAAAGTCGTAGAAATGTATGAGGTGGCAAGAAAGGCCTTTTACCCCACACACGGGGCAAAAGGCCCACGGTATTGATACAAATACTTCAGCTAAAATAATGTTTTTTAAAATAATGTCTACGTTAATACTTGTTCAAAACAATCACTTTAGCAAAGTTTGCACTTTTTACCCCAAACAACCATACTTTTACATATTCTTTCGTTATTTAAAAACTTTTGCTTTAATTTTCTTAAAACTGAAAATCATAAAGAAGACCTTCGTCTCAAAATATATGCATTAATCTTAGCGATTCTCATTTGCTACTTAAATCTACAACATTTTTAAAAAGCATAAAATAATTCGATCAAGTAAGCACAGAATCAACTTTGCACTGCTGCACACGATCCATCAAAGATCAGACAAATATTCTCATGCATCGAGGCGGACAGTAACAAAGTAAGTTTACTTGAGTATTGTACTTAAGTACACTTTTTGAGTATCTGTACTTTACTCAAGTATTATTTTTTCTGGAAATTTGCGACTTTAACTTCACTACATTTGAAAGACAAATATCGTACTTTTTACTCAACTACATTTATATCAAGGTCCCCAAGTAGAAAGTCGTTATATGTAGCAGTTTTTACATTGTGTGCATTTTCAGATTCACTGAACCCTTTTTTTCTGCGAAAATCCGGCCTGCGATCTGCCGGTACCTTCCTGTGTTGCCAAGTCTTACAGTATTTATAAGCCTGCAGTTTTCCGCCTAGCTTTGAATGGACATTTGGCTGATATTTTTTACGCAAATCTGGCAACCTCGGGATCTTCCCCACTAAACTGATGTAAACTTCCACGCTACTGCACAGCTAAAAGCGCTCTAAAAAGGCATGTGTTAACTCATTAAAGCCCTTTGGAAAATTAAGTTTGTTTTCTTTTCAATGTTTGCTTTGTTTGCCTTAAATGAACCATATCATAGACTTCAATATCTCTTTGAAAAATAACTTTGTAACTTTTAAAAAAGTATTAAAATGAGTTCAATGTAGCTGTAGGAGTGTTAGATAAAAATAAAGATGATTATCTTCATTCAGTTGTTCCCTTTTAATATGTTTGTAACATAAAAGCTCTTAATTCCAAAGATAATACAAGCTAATCAGTGTATTCAGTAGGTTGCATTAGTGGCATATGGTATTTTAAATATACAACAATATGACAATGCATTTACTTTTTACTTTTGATACTTAAGTACTTTTAAAAACATGTACTTCCGTACGTTCACTTAAGTGAAAATCTGTCTTTACAACTTTCACTTGTAGTGGAGTAATATTTGACCAGTAGTATCTGTACTTTCACTCAAGGAAGTTGTGTACTTTGTCCACCTCTGCTCATGCATCTTGAAAAGTGAATGTTTTGGAAAGTGCTATGCCACGTTTTTGTGCCGTCTAGTGGTTTAGATGAAAATAATATCAAAGGCGCCTTTAGCCTACTGGAGAAATTGCTTATAATTATTTGTATATATTATTCAGAAATGAATAGTTCTTATAAAAAGCCAGTTTTTTTTAGCATTTGTTTGCTTTGTATTTGCATGTTTACTAGAATAGCGCAGTTAGCTTAGCTTAGCAACATGCTAACACCAAACTATTAAAGGAAGTAGAGCTCTGGAATTTGGCTATTTAGTTATTTTAAAGGTTATTTTAAATATTCTTCCCATTCCTTTTCCAAATTAACTGACAGAAAGGCTACAAACACGTACAGCAGATTTTTCAGGTTTTCTGTTGTGTTGCTCTCTCCATATTTGTGATTCTTTTCTTTTCTTTTTTTTTCCCCTCCTCTCAACGGCATAGGCAGCCATGTTTTTTTGAAAGCCCCTTTTTCCTGTGGTGAAATACCCATTTAAGTCATTATTATTGTGTGAATCACTGAATAAGTTGTTAATTGTCAGTCTTTGTACACATTGAGGCACATCTCATTTTGTCATTGTATGCATCTCACTGTTTTCTTTAGCATCATATGCCTTAAATGCCACTTTTAAAAAGCTTCCGAGATCCCTGTTCATTCCCGTTGCATGTTTCAAAGCACTTATATGATAGAATTACATTAAATTGACAGCACTAGTTATTTTGAATATTTTGCATATCCTTAATGTTTCTTTGCTCCAATGTCTAATTTTAACCACTCAAGTTTACTGTTCTGGAACTATGCGAGTTTATAAGTGTGTGTGTTCTTGAGTTGTGCTCACAGGTCATATCTCCGTAATTAATAATGTGGCATGGAATTATGCTTCCATAATTAGTTCACCTCATCAGCACTTTTGTTTGCCCATAATCAAGCATTAGCATGTCCTTATCTCACGCAACGGAATATTCATGTAAAATACTTAAAGCTTTTAAAGATGCTTTCTGTTTATGAATAATCATTGCAGTATTTGCCTATTTAGACTCATTCATCTCTGAAAACAAAGGGACAATGCAAAAGCGCTAAGAGGCTTAGAAAAGCAGAACCCACAGTAGACCAAGTTGGAGGAACAGTTCTGTCATTATTTACTCACCCTCATGTCGCTCCAAACTCGCTAGATTTTCTTCCATCGAACACAAAAGCAGAACTTTCTGCTGCTTAAAATGGTTTGGAATGACATAAGAGTTAATATTGATGACTTTACATTTTAGGGTGAACTGTCTCTTTAAATTCCAAGAACGTGCCATTGTCACAGTAAGGCAAGTAGTTGGAACTTATATTTGACTTGGTCAGTTTTCCATGATTATAGCTAAAAATGCACTGAATTTCTGTAGCCATTAGGTTTTCATCACAACCATATGCCAGCTAATATGTTAATTTCCCTTTTCCCCCCACTCTCGAACCCATACTGTGCGAGTCTTTAAATTGGAACACCTACTGTACTCTATTTGCCTCTGGCAGTATTCCCATAGTACCGTCTTGGGCTGACAGCAATTACTTCAATGTTGTATATGAAACCTTTCTGCCAAAGCGCAGTGTGAATTCTCCATCAATATGTCCTTCCTCATTGTTCACTCCCTTTGTCTCTGAAGTCTTGCATGTTAAATGTGCTATCTAAAATTCAGCTAATCACTTTCAAAATGCAATAATTGCCACACTGGTCTATTCGAAATGATGTGCTCGGAATAAGAAATATTGGCCATTTCAAATCTGATCAGATACTTTTCTCACAGTATGCTTGTTGGTGAAATATTTTGAATCATCTTGACTTATTAATAATCACAATAAATAATTTGTCTGCCTTGTAGTGGAGTTCAATAACCTAACTGAAGTCTTTTGTTTCCAAGTAACGGAAATGTCTTGCATTAATATACAAGTAAACCCGAGTGTTCACATATCTGCTGTTTTAAGATTTATATTTTGGAGAATATTGGACAGTAAGTAGTGTAGAGTAAGTACAGAGTAGAAAGGAAGCAACTGTTTGTTTACGTCACATAATTTAATTACAAAACAAATGTAACTGTAATCAGTTACTGAGAAAAAATGTGTAATTAAATTAGGTACTAATGAAAATGTTAACGATTACAAAGGGGGTTACATATGATTAAGGAATGTAGGACACATGTTTTTTCAGTTTCCTATTTAGGTTTATGCATATGCATTTATGTATTTATTTTTTTCAAGGCACTGTTAGATTCCAGTGTTTCCTGTCATGTCTATGCAAAGATTTGATTTCAAAAATAGTATCGTAGCTTTTAAACTGTTTCTTATGATTTTAAATCCGTATTTAACCTCAAACTAATCTTAAAGTAAAAAGAGGTGCTAAAGTCTTTTTTTTTTGTGGTGGCTGTACTTTAAAATTAAATTATTATAATGTTAATATAACCCTGCCTGCTTTAAATGTAATCAGTTACATTTAATAAAGTAATTGAAATAGTTACACTACTTGTTACATTTTAAATAGGGTAACTTGGAACCTATTACATTTGCAAAGTAACCCTCCCAACACTGTTTACCAATTGTGATTACTGCAGTTATTAATTATTAAGAAACTCTTCTAAAAATATTCTACAGTTAATACGCATAACTTTAACAGGCATAGTTATTTTTGACTATATGTAATTAGATCGCAGAGCTGGAAATATCTTTTGGGAATTTTCACTCCACTCTGAATTTTGCAGGTCTTTATATGCCGAACGTTTGATTCGTTAGTTATGAGTGATTTTCTTTTTGATACACAAATATCACATTGTTTTTATGGTGCACTCTTATTTATTTCCATGTCTATATGGAATCGTCATCTAGATCACTTAACCATGAAATTTTCACTTATTCGTCAAAGCAAAAGATCTTACGAAGGTGAAATGGATCTCAAGAGATGCACTTGACATCTGGCTGAGTGGAAAGTGCATTTTGGATTTGTTTCTGACAGGTTTCATTAAGAGCATGTTTTCTTCCTGATGGAAAATAACTTCAGTGGTTTTTGTTCTCGAAAAACCAACTTTACAAATTAGAGCAAACTGTAGGAGTGTTTCCAAAAAAAAAAAAAAAAAGAATGTTGGTTTGCTGTCACAACAGTTGACACTTAACTAGGCTTTTTTAAACAAATCTCACAATTTTGACATCAAGTGTGTGTGTATTATGTGTGAATACTGTTTACAGTTGACAAAGTGTATAATTGGAAGACAAAGCCTCCATTTAAGGAGCTGATTAAAAAAATAAATAAATTAAAAACAATAAAAAAACTTGTCTTTTAAAGCTGACAGTTAAAAAGCAGAATGTGTTTGCTCATTAATAACTAAAAGAAAGTTTCTGAAATTGTTTGAGTTTTGTGAATTTTAGTATTGTGAATCTATCAGAAGTTATGCAAAAAGGCGAATATTGTAGGAGCAGGGCAGTAAAAAAAAAGTGGGTTCTTGTGCAATAAAATGATCCATTTAATCCAAAGCTTCATTTATTTAGACCTTCATCAAATAGATTTCTCATTGCACTTCCTGGATTTTATTGTGGAGACATTTTTGCCAGTGTTCTAGGTAAAATATCACCAAAACAAAAAATCAAAAAGATAAATCAAGCTTATAAAAAAATATAATAATAATAATAGTAGTAATCCCGGTTGAGTAGTGTTGAATTCTAATAACAACACTAAAAATGAATAAATGTTTATGCAGCCTATAAGTCTTTATTTAATGCGCATGGTAATTGTTTCGTCTTTTATCACAATCTGCTCTGATGATCAATCAGTAACAGCTGTGAGCTTGTTTTGGCATCAGCACAGCAAATCTATGAGGGGCTGTTAAGCACATAAAGTTAATTCCCTAGAAAGTAATGGCATTATCATTTTATTTTACAGCTCAAAAACACGCAAATCCCTGATCAAGTGCACATACATTTGAAACAAAATGAACAAAGCCCATGTACGACAGTCTACATCTAACAGTGTGTGTTCTAATGTTATCTGAACACGTTTCAGACATGCCCCATGAGAGCTACCATAATGAAAGACTAAGCGTATCAAAATGAGAATCGCTAACCGTAAAACATCATGTGTGTAAATGAACCGAAGAACAACAATTGACGAAAATGGGTCTTAAATTTGCAGTAGCTCAAAGTGCCCTTGTGTGTCACAGTATCAGAGACGTGTTAACAATCCTTCGCTCTGAACAGTTTGGGCTTCCATTCACACACACAATGTATGCGGCTTCACGGATGCCGCCCGACGCTCTGTTCTCCAAATCATTACTGTCATCGCAACGGTAAGCTCTACAAAAGCGTACGGCACTTTAGCCGCTAGCTGGCTCTGACCCTAATGGCCCTCACGGTAAACCCGAACCTATTGATTGGTGCTCTCGCGGCGCGTGATAATTAAGTTTCTCCTCTTCTTCTTCCACGGCTGTAAGCTCATCTCATCACACATTAAGAGACAGACCGGCCGCCTCCGTGGAGTCTATCAATGCCTTTTTGAACCCACATTTAATAAGCGCATGCCAAAAGCTGCTGCCGCCAATACATTATCCTGCGTTAGTGTCAGACGGCGCAGAGATTCGGTAATAAGAGCCAAGCTGCAGTTTCATTACTTATTGAGCTTGTGCCGTTTTCAGAGGGACTCATTAGATGGGCCGCAGACATATGCCACAACCAGCAGCCATCTGAAGAGTCATTTGTAAAAGCCCGAAGGAACGCCCCGGTGTCATCGCCGGTTCATTTGTCTGTTTTTCTTGTTGCCGTTGGTTTGGATGCATCTTGGTGTCGGGCTCTCTATTAATTCCCGCTTTTGAGAAGATGAATCGCGGAAGGGCCGTTCCTGATGGCGACTGCAATGGCACAGCATTGTTTAATCAAGCAACTTTGAAACAGGCATTGGCGAACGTCACAACAGATGCGCCATTGACATCGGTGGAAATTGCATGTGGTGTTTCTTGAAATGTGGGACTCTTTTTAGTAGAATCAAACAATCATTGTTGTCCCTTGATTCAACATGACATGGGAATAAAGGACTTTCTTGGTGAAGGATCTTTCGAAAACAAATGGCTGGCTGGAAGAAAACAAGTCAAATAACTTTGAGATGTTTGACAGTGAACTTGACCTTGAGACTCCAAGTTCCAGACAAAAAGCCCCCTTGAGAAGTGGGGTGGTGTGTCAGGTGAGGAATTGTCCTTCACAATCAACCACAAACCAAGTTGCCTCTGTATGTTTCACATGTACAAGCAAGCAGAACTTTTTTGTTTGCTTGTGATTTGTATTTCGGGTTCTCTCAGTAACTAACTTTAATGTGACGTCACATTAGTTATGTTTCGCATAATTTCAAGATGTTCTTGACTGCGAACTTTACCTTGAGCCTCCATGTCCGAGTCAAAATGCCCTCTTGAAGAGTGGGACGGTGTGTCAAGTGGAGGAATAGATCAACCGCAAACTAATTTGCTTCCATCTTCTTCACATATACAAGCAGGCAAGCCACTACTGCTGATCACTGTTGGTTGCTTAGCCAAATTTGTAATTCTTGGTCTATTAGAACTTTCACATAACTTTACATTTCACATGACCTCACATTACATTTTGCATAACTTTAAAGTGTCCCTATTATGCCATTTTTAAGGTTCCTAATATTGTTTTGTCCGTATCCTACAATACATTTACATGCATGCAAGGTCAAAAATGCTTTCATTTTCTCAAATTATGCATTTAATATTACCTCTTTTTGCAACGATTCTCAAATGATTTGGTCAAAGCAGTTTTATATTCATTCTCTCTAAACCCCTCCTTTCCGTGAGCCTACTCTGCTCTGATTGGTCAGATGGCTCAGTCTGTTGTGATTGGTCTATTACTTACAATGCGTGTCAGAAACAGCATGCCCGTTGCCATAGTTCTGTATTGTGAACGCTCAATAGAAAATATAAACATCTATTATTTAACGTACTTACAGTTTGAGATTCAGTGGAGCCAACTGGTCCAAATAAACTGGGTACTGAGCAATCTTTCAAGTGTTTTGTGAATCCTGCGTTGAACTCTTCTCTGTGTTGATCGTTGCATGACATCCGCGAGTGCTATAGAGACTAGACAGCTCCTTATGCTTTTGAATCGCGCTCACTGTACTTTGATGTTATACAGCGATCAGTCTGCGATGTGGTGCTTCAAGTCGAAAGAACGAACGAACACACATAACATGTGCGCGTATTTGCATCTCTTTGACTGTTCTCCGTAGAGCCCACCTTCTCACGCACCACAATTGGTGGTGTGTCAGGTGGGGAATAGTCCTTCACAATCAACCCCAAAGTTTCTTCCAGTTTCACATATTCAAGAAAGCAAGGCCCTACTGCTGAACGCTGCCCTTTCATTGTGGTTTGTTTTTCTTGGTCTATCAGCCCAGTCTATTAAAATTCATGACGATTGACGGAATAAGATGTATCCAGTTTCCCTGTTTGCTTGTCTTCAACATGTAAAAGGCACCGTTTTGACATGCAAAAGTCATGAAAACAAGGTGATTTCATGGGAACATCTGGTGCATACTCTGTTTAGCTCTGTTATGCACCGTGTTTCTGTGGCATCTACAGGGAAATGCGAACAGCCAGTGTTTGAGGTCTTAGCCCTTGTAGTGGAGATCTAACTAGCCCAGAGACATCCGCTGGGCTGCACTTCATGGCTTCCTGTGGCTCCTCTAATAGGCTGTTTCAAAGAGCAGCAAGGACACCTTGTGAAGGCGAGTAAATTAATCCTCTGCGCCGCCACGACGCTCCTCTCCACCCGTCTCCTGAAGGGCAGGCACACTTCCTCTCGGCCATCACCGCCGTCTGCCCTCTCTCTGGCGCTCGAGAGGTCTCAGATGTGTGACTTCAGAAGGCTCTTTCCACGCTTATCCATCCCTTCCTCCAGTCTCCTGCTGTATTGGATCATTTGCATCCATTTTTCATCAGTCATCACCGGAATCCCTCTGCACATCAAACGGAGCCAGACCCGAGGCTAGCCGCTTTTGTGGGCTCACATTTCGATCGCGCCATACATTCACCGAGGCTTATTGCTCTTTTTTTTTTTAATCTGGACTAAGAGGAACGCACAGGTTTAATGACTTTGTGGGACACATTTGGTATTCTGTGCAAATAGCGGAGAATTATACTCTGCCTTTATGAAAGATTTCCAATGACAATGGTGGATAAGGTCCCGTGCTCGTGAAGCGGTTCCCCCTCCTTGAATATTCATTCCTCATCAGGACACGTTGCATGTTCTCCCAACACCTCTCAATGAGACTTAATAAACTTTCTATTGAGACAAATGGCGGATTTCACCAGAGGCACAGCTGGATGTTGATGGAGAATGCTAATTCTGACAGTTCTGGACGAATTCCAGAGCGACAAAAAAAATGACACGACGGTGGCACTTGTCACATCACTTTATCCTGGTGTTATCCATCTCTTCCCCAATAAACATTAATCTGCGCTGCTTGTCTTTTATTGAATGAGTGAAGAAGCCGTTTTGCCAATAGGACAGGCACAGCGTGTGAGATGCGTGAAATGAGGTGCCTCAACCGTCGTTTCCCACAAGGCCCGGCTGTTCGCCATCTCTCAGACTGTCAGATGCCATCGTTTCACCGCTGCGCCTTGTGTGAAATGACCTGTCAAGGTTGTAAATTTATTTGTTCTGATGCAGGTTGACTGTAATGTTGAGGATACAGGGATTTATACGTTTCCTCTTCCTGTGATCTTCCTTGCACCTGAGACTTGGGTTGCAATATCAGGTAGAAGAAATGCAAATAAGGTCAGAGTGCCCCCGTTGAGAGATTATCCTCGGTTTTAGAGTATTCTTGTAGTGTTAATTCGTAACTGTCTGGGAACCAGTGCTTATGACAGATTTGGCATACTGTGTAGCAAGGTCATTTTATGTTTATCATCACACTTGTCTTTTTCCTGTCATTCTTTCCCCAAGGATGAATGTGGAGTTGAGACAGATTATCAGCTATTTGACTCTGAGGAAATGTCGCATGGCTTTTTTTTTTCTTGAGTTGAAGGGCTCGACTACCAATGCAAGCCATTTCATTGATATTCAATGTATATGTTGTCATTGAGCGCTCATGGTAAATGGTAGCGATGTGGGGAAATTGCGAAGGGAACTCATAATCAAATAAAACAGCATTTTACTGTCCTTCCAGACACCCTTGATGTCGTATGTAATCTGGTTAAGGCGAAAACTGGCCCTTTTGTCAATTTGTAGCCATAGTGTTGTCGGTAAGTCACTCCTTAACCTCAGCGTTACTGCTGGTCTCAAGTAGATTTCTGTGGTCTGTGGGATGTCAATACTGTGGCAGCTGCAGTTTACAGTATGGTCTTCTCACCATGTTAGCCATTTAAGTCATGTATCATATTTTATACGTGGTTTGTATGGCTTCAATATCATAAACGAGATAAGTACTTTCCCAAGAAAGTGTATATAGTATGTGATCTATTCCATGTCTTCTGCCCCCCAGTGGATTATCCATGCTGTTCAGAAATATTATAAATTCTGAAATGTTTGCTTTTTTTTTTTTTTAGGAGAGAAATCTTCGTTAATTTAAGCAACTTATTTTTTATTTTATTTATTTATTTATTTATTTTTTCCAAAATGAAAATGTACTAAATTTAAGCAGCTTATTCTTGATAATATTTCATTCATTACATGTAGTAAAAAAGTTGGGGGTTGTATATACCATACCAGAATAACTCCCTATCTAAATATAATACATTTATAACATATATTTATTTATTTGCTCATTAATTTAATTACTCACTTTTCACTTATTTCATAATTGTTATATAATTTTTATGTTTTCTGATTTTTATATATTCTATTAAAATGTTATTTCATTTACTCATTTTGTATAAATGTTCAATAGACAAATCACTTTTTTGAGAACTCTGACTTTTATGTCAGACTTTACAGTGTTTATCTAGGCTAATATGTATTTCTGTATAATTATTCATTGTTCTTTCATGAAACAGCAAGTAATAATAAATTATGCAATTTAAAATGTTTAAATGTACTATTATATGTAGAAGCTATTAACCAAGATTAATGAAAATGTTGAAAAAAGTATGAAACTTAACTCATACCACATACCAACCACACATAATCGTATTGCTTCATTAATATAAAACAATGGTAACACTTTATTTTAAGGACCAATTCTCACTTAACTGGCATGCATATTAGTAACATATTAGCTGTTTATAAATACATATTTATGCTTTATTCTGCATGACCATATTTTAGATCCCTTAATCCTTCCCCATTCCTACACTTAAAAAGTACCTTACTAACCATTATCAAGCAACATATTAGGAGTTTACTGAGGCTAAGTCATAGTTAACAGTGAGAGTTGGACCTTACAATAAAGTGTGACCAAAATAGCTACTAAAATTAAATGCGGCCCTTTGGTCTAAAAGGACCCTGTGGCCCATGAGCTTTCCAAAGCCAAGTAGCCCTGCTTTACCATCACACACCATCACACCCTGACAAAAGCTTTGTACTCACCGCACTCCCGACAGGACTTGCCCATAAGGAATAACAGCCATTCTTTCGGCTTTATTGTGCAGGTGTGGCTTTGTCATGGCTTTACCTCAGTCCCACAAAAACACATTGTGTGTTTGGCCTCTGCGTCATGTGTTGATCACAGTATAATCTATTTATCACCCACAGCCCTGCGTGACCACCCATGCCGCATGCTTATCAGATTACCACAGCCCCCTAGTATTGGGAGAGCCAACCTGGAGTTGCAAACTCGCCATTTGCAACTTTATGAAACGGCGCTGCGGATATCTACATCAGCATTTTCCCCCGTGGAAAACTACAATCTACCCTGGCGCTGATTCACTCCTCATGCAGAACCAATTGCGAACTGCTCAGTCCTGGAAGAAGCTTTGGGGGATTTGCGCCTGGCCGACAGGGACTTGTATCCATATATTTGATTTAGCATACATGAATGTTGCTGCCTAGATCAGCACAGCGCTGAATGCATCAAGCCGAAGCACGGAATGACTCCAAATGAAGGCTGTAGCTCCTTATACCGCGCTAATGTTATCAGACATCTCCACAGTTCTGCAGACTTGCTTGTGTGAGGAGGTTCATAAGATATTCTGAATAGCTTCAAGTTCCAGTGTGAGTGTCAAAAGATGGTTCATTTCCATATTTTCTCATTTTCTGCTACCTGGGCCTCTTGTCATTGTTGTAGAAGTTTAGAAGAGAAGAATCGAGGTTGAAGAGAGTTCATTCGCACATTCCTGCCGTCAAATACAGTTTAAGATGTAGGATTAGTGCTAGCCCATCTCCGTTGGGGCCGCTCGAATCATTCCAGCCAGAACCGGCTGCATCGTAAGTGTCATATTGTCCTTCTTCTGACAATAACATTAAGGATGCCGTAGCGTGAATCGGAGTGCTTGGCATTTATAAAACTCTCAGGCGAGATGATGGTGTTCTTTCGCGCTCTTTAATTCGGCTTCACACGGTTGAGGTGCTTTACCTTGTTCCGCGTCCGCTTTGCACGGTGCCTGAGGACCCCCGCGCTGGCATTTTAACAAAGTTTCTATGGCAACGTGGCCATTACTCCAAGTTGTTGAGGATGCTCAGCTGGAGGGGGCTGGTCACAAGTGCCTACACATATCATCCAAACACCAGGATACAGACATACTTTAGGGATGAGTTGATTCCAATTTCTCATCCTGACGGTTAATTTTTGCTCATAGCCGCATGCCGCAGGAATCTGATTGGGGTTCTCGATGAGGAGATAGAGCACATTGGTATTCATTTCTAGGTTTCAAACATGGACAGAGGGAGTCGCTCTTGCAGGTACAGCTTTTCAAAAATATACGTGGGGAAAACATTTGCATAGATTAAAATGCCATTGGAGGTGGGAGTTCGCAGCCTTTTGGGTTGTGATGGATTTTTAAAGTACCTAAATTCTTGGGACCCTACATTCCATCACTGACATACACTGTCTCTTCTTAAAGGCATGGTTCAATTACTCCATGATTTACTCACCCTCAAACCATCCTATATGACTTTCTTCTTTCAGACGAATATAATCTGAGTTATATAAAAAAAATGCCCTGGCTCTTCCAAGCTTTATAATCGAAGTGAATAGTGCTTAAGATTTTGAAGCCCAATAAAGTGCATAAATCCATCATAAAAAGTGCTCCACATGGCTTCGAGGGGTTAATAAAGGCCTTATGAAGTGAATCAATGCATTTATGTAAGAGTAATATCCATATTTAAGTCTTTATAAACCGTAATCGCTAGTTTCCTCTAACTGTCGTACACGCGTTCACGACTCACGAGAGAGTGCCGTTCCAGCGGATGACGAAGGATGAAGGCAGAGCATAAGCTCCGGTGAGAATATGCTAGTCTTGCAAGAACCAAGTTTTGTTTCAAGCTAAAGAAAACCAGTCTCCTCTTGGCTTATATCCAAATCCTCAGACACTTTTCTTTATAAATCCTCGTTTTGTACTTCTAATTTATGATCTGTGTTTTGTTTTGATCTCTCCTCTACGCTGTACTAAAGCATTTTTCCTTTGTTTTTGTTTTTTTAAAGTTCTGCGACGGTATTGTCAAAACAATTCCTTTTACACGGATCCGCGAGTATGACTAAAAATACTGTATTATGCATGCCAGGCCAGTAGTCGGCGATGACACTTTGTAAAGAAAGAAACAATACGCACATACACACTTATTGACTGAACATCTAAAATGTATATGAATGATGTCGTACATTTTTCCCAAAATTTACGTTTTTGTAGTTTTAACAGAGATTATAACGTTAACATTTTCAAAAACTTGCCCTTTGAAACCCATTTTTTTAAAGTTTGTGTTTCAGACTCCCAAAATGCAATTGCCATGTAAATGAATGGCCAAAGAACATAAAAAGGTTTCATTAAAAAAAAAAAAAAAAAAAATGTTGTTGTGTAAAAATCCAGTGAATTCTTTCATCTTCATGCAAAATTCTCGATCTGCAGATTCCTGTTGAAATGACTGGATTTGGATGTTTAGTCCTACTGTAAAACATGTATCAACTCTGCTGTTATGTAACATTCGGATTGGTATTTGATATTGATTTACGGTGTCTGATCAGAGTTAGTATTGTAAACTAAAACTGAAACCATACTTGGAAAATAAAAAATGTTAATTAAATAAATAAATAAAACGCGTTTAGCTAGTTGACAAGGTAACATTTCTTCTTCTTATTTTTTTTTTTTTTAACTTTAAGTACTAAAACTAAAACTGAAATAAAAAAGTTGATGAAAATGATTCACAAAAAAATACAAAAATTTAAACTAAAATCTAAAAAAACAACAAAAAAATCAAAATATTAAATTAAAATTGTACATCATTGATACACTCTGTCTGATTCGTGAACATATATTTGAAATGGAATGGATTTTTCTATAATAATAATAAAATCAGCTGTGAGATGTGATTTTTATTCTTATTATTTATTTATTTATTTTTTTTAATTTTGTGTGTGTGTGTATTTTTTGTGCTTGTTTGTGCTTGAACAAGGTTTTCTGAAAATGAACTT